>CM062812.1:548449594-549157672 GCA_031772625.1 Pinus tabuliformis
CACGGAGGCAAGTGAAAAACGAGATGAGATAACCCACCCAAACACGAAAGCAGTCAAGTGCCATGTTCAAGAGTGACATACTGCCGACACGACAATAATTATGGTCCCATTTTTCCCCCCAATTTCTGTGAGTACCCCAGTTATTTTTATTAACAAGCTTTATGGGGATAGCATATGCTTGTGAAGTGTCATTTCGACGGAATCCAATATCATCAGGTTTTAACGAGTCTGACAGAGGAAGAACTCGACATCTTTTCATGTTTAGAGAGTTTGAAAAGACAGCAGAAAATAAAACTCCAAGGGTGTCCTTTTTCGTCAAGTTGTGTCTCTCGAGCCCGAAAAAGTATAAAATTATGCTCGAAAGAACCGCCCGACCATTACGATCGAGGAGTACTTTTCATGAGTAGTTATTTCGAGCTGAAAAAGTAAAAAACGATCGAAGCCACGTCGCTTCATAACCGTTAACGAACCTGAAACGACAAGAGTCCGACGATATTTTCGTTTTTACACGGTCGGAAAAGAGTTTAAAGACGACCACCTCTTATTTACATTTAACGAGTCGAGAGGGATAACTCGGCGATCTTTTCGTCTTTAAACGGTCGGAAAAGAGTTGAAAGCAGACCTCCATTTTGATTCTCTTTAACGAGTCAAAAAGGGAAAAATGCTCGGCAATCTTTTCATTTTTTACGAGTCAGAAAAGAGCTTAAAAGGAGACTCGTCCTGGAGGAACGAGTGGTATAAAGGGTAGCAACTGGTTCCGGAAATGGTGGAATTGCTCAAAACATATAATGGTCAAGAGGTTGGCTAATAAAACCACTCATCGCTGCGGTTCCTCAGGAAAGGATAAACAACCAAGTGAAAGCATATGATCAAAAAGAGATGGTAGCAATGGAATGAAACAACCAAGGCTCATCTAACAGAATTTAGCAAAATAATGACAATCACGAGATGTAAAATGGGTATGGGTTCATTTTTACACAAGCTTGAACCATGGAGAACTCTGCTTGGATTCGCTTTCATGTTTACACAAGCTTGAAACGAAAAACTATGCTTGTTATAAGTTCGCATGCGCCCAGCATAATAACACAAAATGAGGTACATGCCCCCCAAGCTTCATTGCATTCAACAAAGTGGATGGAATGAAGGTTCACTCTCGAGATCTATGAAAGACTCGACTTGTATTTTACGAGATCTTAATCAAAGGCTCGATTTGGAAAGGAGGAGATGTTTCATTTTTTAATGAGGTTGACCTAGGAAAAGAACTATCCTCATAACCCTTATTTCATTTTTTAATGAGCTTGACACAAGATCAGGAACTATGCTCGGCCAGACCTAGTTTCATTTTTTAAGGAGCTTGACATAGGAAAACGAACTATGCTCTGCCAGACCTAGTTTCATTTTTTAAGGAGCTTGACATAGGAAAACAAACTATGCTCCGACCAAGCCTAGTTTCATTTTTTAAGGAGCTTGACATAGCGAAATGAACTATGCTCCACCCGAACTTCATTAGAATGAACAGGAAGTCGGGGCTTCCAAGAGTGCCACTCCGGGTGGAAGGGTAACATCTCGGAAATTAGGACCCAATGCCCCCAGGACACTATGCATGACGACGGCATCACTGGATATAGGCACGGGATAAGTGGCCACGTAGTTGATCTGTGGTGGGGCAGATGCAACTGGTGGATGAAAACCAAGAGGGGATGACGACTGCGCAGGAGGGACCCGGGGACAAACGAATGATAATTGATCTATAGTCATGATTCTTCCATTGTGTGGAAAGCAAACCACACGGAAAAGTGAAGAGACCAGGGCCCCCATGGAATATACATAGTCACGGCCAAGGAGAAGAATGAAATCTAAAGCACCTTGGATAACCAATACGTCTATATAGACGGTTTTGCCTCCCAAAGTAATAGGGAACTTTGGAAGGATCCCTAATGGTTGACTAGTTCCTCCGTCAAAATCCGTCAGATTCGGCGTGACTGGCACAAGCTGTGGAGAACCCAAAGCTTGCCAAGTAGTGGCAGGCATAAGACTGACAGATGCACCCTCATCCAAAATAGTGCCAGGTATCGCCTTATTATAGGCATGTACCATGACCTAGAAAGGCAAATGGGATGGAAGGTGGGAGGTAGTCAAACGACTCCAGTCGAAGGAAACGACTGAACTACTTGGTGGGGGAATTGTATGATTGCCCCCTTGCTCTAAAGGGACCGAAGCAGGACTCTTAGGAGCAGCTGGGATAGGAGAGTCATTTCCGGACTCAAGAGAATCTGAGGAGACGAGAAGAACATGAGCGTCATGCTCTTCCGAAACAGAGTGATCGGGTGGTGAACTCGAGTCGACACTCTTTCCGACCAATGGTTGGTCTGGAACAGGCTTGGCAAAGCCAGGTTCAGGAAGAGGAGGCTGGACAAGAGAGGTATCTTGGTCGATCTCTTTGTCAGCAGGGGGGTGATCCGCAGCTGCAGAGAGACATTAATAACCAACGGGAAGTTGGGGTGAGGGAGCTGTAAGACTTTCCAAGACAGCAGAGGCTTTATCCATGAGCAGATAAAGGTGAAGGGGATGATTACCTTCACAAAGTCTATAGGGGATTCGAATCTTCCCTTTTCCCTTACCATTTCCAGCTGATAAGGTAACATCGTCGTGAGCTCCAGAGGACGATGAGGGGCAGGCCGGATCGCGAGACCATACTTCTAAGATCTTGGGAATGCTAGGACAATCACGAAGAAGATGATCTTCCTTGCACAATTTACAAGGAAACTTGACCTTCCGTAGAGGAGCAGAAGGTGGCCTGACTTCAGGTGGACTCGAGGCAGTAGCTGCACTTTTAGCCTCTCCCTTAGGAGACTTCTTCTTCTTTGTCTTCTTCTTCTTCTTAGCCACCTGGTTACTCGAATCTAGACTTTCACCAGGCGAAGTAGAAGATGAGGACGTAGAAACAGGCGAAGAAGGGGAGAGGTACACCTTAGAATCAACATGATGTTGTTCACGTGGAGGGACTGATTGACCAGAAGTTGAGACAGTAGGGACCAAAGAGGTTGGGAACAACCAAACAGGCAACCCAACAGTTAACCCTAGGACGGACAATGTTGCCATGTAAGGAGCACCAACATTTCCAAAAGGAGCGAAATGACTAGGGTTTCCGTCAGAGGGGATCCCTGGGTTGGTGAACCCCAGAAAGGTTGCCATCAAAAAATAAGCCTACTCAAGCTGATGTAAACAAGATCTAACCGAGTAAATGTGAATCGCGGCTAAATAAATTTTAAGACAAAGGAACTGAACTTGACCTTTTCATGTTTTAAGAGTCGAGAAAAGGACGAAAAGGTGACTCTAGTCGCCTTCGAATGTTTAGTGAGCCCGAAGTGACAAATGCTTAGGTGAACCTTTTCTTTTAGGGAGTCCGAAAAGGATCAAAAGTGAATACTCTGGAGAAACTAGGCAAAGGGTTTACCAAACAAATCCGTAAAACTGCATATACACCTTGGCAATCATATGAAAACCAAGGACTTTCCGTACGGCAGTCAATCTTCCCGAATGCTGTGTTCAGTGCGTTATGGCTTTTAAGGCGGCAAACACGGCTTCTTGTGGATAAAGGATGATAACCTAGTGGGGTCTCCCCATATACTCGATGGTACGTGGGAGCACAAATCCGTGCTAGAACACTATTGAGTCACAAAAGGAGGAATCACCTAACCTTAATGTGAAACAACAGTGACTAGGTTTAACGACGCCGGAACACGTCTCTAGCCTAGACCTCTAGATGTATGCGTTTAGTTCCAATGCATTTTTAGATTCATTCAGTTCATTTTACGGTTGATCTTTGATTAGGTTTCAGTTTCTAGGTCCTACCGTATGTAATCTCTCACAATTTCCTAAATGCAAGCTATATGCCAAAATATATCATTTCATTCGATGAACGCTAGCTACGAGAGAGTTGAGATCTTTCAATCAAACATATAATCAACAATGACTCTAATGACTCTAATGTAGCTAATGGCAATAAAAGAAACTTTTCTTTGAAGTCACTAATCGCTAATAACAATGAAAAGCTCTAATTTCCATTAACTACTGCAACACAAAAGAGATTGTTCGTTTTCTTTTCGATGGCAAAATGCACTAAACAAATTTTGAGAGATAATAACAAAGAGTAAAAGAAACAAATTTCACTCAATGAAAACACAATCAAGTCCCTGAAACACCAAGGCAATCTTTCAAACCAAGAAAAATCACAAAGACCTCAATGAGCTATGTGATCTAAGCCCAAACGAAGCCAAGCGAAAAAGAGGTAAATCGCTCGAATAACACAATAAAAAGTTTAACAACCACTGAAAAAGTGAAAGAGAGTAACCGAAAAGTCGACTGGACTACTAGAAGACCAAAAACTCCTAAGGGAGGCTCGATGCACAAAGCCACTAGATGCCCTAGTGCTAAAATGTGAAATCGGTGGAAAAAAGCAAACACCCAAAGGGTAAAGGCCAAAAACCAATCAAACAAGACTCTAACACACTCAAGTGATTGAGAGGAAGTATCTAGACACAAAAACCGAGCTTGGAATGCTCAAAACAAGCAAACTCTAAAAGGTTCCCTGGGCTGGCGCGACTTTCAAGCTAAAAGTAGCGCCAATTGAGGATTGGCACGGGATGTACATTGACAAGTGGCACCAATTAGCGCGACTGTCATGCAAAAAAGAGCGCCAATTGAGTTTTCTATGCTAAAATAAAAAACAAGCAATCCAAGACTAGGCCAGCAGTACCCAGACAGACCAAGAAGCAAGAGACAACCAAAGAATCAACCCAGAAAGCTGACCAAGCAAACAAAACAAGAAAAACCAAAGAGCCAAGACAAACTCCAAGTTGTTTAGTTCGTAAACCACACTGGAGATTGACTGAAGTGGCGTTGATCTACTTCGCTAATGCAAAGAAATAGTGTTTCGAAGGCTATCTGGCCGTACTTCAGGCTCCGTCTAAAGTTTACAATCAAACAACAAGCTAAATCCCCAGTTGATTTTCCAAATTGTTATCGAGGTAAATCCCCTCTGCGGACAGAGGCGATCCCTAATAGCCCAGATCGGGTCTAGCAACAATCAAACAATGCTATCACGCAAGTTCCTAATTTCAAATTAAAGGTGGATGATGAGAGCCTACTTGGATTCCAACGCTAATATTCGTAGAAGAGTCGCCGCTCTCGTTCCTTTGCTCCGGCCGGACACGATCCCCACGATCTCCGTGAATGGACACCTGCACATGCAAAGAACAACACAAATACAAGCATAAAATCCAATAGATGCAATTATATATCGGTCAGAAAAGATATAACTCAAACATTATTACAATGAATAACAAGAGTGGAACCCTAATGATAGTCATCTATTATTGATAAACAACAAAGAAGAATACAACCATAGTTTTGACGTCAAATCCTCCTTTGGCTGGGTGATCAGCTACATATGTCTTGCAAAGCTTGTCGGGATTGGGAACAAGCCTCTCTCTTTGATTATGAATGCAAAGAAGACTCTTACAGCAATCTCTTAGACTTCTGAAAGCATAATTCTCCCTATGCTCGAACTAGCTTTTCCAAGGCAACAGAACAAGCTTTTATAGATGGAGGAAAAGGAGATACAATGAATCACACCATCTATGGGATTGGGTTTATCCTCAAAAGCTATTATGGATAGAGGAAAGGGAGATACAATGAATCAAGACATCCATGGGATTGGCATTATCCTTAAAAAGCTTCATGAGTCGAAAGGAAAAAACCTTCGGGCTTGCGTTTGTTAAAAACCTTTCCCAAACTCGGTTGGTGCAGGTATAACTCTGAGATAGAGCGCCAACTGACGCGCCCTCTTTGGAGGATTTCCCCCATTGGCACGGGTAATACACTGTGGATCCGCGCTAATGGAAAAAGGGGACTTTTTAAGGATATTCTGCAGGAGATGTCTTCAGAGCATATGAAGTCCATACTTATGGAAACATAATGCAAGTGTTTTCAAGTTATGTCACTTCTCACAGGTCCTGGAATGAGTCCTCCAAAGTGCGGGAGAGGGGTAACAGGGACAGTGACAAATTACTGTGTAACACCCCTCCCCTTGATCCTTGTTTTTGTGGAGGAGCCCTTCAGGCAATGGGTGCTAGACTTAATAGGATAAATACATCCCATATACAACGTTCAACACAAATGGATACTTGCAACCACTGGTTATTTCACAAACTGGGTGGTGGCCATCCTAGCTAGAAATGCCACTGATGTAGTGGTAATCAAGTTTTTGAAGGAGAATATCCTTGCCTGGTTTGGTTGTCAAAAGATTATTATTACTAATAATGATCAGTTTTTCAAGTTAGCCATGTTTCTTAGTTTCTTGCAAAAATACAACATCAGCATGGGACACTCCACCACCTACTATCCCTAGGGAAATGGGTTGGTTGAATCTTCACATAAAACTCTATTGAGGATTTTGAAAAATACCATATCAAAAAATCAAAAGAACTGGAACTCACAATTGAAATTTATTGTATGGGCTAACAGAGTTACTACTAATAGGTCAACTGGGAAGTCTTCTTTTGAGTTGGCATATGGAAATGATGCAATTTTCCCTATCCAGCTAGCCATGTCAATGGCTAAAATCCTACAGGATCTTGAGGAGGAGCCCAACTCTTGGACCGGGAGAATAAATTAGCTGGTGGAGCTGCAAGAAACTAGAGGGGAGGTAACTCGGAATTTGATTAAGTATCATGAGAATATGAAGGCTCTCCCAGGATATTTGGCACTCAGATGGGATGTTAATAGGGAGGACAAAGGAAAACATGGGAAGTTTGATCCATTGTGGTTTTGACCCTTCAAAATATATGAAACAAAATGAAATAACACCTTATTACTGGAAAACTTGGATGGTGAGGTGCTTGAACTACCTGTGAATGGACAATTTCTCAAGCTCTATTTTTAGCATTCAAGAGGTCTATTTTCACTCACTTTATATACTAGTGACCCATTGTAAATACCAGTAATGTTTTAATTTCTTATTACTTTTGTTTGTTTTTTCTATGAACCTGGATAAAATGACTCCATGCCCAATGGTGAAGGCTAGTAATCTATATGTTCTTAATGAATCACTTGCATGTCCCTAGTTGGAGCCATTTTTGTCACTGTTATACACTTTTGTAATTGTGTCAAATAGTCCTATTCTTCATCCCTAGTACAGAGAAGGATGGGTGAAATATTTGTGGTCCAAAGGGAAAACAAAAAGGGAGAGCCTAAGTCCCAAAGCCATAAAAGAGAGTAGAAATTCTGAAGGTTGAAATCACAGGGAAGGTCAAAATCGAAAGGAGGCCAAAATATTAGGAGTCGATACCCGGAGGACCAATAGGTAGCATATCGATAGTTTTGGAAGAGGAGGAAGGAACGTGGAGACCTCAATGATTTATTTTAAAAGAGGGGCCAAAATGGAATGTCAGAGTAGGAAATCATAAGGAGAGGCAGAGAGCATATCAAAGCTTCAGCATTTCAAAACCCGATATCAGAAGGAGAAGACCTCAGAGCAGAGTGGTATCAGAATATCGGTGTTTTGTAACTCCTTAAAAGTTGGATTTCTTTAGAAGAACCGAGGTAGCGAAGAGCAGAGGAAATACAAAGGAAATCATTACAAAACCAAGGACCCAAGGACCCTTTCTCTCTCCTAAAGGGAGATACATGGCAACAGGTGATTGGCTTTTGGGAGCAGACATGGAAAATGACATCAGCATGATGTGGTTGTGTGGTGGACAAATGGCAATAAGTTTTGGCATTTTTGGGGATCTAATAGGGAAAATCCAGGTGGCATGTTTCACCACCTAGGGATGCCATGTCACAATGATGATGTTAGTATGACGTTATTTCAGAGGTCAATTTTTCGGAGGATGAAGTTTTCGTAACTCCTGTCAAATTGTTTTATCAAAAGTGTCAATATGAAGAAGTGGATTTGATGTTAAGTGGAATTTGTTCATGAGGACTTAGAGGACCAAGGGCGTAGAGAGGACAGAGCACCTAGGCATTGTAAAGTGTTTCAGAGGTAGGGGATATCAGAACTCCATCATAAAAGCCTTTTTAGAAAAATTATAATGGAAGGAGCTCTGATGTGCTATTGGCAATTTGGTTATGAAAACCAAGGAACCAAAGGAAGAGAGAAATTACAAAGGGAAATAGGCCCCCGACAATACATAACACTTGGTCCCCTAGAAGAAAAATAGGAAGGGGGGTTAAGAGAAAATGGGATGAAGGTGTCAGAGTGTTATGACTTCGTAACATTTGTTTTAATAGAGTTATGATATGAGAAAGATCTGATACTGCGATACAAAGAGCATGAGGGATGAATGGGTCGACAACTAATTAAATGAGTGCAGAGGTTGGTTTCACATGAGTAATGGCAACAACAAAGATCACAGGGTCAAGGCGAGAAGAAATATGATTTGCATGGAAATGCTTGGGCTTGTATTATGCTGGAAAGTAAGCCATCCTTGATATCACATGCATGTTACAGGAGATTAAATGAAGAACAATGTCATCAATTCAAAGAAGCAATGTTATTGTACATTTTGATCTTTGTGCAGCATGACTTAGAATTAATTCTCAGTATGGAGATCACTCAAAGGTCCATTATCAAATGTTAATGATGCATAAATGTGATCAATTCGTCAACGCCCCACAATTCTAGATCATCATCCCACCAAGAGTCTAGATAAGGGAGCCTGAGTCCATCCTAGGAAATCAGCAGAATGGATAATGAAGATATTTTTCTATGTCAATCATGACACATCATGTCTTATTTATGTTTTGTTAATATTTCATTTCAAAGAGGAATCAAATTATGTTAGGATAGTTGTTAGCCTCACTCTCACATAAAACAATTAAAATGTCCAAAATAATTAAAATTATAAAACTTGGATTAATTCCTACTTGTCTATTCTAGAATGAGGTTGTTCCTCAAACTTGGGAGTTTGTTTAGGTCTAGTTGGTTGAGATATTCTCTCCAACTAGTTAGGCTCCTAGATTAGTGTGTGGTTGAGATATTCACTCAACCAAAGTGATTGTGTCCAAGATAGATGCACTATGTTGAGACATATTCTTGATGTATTTATATATTGATTATCATTATTTAATGTGAAATGCAATACATTCAAGCTACAGATCTTTTCCTCCACAGCTCCCGTATCTCATATTTTCAGTTTTTATTAGTTTTTTAATTTCCTTTATTTGGTATCAGAGTAAGAGAATCGTACGCATAGAGTTCTCTTGCATGTCGAGTTGAGATTGTTGTTTCCATATAGAACAGAGGAGAGGATAATGTTGGAATCTAGGAATTGAAGGAAGGCCATTCTCAAGAAAGGAATGGAGACATCTATTTCGAGTAAATCCTCGTTCTATGTGCAAATTGATTAGATTGTGAAATGTTGATGGAATAGTCTAAAAGAGCAAGTAGGTGGTTATTGTATGTATAGAAGTCATCGGTTTGCTACCAGTAATTGAAAGGTGTGTGGAAGCATATGTGAGGTGCTATTAAAAAGGAAAAAATTAGTGAGAGACAATCAGGTAACCATGAGAATTATCGTTGCTGTGAAAAATAGTGTTGCTATAACGTAAATTGCCATTGTGAATACATAGGGCATGTAAGGGAGAGCCACTGCTTGCATAAATGAGCAATTCAAACTAGTTGTGTTTTAAGAATTTCATGATGAATGGTGATTGTAATAGTTGATTTGGTTCTTATTCAAAGATCTAGTGCAATGATCCATATCTGCATTGGTATTGTTGAGAAAATACTTTTGAATTGGATAGAGTATTTCATTTTTTTCAACTGAAAAAATCTTGTCTAGAGTAGCTCTCCAGCATACATAGTTTTGTGTTGCGCAGGATTGGATGGAGACTAAAACAGTTGGACCACATCCCCAGGAGTATTCCACAATCCACGTAAGCAAATCACATCTAGAACATAGATCCAAACCATGAAAACCCAAGACAAAATAAGTTTTGTAGATCTCAAAATTATAGAGGATAATAGGCTCACTTTGTTAACATTTTGATTATCAAATTACTGGTGGTGTTTATGAAATCGAGCCAGAGATAGATCATGTATTTTGAAGAATGTGAAGTAGCATAAAAACACTATGATATTTTGATATGTTAAGACTATTATAAACGTGTTGCTATAGTTGGAACATATGTGAAATAAGTGTGAACAGATATGAAATTTCTCCCTCGTTGGAGTGGTTATCTATAGGTAATCAAAGAATTGACTACGAAGGTGAGGATGAGTCTACACACTTGTTTTTTTTCATTTATTGCAAAATAAATGGAAAATATCTAAAGGACATAAATATCGAGATTAACGAAAGAGAGGTCATGGTCATGTATGAAGCAAATGAAATGTTTATAAAGGTTTATGAGATGTTGGCTTGTGAGATGGTGAGAGTTTGAACAAGTCAGTAGAGAGTTCATGTTGCTAGTAGAATACGCGACCACTGTCAAGGTTGTAGCTTGGCCACAGACCTCCAATATTTTTAGATTATGAAATCATGAAGGGATATTCCTGAGGTAACCTTCAAATATAAGAAGATGCTTGAGATAGGCACGACCAGTTCCTCGCATGTGATATGATCTTGGAGTGCCTTTGTGGTACTTCTATGGAGACAAACACATCCCTACAACTCTTGGTTTCTTACAAAAAATTAGGAATTCAAAGAAGAGTTTACAAGTTGTTTATCCATCCGTTTTGAGCAGTGTACTTCAAGACCAATCTTGGAATCAAGAACAACTTCAAAAAGCAGTTAAAAAAAATTATCTTGTGAATGCATCCAACACCTACGGGGAGATCCATGTGGAAATCAGCTAGTTGGTGACCCAACAACGTGAAACCCATCTCAAGGAATATGCGTGGAAGAAAACTGGAGGAACATGCACTCTTCCTTGTTGATCTACATAATTATAAGTTTATCTATTTGCAGGAATTTCCTTTACATTCATTTATGAAAAGCATCTGCCATATTTGTTTTTCCACTCATTTTTTTCATCACGTGGATAATTTCAAGAAAGTGAAAAAGTAAGTTCATATAAGTGGAGAAAACACATTAAGACAATTCATAATGTTGGATGAGAAAGAATGAGTTGAAGTTAAATGGTCGAACATCTTGAAGCATAATAGTTTTGGTTGCTTTTCGGTTGCAAGATTAAATTTTATATCTGGCTATGCTAATTTAAAGTTTGTAATATTAAATGAGTCCAAAGTTGAAGTCATTTTTAATGGAGTGTTGAGAGTTAAATTCATTCGTAATGTAAGTGATTAAAGATTCAAGGTCAATCAAGTAAATTTCAAGCTAGAGTCATTGATTGTAATTGGGTGCATGATCGGAGGAGCCCATCACCTTTAACTAGTTATTAAGAAAAATTGATCGGAGTTGAGTTCTTAATATTCAAATAAGAATTCATTAATTTGGGTGAATTTTTGGTAGTACCCAACACCCTAAGGTAATATAAAATCAAGCGAGTGTGATAATCAAGTGAGCGAGTACAAGCGAGCATGTTAAAGATCAAAATGGGTAAAGGAGGAAAACATCTTCAAAGTACAGAGCTAGAAATTAAAGAATTGAAAGAGTGTAATATTGAATTTCACAACAAAATCAAAGTACTTGAGTGGAAGTTAAATAAAAATCAATACATAATCAATCAAATGAATAGCACATTAGAAGCAACAAACGATCTTCAAAATGAGCTAGATATGAAAGAACAACTCATTAATGCACTCCAGATAAAATTGAGTGAAAAAAAGATCTACTTGATGCACATTGTACAAAAAAGATAGATGCAGTGTGTAAAACAGATGACCTCATCCTAACAAAAAATGAAATTTTTGAAACAGATTACGTCATTCAACATGTTGATGAAAGTTGTAACACAAATGATCTAATCCACCAGTTTGATGAAATTTTTGACACATAAGATCTCATCCAACAAATTGTGCTACTAAATTAAAATGGTGCAACTCATTGTACTGAAGATATAATTGAAAATTTTGATGCAACATGTGATACAAATGAATTGTTAATAGAGATGATTGATGCGCATTGTGATACAAATGACTTAATGAATCAAGCAGAATATCAGCAGCAATAACAGGTGTGAAGAACAATTACAAGTTGTGACACAAATGATCTAATCCACTAGTTTGATGAAATTTGTGATACATATGATCTCATCCAACAAGTTGTACTACTAAATGAAAATGATGCAACTCATTGTACTAAAGATATAATTGAAAATTTTGATGCAACATGTGATACAAATGAATTGTTAATAGAGATGATTGATGCTCAGTGTGATATAAATGACCTAATGAATCAAGCAGAATATCAGCAACAGTAGCAAGTGTGAAGACCAACTACAAGTTGTGACACAAATGATCTATAATTCACTATTTTGATGAAATTTGTGACACATATGATCTCATCCAACAAGTTACGCTGCTAAATGAAAATTATGCAACTCATTGTACTGAAGATATAATTGAAAATTTTGATGCAACATGTGATACAAATGAATTGTTAATAGAGATTATTGATGCTCAGCGTGATACAAATGACTTAATGAATCAAGCAGAATATCAGCAGCAGTAGCAGGTGTGAAGAACAACTACAAAGTGGTTTTTCCAAGAAGGTGATGAGACCTTGGGAAGAAATTTCTTTCAAAAAAGATTGACATGGCTTGGGGTATAACAAAGAAAACACTTTTTATGTTCTATATTTCTCAAAACTTGTTCAATTTGTAAGTGCGGGTTTTCTATAAAATACCCAGAATCTCATTATGTGTAACCATTGTAAAAATGGTCATATGGAGAGTAAATGTTTCGACCTCCATCCTTGTCTTCATTGTGGGAAGACAAATCATCTATCAGAGAAATGCTTAATGTAGAATAAGACTAAAATAACAGTTAATTATGGAAGGATAAACCCTTGGAAATGGAAACTAGAATTAAAGAAGTTGTAATATTTCTACAATCTACTTAAGACAGAGGTAAAATTTCTTGAAGAATTAAAAAGAGAAAATCTCCTACACTTTTAAGGGGGGAGTTCAAAAATAAAATGTAGATGATTGTCTCACCTTTCAGTTGACAAAGGGGGTAAGTGATAATGGAATTGAAGATGGTTTTCAGACTAAAATTTTCGACAAAATCAACAAATCGACTAGTGGAAATCATCAAATATTCCAGTGGGAATCATCAAATCTTCCTGTGGGCATCATCAAATCTTCCTGTGGGCATCATCAAATATTCTAGTGGGAATTGACATTTTCCAGTGGGAATGCGATTGGGATGTTGAATGGGAGCATTTGTGGACATTCTTTTGTTCACTTGGATGGTCATTGGACTAAGAAAAGGATAGATGGATACTTTGACATTGCATCTTGGAATTTGATGGAGTTGTCAAGAAACTTTTAGGGATGTATCATACTTGTAGTTGATTCATGTTTCTTGGTTTTATCTCTTCATATTGGATTTTTCAGCATCCATTTTTTGCAGTTTTCAGGCAGTTATTCATTAAGGATCAACTCAGCAGTTTTAGCATGAAGACTTGGAGATGGTACCAGGTTCTTAATTTTGACATGTGATTGAGGGGGGAATGTTAGCCTCACTCTCACATAAAACAAAAGAAAATTCCGAAATAATTAAAATTATAAAACTTGGATTAATTCCTACTTGTGTATCCTAGAATGAGGTTGTACCTCAAACTTAGGAGTTTGTTTAGGTCTAGTTGGTTGAGAGATTTTCTCCTACTAGTTAGGCTCCTATATTAGTGTGTGGTTGAGATATTCACTCAACCAAAGTGATTATGTCCAATATAGACGCACTATCTTGAGACATATACTTGATGTATTTATATATTGTATGATTATCATTATTTAGTGTGTAATAAACTACAATGAGGCTATAGGCCTTTTCCGCCATGGCTCTTGTCTCTCATATTTTTAGTTTTTATTAGTTTTATAATTTCCTTTAACAACTAGGCCACTCGCATGATCAGACAACTAGGCAGTTCATACAGCTGCAAGATTCAAGATATTTTGTAATTTTTTGTTAGAACTCTCTCCCTATAAAAGGGAAGAGGAACTTAATAGGAGGGTTTGGCTTTCATGGTTTGAATAGGCTATTATTTTCTTGCAAATCCCACAAGTCTAGGTTGTGACATGTATTTTTTTCCAAAACATTAATGAAGAAGTTTTGGTGATTAAGCATTTAGAATATGTAGTATGTGTTCTTCCTCTATATTCCACTTCATGTGTGTTTTATTCTTTAGAAATTGTGTAATTGTAGTTGTTGGATTCACTCTTAATTCATAGATTTACTTAGGTTATGTGATAGTAGATTGAACCTATGAAATTACAGATTTATCTATGTTACGTATTAGCATATGATACCTATAAATTGTAGAACTACTTGTGTTAAAAAATATTTGATATTACCTATGAGAGATAGAGTTGAAAGCCGTAAAATGCACTCCATAATTTCTGCACCTCACTCCTTTTATATTTTCATTATTATGTTGAGATTTGTTGCCTAGGACTCTATGTTTATCCATCCCTCTGCACCAGTTTCCTCTCTTCTATTTCTCCTTACCACCTTTACTGCAACAAAAAATTAAGTTGCATTCTCTATGTGTTGGCCATTAGAACTAAGAATCTATTCTAGGGAATGATACATTGTTCATGTGTATATTGAATTTGCCTCTGAGAATGGTAATTGAACCAAAATATAAATAATTTTACATCCATCTCTTGAGCTGCAATGATTTATCTTCAAGGGAGACTAAGATGTCCTAGGCACTGACCTCTCCTCAACCTAGGGGTTGTCTCTAGGAGCCACAATAGAGTGGTCGGTAATATGTGTGTGTGTGTGTGTGTGTATAAGAATTATATTGTAAAGCATAACATGGGGTCGTGGAACCCTATCCCATGAATGGGTTGACAACCAATAAACAATTTCCAAGTGGTGCTAAGAGGATGGTCAAGGAGTATAGCCATGTGGTTTCCATGTCGCCAAGCTCAAGAGGTGGTGCTCTCTGAATCATCAGGAATTTAACAGTCACATATCATGCTCTAAAGGTTAGATTGAGGTAAAGTTTTATATCACTAGGACAATCTCAACAAGATGAATTCCATAGTGATGTCAAACTAAGGTTTTGAGTAAGTTGATAACATCAAAACATTTAAATCCAATTTCCATAGCAACACCTTGGATCTTGGGTCAGCATAGTAACCTCCACTTAATTGGTGTTATGGTAAGGATTAGGGGTGGGGGGGGGGGGCATCTTATAGTGGCTTCTTGGTTTATGAAGGATCTGCGAGAAAGAAACAAGAAATATTAAAAGTGCATTGTTCATTACATTAAGGGTACCTTTTGTTTTGGTATCAAATGTTATCTAAGTTTAGATTCATTGGTTCACTTCACCAAATATAATTGGGTAAGCGACAATGATGACACAAAATCCACTTTTACTTTTGTTTCACTTCAGTTTTAGACCCTTGATTTAGTTATGGAAGAAACAATGTGTAGTCTCTCTATTGACCATGAAAGAATTATAATATGAAGATATTTATGTAGATTTGGAGGAAATTTGGATTTGTCGGCTCATGGGAGAGCTTAGATTTCCTACTGATGAAGAAACCACTACTTATTGTGATAGTCAAAGTACAATTCAAGTTGTTGGAAATATTGTTGCACATAGTAAAATGAAGCATGTCAAACTTCATGCTCACTATTTCCAATAGTTGGTTTAAGAGAAGGTTCTTACTTTTTTTTGTTGTTGAATAGATGATCATATTATTGATATCCACACAAATCCATTGTCCACATCCACGTTCGAGCTACATGATATGCTAGGGCTTAAGGGAGCTACAATTATGGTAGGGGAGTGTCATGTTGACATAATTTCACCTCTTGAACCTCCAAAATGTTATGATGATGGGGTGATGCCGGAACCTAAGGTTATCTTGGTTCATCACATTTGTGTAGCTTGTGGAGATAGTTAGACAAATGAAAACTAACAAGAGACCTTTTATCAAGTGGTCAACTAGTAAAGAAGTTGACTATGTAATCCACCAAGTGATCAATGGGTTGGTTATGTAACTTACTAGTGGATAGTTTAGTCAAGTGGTCAACTAGAGAAACTGTCAACTAAGTGGTTGGAGGAATCAACAAGAAAATTGAGTCTACTAAGTAGTTTTTTAGTTGGTAAGAATTGGGTGAAGTAGAATATTCAACTAGTTGACAAAATAACATGGATTTCATGGAAATGGTTGGATTTTTTGACACTCGCTAATGGGCCGAATATTTCATAATTCAAGGAAGTTGGTTAAATTTGGATCTTATGAAACAAATATTGTATCAATTTTATCAAATTCGTTGTTGATTCATTATCATGAACTGTGATGTATAATCACAGTGTGTTGTTATTAAGTGTTGTGATGATGTCTTTGGACACCACCTATCATCTTGGACCATGATTACTATTCTATTTATTTCTTTAAATTCTATTTTATATTATACATCCTTGGGTTTCCTAAATTCCCAACACTTGGGTGCTTATTAAACTTAGCCCACATAAAGTTATAAAGGGATTTCTTCAACCATATATGCACCACCTTTTACAAGATTCACTAAGAAAGAGTACTAGTCTATATGAGTAGCGACCAATGCTTTGGTACAACTATGGAATTTAGATATTAGTTCTAAGGGCTTAGTAATCCACTTATCCTCCTCCTTTCAACTTTCTATTCTCATTGAGGACAAAGGGAATACCAAGGAACTTAAAATATTGACTTGGTTTAATCCAATTCCATCTTTAGCAAGCCAACCACTTCGGCATTAGCCAATGAGTCTCTATTAATGGAATATTCAGCCCCAACATAGTACAATATATATATATATATATATATATATATATATATATATATATATATATATATATATATATATATATATATATATATATACCATGATATGGCTCCATGATTGTAGGTCCTCTCAAATAGTTAAGAATGAATCCTATACAAAGTATCCATTGACCAACAAAGCAACCTCAAACTCAAGGAGAGGAATCTCTTGAATGTGCCCCAAACTGAATTTGTTATTAATAAAATATCCAAATGCTTCAATGGTAGTGACATAGAGTGATAGATCTATAAAGGAAACCTTTTTTAATGTACCTAAACATTCTAATTTTCTCTATGTTTTTTCCATTGATAGAGATAAACATTGAAGCATCTAAAAAGAAAGTAAGAACGCTAAAATTTCAAATTCTTGTTAAATAAAATTTCCACCCGACTAATCAAGGACAATATTTTGTGAGCAACATGAATCCTACTAAATTGATTCAAACCTTGAAAATTACAATATATAACTTTCATTTTTAACTCCCAATCTCGTCATTTTCTCGAAGGTTAGGGTGTGCATCAAAATCGTTCACACTAGTAAAAACCTTCTTTAGTTGAATCCAACCTTAAATAGAAAGAAACCTAAGTTTTTGTTATCAAGCTATCATTTGTGTTACCCTCACAAAAATGCAACACTTGAGGAGGAGGAGGAGAAGGATATTTTCTAGTTTCTCCTTGTTAAGAAAGACTAGAGTTTAGAGGGATAGTTCTTTTATACACCATAGGACCTAAAATACTAGAAGGTTTGTTTGGCATGTTATTTTTGGTATCAAAAATTTGGAGGCCTATTATATCAATTATTTCTTACCACTTGAGCCCATCCATATTCTATATAATTATCATGGGTAAAAATTGGGCCTTGGGTATGATGCATGGGTGATGGGGCATGTGGGTTTCCCTACTGCATTAAGGTCAATCACATATATGATGGTGTGCTTTGGTAACAAAAAAAGTGGTTGGGGAGTGTTGTAATTTAGAAAAATGTATACATAGTTACCAACACTTCCATATACCAAGGATATTTTATGCAAAGGAAGGAATGAAACACATGATATAGAGAAAAAAGAGAAATAAGAGAAGTGGTAGAGTAGCCAAAACACTTATTTATACTAACCCACAATTACCATTACATTCACTATCATCATATTTCGTATATCAAATAGACTTTCAATTGTTACAACTAAATAATTGCTTTAGCTACTCAGTCATTCAAATTTACCAGGAAACCAACTTGACTGGTCATTTGATCCAACTTACATATTCAATAGAGAGTCTAGTTGATTATCCGACTTGTGGGTCTAGTTGACTAACTCGACTATCCCTAACATCTCCCCTGACCTCAATCCTTTTTTCATATTTAGGAAAATGATTTGTGGATTTTACAATGTAGAAAATTTGATCAAATGAGAAAAGAAATATTAGTTGAAGAAGATGACGTAGAATTCTAAGAAGGTGGTGATATTAGATTCTATATTGTTTTCTCTGCTTCTTCTGGTACTGGAGTCAATGCCATCTAATCAAATTCCTTCTCTTTTGGACATGGATTGAGAGGTATTTCCATTTTATTTATTTATCTTCTCTCTTTTTTCACCTATGACCAATTTGAGCCTTCTATCTCTACCTTTGATGCAATCGAATAAGTGCAAAAAGCCTAGGGTGCTTATTCAAAGATACTAGGATGAAAAAAAATGATATTTTGGTTGAAGGGGAAGGCTCCACTACTGGTGGCACTATTTGAGCTTCCCCGAACATTTTATTATAAATTTTCAGAGTGGTATTGTGCAAGGCCAATAAAATGTATTACATTCCATAACTGAATAATGCACTTGATCCCCTAAATATTTCATCTGAGATATATTTTGGAGTTGGTACGATAGAGATTTTTGCTGAAAATTTTGCAATTTTACCTTATTATCCATTTCCTATATTTTTTGATTGGATTCTCTGAAGATGATCAAAAGTGTTGTTGGCTTAAGTTCTCACATTAAAGTAGATAACAATGTCAACATTGGCAAAAACTACAAAGGTGTTTCCCTATTATCTCTTGATAAATAACTAGATGTTTCAATTGTTCATGAACTTGAAGAATTTCTCATCAATGAGTGCATGTACTTAATATATATGAAAGGAAACTTAGATTAGTGGTTTAGGTTCTTTGAGGTGAAATTTGTTGTAGGGAGAGATTTGAGACCTGACCTTTTCTTAGAAAGAGAATATGGCATTGTTGGGTCTAAGGGTACACAATTGCATACACTTTCCTTTCAATAGATTTCTGGATATAATATGTCATTTCTATAAACTTGTTATTTCAATATGGTAGTTCTATAAAATAAATAAATTATAAGGGTATTATTCCTATATTGATTTTCGAGCTATAAGGATGTATGTAAAGCTAAGAATATAATCTTTTTATATGTAATTGGAGTTATAAGGATGAAGAAAAGTAGTTTAATGTTATTTATATGAAATTGGAGTGATAAGGGATGATGGAATGATTACAGAAAAATTAATAGTTTGTGTGTGTGGGGGGGGGGGGGGGGGGGGGAGCCACAATGGTTCATTGTATTTGAAGTATGGAATATTTATGTTCACTTCAAAGAGGGGCATGTTTTGAAGATAGTTGTGTCAAATTTTGAAAGTTTGACAAAATCAAAATGTAGTTTGTAATTGAAGCATTGATAAGAGTTAAGTAAAATATTATGTCAATGAAATTTTTATTGAGGCTATTAAAGGGTCAAGGCCATGCCCTTATAGAACTCATTTGTAGTGCGTTTAGTGTCTCTTGTGCATTATAGTCTTCACTTTCTTTTTCGTGGGAATTTGATATACAAAATGATGTCACAACTAGTCAATATATTTGTTGTATCAAAAATATTGAAAGGACCCAAGAACTACATGAATTAGTGTCATCGTATGCAAACCACATTAGTATTTAATGGTTTGTCGAAATATATTTTTAACGGTGACACAGATCCAATTAATCCCATTGATGCTAGAGGACTATCAAAATGGGAAACATGAGATGAAAATGCACTTGCATTGTTGAGATCTTCAAACACTAATGCACTATATATTCATATTAAAAATGTATATGATACCTGGATTGCTTGGAGTAATTTTAAAAATATTTGAGATACTCAATCCAAAGCAAGAAGGGTTGAGCTTCATACTAAATTTCTCAATTAAAAAAATGGTTGAAGGGAGAGATCTTTTAGATTACATCTCTCGTTTAAAAAAACATTCATAAAGTACTTCAAATATATGGTTTTAAATATGTGGAAGAAAGTTTAATGAACAACATTATGATGAAATTCTTGCCATCCCCATATAATTTTCTAAAAACATTGCAAATTGTTGATACATTAGCAACTCAAACTTTTGATTCCCTTAATTACTTGTTATTACAAAATATGAGACCTTTGGTAAAAATATTAACATAGGGAAATATATTCTCTTTACCAACTCAAGGAAAGTAGAAAGATAAGAGGGAGAGGCTCATTTAATGAAAATGCAAGAGGAAGAGGTACTTATAATGAAAGTCCTAGAGGAAGATGCTCATACAATGCAAGTGGGAGAAGTAATATAATGAAAATATAAGAGGAAGAGGTTGGTCCAATGATAATTACAAAGGAAGAGGAAGAAATCAAGGCTATGGAAATGGTCAATGGAAGAAGCCAAGAAAGAGGAAAAAATGACAAAAAGGAGCAAATATTCAGCAGTTCCCATCACGTTGAAGAAATGATTCAACCTAAATATAAAATATGTATTTGTGTTGGCCATGTGGTAGAAAACTATAGGACAAGAAGTGAGAATTTGCCAAAGAATAAATAAAACTTCCAACAAAATTCTAAGTCAAATTCTTGAACATCATCCTGGCATGCGAAAAATGAAGAAGATGATTATGTATTCACAAAAATGTAGGAAAATGAATGTGAAGATACAGTGACCACAAATAAATTTCCATGAAAGGAATTTGAAGATGATTGGGTACTTGATGTGAGAGTTATTCAACATATGTGTTATAGAAAATATTATTTCAAAAAAAATCAATATATTGAACTAAATGTAATTTGTTTGGTAGATAATATAGCTCATACACCTCAAGGACATGGATCAATCTACTTTTCTCTTCCAAAAATTGGAAAAGTATTGCTTTCAAATGTATGGTATGTTCCATTATTTAAGAAGAACTTGTTGTCCTTGATACTCATTGGAAAAGGAGCTCATATAATAAATATGGAAGATGGATGGTTCATAATAAATTCAGTGAAACAAAACTTCAAAACAATAATGAAGAGGTATGAAGATGGAAAAATGATAGTACTACAAGGAACAATGATTCCCCACAAACAAGAATTAGAAGCATTATTATATTTATCTCCTAACTGTTTAAGGTTTTGGCATTATAGATTTGGCCAATTGAATTTTGATAATATTAATAAAATTAAATAAGATAAAATGGTTAAGGGATTGTTCGTTAGGGCCCTATAATACTAGTGATTCCCCCATTACTATCGTCATCGTATCCCTTATTGTTATTGTTGTGTCCCTATTGTCCCCATATTGTTATTATTGTGACCCATAGAATCCCACTATTGTTATTTTTGTGCCTTTATATTATTATTGTTAGGTTGGCTTGGTTATATTGTGACCCCTTAGACTCCTATATATGGAAAGGAGGTTTTGTCATTTTAATCATCCAAGAATTGTTCATTTGTGTAATGTAAAGGAGATTTCCCCCTCGAAGAGGCTTATTTCTAAGGCATTAGTCTATCTTTCTGTGAGTTGGTTTCATAGCATTTGGTATCAGAGCTTTGGATTCTAGCGTTTCGCTACTCCAAACAGGTCATCGTGGCATTTTCACTATAACTTTTTTTTCTGTGATGTTTCAGAAGTAAAAACAAAAACCCATTTGAGAGGAAATCTTGCTGAACCTCAGGTTCGAATTTCATATCTTGTGTCACTATAGTTTCGGAGATATGATCTGAGGAAGTTAGGGTTTTTGCAAGCTCCAGAATTTCATCTAAAACAGGTCATCGTGGAATTTTTGCTATAATGCTTTCGCTACGAAGTTTCAGATGCTAAAAAAAACCATTTGAGAAGAAATCATTCTGAACCTCGGCTCTGAATTTCAGATCCTGTCTCGCTATCTTTTAGGAGATATAATCTGAGGAAGTTAGGGTTTTTGTAGACCCTCGAATTACATGCCAAACAGGTCACCTTGGGAAAATTGTCATAACTTTATCTCAGAGCATTAGATTGAATTTTTGTAAGAAGTGATAGAAATAGGACGGACTGTAGTTTTTGGGGTACCATTTTCAAAACCTAAGGTTTAAACAGAGACTCGCGGCATGTCGTACAAGTTTGCTCTATTGAACAAGTCTATACTTAGGTCATCGTGGGAGATTTGGCATAAATCTTCATTGGAGAATCCAATCTTGATCAGACTTGTGGTGTTAGAAATATTACTCAGAGGGTTATCGTAGGAAGGAATTTCGAACCTTGGAGATCCAAAATTACCGAAATACGTCATATTCAACATCAAGCTCCTACAAAGTGAAAAAAAAAAGAAAAAAAAAGGTGTGTAGTTTTTTTTTTTTAATTTTGCATAAGCTTGGTTTGAAAAATTAGTTTGTAGGAATTCAAAGGGCATAGTGAAGAATTATTATCAGTAATTGATGCCCCGAAGAAAGAAAATGGAAACACCTAGTAAGCAACCTAAAAGTTTTAGCATGACTGATGAAGAAGAGGAAGAAATGCAACATGATATATCAAAATTACGAGACCAAGTGCAACAAATGTCACTTGCACAAAAAGTAACAGAATCTAAGATGGATGGTTTAAAGAAAGACGTAGAAGCTAAGATGTATGGCACAGAAGCTATGATGTATGGTTTAAAGAAAGGCGTGGAAGCTAAGATGGATGGTTTAAAGAAAGGCGTAGAAGCTAAGATGAATGATGTGGAAGCTAAGATGGATGGCATGGAAGCTAAGATGGACAGAGTGGAAGCTAATATGGACATCGTGGAAGCTAAGATGGAAGATTTGAATACATATTTGAAGACAGGCATGGAATATTTGAAGATAGATTTGACAAAGTTTCTACAAGAAATACTTAGTAATGGTGAAAGGGTAGTAAAGAAAAATCATTATGAGAACAAAATAAATGTTAATCAAGATTTAATAGACTCTAATGTTGGATCAAAGAACAACCATGTTCCAAAGATCGATATGAGGAAGTTTGATGGCAAGGATCCCGGAACATGGATACTACAGATGGAGCAATTTTTCAATCTCCATAATGTGCAAAACACACAAAAGGTACGCAATGCAACTTTATATTTGGAACCAAATTAGGTTGTATGGTATCGATGGCTTTGCTCTCGTAAAAAAATTGTCACTTGGGCTATTTTTACGGATGAAATGATAGCACATTATCAGGATACAAAAAGAAACACTTTTTTTTCCAATTGATAAATCTCAAACAAAAGGGTTCAATGATGGAGCACATTGAGGACTTCTAAAAATTGAATATAAGGGTAAAAGATATTCTAGAGGAGCATAGGATTGATGTGTTCATAGGGACTTTAAAAGATAACATCCAACATGAGGTTCGCCTTTGGGAACCAAATTCATTGGAGAAGGTATTCAGGTTGGCAAGAAAAATGGAATGTAAAATTATGGCAACAAGGAAGCCTACCACTCACAATCATAAAGATGGAAGTGTTGCTAACCCTAGCCATCCACACCCTACAAGGTTGACACCACAACAATTGGAAGAAAAAAGAGCAAAAGGGTTTTGTTACAGTTGTGATAGCAAATACATTAAAGGTCATAAGTGTGCCGAGAAGAAATTGTTTTACATAGATTGTGAAGAGGAGGAAGAAAAGGAACAAGAAACATCAAAAGAAGAGGATATACACCAGGAACAAACCCTAGAAAAAGAAGAAATGATTCTGACCATATCTTGTAACGCAATGGCTGGAATTACCACTCCTCAAAATATCAAGATAGAAGGGCATATCAAGAAGAAAAAGGTAATAGTGTTGACTGATTCAGGAAGTACCCATACTTTTATTCATTGTAAGATAGCCAAGGAATTGAATTGCTTCCTATATCCAGCACTAGAGTGTCAAGTGATGGTTGCAAGTGGAGGAACCATAAATTGCTCAGGAAAGTGCCATAATTTCAAGCTATCCATGGGAGAATATGTATTGAATAGCCCAATGCTTTACATTCCAATGGGTGGTGCTGATGTTGTACTAGGAGTCCAATGGCTACAATCCTTGGTTACAATAGCTTTTAATTTTCAAGAAATTTCCATGAAATTCTCTTTAGAATGAAAGGAAGTTGAATTAAGGGGTATCGCAGGGAAACCGGGAAAGATAATTAGCTCTAATGGAATGAAAAAAATTCTAAAGAAAGAACAATGAGGCATAATTGCACAATTATGTTCACTAGAGGTTCCCACATCGAAATCATCCATTTATCTAGATCTCCAAAAAGTCTTGGACAATCATTCCAAGGTATTTGAGACTCTCAAAGGCCTCCCACCTATTCGTGATCATGATCATGCTATCAATTTGATTCCAGGAAGTGTTTCTCCAAACATCAAGCCTTACAGATATCCTTATGTCCAAAAGAGTGAAATTGAATGTATGGTTGCAGAAATGCTAGAGGCTGGTATAATTCAACCTAGTCAAAGTTCTTTCTCTGCTCCAATAGGATTGGTTCACAAGAAGGATGGATCATGGCGCATGTGTCCAGATTATAGGGAGCTCAACAATCTCACTATTAAAGATAAATTTCCCATTCCTATCATTGATGAATTATTGGATGAATTTCATGGATCAATTTACTTCACCAAGTTGGATCTTTGTTCAGGATATCATCAAATCATAATGAAGACTTAAGACATTCCAAAAACAACATTTAGAACTCATGAGGTTCATTATGAATTTTTGGTCATGCCTTTTCGCCTTACTAATGCACCTTCTACGTTTCAAGGTTTGATGAATTCCATTTTCAAACCCTTCCTTAGAAAATTTGTGTTATTATTTTTTGATGATATACTAATCTACAACAAGTCTTGGAAGGATCATGTCCAACATGTTGACATGGTGCTCAAACTATTGGAGGAGAAACAATTATATGCAAAAGTCTCCAAATGTTTCTTTGGAGTATAAGAGGTGGAATATCTGGGTCATATTGTATCTCATGAAGGTGTTAAGGTAGACCCTAGCAAAATTAAAACCATTAAGGAATGGAAAATCCCACCATCCATAAAGAATCTACGAGGATTTCTCGGGTTGATAGGATATTATCGCAAGTTTGTTAAGAATTATGGTAGAATAACAGCACCTCTAACAACATTATTGAAGAAAGATGCATTCTCATGGAATCCAGAAGCAACGAAGGCCTTTGAACATCTTAAAGAGGCAATGTGCCAAGCACCAGTCTTAGCTACACTGGACTTCACATAAACCTTTATTGTGGAATGTTATGCCTCAGGAATTGGAATTTGTGCAGTTTTAATGCAAGAAGAAATACCCATTGCTTTTGAAAGTCGTTCAATCAAAGGAAAGTATTTACACAAAGCTAGTTATGAGAAGGAAATGTTGGCAATACTACATGCACTTAAGAAATGGTGACCCTACCTAATGGGAAGACACTTCAAGGTAAAAACGGATCATGATAGTCTTAAATACTTTTTAGAACAAAGATTATTTTCAGAAGAGCAACAAAAATGGGTCACAAAGATGTTGGGCTATGACTTTGAAATCATATACAAAAAAGGGAAGCAAAATGTTGTGGCAGATGCACCCTCAAGAAAAGATGAGGATGTGGAAGCATTTCTTTGCGCCATTTCTATTATCCAACTAGATTGGATAAGCGAAGAAAGGGATGAATGGAAGAATGACGAGGATGTGTGGGCACTCATTCAAAAGATACAATAATATCCCAGTACATCTGATACATTTAGTTGGAAAAATGATTCGTTGTGGTACAAGGATCGGTTATACGTATGTAAGAATTCCCAACTCAAACAAAATATTCTTAGGGAATTGCACGCCTCTCCTTTAGGAAGGCATGATTTCTAAAAACCTACCACAGGGTTAAGAAGGATTTTTTTTGGGATGGTCTTAAATTGGATATTCAAAAGTTTGTTGCGGAATGTTTGGTTTGCCACAAAAATAAAGTTGAGACAATTAAGACCCCAGGACTATTACAACCTTTATCCATTCCAAGCCAATGCTAGGAGGAGGTTCCAATGGATTTTATCATAGGTTTACCCAAGTCCAAAGGAAAGAGTGTTATCATGGTGGTAGTTGATAGACTTACCAAGTATGCACACTTTTTTGCATTATCTCATCCATTTAAAGCAAGTACAATTTCTACTGCATTTATGGAAACAATTCAAAAGCTACATGGAAACCCAAATATTATTGTAAGTGACAGAGATCCCATTTACACTGGAAATATTTGGATAGAATTATTTTCTTGTCTTGGTACTTAGTTAGCTCATAGCTCATCTTATCATCCTCAATTTGATGGGAAAACTGAGATAGTAAACAAATGTTTGGAAGGATATCTTCATTGCTTTGTATCTGATAAACAGACACAATGGGTCAAATGGCTGCCTTTGGCTAAATGGTGGTATAACACTTCCTTCCATACTACAACAAAAATGACCCCATTTATGGCACTTTATGGATATCATCCACCATCCATCACATAATATTTAAGAGAAAATTCTAAGGTTCAAGCAGTGGAAGATCACATTGAGCATCGGAAACAAGTTCTTCAACTCTTAAAGGATAACCTCACCTTGGTGCAGAATAGAATGAAACAACAGGCAGATCAACATCGCTGTGAAAGAAGTTTTGATGTAGGTGATTGGGTATTCCAACGGCTACAACCATATAAACAAATGTCCCTCAAGAAAGATAAGAAGGATAATAAATTATCACCAAAGAATTATGGTCGATACAAGGTGTTGCAAAAGATAGGTACTATGGCATACAAATTGGAGCTTCCTGCAGCTTCCCGAGTGTACCCAGTTTTCCATGTTTCATGCTTAAATAAGTTTATAGGTGACAAGATTCCAGTTCAAACAATATTGCCAGAACTTGATGAGGAAGGAAAAATCATATTGGAACCTGAAGCAATCAAAGAAACAAGAACTCAATAGCTACGTAATCGATCAATTTTAGAGTATCTCATCAAGTGGAAGAACTTACCCGTTGAAGATTCCACATGGGAGGATGAGAATTTTATACAGAAGCACCCATAACTACTCAAGCGTTGAGGACAAAACTTTTCTGAAGGAGAGGGGCATGTTAGGGCCCTATAATACTAGTGATTCCCCCATTACTATTGTCATTGTATCCCTTATTATTATTGTTGTGCCCCTATTGTCCCCATATTGTTATTACTGTGTCCCATAGAATCCCAGTATTGTTATTTTTGTGCCTTTATAGTATTATTGTTAGGTTGGCTTGGTTATATTGTGACCCCTTAGACTCCTATATATAGAAAGGAGGTTTTGTCATCTGAATCATCCAAGAATTGTTCATTTGTGTAATGTAAAGGAGGTTGCCGCCTCGAAGAGGCTTATTTCTAAGGCATTCATCTATCTTTTCTCTCTTTCTATGATCTGGTTTCATAACATTGTCCCATTTCATAAAGGAGATTTCTAAGTATGAAATTTTGTTTCATTATAAAGTAAAGGAGTGATCCTTTCCCCAAAACTACATGGCAAGAAAACATATATTTGCAACTAATATATAGCAACATATGTGGTCCTATGAAATCCTCTCTTAGTGGATGAAAATACTTTATTATTTCCATACATGATTTTACAAGGATGATTTCGATATATTCTCTCAAGGAGAAATGAAAATCATTTGACAAATTCATAGAATTTCAATGATTAGTTGAAAATGCCACCAAAGAAAAGATTATTACTTTGAAAATAGGTAATGGGAGTGAATTCACTTCAAATGAATTCAACAATCATTGCTAACAAAATGGAATAAAAAGGCAACCAACAAATTATTATAATCCACGGAAGAATGGAGTCATAGAAGGAATGAATTGCACACTGATGGGAATGGGCAAATCTATGATGAACTTAAAGGGATTAAGCACAAAGGATTGGGTAGAAGTGGTTCATCTAGCAATTTATCTAAGGAGTCAATCCCTCACATCATCCTTAAATGGAATTACTCCATATGAAGCTTGATATGGTACTAAGCCTTTAGTAAATCATCTTTGACTTTGGCTCCACTTGCTATATCTTGGTTCATAAGGAAAAAATAACTCAGCTAGAAAATTTTGGCATGAAATGTATTTTTCTTGCCTATTCAAATGAAAAGAAATGATACATTTTGTTATTTAATAGGAAGTTTATTGTTAGTAAAGATGTTTTATTTAAATGAAATAGAAGTCAAACAATGTAAGAGATTGATAATCACCTTAGTCACTTAGAAAAAAGGCAAATAAAACAATTACTCAAAGAATATTAAATTGGGTTGAGAAAGATTTAGCCCCTAGTATGAATATTTATGAGATAGATCATTGTTCTTTAGATGAATATTCTCAATACAGGACAAACCTACTACAATAAATTCACTATAGGGACAACATAGTAGACCAAAATGGCTCACACAATTACTAAAAGATATTCATTAAGATGAAAAAAACAAGAGAGGGGCCAAAAATTCAACTTAATCATTCTTTTTCTTAGTCACTCATGACCCCATTGAACCAACGACTTTTCTTGAAGCATAAGGAGTCGAAGCAAGCCATGGTGGATGAATATGACTAGTTAATTGCAAATGGCACATGGAAACTTGTATATTGTTCAACAAATGTTAAGTTCATTGGCTTCAATGGGTTTGCGACATTATATATAAAGAAAATGTTGAAGTGGATAAGTATAAAGAAAGACTTGTGGCTAAAGTATTTTTTCAAAAAGAAAGGATTGACGATGAAGAAACATTTGCCCCAATATCAAAGTGGAACACAATAGGCATGGTGATAAACTTGGAAACACATTATGAAGGGACACTTCATCATGTGGATGTGAAAAGTACCTTTCTAAATGACGATTTGAAAGAATAAATCTACATGACTCAACCCCTAGGATTTGAAGTTGAAGGGAAGGAGAATAGAGTTTGTAAACTTATAAAAGCCTTATATGGGTTAGAATAGGTACCTAGGGCATGGTATGCCAAAATGGATGAATACCTAAGGCATGTTAGTTTTCATCACAATGAGCCTAATGATACTATATATTTTATAATGAAAGGTCAAAACATGGTCATAAGTATTCTTTATGTTGATGACTTAATCATTACAGGAAATCATGAAGATAACATCAAGCAAGTGAAACAAAAATTTCATAAGAGAATCAAAATGATAGATTTAGGCCCATTTTGGTATTATATTGGAGTAAAAGATTCATAACAACATCTTCAAATATTCCTTTGTCAAACCAAGTATGCTATAGAATTGTTGAATAATTTTTGAATGGTAGATTGTAAACCCTCTCTTACCCTTGTGGAGTAAAACATCAAAATTTAAAGATTTGAAGTGGGGGATCAATAAATAGTACAACCTCTTGGCAATTGTTCGGAGCCTCATTTACTTAACTACCACTCATCCACATTTGTAAGATGTAGTAAGAATTATTTCCATATTTATGTAAAAACCTAGAGAAAGTAACTAGAATGTATAAAAAAGGATCCTCATATACATGCAGGTAACAAAATATTATGGGCTTCTCTACAAGAAGAACAACTTTACACTTGTATATTCAGAGGTAGATTTTTCAGGTGATATTGATGACAGAACATCAACATCAGGTTATCTAATGAATTTGGGTTTGTAGCATTTTTTTGGAGTTGTAAAAAGAAAGAAACAATGGAAAATTCTTTAGCAGAGGAAGAATACATCTCAACTTTGGAAGCAACATGTGAAATCATTTGCTACATTGAATTTTGCATGATCTTTGTACTATTCAGAAATCACCAACTACATTATTTATTGGTAATCAAATAACAATGAAAATGGCCGAGAATCCAGTTTTTCATAATAAAACCAAGAACGTGGAAACCAAATGTCACTTCATGAAGACTTTGATCAACAATAGCATCATCAAGCTATAATATTGTCCATCTAAAGATCAAACTTCAAATATTTTCACTAAGCCATTAGTAAAAATAAAATTCACCAAATTAAGAGAAGAACTCAGCATTGTAAAAATAAACTTCAGTATTAAATGGGGGAATGTTAATCTCATAATCCCAAGGTTTATTTAGTTAATTAGTTAATTTGTGTTTCTAGATTAATAAAGTTATTCTAGAATGTATTGTTTCTAGAATAATAAAGTGAATTCTAGAAGTGTTGTATTTGTAAGATGATAAATTTTCCTTGGCACAACCTCATCAAAGTGATTATCCTTTAGTTGTTGATCAAGGACACATGGCATGTTGAGATAAGGCCAGAGAGGTTGTATATATGCTATGTCTCTCACCCCTCCTACAAGTTTTCTTTTTTTATTAATAAAATTATGTATCTAAGGACACTTTTGGTAAAATTATCAACTTTCTTGTAAAATTAGTCTCCTTGACAAAGATACTTAAACCATTGCTAGCCAAATTAATAAGGAGGGGAAGCAAATGTCCCTAGTTGATTTTTGACATTCCTTGCAATTTTTTGGACTATGTTCGTTAGGTGATTAACTCAATTATATTGCTTTCCCAACCTAACAATTTTGTTAGTGGCTTCCAACCTATTCAACTTTACATCAGATGATAAACCAACTATAGTCAAGCACAAAGACATGATAATGCATGTCCACTTCATATGGGTCTATTTGATTTGACTAATGATCAAACCGCTAGAATCTTTCACTATTGTTCCCTTAGTGAATTCTATGAGCCATTTATTCTTTTCAACCATCTTAGGGATCTTGTTGCTTGTATGAGAAAGCCTTGTAATACGGTGGAGAAACCCTGTTATAACTTCTAAGGGAAAATTATCTCATTTCATGGAATGGTGGTGAGGGATCAAATTGTATGGCAGAGGCGATGGCTTTAGCGGGGCTACTCTCTTTTTGTATCTTCCTGTACATTCACCTGGTATCAATCTATGGGGATTCTAAGATAGTGAATGACCATGTTTTGGGAAAGTGCCGCATACGCTACCCTCATCTTTTAGGCTGGATGAACAGAGTTATGTTTTTTTGGGAAAAAGTGGATGGGTGCTCTATTCATCACATCTACAGGTCAAACAATCAGCAAGCTGACTGCCTTTCAAAGGAAGGTTTGCTTTCCCAATCAAGAATCTGGTCGGTGAAGGTAATATCTGACGGGGAATCCGTCCCCATCCAGGACTTCTCCTTCCCTGGTTTTTGATGCTCTGGTTTTGAAGGTGTGTTGTTTTTTTTATGATCCTTTTGTCATATGTTCAGGTACAGGTTTGGTTGTATATTTTCGGTGTCTTTATTTGGAAATCTGTTGTATATCTTAGGTTTTTCTTAAAGTATAAATTGTATCTGGCTGTATGTGTGTGTTGTGGCCAGCAACACCCCTCCCTTGTTCATTTAAGTGTTGTCCAAAATACTAAATGAATGGGGACCCTTAGTTAAATTTTAAAGAAAAAAGAAAGAGTTTCCTTTCTTCAAAATAAGGTTACCATCGTAAGCTTAGAAAGGTCTTTTGAATATTTTTAACCTAAGTCTACGATAAGGGAAATATCTTTAAAACCGCGTTGCAAAAAAGATAGGAAATACTTCCATTTCTCTATAATATCAGTATGCGCAACACTCTCGTGTTAAGCATGACATCGTATCGCAATAAAGTAATACTCATAAGGAAAAAACTTCAAGATTTACCGATCCGCGATAACACCGATCGCAAGATCGTATATCGCAGAAATGAGCTGGCAAGATTTGGCAAACATCAAACTTCTGCGACCTGCGATGTTGCGATCGCTGCGATATTATGTTCGCGCGATCTGCGATGGTGCGATTTGCGATGGCGCGATCTGTGATGTTACGTAAGCAAATCATAAATCACTTCATCACGAATCCTTCGGGCACACCATTCAAAGAAAAGCCACTTACCATAATCTGACTCAAGATCATGCGCTTTTAATGATAGTAAATGAAATAGTTGTCAGTTATTAAATGAAATGAAGACGCGTGCTTTTGTAAAGAATTACTTCATGTAAGGTGGCATATTTGATATATCTGTTGCATTTAAAACTCTCCCATCACCTTTCTTGATCAGTCATTTGCATTTCACTTGTAATCTACAGAACGAAGAGCTAAGACGATTCAAAGCCAAACACAGGAAGAAATGGGAAAGAAAAATAAAGCTCAAGGCTCTGAGGCGAAGGAAAAGACGAAGGAGATGGCGCCTTTGTATACAGACACAGCCTGTAACAGAGACGTAGGGATATCGACATGGGAAAGCATGTACAGGCTGCTTGAAGAAGAAAATCCTAGAATAATGTAGGTTGATGCTGTCGCGGGCTCACAACGCTCTTCCGAGACATCCTTAGAGGAGCTAGCATGTTCATTTCTTCACCGGATAGCAGCAAGGCCCAAAATTCTACCATATACGGATATGATCAAGTGGATACTTGACAATGCAGAGATGAACAATAGACAATTCAAGGTTCAAGGACATGGGCTCATCGGATCATTTGCTGCGCAAGATTTAAATCTTATGTATCATCTTCCTGAACCGCAGGTGACTTATAATGCACAATTCGTTAAGAAATTTGTGGCAGAGAACCCGAACCTAGCAGAGACCACCAAAGATTGGTCCAGAAAAGAGGAGCCGCTCAAAAAGGACAAAAACGGTATGTACAGCACTGGTTCCCTCACCTCTCCGTATTGTTTTGCTGCGGCCATGCTTTGTAGATTATTTGGGATGCCGGATATCAATAAGTTTTCGTCTGAATGGCTACCATTAATAGATGCTGCCACAAATGTCGATATTATGGATTGGGCCAAGATATTTTCTGATAATCTATACACGGCTATTATCAATTATCGGTCTAAAAGATCCTTGTCTCAAAGGATCTATCCTCCTTTTTATCTGTCTGCTTATGTTATGGATTCCATTTGTTATGTGTCTAAATTTCTCACTATGGATTGGAAATGGACTACCCAGGACCCATTACCTATCCATGTTTATCATAAGGTGTTATGGGATTCTCAGTTTGTCCCACACTTCTACCAGACTTGTCACGGGCTTATCTTACCTTTGTATAGAGTGATGTATGATGAAGACCCCCCGAGGTGCTCACCCGAAGCACAGATAGATATCATCCCCATCGCAAGATGGTTCGGGGAAGAATGGTTCACCTATATTAGAGTGTTTGGAAGCACTGTACCTCCTCATGTCCTACCTCTGTATATCCCTGATAAACTTTTGGCTCAGGAAATTGCATATCAAACCTGTTCAGAAGGCGGCCTGGCCAAAGACCTAAAAGACAAAAAGAAGGCCATATGGCCTCAGTTTCCTGCGGAACAAGTAGCGGAGACAGCGGCCACACAAGCAAGCATTCTTATCGACTATGTAAATGAGAATTTACACAGGGCCAATTTAATCGAAGAGACCACCCCGGGGTACCTACCAAATAAGCTACGACTGGAAGCAGAATGGAATCAGAAGGAACAGGAAAAGGGAAAAGCGATCCAAGCATTAAACAGGTTGAATTGGGAGTGTTACTGGGCATACTTGGTCAAGCCGCATAGTCAATGGATGACTGTGAAATGCATCATAAACGCGGCTGAAAAAGTAGTGCTAGCTCTCATAGATTCTGTTTTCGCAGCCCAGCTCAGCGCAGAAGTCAGCCAGCCGACTCTCCTCAAGCCCATGATGAACACTTGCAGCTTTAAAGACCAAATTCAGAAGTAGCCTTATTTTAGAATGTCGTTTTTTCTTTTAAATTAGATTATAAAAAGGACGGTCATTTGAAAACCGCATCCTAAATTTTGTAAAAACACTATTATTAGAATTAGGAAGTAGTATTTTAACCCTTCTCATGCATTTAGAGAAGGGTCCAAAAATTTGTCAAAAACTTGTCCTCGGAACATGCACTTCTGCACCCTCAGAGGAGGTTTTGATGAATGGATGGATCGAGATTTATTAATGTTTGCATTTGATGCCTACTACTGATGTTGTACTTTTGTACTCTTAGTAGATGTTAGAACAAGTAGATATAAATCGTTTTTGCTTGAAGCTTATGGGTATGATTAGTCATAAATGGTACTTTTATCTCTTGGCCATTTCTGCTTATATTCTTAAAGTGATATACAGTTTTCAGTTGTTTATATGTTATTGCATGAATGTGTGAGTTACCATTTGGCACTTTTGTACGGTGGAGTCATTTATTTATGTTTGATATATGAATAACTTATTATGCGATATGCTGTTCACAACTGTTTTGCCTAACTTTTTATGCAAAGTGGTTTATCTTAATTGATTTATATTCTTATGATAGTTGAATGATCTTTATTACCAGTTATTGTTTGAAATCTCTTTAGATCGCATAATAGAAGAAATACACCCCGGGTTAGCGTAGATTAGATGTGTTGTTTCTCATTAGATTACAATAACATAGAGTTAGTTTAGAAGTTTGAATTAAATTAGCTTTAAGTACTCTTAGATCAGCATCATCCAACTCTACACACACACACACCCTTAGATTGGGAAATTGGTCCCATTATCCCCAGTCGGACCCGCTATACCAAACGGATAAAGAGCTGCCAACCAAGGTCCAGACCGGGTGGGTATCCCCCTTGTTGTCGACCCGATTTTCGGGGCTTCAACATATTTGGCGCTAGAAGGAGGGCCTGAACATAGTGTCTGTTGGAATGATTTTCAATTATAACATTTGAATCAGGATGGTTGCTCACAAACTTCCCATTTGGAGTTGCATCCATGTTCCTACCTCTTCCAACACTCCACCTGAAGTGTCTCAGGTAAAATTCAATGGTAAGAATAATTCTTCTGCTTTTAATCATGCTCTTCAATTTAGTCAAAGAGTTTCAAGTTCGGATGTTCAAAGAATTGATGAAGGCATTTTATGCAGAATTTTTACTCTTACATTCACGACGGAAGCTAGAAAATGGTGCAGAACCCTCCCAGTTGCATCAATTCACAGCTGGGACCAATTCGTCAAGATTTTCATTTTTGAATTTGATTGTTATGACTATGACCAGGTATATGATGAAATTGATTATCTACGGAAACAAGATGAATCGGTTAGATTTTAATATGCAATTTTATCTTAATTGTTTAAAGTATGGTCTTGAAAGTGAACTCATAGATGAAGAATCTTCAGATTATGCTGAGCATTCCCTACCTCCTATGTCTGATCAAGCAGAAATTTGTCCAAGCTTTGTCTCATTTTCTTCTAATGTGAATGAGAATTCCAATTTGAATATACAAATCATCCATGATGAAGAAAGTTCCCAAAGCCTAGGAGACATGCATGCTCTAATGCAAGAAGACAAGAGCGAGAATGCTGGAGGAAAGCCTGCCTTGGAACCAGGAGATGACTTTGATACAAGGTCAGATAATATCGTTGCAAATCAACAAATGCAGATGCCAAGGTTAGAACAACAAACTATTTCTCTTTCAAAAAGTATCAGTACACAAATGTATGATCTAAAGCCCGATGTCTATGATGAATCTGATGAACAAAGATTTTTCCATGATGATATTTTCAAATGCATTGTTCCAGAATCACATTTTTCTCTTTATCGTGATGTTTTTAGTGATGATAATTTTCCCCCTCTCAATATTAAAGATATCTCAAAAAGTACAGAGGATTATTCAAATGAGTCATCATTAGGTTTTCAAGATAAAAAGACAGCTATAGAACATCCTTTGATCATTTTCAAATAAGAACCACTTGACCTTCCTTGTCTGAAAATATATGATGAAAAAGAGAAATCTAGGGAAACCTGTAAAATCATTTATGATAGCTACTTTGACAACGATGATGTTGTTGATTTATCCCAAGTAACTCAACAAAGATCAGATAATGAGAGATATTCTAATTCAGAAATCATATCAGTCAATCCTCATTTCAAAGTAAAATATCATTTGCATGATTTCACTATCCAAGACAATACCCCGATCTATGATTCATATCATGAGGAAACCCCCATGCCTGTTCAAAATCATAACTTGTCTTCTGATTCACAAGACGAAATTTGAAATTGCTCGGATCCCATAATTCTGGCCAGTTCTTGTGAAAAACAAGATATTCCAAGTCAATCCCAGCTGTGCTGTAACACTATTTGTACATATAATCATTTCTTTCTTTCTCACGTGCACTCATTTTGTACAAAATCGGATTGTGTTTTAAATTTTCAGACTTTTGATAGATTACTATGGTATGTTGAGCACCTTATCAAAGAACATTCGAAAGACGTGCTACCATTTTGGAAAGCTAAACTGTGTCAAGGAAGTATAGAACTTTTTCAATTCCAAGATCAATCAATATCAGACTTGCTTAAAAAACTTATTTGGCATCCAAAACACCATCAACGAAGGAAAGTACCTTTCGAAACTTGTCGGCAATTTGCGCCAACTGATAAATCTCTTTCCAGAAATTCCCATCTATTCTTCATTGATTTGTTTAGTGATTTATATATGGAAACTTTCCTTTTACAAGAAATCGCTAAAAGCTCAACTTCAACGCACAGTAGGTTACAGGCCATTAAAACTAAAAAATCATATTCACAACCTGGCTTGTCATCTTTCCTATTACGAGATCATCAATCCATAACAGAAATTCATCCTGATTTTTATGATCCAATAGGTATCCAGTTGGAAAGAAGTTTTCATGAGAAAGAAATTTTAGACAGAATTCCAACTGAAGTTACACATTCTTATTCCACATCCAACATTAACAGTCCAAGAAAAGTTTTATTCTTAACGCTGATGTTTGAAAGTTACACACGTGTAGGAATAAAAATGAAGAGATGGTTCCACTGGAAATATCATTTAACCTAGTTAATTTTCTATATATAGTTAGAATAGGAGTAGGAGTAATTTAGCTAGGTTATTAGGTTTACTTTTTATAGTTGGTAGGCAAAATAAGAGAAGAGATTATCCCTATTCTGTACATAATCCTAGGGAATGTCTACCTCTCATTTCGTTAAATATTTTTCTCCATAATAAAATTTGCTATGGTTAACAGCATTTGACATTTACTAAAGACACCTTTTCTCTATCAAGATTTTGAACTTCTGCTTTTATGAACAACAAATCTTTTGGAAACTTGATCTTTATTATCAATAGAACTTTAACCCAGATATGATACTAGTTTCAACTCCAAGAAATTTGAAGAAAGCAATCTTAGTGAAGAAATTGTTTTATGTCAGTACAATGAAAGGCATCAATAACAAAATAAGGATTCCCTGTAGAAACAACCATTTCCAAAAAGCTCTATTATTGTCGTCCAGAACTTTCTTAAGGAAAAAATTGACTTCCTCCCTGCTAAAGGAAATTGCAGCATTCAGAGGAACAATCCGAGAAAACACTATATCTCAAAGAATAAGAGGTCTCATCACGAGTCGGCTTATCATGATCACAGATATTATAACTTGCTGACTTTGCCAATACTGTCCACCAAAACAGGGCAACGACTCAAGATTGTTGCAATCAAAAGACAAGGGGTCTCATCACGAGCCAGCTTGTTCAGCAAAAGTGTAAATCAAGTGAATGATTGTGTCATAATTTGGCCACCAAACCAAGACATTGTTCTTTAGAGAATAAAAAAGGAAAAAAGTGTTAAAATGGGTTTTTCTCTGAAAAGTTGTAAATAGACTTAAGCAGGATAAAGGATCATTACTGGGTAATAGGTAACCCTGTCGAGGCTATGGACGCCTGCTAGCATCAGAGGCTCTACCTGCGAAAAAGGAGCATATTTAAAAGGCTGCTACACAGGGAAGACTTTATTTTATTTTTACAAGACCAATTAATGGCTGATGTAAATGCAAGGACAAGCTGAGGATGCAAGTAATTAAAATAGAAAGAGGTTGAAACAAAATATCATTGACAGTTTGAAGTATAATATGCTTTATCTTTTTATAATAAAGTTTAAGTTTTCTGAGAAATTTTTTTGTTTCGGAAGTTTGAAAAACGTCAATAGAAGATCAGAGATAACTGGTTCTCCCAAGTGAATCGCCAATTGTTGTGGCCAGCAACACCCCCCCTTGTTCATTTAAGTGTTTTCCAAAATACTAAATGAATGGAGACCCTTAGTTAAATTTTAAAGAAAAAAGCAAGAGTTTCCTTTCTTCAAAATAAGGTTACCATCATAAGCTTAGAAAGGTCTTTTAAATTTTTTTAACCTAATTCTACGATAAGGGAAATATCTTTAAAACCGCGTTGCAAAAAAGATAGGAAATACTTCCATTTCTCTATAATATCAGTATGCACAACACTCTAGTGTTAAGCATGACATCGCATCGCAATAAAGTAATACTCATAAGGAAAAAACTTCAAGATTTACCGATCTCCGATAACACCGATCGCAAGATCGCATATTGCAGAAATGAGCTAGCAAGATTTGGAAAACATCAAACTTCTGCGACCTGCGATGTTGCGATCGCTGCGATATTATGTTCGCGCGATCTGCGATGGTGCGATTTGCGATGGCGTGATCTGCGATGTTACGTAAGCAAATCATAAATCACTTCATCACGAATCCTTTGGGCACGCCATTCAAAGAATATCCACTTACCATAATCTGACTCAAGATCATGCGCTTTTAATGATAGTAAATGAATTAGTTGTCAAATGAAATGAAGACGCGTGCTTTTGTAAAGAATTACTTCACGTAAGGTGGCATATTTGATATATCTGTTGCATTTAAAACTCTCCCATCACATTTCTTGATCAGTCATTTCCATTTCACTCGTAATCTACAGGAACGAAGAGCTAAGGCGATTCAAAGCCAAACGCAGGAAGAAATGGGAAAGAAAAATAAAGCTCAAGGCTCTGAGGCGAAGGAAAAGACGAAGGAGATGACGCTTTTGTATACAGACACAGCCTGTAACAGAGACGCAGGGATATCGACATGGGAAAGCATGTACAGGTTGCTTGAAGAAGAAAATCCTAGAATAATGAAGGTTGATGCTGTCGCGGGCTCACAACGCTCTTCCGAGGCATCCTTGGAGGAGCTAGCATATTCATTTCTTCACCGGATAGCAGCAAGGCCAAAAATTCTACCATATACCGATATGATCAAGTGGATACTTGACAATGCAGAGATGAACAGACAATTCAAGGTTCAAGGACATGGGCTCATCGGATCATTCTTTGCGCAAGATTTAAAGCTTATGTATCATCCTCCTCAACCGCAGGCGACTTATAATGCACAATTCGTAAAGAAATTTGTGGCAGAGAACCCGAACCTAGCAGAGACCACCAAAGATTGGTCCAGAAAAGAGGAGCTACTCAAAAAGGAAAAAAACGGTATGTACAGCACTGGTTCCCTCACCTCTCCATATTGTTTTACTGCGGCCATGCTTTGTAGATTATTTCGGATGCCGGATATCAATAAGTTTTCGTCTGAATGGCTACCATTAATAGATGCTGCCACAAATGTCGATATTATGGATTGGGCCAAGATCTTTTCTGATAATCTATACACGGCTATTATCAATTATCGGTCTAAAAGATCCTTGTCTCAAAGGATCTATCCTCCTTTTTATCTGTCTGCTTATGTTATGGATTCCATTTGTTATGTGTCTAAATTTCCCACTATGGGTTGGAAATGGACTACCCAGGACCCATTACCTATCCATGTTTATCATAAGGTGTTATGGGATTCTCAGTTCGTCCCACACTTCTACCAGATTTGTCACGGGCTTATCTTACCTTTGTATAGAGTGATGTATGATGAAGACCCCCCGAGGTGCTCACCCGAGGCACAGATAGATATCATCCCCATCGCAAGATGGTTCGGGGAAGAATGGTTCACCTATATTAGAGTGTTTGGAAGCACTGTACCTCCTCATGTCCTGCCTCTGTATATCCCTGATAAACTTTTGGCTCGGGAAATTGCATATCAAACCTGTTCAGAAGGCGGCCTGACCAAAGACCTAAAAGACAAAAAGAAGGCCATATGGCCTCAGTTTCCTGCGGAACAAGCAGCGGAGACAGCGGCCACACAAGCAAGCATTCTTATCGACTGTGTAAATGAGAATTTACACAGGGCCAATCTAATTGAAGAGACCACCCCGGGGTACCTACCAAATAAGCTACAACTGGAAGCAGAATGGAAGCAGAAGGCACAGGAAAAGGGAAAAGCGATCCAAGCATTAAACAGGTTGAATTGGGAGTGTTACTGGGCACACTTGGTCAAGCCGCATAGTCAATGGATGACTGTGAAATGCATCATAAATGCGGCCGAAAAAGTAGTGCCAGCTCTCATAGATTCTGTTTTCGCAGCCCAGCTCAGCGCAGAAGTCAGCCAGCCAACTCTCCTCAAGCCCATGATGAACACTTGCAGCTTTAAAGACCAAATTCAGAAGTAGCCTTATTTTAGAATGTTGTTTTTTCTTTTAAATTAGATTAGAAAAAGGACGGTCATTTGAAAACCGCATCCTAAATTTTGTAAAAACACTATTATTAGAATTAGGAAGTAGTATTTTAACCCTTCTCATGCATTTAGAGAAGGGTCCAGAAATTTGTCAAAAACTTGTCCTCGGAACATGCACTTCTGCACCCTCAGAGGAGGTTTTTATGAATGGATGGATCGAGATTTATTAATGTTTGCATTTGACATCTGCTACTAGTGTTGCACTTTTTTACTCTTAGTAGATGTTAGAACAAGTAGAGATAAATCGTTTTTGCTTGAAGCTTATGGGTAGGATTAGTCATAAATGGTACTTTTATCTCTTGGCCATTTTTGCTTATATTCTTAAAGTGATATACAGTTTTCAGTGGTTTATATGTTATTGCATGAATGTGTGAGTTACCATTTGGCGCTTTTGTATGGTGGAGTCATTTATTTATGTTTGATATATGAATAACTTATTATGCGATATGTTGTTCACAACTGTTTTGCCTAACTTTTTATGCAAAGTGGTTTATCTTAATTGATTTCTATTCTTATGATAGCTGAATGATCTTTATTACCAGTTATTGTTTGAAATCTCTTTAGATAGCATAATAGAATAAATACACCCCGGGTTAGCGTAGATTAGATGTGTTGTTTCTCATTAGATTACAATAGCATAGAGTTAGTTTAGAAGTTTGAATTAAATTAGCTTTAAGGACTCTTAGATCAGCATCATCCAACTCTACACACACACACACTCTTAGATTGGGAAACTGGTCCCATTATCCCCAGTTGGACCCGCTATACCAAACGGATAAGGAGCTGCCAACCAAGGTCCGGACCGGGTGGGTATCCCCCTTGTTGTCGACCCGATTTTCGGGGCTTCAACAGTGTGTTAGTCCCTCTTTTTGTTCTCCCCCTGATGCACAGGGTGTCTAGTTTTGTCCTCATGCTTTTCAAAAGCTCTTGTACTATCTGTTCTATTATATGGCCTCAATATAATACATCTCAACTTTTTCGTTTTGAAAAAAAAAAACAAAAAAACAAAAAACTTTTAAGGGAAAATTGAGCCATAGAACGCTATCCTAAAAACTTCTTTCTATAAACTATGCAACCTCTTGTTTCTAATTGTTGGATTCTACTATAAGAGGTGGACCCAAATAATCTCTAATATCAACTATATGGAGGAAATCTAACTTGGTCCTCCATTTGTTATTAATTAGTGCTCATTGATTAAACATTGTCTATTAATGATCCCATGGGATGACTTCCATTTTGTCTTGGTTGATTATGAACTTGGTTTGTGGCTTAACTAGGGTCTGCACTTCTTGAACCTCTTGTCCCCTCATCCTTTGCATCTTGACATATTATGTAAACTCTTCACCTTGCAAGAATTTTGATAGATGTAAGTCAGGGTTAGAAAACTCTCGCAGCTCTACACACTCAAGAAGGTCTAACAATTCACGTTCTGCAATCACGTTCTGCGATCGGGTGTTCAAAGTAAAAGGGTGGCAAATATAAGGTATCATGTGCAATTTTTCCTAAGTGTTTGGGTGGGATCTGTTAATTAATTGAGCATGATTCCCCATAGAGTTGTTGTTCCATTGAGTGCAAACACGTATGGGTGGAGGGTACTATTTATTGGGGACGGTTGTCGAGTCGAGTCTACCCTGTCAACAATTGCTTTGTTGTTTCATCTTTCTCGGTCAACTACTTCATAATTGGACCCAACATATATGTCGTCGGCTTTATACCCCTAGTTTGCTTGTTTATTTCGGTCGGGTTCCTTTGGCAAGTTATTTTTTACATAATGATGTTGATATTTCTGTCGTTCTTTCATTTCTTTTCTTTTAAACTGTTGATAACCACCTTGCCTTTTCTTTTTCGTTAATATATTTGAAAGATTTTAAGATATGGGAATATCAACAATTTAACATCTTTCAAATATCTTGTTATTGATCCATAATAACTTGATTTAATTATGGAATGAGAATGTGAATCCTTTTTAGGGATAAGGTTGTTGGTTACAGTATTTATTTTTGTAACCAGCCACTTTGTTATTATAACTAAATATATTTTTTAACTTAATTAATGAAATCAATGGAAATTAATATACGTGAAGCTTCCACTCAGTGGTTTTGACAAAGCAAACACACGCATAGTGGTTTGAAATATAAGTGATATTTTTTATACTTTGGATTTTTACTAGGGCAAAAGTGTCTAGTGTCTCACTACATTATACAAGTCATTTTTTTGCGAAGAGGTTATGAGTAAGGAGTATATATTCCATTAAAGTTGGATAAAATTTGTATTTGACCACAACTATTATCAAAATTACCCATGTACAATTATCACAAGCACAAACATAAACATGAATATGTTAATGGAGAGAATTGAACCCTGAAGAAGGAATTACTAGTATCTTGCTTTCACAAGTCATATAGGTCACTATTGATGAGATAACCTCGACACTTTTGTAAGAAAATAAATTTTATATGATAAATCATTTCCGCTATGCTCATTTCAATTCAAAGTCTTATACTCTATGGTCATAAAATTAAGAAAGTGTGCCCTAGCTTATATATTCATTTTTTTACCTTCATTTATATGTAGAGCAGTCAGAGTCGCATGGTAGCTTGGTTTCCTAATAATATTTATGGAGGAAAGTTATATTTTAAATCTTCTTAATCAGGGTCATGCACGTTGAAGAATTGTACATTTTCATTTTTTTTTGTTGTTAATTATATCAATCCTACCAATTCATTAATTGGACTAACCTTTTCCATAAACCAAGAGCCTTACCAACAACTTATTCACACTCTAACTCGAAAGTGCAAATTCAAAATAAAAATAAAATAAAAAGTAATTACAAAAAAAAAATTGCAATATAATCTTCTAAGAAAAAAAATCTAATGATCTATAATCCATGACAAAAGACTTTTAATTGATGATCATATGTCACTAAATCTTAAATCAACATCTGTTTAAGAATATTATCCTCTCATATCATGACTTTAGCAAGATAAACCTTCAAAACTAGAACTAATGTCACCTTATCCACAAAAAAGGATCCAATAAGATCAACAAAGCAATTAAGACAATTATTGGGTTGATTTAGTAGTCACATTATTCGTGTCAATGGATAATATTAAACTTAAAAGCATGCATTTAAAGGGATTTACTTTACCTTGGACAACCCCAATAGAGGGAGCAACTTTCATAACAACAAAGGAGTAGGTCGGCCCTTCCTTTTGAGAGTTATCACCATGTTTCCCAAAATATTACTTCATACCCACTATTGAAAAACCACATTGTGTACGTAGATAGGGAGGAAACCCTCACCATTTTAATGAAAAAAATCTTCATTGAACAACTAAGCCAACTAGGAGAAGCCCTTTTTCTTGGACATTTTAAAATCTTGCTAGCGATATGGAGAAGAAGCCCCTACAACAAAATTAGAAGTCTAGCCTACCCTAGGATTTATAGATAAACTAGCACAACCATATAAATTAAATAGTTGGTCAATGCAAATAGACATCAATCCATAATGTGCATCAAAACACTTGCTTCATGATACATCTCACATCACTAAAATTAATTTTTTTTTACAGGTAACTAAACTATAATCTTATTTTAAATTATTATTACCTTTATTAATTATAAAATGAATTAATATAAGTGAAAGATAAGTACATTTTAAAAAACATGTAACAAGATTCTTAACCATGTAGATTAGCTCCTTGTCGTACTGTGGACATTCATTATCTATAAATAGGCCTTGTTACAATACAAAAAAAAACATAACTCATTTCATATGATACTTGTTCATGTAACATTTTTCTAATTAATCAATTTAGTAAAAAAGAAAAAAAGAGCCTAACTACTTTGGGGATAAATCTCAATCTTTGATTTGTGAATACTATTATAAATATTTTAAAATATTTTGTAGAAGTTAATCCCTACCATCCACTTAATTCTTGAAACCTATTTCAAAATAAATACACTTATCCACATAATTATTACTAAATAAAGTCATATATATGAAAATAAAAACAAACAAAAAAAATCCACAAAACGCAATAAAAAATAAAAATAAATTTACACTCTCATTACCTTAAAAAAAAACCAAAACAAAAAACAAACCTAATGAATACAACTGGGAATGTATATAAATTTCTCGTGTCACAAAAGAAAAGTGGAGAAGGAAATGGAGATTTGATACCATGCTTATCGAAAATTTATTAATTATAACACTAAATATTCCACAATATTACAATATTGTGGAATTTCTTTTTCGTTAAGATTTTTTAGAACTCAAAGTTCTCAACTCGGTCCTCCAATAAAATAAAATAGGTAAGTTTTGCATGTTACAAAAATACTAATTTTAATTAGTATCTATTTATTTTTGTCAAAACGATAGTTATATTTATTCTAATTATATTGAATAAAAAAATAAATAAAAAAATCTATTTTGTCGAAATGATACTATATCTATTCTAATTATATTAAATAAAAAATCTAAAAAAATTAATATGCAAACAGTGAATTTATTTCAAATAAATTTAAAGTTCTATGTGAAAATATCTAGATATTTTATTGAATTATGTTGTATTATTAAATATTTAATCTCATTTTTAATGATAATTATCATAGAATTTTTTACCACTAAACTATATTATTAAGCTGAAAAGGTTATTTTACAGTCCAATACAATATGTAACATTATTCATCTATTAGCAAAAATTGAAATTTTGCTCATTTAAATCAAAATAAAAATTATAAAAAAACTCTACAAAACATTTAAATAATGTAATTTCATAAAAAATAAAATAAAAATTACTATATAATCTCAACCATAATAGCAATTACCATATAATCTTTTTTACCATTAACTCAAATGGTTCACTTCCTAAACTCTATGCATATATTAATTAACATGTCACACTTAACTGCTTCCAAGTTTGTTTTTGGAATGTTGTCCTTTGCATTCTAACAACGAACATAATTAGCGTTCAACCAAGCTTCCAGGTCAGTTATACACTGTATACTTTATATAATGGGAAAATTGATTTCATTTCAATGAATTTGTATGGTTGCATCAGAAAAACATATCAAATTGAAATGAAATGGATCATATGTTGAAGTATTTATGTTTCCTTTATGTCATATTATATCTTCAAAGAAGGTTTGAACATAAATTATCCTTAAAATTCAAAACTTTCACCATTTCACTCCGGGCGAACTTATCGACATCCTTATCCGACTTGGAAGTCAAAGGCGTACAGTCACACTCTTAAAAGTCAAACATAATATAACTGCCCGGCAATTATGCCGACATTTGCATTAAAATTAATCAGTTTCACATGGGAACTATGATGTCTGGCCCTCATAAGACAATTGTTATTTTTTTGGATTCTCTCAGATCGTTTTCAGTTGCAGTCAAACTTTGTACTAGAAAACAAAAACTCAGAGAAAAATAATGATCAATAGTCTGACTGACTGAGACTAAAGAGAGCTTGAACCCCAAGAAACATTATAAAATGTTACATCCCAAAGAGTAGCAAGTCAATATGTGCCCATATTAAACCCTATTCTCAAAGGGAGAGCAAACAAATTGCTTTTAAATTGTGATCAACCTAGGCAGTCAACCAACAAATTATATTATGCAAATTTGTAGCAGTCAATTGCAGTCCATTGACTGTTGCATTCACAGCAGCAATTTAGAGCTCAGATAGAGTTGTCATATAATCACATCATCCTTCAGCCTTTCTAGTCAATCTTTTCCTTTCAGTCTGTTTAGAATTAGTATTGAGGGGTATTTCATAGCATCTTTAATATGCCATCCTTGGCCAACTCTAGGGAAAATATAAGCATGCCTTCTGTGTGCAGGTATATCCCCAAGAGAGGGCAAGTGAAGGCAGCCATTGCCTCTTCTTATTTCCACTTCATCAAGTCTCTTTTCACATCACATTGTTTCTCCACCTCTCATGACTCTTCACAATACTCAATGATGGTGGCCTCTTCTTCTTCAGTTTTGGCCTCAGGTTTGAGTTCAAGTAAAAGCTAAGGGTGTTGAGGAGCAATGTACTTATACTGTTCAAAAGAGGAAGCACAGCACTAGCAATAAACTCGTTTCATTGAGCAAGGCACCAGCACTCTAGGAAAAGGCCACATCGGAGGAATATGATAGATATGTTCGCTTCTCCATCAATGTGGAGTAGAACATCTGTACAGGCTGCAGTTGCCATCCATGCCATGACATCTTAATCTGTTATTTATTAAAATGGTTTTTTTATACATTACCAAATTTTCCATAATTTTCGAGACAAAAAATCAATTTGATTAAACTACTGCATTTTTTATAACCTCATTCCTCATCATCAATAAAAAAAAATAAAAATATTGCCAACATTTCCTGGACAAGAAAATAATTTGAGTAAACTACTGCATTTTTTTATAGCCTCATTCCTCCTGGCCAATAAAAATTGCAGTCATTTTATGATTCATTCCATTCCTTTGTTGCTATAATATGGTAATCTGTCACGGGAGTTCGGGTTGCAGAGCAGCCTTTAAGGACTTGAACATTTAAACAATTCCAGGCATATTTTTGTGTGTGTTTTGAAGTTGAGAGCCTTGAAACAAAATCTCAGCCTCGTTTATTATAAGTATGAAATCTTGGTATCATTTCCTAAAGATTATCTAAAAATTTATCAAATAATATCAGATGGAATAGCTTCTGAAATATTTGCTTCCAAATCTATTTCAGCGCACATATGTACAATGGCTTGTTTATCATATAGATAGTGTATCATTTCATTTTTATATTTTTAATTATTATTTTGGTCAAATGGATTGTTTATGGAATTGAAGTTGTCTATTTAGGAGGAGGAATTGTGTGGATGATTAAAAATAGTTTGAATTTGAGTTTAAAATAATTAAAAAAATTTAGTGGTAGCAGTGATTGAATCATGTTTATAAAAATGGAAATGGATTCAATACGATAAAAAATTTCTAAAACAATTAAAATTTTAAAATTTCACAACTATAATCTAGATTTATTAAAAACCTACATGATTTTATCAAAATATTACCAAAATTTCCATGATTTTTAGAGCCAAAAACAAACTAGGGCTATGAGATTCGCAGAGGTAAAGTTATAATGGCCATCGGAGCTGAATTATTGCGGTAGAGGCCAACCATTCACCGCTATTCAAAAATCTGAGAACGTTATTTCTTCACAATTTTTTTTATTTATGTGACTTGTCCTGAATTTCATTCCTGTAGGTATCTTCAATTTTTGTCGTTGCCGTAGAATTATTTTATTTTAAATTGGTAGAGGATGGAGAGGGATTGAAACACAAATTATTTCTTTTTCGCTAGTTATAAAAATAATTGTTTTTCTCACTAGAATAAATGCCACTTGATCCATGGGCACTAGATCAATGGGTATTTGGAGTTCATTTGTTTGGTTGGATTTTAGACCTATTTCCATAATAGGGTATGGGAGGTTGGGTTAGTTATAGTAACATTTTTTTTATTTTTAATATGGGTTAATAGTGAATGGGATATGTGACAAAGTCTATTCATCTTCTATAACATCATAATAGGTATCAATTGGGTCTTATGTATGATTCATGGGTGATGGGGCATGTGGGTTGCCTTATGCAATCAAGGCCAGCCACATAAATGATAATATGTGCTTTGGTAACAAAAAAAGAGGTTGGGGAATGTTGTAATATAGCAAAATGTATACATGGTTACCAACACTTCCATACACCAAGGATATATTATGCAAAGGAAAATATGCAGCAGATAAGATAGAGAAAAGAGAGAAATAAGAGAAGTGGCAAACTAGACAAAAGACTTTTTGTATTAATCCACAACTGCCATTACATTCACTATCATCATATCTCGTATATAAAATAGACTCTCGATAGTTACAACTAAATAATTGCTTTAGCTACTCAGATAGTCAATCCAAAGTGTAAACCAACTTGATTGGTCATTTGATCCAACTTATGTATTCAACCAAGCTTACTCAATTATTTGACTTGTGGGTCTAGTCAACTATCCCTAACATCTCGCCCGCCCTCAATTCCTCAAAGGGAGATGTGGAGTTTTACAATGTAGAAAATTTGATAAAAATGAGAAAAAGAAAGATTGGTTGAAGAAGATGAAGTAAAATGCTAAGAAAGTGGTGGTGCTGGGATATGCAGTGCTTTCTTTGCTTGTTCTAGTACAAGAGTCAATGTCGGTTAATCAATTATATTCTCCTATGGCCATGGATTGAGAGGTGTTTCCTCTGTTTTGATTTATCTTCTCTCTCTTTTCACCAATGACCAATTTGATCCTTCTATCTCTACCTTGGATGTAATCGAATGATTGGGGCAAGCTTCGGTGCTTATTCAAAGATACTAGGATGAAAAAAATGATATTTTGATCAATAGGGGGAATCCTCCTCTGTTGGTGACAATAATTGGGTTTCCCCAAACGTTGTCTTATAAATTTTTGGAGCGGTCTTATGTAAGTGTTAAGCAAATGTATTCCATTCCCTAACTAAATAGTGCACTTGATCTCCTAAATATTTTATCTGAGATATATACTAGAGTTGTTCTAATAGAGAGTTGTGCTAAAAATATCATAGTTTTACCTTATTCTCCATTTCTTATGTTTGTTGTTGGATTCTCTAAAGATGGCCAAAAATGTTGATGGCTTAAGTGCTCAAATTGAAGTAGCCAACAATGTTAACATTGGAAAAAATGGTAAAGGTGTTTCCCTATAATCTCTTGATGCAATAACTAGATGCTTCAATTGTTCATGAACTTGAAGAATTTCTCACCAACGAGTGCATGTACTTAGGATTTGTGAAATGAAAATTGGATCATTGGTGCAGGTATTTTGAGGTGCAATTTGCTACAAGGAGAGATTTGAGACCTGACCTTTTCTTAGAAAGAGATCGAGACATTGTGGGTCTAAAGGGACACAGTTGGATATACTTGCCTTTCAACAACTTTCTAGATATAATATGTCATTTCTATAAATTTGTTTTTTATAAGGGAACTATTCACATGTTCATTTTGGAGCTATAAGGGTGTTGTAAAGCTAAGAATATGATCTTTTGTTGTGTAATTGGAGTTATAAGTGGTGAAGAAAAGTAATTTAATGATATTTATATGAAGTTGGAATGATAAGGGTTTATGGAATGATTAAAGTTATTTTCTATAGTTTAGGTGGGGAAATAATGGCTCATTGTATTTGAAGTATGGAACATTTATGTTCACTTCAAAGGGGCGTGTTTTGAATATAGTTGTGTCAAATTTTGGAAGTTTGACAAAATCAAATTCTAGTTTGTAATTGAAGCATTAATAAGAGTTAAGTAAAATTCTCTATCAATGACTTTCTATATTGAGGCTATTAGAGGGTTAGGGTCAAGACCCTATAGCACACATTTGTAGTGTGTGTAGTTCTTCTTGTGCATTATAGTCTTCTCTTTCTTAATCGTGAGCATTTCATTTACAAATTCATGTTAAAACTTGTCAATATATTTGTTGAATCAAAAAATTGAAAGGACCCAAGAACTACATGAATTGGTGTTATCATATGCAAAACAGATTAGTCTTTAATGACTTGTGGACATATATTTGTAATGGTGACACAACTCCAACTAATCCCATTTAAGCTAGAGAACTATCAAAATGGGAAGCACAAGATGAAAAGGAACTTGCATTGTTTAGATCTTCAGTCACTGATGCACCATATATTCATATTGAAAATGTATTTGATACTTGGACCGTTGGAGTACTTTGAAAAATATGTTTGATATTCAATCCAAAGCAAGAAGGGTTGAGCTTCATGCTAAATTACTCGATCGGGAAATGGTTAAAAGGGGAGATGTTTTAGAGTACATCTCTTGTTTAAAAAACATTCATTAAGTAATGGTTTGTATATTTTTGTGGTGTGGTTTTTGTGACTCTGGATTCGGATATTCCACAGTCTTCATTTTCATGTTGTCTACGTTTCGAGTCTAGAACAAGACTCATTCTCATGACTTCAAAAATATGGTTTTAAATATTTGGAAGAAAGTTTAATGAAAAATATTATGATGAATGGGTTGTCGTCCACATATAATTTTATAAAAACATTACAAATTGTTCATAAATTGGAAACTCAAACTTTTGATTCCCTTAATTACTTGTTAGTACAACATAATAAGACCTTTGGTCAAAATAAGAATTGAGGAGAAGATATTCTCTTTACCAACTCAAGGAAAGCAGAAAGCTCAAGAGGGAGACATTCATTTAATGAAAATACAAGAGGAAGGGGTACTAATAATTAAAGTTCAAAAGGAAGAAGCTCATACAGTGCAAGAGGGCGTAGTAATTGTAATGAAAATATAAGATGAAGAGGTTGGTCCAATGATATTTACAAAGGAAGAGGAAGAAGTAATGACTATGGCCATGGTCACAGAAGAAGCCAAGAAAAATAAATAAATGAGAAAAATTGGAAATTATTTAGGATATCCAAACAAGTTGAAGAAATTGGTCAACCTAAATGAAAAATAAGTCTTTGCATTGGTCAGGTGGAAGAAAAAAGTAGGAAAAGAAAATAGAATTTGCTAAAGAATAAATGAAATTTCCAACAACATTCAATCTCTAGTTCTTCAACATCAACCCAATTTATGGAAAATGAAGAAGATGATTATGTATTCATAGAAATATAGGAAAATGAATGTGAATATTCAATGGCCACCAAGAAAGGAATTTGAATATGGTTAGATACTTGATAGGGGAGCTATTCAACATATGTGTTGCAGTAAAGATTATTTCTAAAAATATCAATATATTAAACTAAATGTAATCTATTTGGAAAATAATACAACTCATACCCCTCAAGGAAATGGATGAGTCTACTTTTCTCTTCCATAAATTGGAAAAGTGTTACTTTCAATGTATGGTATGTTGCAACATTTAAGAAAACAATTTTCCTTGGTACTCATTAGACAAGGAGGTCATCAAATAATTATGGAAGATGGATGGTTTAGAATCAATTCAGTGAAACAAAACTTCAAAAAAAATACTAAAGGGATCTGAAGATGAAAAACTTCTAAGGCTACGAGAACAATGATTCCCCATGAACAAGAATTGGAAGCATTAGTGGATCTATCTCTCGGATTTTTAAGGTTAGGGAATTATAGATTTAGCCACTTGAATTTTGATAGTATTACTAAACTTAAAAATGATAAAATGGTTAAGGATTGCCCCATTTCAAAAATGATAGTGCTATGTTTGAAGCTTGTATCTTTATACAATAAAATAGGGATCCTTTCCCTTGAAAGTACATGGCAAGAAAACATATGTTTGCAACTAATCCATAGTGACATATGTGGTCCTACAGAATCCTCTCTTAGTGGATGTAAGTACTATATTATTTTCATAGATTATTTTACAAGGATGGTTTAGAAGTATTTTCTCAAGGAGAAATTCGAATAATTTAACAAATTCATACAATTTCAATGATTAGTTAAAAATATCACCAAAGAAAAGGTTTCTACTTTGAGAATAGATAATGGGGGTGAATTCACCTCAAATGAATTCAGTGATCATTGTTAATGAAATGGACTAAAATAAATTTTGAAAAATCCATATACTCCATAGGAGAATGAAGTCATAGAAAGAATGACTTGCACATTGATGGGAATGTCTAGATCTATGATGTTGTTAAATATATTAAGCACAAAGCATTGGCTAGAATATGTTCATATAGAAATCTATCTAATGAATCAATGCCTCATGTCATCCTTAAATGGAATTAATCCATATGAATCTCGATATGCTACTAAGCCTTCAATAAATCATATTTGATTTTTTGCTTCACTTGTTATGCCTTAGTTCATAAGGGAAAAACACCTAAGCTAGAAAATCGCATCATGAAATGCATTCTTATTTCATATTCAAATGAAAAGAAAGGATACACATTGTTTTTTTTTTTTTTTTTTCTCCGTAAGACTACTCTAGGGAATTATATTATATACAGGAATAAAGTACAAGCAGAGAAACAAGTTTTCCATGGCCAACTATGGCTCTGTGGTAAAGCAGCTGAGAATTGCAAGCACTGTGCATTGGCTGCCCCAAAACTACCTCAAAAAACAGAGTTTAACTTTGACAGTGCCCACGCAGGGGCCGAGACTGAAGCAGAACGACCCACGCAGGGGTGACCTTGAGTATTAGCGAACTCCCAGATTAAACTGAAAGACTTAATAACAAACAGAGCATGACCTTTAAAGAGATGACCAGACCCACTCTCAAGACTCGAACAAGACAGAGAATTATAGGACATGACCAGACGACCGAGACCCAAAATCATCAAAATGAACCTGGCATGGGGATGACTAGAGAAATTAGTCTGCGGGCTCCATTTCTTCCGGCTCCATCTCCACAATCGGGTATCCAAAGCCCACCAGCTCCTCGTTCGGGTCCTCTCCAGCTTTAGACGTCGACGCTTCCAAAGCCCACCAGCTCCTTTCCCTTTGCTTCCTCCATTTGTTCCTCTGCCTTATTCTCCAGATTTGCAGAGGTTGGAACTCTGCTGTCATTTTCTTCGTGTTCCTCCTCTGCATCTCTAACAAAGAGAATTGAAATGTGGACATTGAGATTGCCCAGCCTGAAGATGGTTGAGCCAAAAGCCGGAAGCACCGGTGGCCTTGGCGGTTGTTCAGTCGGGTCGACAGAGTCCAAGAACATGGATGCTTGCAGGTGGGGAATTCCAGCTCTGCAGAGACAATAACGACAACAACAATGGTGATGCGCCTCTGCTGCTGCAGGAGGGCGACCTGGTGCTCCGCGACCCGGCCCTCTTCGGCATGGTTGCCTCTCTCTGGTTCTGGCCATGAGGATGTAGAAAACCGGAATTTCCGCTTCCCCAAGCCAATTCCTAATCTCCAAAATCGCCAGGGGACAGAGAATGTTCCAGCACTGAGCTTGCTGAGAATGTCGCCCCCCAAACCAGTCTGCCATCTTAAATTCCATGGCCTGCTCTTGAAACCTGAGCGCCATGAATGCTCTCTGCAATCACCGTCTACCCGCATTAATGCGATTGAACCCAGGAGCGATGGCTCCTGTATTAAAACCTTCGGCCTGACATGCCTCGTCCCGCAGTCGGTTGGCTCGTGGCAGCTATCTCTGGCCATGTGTCCTCCTCGTGCTAGCTGTACCTGCCGTCGCTCTGGATTAGACACCCGCATCCGGGGGAAGGATTTCTTTATGCACCAAAGCGATGCAATCCTTTTTGAGCTTGTCATCTTCTACCATATCCAGAGGGCCGGAGAAGAAATGTATAGACTGAGACGCTCCCTGATTAGCTAGCCGATCAGCTACCTGATTAGCTGTCCGCCTTACATGATGGAAGGATAGATTATGGAGAACTTGGAGCTTTTCTTCCAGGGATTCCAGGCGATTTAATAATCTCCAACTTTTGGCTATTTTGACTGCCTTAGCTCCTGCTTGCATTCGTTTAGCTGCCTCTATAAGGATGAGTGAGTCGCCTTCTACTTCAAGAGGTGAGAGATGATGCTGTTCAGCTGTGCATATACCTTTCCAGAGACCTTCTAGCTCTGCAGCGTTGTTAGTATCTTTCCCTATGGAGCCGTAGTAGACTATCATTGCTTCTCCATTGTGACGTCGGATAACTCCTCCAAAACCAGCAGGTCCTGGATTGCCTTTAGCTGCACCGTCAAAATTGAGCTTATAAGAGTTGTGCGCAGGTGGGGACCAAAAGGAGGGTGAAGCTGATCTGGTGGAGGTTTTAATTGTCTCTTTGACTAAGTATTTGAGATTTAGATTCCATTCCTTCATAATGCAAAGCTCCTGTTGAGTTTCCGGCATGTCATCCTTGCTCCAGACTTTGATGGCTAGAGTTTCCTGTAGGTGTTCTTTTAGCTTGAGCCAGATATCATCTATAGATCTTGAGGTACTGTTAAATATTCTGTGGTTTCGCTCTTTCCACAGTGTCCAGTAAGTGAATCCTGGTATAATGCGCCATAAGGAATTAAGTATCCGGCATTTGTATGGATATTTTTCCCAGTTCCTTATAGTGTCTGTAATGTCCTCCGGCCTTGGGTGTGTTCTCATGCTACATTTCTCAATTCTTCCCCAAATTTGTTTTGCTAGCGTACATTCTTCCATTAAATGTTTGATAGTTTCACAATTTGTATTGCAGTTTGGGCATCTGGAAGGCCCTACAATGCCTCTTTTGATCAAATTATCCCAGGTTAGAATGCGTTTTCTACTGAGAAGCCACAGGAAGGTTGATATTTTAGGCCAATGCCCAGCTTGCCAAACTTGCTCCCATAGTTGATCTTTTGCCATTCTGAGATTGGAGTATCGTAGTTGATGAGCTTCCTTAGTTGTAAAAGTACCCTTGGTTGTGTAGCCCCATCTGAGTTTGTCTAGCTGATTCGAGATTCGAATCTTTCTGCTGCTGAGTTCCTGATCTATATCTGCATGTTCTTCTCCCTGCCAGTCTGCTTGCCAGAGACGCGCTGGTTTCCATGCTTGGAAGTCATGATTTGTAGACGGTTGCCAGAACTGATGTACCAAGGGAATGTTTGCTTGGTTCATTTGAGCTTGCCAGTGCGGTTTGTGGAATAGATTAGCCAGTTTGGGAAGTTGTTGCCAAGAATCTTCCCAGAATCGAGCTGTCTTGCCCGAGTTGATTTCCCAGAAGCTATGCTCCTGAAGGAAGCTACTTTGGGTTTTTGCATTGTTCCAAATTAGAGATCCCTGCGATGTTGGATTTATTCGGATGAGTTCATTCCCTTGACTGCCTCGAGCATACTTGGCCTGCCATAATTGTGCCCAGGGTGTATTTGGCTTGGAGACCCAGTTCCACCAGATTTTAGCACTCATGGTATTATTGCTTTGGAGCGGATCTCTGAGACCAAGCCCCCCTTCTGATTTTGGTTTGCAAACTTCTGTCCATTTGACAAGAGCCCATTTCCGGTTCAAGCTTGTAGATCCCCAAAGAAAGTTCCTCTGAAGATTTCGAATTTCTTTTAAAATCCCTTTCGGAGCTGCTAAAATAGAGAATAAATAGAGCGGCATAGCTTGTAAAACTGCTTTGATTAGAACAAGTCTGCCGGCTAGATTTAAAGCTCTGTAAGTCCAAGATGAGAGCTTGGCTTCTATTTTGTCCAATAACGATTTCCAAGTAATCTGCTTGATAACAGAATCAGTAAGAGGGGCACCTAGGTATTTTGACGGCAAGTGGGAAATTGTGAATCCTAGGATCCTGGCTATGATCCTTTGCAGGAAGGGAGGGGTATTAAAGAAAAAAAGCTGAGATTTGGACGCATTAATGGAGGTGCCTGAAGCTTCTGAGAAGAGGGAAAGAAGGGATTTGAAAGCAGAGGCTTCTTTAGCAGAGGGATGCCCGAAGAGCATTGTATCGTCAACAAATTGCTGATGAGTTTGGGGTGGTCGCCCATGAAGAGAAATTCCTTTAATGTTTTGAGAGGAAACTGCTGATTTGAGGAGCCTGCTCAGGCCTTCAGCCATTAAAACAAAGAGAAATGGAGATAGAGGGTCCCCCTGTCTGATGCCACGAGAGGGGCGAAAGGGATGGGAGGGAGATCCATTCAGAATAACAGAAAAGCTTGGCGATGTGATTAGATTCATGATCCATCTGGACCAGGTTACACTGAAGCCAAAAGCTAAGAGCATTTTGTGTATATAATTCCAACTGAGTTTATCAAAGGCTTTAGAAAGATCCAATTTGAGAAGCATACCTGGTTTTTTGAGAAGCTTTAAAGAGTGGATGACTTCGTTTGAAAGTATAATTCCATCCATGATTTGCCGGCCTTCAACGTACCCTGTCTGTTCTGGGGAGATGAGCAGTGGTAATAGCGGTTTGAGACGGTTTGCAATGACCTTTGAGATTAGTTTGTAAATTACATTACAGAGTGCTATTGGTCGATATTTCTCCGGCTTGTTTGAGGCGGCTTCCTTGGGGACTAAAGCAATAAAGGTTGAGTTGATGGATGGGAGTATCCAGTGCATACTTCGGGATTCTTCCACCAGTTCCCACACTTCCAGTTTTATGAGATCCCAAAATTCATGGAAGAAATTGGCCGTGAATCCGTCAGGCCCTGGCGCTTTTCCATCTTTGAGCTGAGATATGGCATCTTCTACCTCTCTTAGCGTTACAGGCTGGAGAAGTTGTGTGTTGTGATCTTCATTGATAATTTTTGGAATGTGCTGAGTGATGGCTTGGATTGCTTCATCTCTATTTTCATTGGGTTCCTTTAGAATGTCCTTGAAATATCCAGTGAATTCTTTCTCCATATCTTCATGAGCTTCCAATCTATCTCCCTGTTGATTATTAATAAAGGAGATTTTGTTGTGCATGCGCCGTTGGATGGTTGTTTTGTGGAAAAATTTAGTATTTCTTTCGCCTTCTCTGAGCCAGCTTACTCGCGACTTTTGCCGCCATAGGATTTCTTCCTGTTTTTGCCTCTCCTCTATTTGACTCCATAGGGTTTTCTCCTGTTGTGTTTGTTCCTCAGTGCGTCCTTCCAGAATAAATCTTTGTTGTAATTCTTTCATCTGCTGTTCTATTTTCTGTTTGTTCTGCTGTATATTGCCAAAATGATCTCGGTTCCAAATTTTAAGTGAGTGCTTCAAATGTTTCAGCTTTTGCTGGAACTGATACATCCTAGCTCCTGCCGGCGGAATGAAGGATGTCCAGGCTTGATTGACCACCTCTTTAAAGTTACTGTCAGTGAGCCAGAAGGCCTCGAATTTGAATGGTCTGTTGCTGCTGATGCCAGGTCTGGACCATTGGAGAAGAATAGGCCAATGATCTGAGCCTCCTTGAGGGATAATTTCTGCATTGAACTCTCCGCCTAGGTGTATGGCATTGTCTGATACTAAAAATCGATCTAGTCTTGAAGAAATTTGGTGAGCTCCTTTTCTTTTGTTTGACCAGGTGAAGATGCCATTTGAGGTGGAGATGTCCATGAGTCGGTTATCTTGTATAAATTGCTTGAAGCTACTGCTATCACTATCTAGCCGTGTCCGACCCCCTCTTTTCTCTTCCATAGATTTTATGATGTTGAAGTCTCCTCCGCCTATCCATAAAGGAAACTTTCTGTTTGCATTTAGGATGGAAATCGTGTCCAGGAGATCAGATTTCTGCTGTATTGTTTGCGGGAAGTAAACATTGGTAAGATGCCCATGTATGCTGGTGCCAATGAGGTGAAATGTTGCTTGAATGAGATGCAGAGTGGCATGAAAATTGTCGAGTGACACTACCTGAGGATTCCATAAGATGGCCAGGCCTCCGGAGGCTCCAGAGGAGTCCACTGCTATCGAACTGCTACCTGCCCATACTTTGCTGCTGAGACTATCTATTGTTGAGCTGCTACATTTTGTTTCTTGGATCAATACTATTGCTGGTTTTTCTTTCATTATGATGTTTTTAATTACTCTGTGCTTCGTGGGACTGTTTAGTCCTCTTATATTCCATGAGAGTAGCTTCATGTAGACGGGGATTTGGGCTTGAAGAACTTGGTCAACTTGGGGAATTGCCCCGAATCCATGAGTATTTCACCTACTGCTATGGTGCGCTGTAAGTCTGTTTTTCTGCCCCTTTTCTTTGGTTCTTTGATGATTTTTCTTCCATCCCAATGACTGCCTCCTTGGATGCCCAAACTTTTGTGATGTTGTACTCTTGTGAGTACTCCTTCTATTTTGTCTAATTGCCAGGGAGGGATTGAGTTATACTCCTTTTGCTTGCATGCAGCTTCCAGTTTGGATATGTCCAGCTTGGATATGTCAAATTCCTCGAGATCAACATCTTCTCGATCTTCCTCCATATCATTTGCAGCAATGAGAGCGTTCTCCATAGTTTGATCATGAAGACTTAGAGCTAGAGCGGCATCTAAATCCATATCCGACTCTTGAGTGGGTTCGTTTAACATGGTTTTTCCTTTGGAGGAAACTAGAGCCCCTGGCTCTGAGGCAGAGGAGGGTATTTCGGCATGGATGGGAAGTGCAGAAGTTGATGAGGTTGGCTCAGATCTGTTGGGGGATGTCTGGGAATGTTGCAGAGGATCAGGAGTATCTGCTTCAGGCATGACAGGAATATCTTGTGAGGCTAAAACAGAGAAACGATTTTGAGGGGGAGCTTTGAATGCAGGAGCATGATTAGCTTGAGTTTTTTTTCCATGACGGCGACGGATTGGGATTTTTGTGAAGCCTTCAGGGTCAAGGTTACCTTCACCGGAAGGGAATTTAGGCTGCACATTTAGGGGACAATCTCGGAAGAGATGACCATGCTCATGACATTTTCTACAACGAAAAGGGATGTGCTCATAGTCAAGAGTCTGTTTCCATTCATAATCATCATGAAAAAGACTTACCGAGTCCGCTAAGGTCTTGGTGAGGTGCATTTTGACGCAGATCCTGGCATATGAGGTGTATTTTCGCGTCTTTGTTTCTGTGGCCACTTTGATGAAGGATCCCAGTTTGTTGCCTATGTCTGCTAAAGTTTCTTCTCTCCAGTATTCCACCGGAAGGGAATACATTCTGATCCATACAGGTGCCCAGCTGAAGTCTTCTTTGTCAGGATTGAAGCGAGGCTTCCAATCTGTTAGATATAGGCCGGAAGAGTTGAAGAAGTACGGGCCTCCTTCAAATATCCTGGTTTTGTCTTCTAGGCAGTTAAAGATAGCTGTGAAGAAGCCCTTTGGGCCAAGCTGTAATGTAACTTGTCCTTTGGGCTTCCATTTGGAGGCTATCCAGCCCTGGAGGGCTTTCTCTGTGGGCCAAAAGCCCAAGAACTTTCCAATGAGTGCGTAATCTTGCATAAATTGGATTTCCCCATTAATATGGTGGCTTGGTAACTCAATCTTGATTGGTTCCGCTGCTTTTGGGATACAAGTAGCTGAAGTCACTTTTGTCTGAGAGGGGCCTGTTACATTTTGCTGTCCATTGCTTTCTTCCTCTTCTGCAGGTCTATCTAAGGACGTCGTCCTGTCTGGCTGCTGTTGCTTTTCCGTTTCCTTCTCTACGTCTTTGGTTGCAGGGTGTCGTATCTCTTCGATTGGCTGTTTGTCAGTGCGATTTGTTCCTTTTGGAGGGGAGGCAGAGCTCTCCCCTCCTACCTCAGCTTCCATAGGACTGTCAGTGACAGCGTCTGCTACAGACAGCGTGAGCTCGTTCAATGGCGGCGGCGGCTGCTAGGTTTTCCTTCCACAGTCGTTTCAGCATCAGAGCTTTTTTGATCGGTCTGCAGAAATATTAATCCAAAGGATACACATTGTTATTTATTAAGAATTTTATTATTATTCAAGATTTTTTTCTTTAAGTGAAATGGAATTCAAACTCTAAAAGAGATTGATAATCACCTATGTCACTAAGAAAAAGAAAAAAAAAGGAGATAACACAATTACTCAAAGAGAAATTGAGAATCAAATTCGGTTGAGAAAGGATTATCCCCTAGTATGAATATTAATAAGATAGATCACTCTTCTTTAAATGCATATTCTTCAATAAAGGAAAAAACTAATATAATAATGGTGTACTCATTGCAACAATGCCCAAAATTTCTTACAGTATATCTAAATTTTGGGTCCCCCTATGCTTTTTAAGGCCTTAATGGGTATCCTTGTTGATCATAATGGTCAAAACCCTTTAATAACTTGTCCATCATTGAAGCTAAAATTACTGTATGGTTCATGAGGCAGTGGTCTAAGCTTACTTGTCCTGTTTTATCTTCGACACTAGGGTTTAGGGAATTTTTCATTCATTCATTGCCAAGGAAATTGTAGCATTGTTCCTCAATATTTGTTTATTTGAGTGGAAAGCATCATGTTTCAGTATTTATGTGCCCCTTTTGTATGTCCAGGATTTTGAACGAAATTGTAATCAGAATACAAGGCTTATTACTATTAGAAGTAGCTCTTAATGGGAGGAAAATATCAATATGTCAAGGTTTATAAGATGTATCATAAGCCCCCTTTGTGGATAAGCATCATCCTGCAACTATGGATGAATGATGGAAACCCTCAGAAACCTGTACAAAGACTCAAGCTGATTAGATATGGATCTAAGCTACCCGTCCTCACTGAAAATAGTGAAACTATTTATCACAACCAGGAGGAAGAGGTTTAATCATGTTGAAGCTCGATGTGCCTACATTCAAACAGGGAACCCAATGACGGCCAAGGAATCCCTAACTATTGGGAAAGGAAACAAAGCCCTAGATATGTGTCGTTACTTCTAAAAAACTCTTGGAATCAAAATATTGAAGCTCATTCTCCTCAAGCTTTACACAATCTTTAGACACAAAAGAGAATCCCTAGAAAATTTTGAAATATTTTCTTATGAGCACAAGTTATTACATGCAAGCTAGGCATGAACTCTAGCCTTCTCTCCTACCATTGATGCTTCTATGCACACACAGTTCATCGCCTTTGTACCTGGAGGAATCTCCAACCTTGGCCCAATAGTTAGACCCCTGTTTGTCTCAATATTTTTCTCTCTTTGTGAAAAACCTCACTAGCATCTATCTCCGCTTTACTGTCAGCAACGAATTCTCAGTCACAAACATCAAGTTTTGGGTTATTTCCGCAACAGGTAACCCGCTTACTCCAAGTTCTATCTCGTGCACAATAATAGGTTGCTGCAATATGGTCCCGCTCTCTAAGATCTCAACATTGGAAAGGATACCTCACTCCCGATCCCATAGAACTTTATCGGGGAAGCCAAAGGACATACCCATCCTTAATGTTATTTCTATGCACCAAACCAAGCAAGAAATCCAACTTTTGAGGTTAATGGAACCTTCCAGAATACGTATTTCAATGAAACAGTGAAGGCAAGAACCCCAAATTTGGATCCAAAATCGCTCTCAGACCCTTCCTTCATCAGTGAGGATTCATAGGAAATTCCATCTATAAAGGTAAAGGAAGAGGCCTCTATTATGCATGCATATCAATCTTCTAAAAATGCAATTATTTGTCACTTTAATGGGTTTTGGAATTCAACTTCATCTCTAAGAGACTGGTTGAACAAGACCTAGACCATAGATTAATCTCTCCTGCTCTATTCCAAAGGATATGTTGTTCTATACTTCAATAAACTAAAGGATTGTCTAAAGGCCATTGAACAGGGGCCCTGGTTCTGGGGGCATTCAGGCCTCTCATTAGAAACTTGGTTTCCCTTTTTTAACCCTCTAGCCATGGAGGGAATGAAGAATCCTATTTGGGTAAGGTTTCCCAACTTGCCAATCCCCCTTTGCAACCCTAAGTCTTTGGAAAATATTGGTTCTGCGTTGGGATGCTTCATCAAAATAGACATAGAAATATTTTGAAAAGGATTCTACTCCTTTGCAAGAATTTGTGTAGAGATGTATCTAGGTGATGGTTTCCATACAAAATGAGTATAGGCTGGTTTGATGAGCCTCTTATCCAACCTTTGGACTATGAGAACACTGCCTTCCATTGCAGATCTTTCCAAGAGGTTGGGCATCTGTTGCATAATTTCCCCTCTTTCCCATCCTCAAGGCTTACTAAAATAAATCAAAAACACTGGAATGCCCCGCAAGGGGCAAGGAAAATCCCTCTTCCTTTAGAATTTCCATAAGATCATCCATCAATGACTAATCATTCCTCCCTAAAGACACCATTTGCAGACACATAGGTCGAGCAGCCTCCTGATACCACTCAACATCTGTCAAAAGAATGTGATCCCAATCACTCCTAATAACTGGCCAGTTAGTGTTGGCCTCTTCTAAGTGGAAAAGACAACAAATTGTGTCTTCCTCTCCTTTGGCAAAGCCGTATAATATGGAATTATCCTTAGGACAACTCCACAGAGGACAAAACAGTCCTAGCAATTCTGACAGCTCAGAAAGTGACAAAGAAGCAACTACCATTGCAACTAGAGCACCAAAGAATACCTAAACAAATATTTTGGCTATGGTGATTAGCTCATCAACACCTCCCAACTCCTTAGGTTGGATAGATGTTTGGAAGAAAAAAGGAAAAAATGAATATACTAGATCCACTCAATGATCACAACTTTGCATGTGTCATTCTTTTAGTTTCCTAATTTTTTTGTTTCAGGATGCTCTTAGTAAGAGCTTCGCATTGTATTTTAGTTAATCATTAATAGAAATTATTTGCATACAAAAAAAAAGATGTATCATAAGCCACCTTTGTTTCAATATTGGCATACACTAAAAGGGGTCAACTAGGCTTCATCCACCCTTGAGTCCACATGCAATAATGAGTTTTAACTCCCCTCCATTTGGAATATCCTCGGGCTCCTTTCTCTATGATCTCTTAGGGTGTGACTCCTCATTTGACCTATCTAGGGTTTCCCTAGGATCTAGCAATTCTAATCTTAAATTTTTCTAACTTAGGCTTTCTCACTTAGAAATAGGTCACATTTTTTTTTAGTGTCAACCTCACTGATAACTAAAATTGTGACCTGTGACCTCCTCAGAGCACCATTAGTCACAAATCACAAAGTGAGATTACAGTGATTCCTCATTGTGCTCTAAGATAGTGACTTGCAACCTCCTCTAAGAACCTCTCACATGAATTTTCAAGTGACATTCAGAGTTGGCATTGTTTCTTGTTTCAATTTGTAATCATGACCTGTGACCCCTACTAAAACCATCGTATGCGATAGATTCAATGTGGGGGTCCTAAGTGTGACCTGCTCACTGGAAACTAAACTTGTGACTTGCAACTCGCTACTAAAATTGTGGTTTGTGACTTACTCTAAGTAGCTCATTCCCTCTAACCGCAAATTACATTTCTAGTTCACAGTCGCTTGGCACTGCCATATAAAAGTGGGACTTGCAACTGGACTATCCCTATTGCATGCAATAAAAATAATGCACATGTTTAAATTGTGACTAGCTTATCTAGACCTTTGACTAGTCACTAGATTTGTGATTTGTAACCTCCCTATTCTTACATCTTGTGATTGCAATCTATTTCTATTTATCTTCATATTCATGCTGATGCAGTGTCCTTGACCCTTTGTCTTCCCTAAACCTCATCTCTAATTCCATATTTCCCCTTTGTATTTTACACCTAGACTTTATCCTTCTTCATCCTTTGAATATCCCTCTTATGCCCTCACTCTCCAAGGTGTCCTTTCCTCGCAATCACTAGACCTCTAGCACAACCTGCAATTTCTTCTTAGACTTGAACCTTCACCCTTCGCGCAGGGGCTTCACTTAATGGACCTATGACATATCACGTGCAATCATGGAATATTAAACAATACCCTTAATTTAAGTACATATTGGAAAATACCTCTAAAAATCATATTATTTAACCCCCTACCAATATAAACCCAATACACCTTCCCAATTTAAAAAACCCCTACTTTCACTAGATATTATAGGTTTCTATTTTTTCATTAACAATTTTTATACCCCTTTATATTTTTTCATTAACTTTGAGCTCCATTTTTTATACCTGTCAGTATAGAAACCCTTTACCCCCTATATATTCACCAATATATTATGTCATTTTTTCCCCATTACATATCCCCCAATATGAACCCACGTACTATGGTATTGCTCTCGAAGTGAAGCCCCCATGACCCTTCGCCACTACCAGTTGAGGTAACGACTTATACTTTGGGCATGAAAAGGACTCTTTGACCCATAATTGTTCTTTCCATCACTAGTAGTCATTGTATGCCCTCTATCATTGTGACTTGTAACAATACTTTGTTTCCATTCTCCCTCAGGTTGCAAGTCACACTTTTAGTCACTAGCACTTCGACTTGAAGATGTGACCAACATTGTGAAGAGGAAATGTGACTAGAACTGTGAAGAGGAAATATGACCAACACTGCAAAGAGGAGATTCGACCAACACTATGAAGAGGATTTGCGACCAACAATATGAATAGAAATGTGACCAACATTGTGAAGAGGAAATGTGACCAACACTGTGAAGAGGAAATGTGACCAACACTGTGAAGAGGAAATGCGACCAATGCCGCAAAGAGGAGATGTGACCAACACTGTGAAGATGATTTGCTACCAACACTGTGACTTGAAGATGTAACTAGCCTTCATTGATGTGATTTGAAACTTACTCATTAACCTCTACAAATGTGACTTGTGACTAATATTGTTCTCATCACATGTGACAAATCCAAGTCACACTTTGAAATGTTCACTGCCATTAGAAATTGTGACTACAACTACAAGGTGTCGCTGTCACTAGAAATTGCGATTGCGATTACAAGGGTGACTATGACTAGGAAGTGCAAATGCGACCACAACGAATATGAAAAGTCATAAATAATAGGAAAGGTCATAGGAAAGGTGAAAAGTCACATCCCCGTTTGTATAAATATAACCTCATGCCTCATTTAGGGAGGACTTTAGCACTTGAGCTAGAACTAGCATTAGATAGCTTATTTGTGCTTTAAGAGCTAGAGGCACTTAGCTCTTGGCAACAAGTAGGGTGAATTGTGGTGAGGCTACAATTTTTCTTTCGAAGATGGTGTGAGCATCACATGTTCCACTGCTAAGCTTTGATGGTTTGCAAGACATGTACTTATATTTGAAACAAAACTAATAAGTTTTCCACTTTCGAGATTGATTCCCATGCACTTCCATGGTGGTTATAATATATATCCGATATTTCCCTTATGTGAGTGTCTTCTTACACATGGGAAATATTCCTATGAGCTACTTCATTACTATTGCACATGCGTTTTTTTTCAAATATCTGCTCTTGTATTCCATGGTATGCCAATAAATTATTGTAAAATAATTTGCAATTAACCTCTGACACTTTCTCATTCGTGCATGTTCGATATGGTTTTAGCTCACTAATCCTCTTTGTGGCATGTCTCTTCTTGTTGTTTATTTCTTGCATTCTTGTATCATGTTCTGTAGTTTATCAACATTGGTTGACCTCATTCCTATTTTTTGGGCGTTGCTTTCTTTCCATCGCTCTAAAAACTCAACATTTGATAGGTAGGAGAAAAAAATTCATGGTGGAAACTAGGCCCACATATTAAATGGGGCTCCTATCTCAAAGAGTGTGAGGTCTAATTGGGACTTCACACTAGGGAGGCCCCCTAGATGTTGGCGGGACATTTTCCCCTATCAATATATTTTTGATGCTAGAAAGAGGGTAGATGACATGTTGAGACCATGGAACCTTTATCTTAACATCATCCTTAAATGGATCCATCCCAAATCTTTTTTTCTAGGTTGTTTTTCTAAAATTCTTAATCTTCGAGTCCCCGAGGAAACAGTTCAATACTTGTCACAAAATAAGTTTGATGATGAGGGTGAAATATCTACATTTGAACATGCCCTTCAATTAATCAAAGTTGTATCTCTAACAATGTGTATCTTTACAGTATTATACATGTACTTTTCACTCTTACTTTTCAAGGTCATGTCAAATCATGGTGTAATACCTTACCACCCGCATCTATCCATTCTTTTATACAATTCATTAATTAGTTTCTGTCTTCTTTTCAAGAGACTAATTTTGAGGATTTATTTAAGGAAATTGATGAACTAAAAATGACACTGGATGAATCAATGCATGATTTTTCTAGGAGGTTTCTTAACATCTATTATAAAATTTCTAAGAAAGACAAGGATTGGTATCATCTAATGAGAAAATTTCCTCATTTAATAAAACTTTCTTAAAAGGAATCTAAATTTGAATTGAATGTTGATAGTCAGTCATCTGAGGGTTCTAGTATTATGCTCCCTAATTGCATTATGCAAACATTTTCTTTAGGTGTAAGTCAAATACAAGCTCAAATTGTAGAGGAGGAAATGGTTCCCCTTCATCTCCCTTATCCTCCTTCATCTTCATTGACAAACGAATTTGATTCTTTTCCTAATATGTATATCTCTATTGTTGATGACATAGGTAGTGAGGAATCTTTTCTTGAAAAGGAGCTGATTTGTCTTGATTTAGAAGCTCAATTAAAATTTATTGAAGTGGAGCAAGCCCAATCTAATAATCTCATTGGTAAGTTATTCCCTGACGATCATGTTGATGAATTTCAAACTGATGGTACTTGTCTTTCATATTTCCGAGATATGATCTTACCCTTCCCTCCGTGTCATGACCAAGTATTTTTATTGAGTGACAACAGATGTTCAATTGATTCCATGGGGCATACTATGCATGTTGATCTATTGATTCCTCAAGATGACACTGGTGGAGGATTTGAGCCTTGTCCTAGATATGGTTGGAATTGATGTCTCTTAATGTGAGTCTTTTCATATTCTATACCCTGATTTATTTGGTAAGTATGCTAGACCAATGAATTCTCTAAATCCTTTATATCTTTATCGTGCAAGTTTTGATTCCAATCAAATGCATAATGGTGTTGTCTGATAATCAGAGGATGAAAATTGTGAATCCCTTGTTGATTATATTTTCAATATAATCTTTAACAAGTGAAGAGGAATATTCTACATCTCAAAAATTTCAAGAGAGTCTTATGGTCAATTCATCTTCATTCTTATTCCTCAAAAAGTCTCGTGTGTTAGCTGCTAAATATAACCAAACTATTGGCTTTAACAAATTTCATCTTGTTGACAAGGTATTCATTGATACATCTAATTATAGTTATTCATATTCACTTGTTGACCTCACTAAGCCAATGAAATTTGATGATTCACCTTTTGAAAGTTTAGGGACTTGTCAGTAAGTTGAGGCACTTAAGCTCGCACGAATGGTTATGTTAGGTTTTCACAATCCTGATGAGATCCCCAAACTAAGTAAAATGAGGGCATCCTCATGAGAATCTCCTTTCAGTGCCATCTCTCCAGATGAAATCTCATTTCTGAAATATCTTGACGCAAGTGATGTTTCTCAGAGATTTTGTTTTCATATTCTATCAACCACTATGCACTACTCCTTGTACCTTGATCTATTTGTTGAAGAGAATGCACTAGCAATTGTTTCAAATCCTTTAGATTCTTACCTAGCTAATGCAGATTATGATCAAGTACAAGTTGGTGCTATCTTACCTTTGAAAGAGAAAAATAATAGGAATCTAGCCCACCTCTCTTTTGATTAGAAAACCACTATATGTGAGGGAAGGAGTCACATGACTCATCTCTTTCATGAGACTCGTCTAGTTGATTCATCTCCATCTTGTAAACCCAAAGAATATTATCTACTGAACAACCAATTTGTCAATGTTGTAACATTCGATTGAGCCAATAATATGGTCAATATCAATTTTGATTTCATGAATAATGGTGTATGTATGCATTCATCTACTTATCTTACGAAGCCACTAATAATTGATGATATAGCATTTGAAGGTTCAGAAGTTTATCAGGATAGTGAGGCACTTCAACTCTCGTGGATGGTTATGCCAGGTTGTTATAGACATTTTTGTGCCTTACAGCTCTAAGCATGAAATGTCCATAAACCAAGGGCTCCTAAGTCCCTAAAAGTGTTGTTCCAACCCCTAAAGGAACAAGGTCAACAAATTACAGCTTCTCCCAGAAATTCTCCACCAGAAACTGCTCATAATAAGTCAAAACAGGATCATTTCAGCTGCTCCACTAGCTAAGTGCGTTGCATAGCACTTAAGTCCACTAGCTAGGTGCGTTGCAATGCACCTAAATGCACTACTAGGGTGCGTTGAGCGGGAAATGACAAATGGCAGTGTCATTCCGCAAGGTGGAGAGACAATGGAAGCTTCCAGAATCTTCTCCAATGACACTTGCCTCACTGAATTCGACCAAGGATGAGTAAGAGGCTTTCAGTCTCCAAGTGGAAGAAAGAACTGACAGAGAGAAGCCACTAATCAAATCATAAGCTGACTCATCCTCCTTGCATACATCTATATATGGATCCCTCATCCCAGAGATCCAGAGGCTGGAATTTTGCACATTGTAAGGAATTGTTGTTGGTTTTGAGATACATATCAGAGAATTGGGTGATCTATGCTTTGTTGGGGGTGAAGAAGGGACTTCTTTGCTGGGAGGTTGATGCTGGGTCAGGAATCATCGGTTGCAACTCCTCCTGGATCTTCTTGTATATCAATAAAAACTATTTGAGTTTCTTCTCCATGCTTTTGTATCATTGATGCTTGTTACATTTGTATGGTTAACTTAAATCTGATCCTAAGTTATTTATGAATATAAACCCATGTCTTTGTATAGTTTTCTTCTTCTGTGATATTATAGGTACTTGGTGAAGCTGGGCAAGTAAGGGAGCGGGTAGCTGGAAGCTGTCAAAGAGAAGAGAGAGTGGATCAAAGGACTAGCGCAAGACACAAGTTGGTTCTTCCTATTCCTCTTTGTTTATAGTTCATAAAGGAGATACAAAAGTAGTTTTCTCTATTTGTTTCTAAGGTAGCTGTCACACCTTAGTGGGATAGAGCAGTTCTAAATAGACACTTTTCCTGATAACAAAATGGCGACTCCACTGGGGATCGTGTCTAATTAGTTTGTTTATGTTTCTCTTGTTGTTTATTTCATAAACTTATAAGTAGCAATCGAACTGCATTTGCCATTAACAAATGCAAAGTAGATATCTTCTACTTCAATCCATTCACTAGATCTGTTTATGATTTGAACAGCTGATTCATAGACTAACTAATTGCCCTTGTGATAGTTCTTAGACCCCCCTTAGATCTACCCCTGATTGTGCATTACTGATTGCTTTTACTCGGCCAAAAACCAAAGATTAAACTGCAAACCGTGACCCAGAACCTGGATAGAATTCTCGTTTCTGCCCCAGCGCAGGCACTGTGAAGAGGTTCTACATTTCAACGCACTTCCCGAGAGGGCTACCTGCGCTGCAATGCAGTTTCTCTGTGTAACAGATGCGCTGATCAGCCTAGCCCTGTGTAGCTAAGGTTCTTTGCTTCATTCTTTCAGTTTTGTCTCTGATTTTTGCAGCTTGTGATCAGTATATGACTGTTTCAAACCCCTTTTCCTTACTGATATTCTGCCTCATTTGTAAAAAATAACTGTAGGTTTTTATGTGTTTTTTGAGTCGTTTACAGTTTTCCATTGCAAAAGTATAATAGTCGTACTGTCGTCCTTTGATTTAGATCTGTCGCAAGTGTTGATTTTGATCATAGGATAAAGTTTATTTGCTGTTGATGGTTGATTATGATTTTACTTTTTCCTTTGGTTTGAATTTGTGAATTTCTAGTGTCAAAACGAGTATTTATTTCAAAATCATAAAGTGTTGTAATCATTTTAGTTTGCAGATTACTGTGGTGTGATTTTTGAATGGAGTTCGGATTTTCCACAGTGTTCATGTTTTGTAGTCGACGTTTCGAGTCTGAAACTAGACTCATCATCAGGACAAAATGTGAGGAGAAAAGAAGGAAATGTTAGGTATAAATATGAAAAACCCAGGATGTGAAGACCAATGGCCGACTCTTTGCCTCATTGATAATTTAATTTATTATTGTCATTTAAGTTTTTTGATTTTACAATTTAATTATTTTAATAACTACCTTGTAATTATTTTTAATTTTTATATTAATATTACAATTTTATATTTTGTCTTATTTTATCATTATGCCTCATAATTAAATTCTTGCTTATTAATTATGGTTTATGCTTATTGATATTTATGATGCTATTCTTAATTGATTAAAATGAGACTTTATGTTAGCCTTATCATTTATTTAATATTAATGTTATTAATGCTTCTATTATTTGCATCCATTAATGCTTTTTATACCCTTCTTATTAGATGTTTAATTTTATTATATTATAGTAAATTATTAGGTTTCTTCTTGTCTAGGATTCTCAAGAGCAGCATGGTTAATTTTATTATTATGATGGCAGGTTAGGAATTTCTAACATCGTTATTAAGATTATTAGCGGGGGTTAGCACGGGGTTCCAATTTTTGCTAATTTCCATGCCACCATCCCTATTAAGGTTTTTAGGATGTTTAATGATTTCAATAGCTTCCCTAACTTTACACTTGAATTGGTGTTCTACATTAGCAATGACTTTGGTGTCTTCTAAGCAAATATGATGATTAGTTTTACCTACATGCTCAGCTAGGGCTGAGGATTTCGTTCTTTCGTTACGAATGTCTGCACTATGCTCTTTGAGTCTAATCCTAACCAATCTACCAGTTTCTCCTATGTATTGATCCCCACAAGAACATTTGATGATATAAACTCCTTTTTGCTGAAGTTGCTCTTGGTTATCCTTAACAGATCTCATTCTTTGCTTAATGGTAGACAAGGGTTTGAAAGCAGTTTTTATATTTTTCTTATTGAGGATTTTGGCTATTTTGTCAGTGACTCCTTGGATGTAAGGAAGGCAGGTATTGGAGGTTGGGTTGTCTTTTGTTTTGTTTTTATTGTTATCAATTTATGCTTTTTGAATGGCTCTGTATATGTTTTCATTGCTGTACCCTAGGTTGGCAAAGGTTCTTTTAAGGTAGGAAATTTCTTCATCGGTATGGTTTATATCAGAGATTCTATAAGCTCTAGTGAAGAGGGTTTGTAGTACCCCCATTTTTTGGGCGGGGTGGTGATGAGAGTCGGCATGAAGGTAGTTATCTGTATGGGCTTTCTTTCTAAAAACTTTGTGACCAATGGAACCATCCTTCCTTCTAATGAGGAGAATGTCTAAGAATGGAATGCAATTATTTTCTTCAACTTCCATGGTGAATTTGATGTCTTCAGACAAGCTATTGAGATGATCCAGGAACTTGCTTAGCTCTTTCTCGCCATGAGGCCAATTGACACTGGTGTCATCCACAAACCTAACCCAGGATTTGGGTTTTAGTGGATATGAATCTAGCGCCTTCTTCTCGAATTTTTCCATGAAAAGGTTTGCCACGATAGGTGAGAGAGGTGATCCCATAGCAACACCCGAAGTTTGTTCAAATATTTCGCCCTGGAAGGAGAAGAAGGTTGAGCGGAGACAGATTTCGGCTAATTTAGCGGTCTGGGGATCTGCTACATCTTTAACTACCTGAATAGCATCATCTAGGGGAATTTTGGTGAAGAGCTGGACTACGTCAAAACTCACGATTTTGTCTCTTGGTTCTAGCTTGGTGTTTTTTATGTGATTTACAAATTGATTGGAGTCTTTAATGTAAGAGCTCGTCTTACCCACTAGCGGGGATAGAATGCTAGCGACGTACTTGGCTAACTCATAAGTGGGAGACCCTATGGTGTTGACTATGGGTCTTAGGGGGACATCTTTTATGAATTTTAGGGGCTCCATAGATCCTGGGGGTGATTTCGCTGTTAGGAGTCAATCTCTTTTTTATTTTATCATCAAGGCTTGTTTCTTTAATCATCTCTACCTTTTGATTTCGAAAAGAAGCTTGTTTATGTTTGTTGCTTGAAAGCAAATTCAGATTTGTAAATCAACTTTCTTTTTAGCATCAATATTAAGAAAGTGAAAAACAAATACATGCATGTGCATTTGCATATTGACAGTCTGTTTGGCTTGATTTAGGAAAGTGCATTTACAGTGTGCTCTTTGCTCTTTGCGAAAAGATTGTGTCTTTCTTTTCCCTTAGTAGCTAGGATTTTCATTGCTGAAAAGAGATAAAAGTTTGTTTATCATCTTTAGATTGAATTTTAGGAATTACATCTACATCTCGTGATGAACCCAAAAGGAAAACTTCATAAGAAAGATCAACTTAAAATAAATTCAATGAACCTAACAACGCTTTGGAACTTAACGCACAACATTTAGAGGTCTAGGCTAGAGACGTATTTTGGCGTCGTAAAGCCTGGTAACTGTTGTCCTCATTGATGGTTGGGTGATTCCTCCACTTTGAGACGATAAGTGCCAGTACGGACTTGTGCTCCCACGTACCGTCGAGTATATATTGGGAGACCACTATAGGCTTAAATCCTTTATCCATAGGAAGCCGTGTCGGCCGCCCTACTGATCGCAATGCACCGAACACAACATTCAGGAAGATTGACTGCCGTACCGTAAAAATTATTCTGCAGTTTTGCGATTGGTTTGGTACTCCCTCTACCTAGACCTCCAGAGCAGTCCCTTTCGTTCCTTTTCAGACTCTTTAACGGAAAAGGTCCATCTGAGCACTTGTCACTTCAGGCTCATTAAAAATCGAAGGAGACTAGAGTCATCTTTTGTTTTTTCTCGACTCTTAAAAACTAAAAAAACAAGTTGTGTCAAAGTGTGTTAAAATTTATTTTAAACGGAATATTCATTACCCTTTTCCTACGTTGATCTTGGGTTGAGAAAATGGAGCCTACCAACCCAGGAATTCCCCTTGGTGGAAATCCTATTCCCTTCTCCTCTTGGGGAGATGTTGGTGCTCCCCATATGGCCACGTTGTCGCTTCCAGGACTGACAATTGGTTTGCATGTATGGCTCTTCTCAACCTCTCTCGTTCAGAACACCACCATTCCTGAACAATCGAATCAGCAAATAGACGAGTCCAGATTTTCCCACCAGCCTTCTACTTCCTCCAATTCTTCCTCTCCTCCTTCCTCTTCGCTTGATGGAACTGGTAAAGCTAAAAGCCAAGTTCCTAAGGAGAAGAAGGAAAAGAAGAAGAAAGAGAAGAAGAAAAAGGAGCCGAAGTCGAATGGGGGAAAACGAGTGTCGTCTAACGAAAATCCACAGACTGCACCGACCAGGCCTAAATCGCCATGTGTCATTTGCAAAGGAGACCACTTTCACAGAGATTGTCCTTGCATCCCCCGGATACTAAGGGATTGGTCTCCTCGTTTGCACAACCCGGTGTCGTCAACCTCTGATGACCATGTTGAAAGCACACTGTCAACTAGTGAAAGTGAAGCCCCAGGACAAAAAGGGAAAGTTAGATTTCCCTCTAAACTGTGCGAAGGCAATCATGCCGTCCACCGTTGTCCCTTCTTAGATGAAGCTAAAAGAGTTTTGGATGATCGTCCGGTTTCACCGTTACGACTTCCTCTTGGATATAAAAAACTCTTGCCGAGTCCATCACTAGTTGAGAATCCAGCTGGCCTGCTCAGGTGGTCGGCTGAAGCACCTACCATTGAAGATAAACCATCTGGATCCATACCAAACGAAATTCAAAAGGTCGAGGCGGCAGTTGACCCGGTCTTTCCTTTAGAGGTTTCATCTTCAGATGATACACTCACTGAAGAGAACAAGGAGGACACCGTCCAAATTCTTTTCATAAGCACAGACTCCAACGAACATGGGGGCAATATACCCATTCCTTTACCGCAGGAAGGAATTTTGTCAGAGTCGTACCTGGCCGTCTATTCGGTCCCACCTCCAAGCAACCTAGTTGTCTCCTTCGACTGGAATCAACTAGGCAGACACCGTTTACCAGCAAGCATACCATTCCGAATTATCGTTCAAATATATAGAATGGTTATGGCTGGTACCATCATAGATGAGGGGGCTTCTGTGAGTATCCTTTCCTCGACTGCTTGGAAAGTGCTTGGTTCGCCATCGCTTTTGCCTGAGATGAGAAATCTGACAGGCTTTGATAAAGGAACCAGTCGACCTTTAGGGATCCTTCCCGATGTGCCCATAAAATTGAGAAGGAAGACAGTTCGCATGAACGTAATGGTAGTTCAAGGACCCTTAGATTACAATCTACTCCTTGGATGAGACTATATTTATTGCATGGGAGCGATTGTCTCCTCACTCTTTACAGTAATGTGTTTTCCGCACGAAGGAAGAGTGGTCAAGCTCGTGGACCAGCTTTCATTTCTCGGATCATACAGAGCAAATAGTCATATACCATCCCTAAATGGTCTTTTCACGCAAGAAATGTCTCAATCTCCAGTCCGTCCTCCCGATGAGCGCGAGTAATTCGGAGGGATATGACTGAAACCCAGGGGGCATACATCCTGGTCTGCTTCGGCAGGAAAACTTCGGGTATAGGGTAGGTTTCCGCGGGAGAATATGACTAGTTTGTACCCCGTCCATGATTGGAAGAGGGGTTATTCTAGAACAAGATTATCTTGTCAAAGTTATGTGAGTTGGCGGACATCGTCACTCACCTTTGTTTGTTTCAATAGACATTGCCGAAGAAGTGTTTTGTTTGCAGTGTAAATAGAACAATATTTGGGTAACCTGTAAGAGGTAGGCCTCTCTCGTCAAAACAAGTGTTTTGACGGAGAGAAGTAGAGGTAACCTTGAAACTCTGTTTTATACCTAGGGGCATGCAAACCTTTTGGAGTGCAAGCAAAGAGCGATTATTTATCTATTTTTTGGATTAGTCGTTTCCTAACTTGCATAAAGAAAGGATGTGGGGCAAAACTCTAAAAGTTGCCGTTTTTTATATGAGACATTCTTATCATATGACTGGATTAATCGAGCAGTGTTTACCGCGAGGTTCAAGCTCGTTAAAAAATAAACCCAGACTGAGCAAATGTTTCCACCCACGTTTAAGCTCGTTAAAAAATGAACTATCCCCTGGTAAATAACCACCGTGAATGTAGTACTTTAGCCATTAAAGCCTTGGTCGTATTTGCACCGTCACCTCCACTTTTTCATTGGCCAATCATTCACCTCCATTTGATTGTTTACCAATTTTGAGGAACAACTGCGAAGAGTGATTTCAATAGCCATCCTTGTGACACTGTCGTGATTGGAAAATTCGTAACCTTACCTGGAATCAGCTGCTACCCATTTTATCACTCGTTCCTCAAAAGACGAGTCTTCTTTAAGCTCTTTTCTGACTCGTAAAATATGAAAAGATTGCCGAGTTCTGGCCTTCCAGCTCGTTAAAGCGACAGGAAGTGCTATCCCTCCTCTAGATTTTAATCTTTTTGGACCTGAGGGATTATTGCACAAAAAGATCGAGCGCTTGTTTTGTTCGGCTCGTTAAAGCTAATCGAAAATTCATCCCTTATGTATTGTTTTATACTTTTTCAGACTTAAGGGATTAGATGACGAAAAAGGAATTTTGGAGTTACCTTTACGTACCTTTTCAGACTCTCTAAAAATGAAAAGGACCGAGTTATCTTTGTCGTTAAACTCGTTAAAAAGATTAATAGCGACAAACTTGTCTTTAGACGAGAACGAGTTTCACTATCGCTAGGCTCGTTAAAACATAGCGATGGGTTTGCCCGAAGGGCAAATTATAGAACAAGCATATGTTATCCTCCTCAAGCTTGACAAAAATAAAGAGGTACTGGTCAGCAATGACTGGGGAAAAATTGGGAAGAAAACTCAAAGAATCTTTATTGGTAGCAAGTCGCTCTTGAACATGACACTTCCGCTCCGTGCCCGAGTCGAGTTGGGTTGTTTCATTCACTGGTCACATCACCATGGTCACGCCATACCATCCACATTTGGGGTTAATGCTACCAATCCATCACATCAGTGTCGCCGATATGTTCAAGAGAAGTCATCCAGAAAGGCCACCTGTGTCCCGCCCACTACCATACATTATACTCCATTCTTTCATGACCGCAACCCTGAACCATATATCATCAGATCATTTTCACCTCCATCAAAATCATTTGCTCCATTCCGTGTCATTGATGTGGGATTCATTAAGGCCCTCCTGTGACAGATCACTTCTTGTCGACATTAGCTCATTATCCAAGAAGTTGATCTAGGGACACCCCATTCAGTACTTTGAAGCTTGCATGCCTCAATGGCAAGTTTCTCACTTCCGGCGACAGGTTTACATCAATGACCTTCGACCGAAAGATTTTGCATGGTGTTCAACGCCAAGTCCTTCATTCACACCACGTGAATTGTACTGCAGTACCTTGAGGATCATTATCATTATCGGTGATTCCTCTCGTGCTTGTTAACGGTTTACATCATTAACTGGTAATCAAGCGATGTCTTTCCATGTTCGACTTCAAAACATTTTTCACATGGATCGACTTGTACTTTGAGTGAAGATTGGACGAGATTGAAGACCCCGGATCTAGTTTCATCCATCCAGTCTGCGATATATATTCAGGAAAATAAAGACATTGAAATGTACAACATTGCAGCACAGATAATCATCCTACCAAAAGGATGATGGCTCTATCAGAATCATCAGTCTACCATTAGACGATTGTCTGTCCTATGTACATGAAAATGAATTTATAAATCTGAGCATGGGAATGCCCGCCTCAGCTAGATCATGAAAACAGTATGAAGATAATGTATTGTATTGTATCTTATTACAGGTCTCCTCCCAGCATTGAAAGAACTTCGGATCCTCCTAATAAAGAATTTCACCCGATAAACGGCCTCATACTTTAGGGGGAAACTGTTATAGACATTTTTGTGCCTTACAGCTCTAAGCATGACATGTCCATAAACCAAGGGCTCCTAAGTCCCTAAAAGTGTCGTTTCAACCCCTAAAGGAACAAGGTCAACAAATTACAGCTTCTCCCAGAAGTTCTCCACCAGAAACTGCTCAGAATAAGTCAAAACAGGATCATTTCAGCTGCTCCACTAGCTAAGTGCGTTGCATAGCACCTAAGTCCACTAGCTAGGTACATTGCAACGCACCTAAATGCACTACCAGGGTGCGTTGAGCGGAAAATGACAAATGGCAGTGTCATTCCACGAGGCGGAGAGACAATGGAAGCTTCCAGAATCTTCTCCAATGACACTTGCCTCACTGAATTCTACCAAGGATGAGTAAGAGGCTTTCAGTCTCCAAGTGGAAACAAGAACTGACAGAGAGAAGCCACTAATCAAATCATAAGCTGATTCATCCTCCTTGCATACATCTATATATGGATCCCTCATCCTAGAGATCCAGAGGCTGGAATTTTGCACATTGTAAGGAATTGTTGTTGGTTTTGAGATACATATCAGAGAATTGGGTGTTCTATGCTTTGTTGGGGGTGAAGAAGGGACTTCTTTGCTGGGAGGTTGATGATGGGTCAGGAATTAGCGGTTGTAACTCCTCCTGGATCTTCTTGTATATCAATAAAAACTATTTGAGTTTCTTCTCCATGATTTTGTATCATTGATGCTTGTTACATTTGTATGGTTAACTTAAATTTGATCCTAAGTTATTTATGAATATAAACCCATGTATTTGTATAGTTTTATTCTTCTGTGATCTTATAGGTACTTGGTGAAGCTGGGAAAGTAAGGGAGTGGGTAGCTGGAAGCTGTCAAAGAGAAGAGAGAGTGGATCAAAGGACTAGCGCAAGACACAGGTTGGTTCTTCTTATTCCTCTTTGTTTATAGTTCATAAAGGAGATACAAAAGTAGTTTTCTATGTTTGTTTCTAAGGTAGCTGTCACACCTTAGTGGGATAGAGCAGTTCTAAATAGACACTTTTCCCGATAACACAGGTTCTCACATTCTTGACAAAATCCCTAAATAGGATCAAATTAGGGTTTTCATGCTAAATTATTCTCATATCATAGTTGCACCGGATGGATACCCATCTTTGAAATATTTTTAGGGTTTTCAATTTTATCACTTTTGATTGCACGATAGGATTGTTGAGTGGCTAGAAGAGTCTTATCTAGCCAATTCCTCTGCAAGAAAGTAACTTCTCATCTCTCTTATGCATGATTTAGGGTTAAAATGAAAAAATGCATATCATGGATAAATGTTCATAGTTTTCAGCATATCAAGATATGATTGCAGCTTGATTGGAATAATCTTTTCTAGCATTCTTTTCTATCAATAGGCGTGATCTTCTTTCTCTTGTGCAAGTTTGATAGGTGAGAATTTATGTTTTTTCACAGTACTTTTTATTGTGTTTAATCGTTGACTAATTTTTTTTTGCAAGTTTGGAACAATTGTGGTGATTGCATTGTAAGTTTAACTTTACATGACCCAATCTCCTCTCTAGTTAAATTAGGGTTTTAGGTTTAGGCTAGTTAGGTTTTAATCATGTTTTTGTTGTGTGTTCTTTATTGTAGGTAGTTTGGTTTGTTGCGTGCCATTATGCATTTATCTTGCATTCATATTCTTGCATTTATCTTCATTGCATTACGTTTATGAACTGCCTACATAAGCATTACATGGCTCTTTTATTGTAGCTAGCTGATTTTGCATTGCACCACATTGTTTTCATGTATTGCACATAGATTTATTCATTGCAATGCATCATGCTTTCACTGCATTGCACCATGCAATTATTTTACACTTATCATTGCATTTGTTTGTTGTTGACTGACAATTGCATTTGTTCTCTATGCTGCATGGCATTGCATCAACCTTCGCAAGCCTGGTTATTTGCCTACTCTCTCCAAACCATGTATGCCAAAATAAGCTTCCCTTATGCCCCTTTGCATATGATGAAACCCTAGAAGAGATCCTTTGGTCTTTTTCCCTAATTTTGGAACCATAACAATTGCGTTTTCCTGTTATGGCTACTCCAGCAGGAATCATCTCATAGGTGTAGTTATCAAAGTTGTGTCCCGAACATCCTTCCTTTTAGTGTGACCCGTTAATAAGGAAAATACAAACGGGTACTTATGGGGAACCCTAATTATTTCATGTGACTTACATTTACAACCTAAACCTTGTTTTTGGCTTGGTCTTGAATATGTAAACGATATTTTTTCATTTTACACCTATTAGCTAGAGATGACATGTAAAATCGTGGCATGAGGGAAAACATAAATCATAAGATCTTTCAGTTTCTGTCAAACAAAAAAAAACTCTCTTTCCCATAAAATAATTTGGGATCCCTCATCCGCCCTGGAATAATAAATACCAAATAAATGATGTCAATGTGCATACAAAATAAAATCAATCAAATAAAAGGTAAAGGATTGAGAAAGGCTTGTTGCATAGAGAGGTGATGCAAGCAACTTCACCAGGGTACTGAACAAGCCTACTGGCAACGAAGCAATTCTTGTTATTCCTTGAGTGACTCCATCAGCGTATTGAACATTCTTGCTGGAAGTGGAGAAATAGTGAAAATTCACTTTAAATTTATCAATACAATAAGCCCTCTATCACGTTTTTTGCATCATCATCCAAGATTTGCATGTGTGAGCTCTTGCTTTGGTGTGTAAACATTGATAGGACCTAGCTAACGAGACAGAGGAATGGAATATCTGTAAAAGGTAAAGTAACTCAAGGAGTACCCATAATGTCTATTGAGTACTTCCTTGCATAATTCATGAGACTCTATCAATTGAAGGGATGTAGGCAGATATGCTAGGTTCTACTAGTGGTTTTCCATTTTTTGTAACTACTACAACAACACCCAAAATTTCTAACCTGTATATTTAAATTTTGGGTGCCACTATACTTTTCAAGGTCTTAATAGATATCTTGATCATAACTATCAAAACCCTTTAATAGCTTGGTCATCATGGAAGCTACAATTGTTGTATGATTCATGAGGCAATGGTCTAAGCTTACCTTACCTACTTCATCTTTTACGCTAAGGTTTACGGAATTTTCAATTCATTTATTTCCAAGGATATTGTATCACTATTGCTCCATGTTTTTTTATTTGAGTGGAAAGTATCTTATTTCGGTACTTATGTGTGCCTTCTGCATGTCTAGGGTTTTGAACAAAATCACGATCATAATACAAGTCTTATTACCATTAGTATCAACTCTTAATGGGAAGCATATATCATTATTTCAAGGTTTATAAGATTCATAATAATCCATTTGTGCTTCAATGTTGGCATACTATCGCAAGGGCCAACCGAGCTTCATCCACACCCGATTCCACATGAAATAATGATTTTGAACTCTCCTCCATTTAGAATATCCCTGTTCTCCTTTTTCTATGATATCTTAGGGTGTGGCTCCTCATTTGACCTATCTAGGGTTTCCCTAGGATCTAGAAAATCTAACCCTAAAGTTTTATAACTTAGGTTTTCTCACTTAGTCATAGGTCACATTTGTAGTTTTTAGTTCCAGCCTCAGTGACAACTAAAACTAAAACACACGACCTCTTCATAGCACCATTAGTCATAAATCACTAAGCGAGATTACAGAGATTCCTCAATCTATTATGAGATAGTGATTTGTGACCTCCTCTAAGCACCTCTCACATGAAGTTGCAAGTTTCATTCATATTTGGCATTGGTTTCTTACTGTGATCTTTAATAATGGCTTGCAACCCATACTAAACCCATCGCATGTGATAGATTCAATACGGAAGTCCTAAGTTTGACCCCCTCACTGGAAACTAAACTTTCGACCTATGACTAGCCACTAAAATTATGATTTTTGACTTACTTTCAGAATCTCATTCCCTCAACTCGCAAATCACATTTCTAGTTCACAGTCATTTGGCACTATCATCTAAAAGTGCAGCCTACAACTGGAATGTCCCTAGCACATGTGATAAACAAAAGACACATATTTAAATTGTGACTAGCCTCTAGCCTCTGGTGATGTGATTTGTGACAAGTCACTAGATCTATGACCTACAACTAGTTACTAGATTTTCGATTTGTGACCTCCCTATTCTTGCATCTTGCAATTGCGACCTATATCTATTGTTGTTCATATTATTGTTGCTTCGGCTTCCCTTACCCTTTGTCTTCCCTAAACCTCAAATTTATATGCATCTTATCCCTTTGTATTTTACACCTAGAATTTATCCTTCTTCATCCTTTGCATATCCCTCTTATGCCCTCACTCTCCAAGGTGTCCTTTCCTCACAATCACTACACCTCTAGTGCAACCTGCAATTTCTTCTCAGACTTGAACCTTCACCCTTCACCACTACCAACTGAGATAACGACTTACACTTTGAGCATGAAAAGGACTCTCTGGCCCCTAATTGTTCTTTCCATCACCAATAGTCATTTCCTACCCTCTATCATTATGAATTGAGACTAAATTTAGCCTCCTTTCTCCCTCAAGTTGCAATTTTCACTTTTAGCCACCAACACTATGACTTGAAGGTGTGACTAACACTGTCAAGAGGAAATGTGACCAACTCTATGAAGAGGAAATGTGACCAACACTATAAAGAGGATATGTGACCAACATTGTGAAGAGGATTTATGACCACAACTGTGAATAGGAAATGTGACAAACATTGTGAAGAGGAAATGTGACCAACACCATGACTAGGAAATATGACCAACACTGCAAAGAGGAGATGTGAACAACACTATGAAGATGATTTACGACCAATACTGTGAATTGAAGACGTGATTGGCCTCTACTGATGTAATATGTGATGCCTCTATAAATGCGACCAACACTATGAATAGGAAATGTGACTAACATTGTGAAGAGGAAATGTGACCAACACTGTGAAGAGGAAATGTGACCAACACTATGAAGAGGAAATGCGACCAACACTACAACGAGGAGATGTGACCAACAACATGAATAGGAAATATGACCAACAATGCAAAGAGGAGATGTGAAAAACACTATGAAGACGATTTACGACCAATACTGTGAATTGAATATGTGATTGGCCTCTATTGATGTAATATGTGATGCCTCTATAAATGTGACCAACACTATGAATAGGAAATGTGACTAACATTGTGAAGAGGAGATGTGACCAACATTGTAAAGATGATTTGTGACCAACACTATGACTTGAAGATGTGATTGGCCTTTACTGGTGTGATTTGCGAGTTACACATTAACCTCTACATATGTGATTTGCGACTAAGATTGTTCTCATCGCATGCGGCAAAGACAAGTCACACTTTGAAACGGTCATTGCCACTAGAAATTGTGACTACAACTACAAGGCGTCATTGTCACTAGAAATTGCGATTGGGATTACAAGGGTGACTATGAATAGGAAGTGTGAATACGACCACAACGAATATGAAATGCCATAAAGAATAGGAAAGGTCACAGGAAAAGTGAAAAGCCACATCCCCACTTGTATAAATATACCCTCATGCCTCATTTAGGGAGGACTTTAGCACTTGAACTAGAGCTAGGATTAGATAGTTTATTTGTGCTTTAAGAGCTAGAGGCACTTAGCTATTGGAAGTTAGTAGGGTGAGTTGTGGCGAGGCTACAATTTTGCTTTGGAAGATGGTATGAGCAGCACATGTTCCGTTGCTAAGCTTTGATGGTTTGTAGGACATGCACTTATATTTGAAACAAAATTAATAAGAATTTTTCCACTTTTGGCATTGATTCACATGTAGTTACATGGTGGTTATAATAGCTATCCCGTATTTTCCTTATGTGAGTGTGTGCTTACATATGGGCAATATGCCTATGACCTAATTCATTTCTATTGCACATGTGTTTTCTTTCAAATCTCTACTCTTGTATTCCACGCTATGTAGATAACTTATTGTAAACTAATTTGCAATTAACCTCTGACACTTTCTCATTCATGCATGTTTGATATGGTTTTAGCTCACTAATCCTCCTTGTGGGATGCTTCTTCTTCTTCTTGTTTAGTTGTTGCATTATTTTATGACATTCTGCAAGTTATCAATCGTGGGTTGACCTCATTCCTATTTTTTTGGCGTTTCTTTATTTCCCTCGCTCTAACAACTCAACATTTGACAGCCAAGAGAAAAACATTCATGGTGGAAATTGGGCCCACATGCTGAATGGGGCTCCTATCCCAAAAAGTGTGAGATCTAATTGGGACTTCACACTAGGGAGACTCCCTAGCTGTTGGCGATACATTTCCCCTGTCAATATATTTTTGATGCTAGAAGGACGGTAGATGACATGTTGAGCCCATGGAGCCTTTATCTTAACATCATTCTTAAATGGCTCCATCCCAAATCATTTTTCTAGGTTTTTTTCTAAAAATCTTAATCTTTTAGTCCCCAAGGAAATAGTTCATTACTTGCCACAAAATAAGTTTGATGGTTAGTGTGAAGTATCTGCATTTGAACATGCCCTTCAATTTAGTCAAAGTTGTATCTCTAATCATGTGTATCTTGATAGTATTATACATGTGCTTTTCACTCTTACTTTGCAAGTTCGCGTCAAATCATAGTGTAAGACCTTACCACCTGCATATATCCATTATTTTATATAATTCATTGATTATGAATAGTAACATGTGTTTCTCATACCATATTACAAAGAAAAACTATAGCCTCACCACAACTCACCCTATTAGCTAACAAGAGCTAAGTGCCTCTAGCTCTTAAAGCACAAATAAACTATTTAATGCTAGCTCTAGCTCAAGTGCTAAAGTCCTCCCTAAACGAGGAATGAAGGTATATGTATAAAAATTGGGATGTCTCTTTTCACCTTTCCTATGACCTTTCTTATTCTTTATGACATTTCATATTCCTTGTGGTCGTAGTCACACTTCCTACTCATAGTCACCCTTGTAATCACAATTGCAATTTCTAGTGGCAGTGACACCTTGTAATTGTAGTCACAATTTCTAGTGGCAGTGACTGTTTCAAAGTGTGACTTAGATTTGTCACATGCAATGAGGATAATCTTAGTCGCAAGTCACATTTGTAGAGGTTAATGACTAAGTCACAAATCACATCAATAAAGGCTAGTCGTATCTTCAACTCACAGTGTTGGTCACAATTCATCTTCACAATGTTGGTCACATCTCCTCTTTGCATTGTTGGTCGCATTTACTCTTCACAATGTTGGTCACATTTCCTATTCATATTGTTGGTCACACTTTCTCATTCATGCATGTCTGAGATGGTTTTAGCTCACTAATCCTCCTTGTGGCATGCTTCTTCTTGTTGTTTAGTTGTTGCATACTTATATCTTATTTTGCATATTATCATTCATGGGTTGATCTCATTCCCATTTTTCAGGCATTTCTTTCTCTCCCTTGCTCTAACAGCTCCACATTTGACATCTAGGAGAAAAACATTCATGGTGGCAGTTAGGTCAACATACTGAATGACACTCCTATCCCAAACACTATGAGGTGTAATTGGGACTTCACACCAGGGAGACCCCCAAGCTGTTGGTGGCAAATGTTCCCCCATCAATAAGTAAATTCACCATAGGGACAACATAACAGACCAAAAGGGCTCAAAAATTACTAAAACATGTTCATTAAGATGAAAAAAACAAGAGTGGGGCCAAAAGTTAAAATCAGTCAATTTTCTCCTTAGTCACTCATGACTTCATTTAACCAACAAATTTTATAGAATCATTGAATAATAAGGAATGGAAGCAAGCCATGGTGGATGAAAATGCCTACCCTAATTGCAAATAGCACATGGAAACTTGTATATTGCTCAATAAATATTAAGCCCATCATATGTAAATGGGTTTGCGACACTAAATATAAAGAAAATTTTGAAGTAGATAAGTATAAAGCAAGACTTGTGGCTAAAGGATTTTTTCAAAATGAAAGGATTGACTATGAATAAATAGTTACCCCAATATCACAATGGAACACAATAAGAATGGTGATAAACTTGGCTACACATTATGATTGGCCACTTCATCACATTAGAGAAATTTTGAGGTCTAAAATGGGCCTCAAAACAAAAGCGTACAATAAAAATCAACTTTATAATAACTAATAGGATTCAATATGATGATGTCAACCATGAGGGATGATTCACCCTTTATGGAGTAAAAAAAAGTAAAAAGATTTAAAAAAATATATACTTTTTTCCAACTCCTATTTTCAACTTATCTCCTTATGGCTTTACTCAAATTTCAAGTGAGATCACTCACTGGATGTTGAATTTAATTCCTCATCTAAGGAGTACCCATGTTTCATACTTTTGATGGACCCTACTACACAAAAAACGAGAAATACATGAAAAACATGATTGAGTAAAACCATAGGGAGATAACTTTAAAATATGTGTTGAAAATTTAGTTTTTTATTTTTTCCCTCTAATTTATCTTGACCTAGACATGTCTAATGCAAGATAGGAATTTCGTCAAACATATGGAACATGAAAGCTACAATTCATGAATTCATATCTGATCATAAACTTTCAAAATTCATCTAACAATCACCAAGAAGGCTCCAAGCCCTCTGCAGCTAGTTGCAACAAAATACTTGTTAGTCCATGTATTCACCAACCATCCAATAACTTATCAAATTATGAGTGAAACACATAACTAGAGCACATCATATAACCAGGTATATAACCAGGTATATAACCAACATATAACCAAGATAGAGACCATAACAAATCGGCCATAATATCCACATGATAACCAGTACAAGTGTTCATATATCACAATAGACAAATAACACAAATTAACATATGAAAATGCTAACCAATTCAGGGACTTTCATGTACCACCCGACCATAGATGATTATGTAATCTAATATTATTTTATTATTTCCACTATTGTTTTATAATATTCCTTAGGAGGCCCATTTTAGACAAAATATCTCTAATAAATGGATTTGAAAAGTGCTTTTCTAAATGGTGATTTGAAAGAAGAAATCTACATGACTCAACTTCTAGTTGAAGTTGAAGGGAAGGAGAATAAAGTTTGTATACTTATCAATGCTTTATATGGGTTAGAATATGCATACAGAGCATGATATGCAAAAATGGATGAATACCTCAAGCATGTTGGTTTCCATGACAATGAGTCTAATGATATTGTATATTTCAGAATGAATGGTCAAAATCTGGTCATAATTGTTCTTTATGTTGATGACTTAATTATTGTATGAAATCATGAATATCACATCAAATAGGTGAAACATAAACTTCATAAGGGATTCACTATGACAAATTTAGGGCCACTTTAGTACTAATATTATAGTAGAACATTCATAAAAACATCATCGAATATTCCTTAGTCACACCAAGTATTCTACGGAATTGTTGAATAATTTTTGAAATGGTGGACAATGAACCCTTTATTACCCTTATGGAAAACCTTAAACTTTCAAGATTTGAAGGTGGGGAATCGATAAATAGTACAACCTCTTGGAAGTTGATTGGGAGCCTCATTTACTTAACTACCACTCGTCCATATTTGTTAAATGCAGTAAGAATTATTTCCATATTTATGAAAACACCTAGAGAAAGTCACTATAATGTAGAAAAAAGGAACCTCATATACATACAGGTAACAAAATATTTTGGGCTTATCTAGAAGAAGAACAACATCTTTACACTTGTTGCATATTTAGAGGTAGATTTTGTAGGTAATATTGATGATAGAACATCAACATCAAGTTATCTAAGTAATTTGGGTTCAATAGCAATTCTTGGAGTTGTGAAAAACAAGAAACAATGGAAAATTATTCAATAGAGTAGGAATACATCTTAACTTGCGAAGCAACATGTGAAATCATTTGTTTACATCGAATCTTGCAGGATCTTGTTACTTTTCAGAAATCACCAACTACATTATTTATTGATAATCAAATATCAATCAAAATGGTTGACAATGTAGTTTTTCGTAATAAAAGCAAGCATTTGGAAACCGAATATCACTTCATCGGGACTCTCATCAACAATAGAATCATCAAGCCAAAATATTTTCCATCTAAAGATCAAATTTCGTATATGTTTACTAAGCCATTAGGAAAAATAAAATTCACCAATTTTAGAGAAGAACTCAATATTTGTAAAAAAAAACTTGAGTATTAAAGGGGGGATTTAACCTCGTGACCCTAAATTTTATTTATTTAATTAGTTAATTAGTTTTTCTAGATTAATAAAGTTATTCTAGAATATATTGTTTTTAGAATAATAAGTGAATTCTAGAAGTGTTGTACATTCTAGGTGATAAATTGGCCTTATTACAGCCTCATCATAGTGATTATCATTGGGATGTTGATCAAGGATACATGGAATGTTGAGATATGGCTAGATAGGTTGTATAATTATAGGCCTCTCACCCTTCATATAAATTTTCTTGTCTGATTAATAAAATTGTGTCTAAGGACACTTTTTTTAAAATTATCAACTTTCTTGTAAAATTGGTCTCCTTGATAGGTGAGACTTAAGCCATTGCTAGCCAAAATAGTGAGGGGAAGCACATTTCCTTACTTGAGCTTTGACATTTCTTCCAAATTTTTGGACTATACGTTCATTAGGTGATCGACCCATTTATATTGCTTTCTCGATCTCACAATTTGTTCAATAGCTTCCAACATATTCAACTTTCATTTAACGATCGACCTACAATAGTAAAGCATAAAGACATGATTATGAATGTCCACTTATGTGGGGATATTTTATTTGACTAATGATCAAGTCCTTGGAATTTTTCACTATTTTTCCCTTGTTGAATTCTATCATCCATTGTTCATGGAAACCATCTTAGGGATCTTGTTGCTTGTATGAGGAAGCCCTGTAATATGTTGGAGAAACCATGCTATAATTTCTAATGGATAATTGAGCCACAAAATGCCATCATGAAACCTTCTTGTTGTAAACTTTGCAGACTATTCTTTCTAGTTGTTTAATTCTACTATAAGAGGTGCACCAATATAATCTCTAATATCAACTACATGGAGGAAAGATGACTTGGTCCTCCATTTTTTATCGACTAGTGCTCATTGCTTAAATGTTGTCCATTGACATCCCATGGGGTCACTTTCATTTTATCCTATTGAATGTTGTGTGGGTGTACTTCAAACTTTTTCTTGGTTTATTATGACCTTGGTTCATGTCTCAACTAGGGTCTCCACTTCCTAAACCTATCCCCTCATCCTTGGAATCTTCAAATATTATGCAAAATCTTCAATTTTCAAGCACTCTAATAGATCTAAGCCGTAATGAGAAAGCTCTCACAACGTTTCACACTTGAGAAGGTCTGATAACTCATTTTCTACCATCAGGTGTTCAAAGTGAAAAGGTAGTAAATATGAGGTATCATGTGTAATTTTTCCCCTGTGTCTGGTTATATCTACCCATTAATTGAGCATGATTCTTCATACATTTATTTTCCCATTGCCTTAAGCGCATATATTGGCAATCACATGATGGGTTGAGGGTACTATTTATTGTGGACAATTGTCGAGTCAAGTCTACGACGTTAATACTTTCTTCACTGTTCCATATTTCTTGGATGATTGCTTTGTAATTAGACCCAACATATATGTCAGTTTTATGCCCCTAGTTTGTGTGTTTATTCCGGTCGACTTCCTTTTGTAAGTCATTTTTTACATAAAGATGTTGATATTTCTTTCTTCTTTACTTTCTTCTAAATTGATGATATTCACTTTGCTTATTCCCATGTTTTTGCATATTTTTGTTTAATAACTTTCAGATACCTTGTTATTCATCCATACTGACTTGATTTAATTATGGAATGAAGATGTGAAGCCTTTTTATGGCTATGGTTTTTGGTTACATGTTATGCAACCAACTCACAAAATAGAAGAATGATATAGATCAATGACTTCAAAAGTAGCATCTTCGAGGGGGAAATCTCTTTTTACATTACACAAATGAACAATTCTTGGATGATACAAATGACAAGACCTCCTTTCTATATATAGGAGTCTAAGGGGTCACAATATAATCAAAGATGTCATAACAATAATAATGTAAGGGCACAAAAATAACAATAGTGGGCTTCTATGGGGCACAATAATAACAATATGGGGACAACATGGACACAAAATTAACAATACGGGGCTACAATGACAATAATAATAAGGGAATACACTAGTATTATAGCGACCTAACATGCCCCTCTCCTTCAAAAAAGTGTTGTCCCCAACGCTTGAGTAGTTCTGGATGCTTTTGTATAAAATTCTCATCTTCCCATGTGGACTCTTCAGTGGGTAAGTCCTTCCACTTGATGAGATACTATGAAATTGATCAATTTCATAGTTGTCGAGTTCTTGTTTTAGTGGCTGCTTCAGGTTCAAATATGATTTTTCCTTCCTCGTCAAGTTCTAGCAATATTGTTTGAACTGGGAGCTTGTCACCTATAACCTTATTTAAGCATGAAACATGGAAAAATGGTTGCACTCAGGAAGATGTAGGAAGTTCCAATTTGCATGCCATAGTACCAATATTTTGCAACACCTTGTATGAACCATAATAATTTGGTGATGATTTATTATCCTTCTTAGATTGCTTGAGAGACATTTGTTTGTATGGTTGTAGTCATAGAAATACCCAATCACCTACATCAAAACTTCTTTCGCTGCGGTGTTGATCTGTCTGTTATTTCATTCTATTCTGCACCAAAGTCAGGTTATCCTTTAAGAGTTGGAGAAATTTTTGTTGATGCTTGATGTGATATTCCATTGCTTGAACCTTAGAATTTTCTCTTAAATATGATGTGATGGATGGTGGATGATATCCATAAAGTGCCATAAATGGGGTCATTTTTGCTACAATATGAATGGAAGTGTTATACCATCATTCGCCGAGAGGCAACCATTTGACCCATTGTATTTGTTTATAAGATACAAAGAAACAGATATATCCTTTTAAACATTTTTTCAGTATCTTAGTTTTCCCATCAGATTGAGGATGATAAGATGAGTTATGAGCTAAATGAGTACTCAGACAAGAAAATAATTCTATCCAAATTTTTTTATTGAAAATAGAATCTTTGTCACTTACAATAATCTTTGGTTTTCTATGTATCTTTTGAATTGTTTCCATAAATGCAGTAGCAAATGTACCGGCTTTAAATGGATGAGATAATGCATAAAAGTGTGCATACTTGGTAAGTCTATCAATTACCACCGTGATGACAATCTTTCCTTCGGACTTGGGTAAACCTGTGATAAAATCCATTGAAACCTCCTCCCAACGTTGACTTGGAATGGATAAAGGTTGTAATAGACCCAGGGTCTTAATTGTCTCAATTTTATTTTGTTGGCAAACCAAACATTCCACCACAAACTTTTGAATATCAGATTTAAGTCCATCCCAAAAAAATTCTTTCTTAACCCTTTGGTAAACTTTTAAAAATATTGAATGCCCTCCCAAGGGACATGTGTGTAATTCTAGAAGAATCTTTTGTTTGAGTTGGGAATTCTTACAAAGGTATAAGCGACCTTTTTACCATAACGAATCATTTTTCTAGCTAAATGTATCATATGTACTGGGATCTTGCTGCAACTTTTGAATGTGTTCCCACACTTCTTCGTCATTCTTCCATTCATCCCTTGCTTCATTTATCCAATATGGTTGGATAATAGAAATGACACAAAGAAATTCTTCCACATCCTCATCCTTTCTTGAGAGTGCATCTGCAACAACATTTTGCTTCCCTTTTTTGTAGATGATTTTGAAGTCATAACCCAACATCTTTGCGACCCATTTTCGCTGCTCTTCTGAAGATAGTCTTCGTTCTAAAATGTATTTAAAACTATCATGATCTGTTTTTACGTTGAAGTGTCTTCCCATTAGGTAAGGTCGCCATTTCTTAAGTACATGTAGTATTGCCAACATTTCCTTCTCATAAATAGCTTTGTGTAAATACTTTCCTTTGATTGGACGACTTTCAAAAGAAATGGGTCTTTCTTCATGCATTAAAACAACACCAATTCCATTTCCTGAGGCATCACATTCCACAATAAAGGTTTTTTTTAAGTCAGATGTAGCTAAGACTATTGCTTGGCACATTGCCTCTTTAAGATGTTCAAAGGCTTCCGTTGCTTCTAGAGTCCAAGAAAATGCATCTTTTATCAATAATGTTGTTATAGGTGATGCTATTCTACCATAATTCTTAACAAACTTCAAATAAAACCCTGTCAACTTGAGAAATCCTCGCAGATGCTTTACGAATGTGGGGATTTTCAATTCCTTAATGGCTTTAATTTTGCTAGGGTCTACCTTAACACCTTCATGAGATACAATATGACCCAAATATTCCACCTCTTGTACTCCAAAGAAACATTTGGAGGTTTTTTCATATTATTTTTTCTCCTCCAATAGTTTGAGCACTCTATCAACATGTTGAACATGGTCCTTCCAAGACTTGTTGTAGACTAGTATATCATCAAAAGAACTATCAAATTTTTTTTAAGGAAGGGTTTGAGAATGGAATTCATCAAACCTTGAAATGTAGAAGGTGCATTGGTAAGGCCAAAAGGCATGACCAAAAATTCATAATGACCCTCATGAGTTCTAAATGTTGTTTTTAGAATGTCTTCAGTCTTAATTCTAATTTGATGATATCTTGAACGAAGGTCCAACTTGGTGAAGTAAATTGCTCCATGCAATTCATTTAATAATTCATCAATGACAGGAATGGGAAATTTATCTTTAATAGTGAGCTTTTTGAGCTCACTATAATCCAGACAGATGCGTCATGATCCATCATTCTTGTGCAACAATACTAATGGACCAGATAAATAACTTTGACTAGGTTGAATTTTACTAGCCTCTAGCATTTCTGTAACCATATGTTCAATTTCACTCTTTTGGGCATAGGGATATCTGTAAGGCCTAATGTTTGGAGGAACACTTCCTAGAAACAAATGAATAGCATGACCATGATCATGAATAGGATGGAGGCCTTTGGGAGTCTCAAATACCTTAGAATGATTTTCCAAGAAATTTTTGAGATCTGGAGAAATAGATGATTTCAGTGTGGAAACCTCTAGTGAAAATAATTGTGAAATTATGCGATGTTGTTCTTTCTTTAGAAGCTTTGTCATGCCATTAGAGCTTATTATATTTTCCAGTTTCCCTACAATACCCCTTAATCCAACTTCCTTTCCTTCTAAATTTTTTTCAAGAAAATTTCTTGAAAATTAAAAGCTATTGTACCCAAAGATTGTAGCCATCGGACTCCTAGTACGACATCAGCATCACCCATTAGAATGCAAAGCATTGGAATATTCAACACATATTCTCCCATGGATAGCTTGATATTATGGCACTTTCCAGAGCAATTTATGGTTCCTCCATTTGCAACAATCACTTGACACTTTGGTGCTAGATATAGGAAGCAATTCAATTCCTTGGCTATCTTACAATGAATAAAATTATGGGTACAGCCCAAATCAATCAACATTATTACGTTTTTCTTCTTGATATGCCCTTCTATCTTGATAGTTTGAGGAGTGGTAATTTTGGCCAATGCATTACAAGATATGGTCGGATTCATTTCTTATTTCTCTAAGGTTTGTTCTTGGTGTGTATCCTCTTCTTTTGATGTTTCTTATTCCTTTTCTTCTTCCTCTTCACAATCCATGTAAAATAATTTCTTCTCATAACACTTATGACCTTTAGTGTATTTGATATCGCAATTGTAACAAAGCCCTTTTGCTCTTTTTTGTGGTGTCAACCTTGTAGGTTTTGGAAGGCTAGGGACAACAACACTTCCATATTTATAGTTGTGATTGGTAGGCTTCCTTATTTCCATAATTTTTCTTGAAAGCCTGAATGCCTTCTCCAATGAATCAGGTTCCCAAAGGCGAGCCTCATGTTGGATGTTATCCTTTAAAGTCCCTATGAACACATCAATCCTAATCTCCTCTGGAATATCTTTTACCCTTACATTCAATTTTTGGAAGTCCTCAATGTGCTCCACCATTGAACCCTTTTGTTTGAGATTTATCAATTGGCTAAAAGGGGTGTTGCTTTTTGTATCCTCATTATGTGCTATCATTTCTTCCATAAAAGTTGGCCAAGTGATAATTTGATTATGAGCACAAATCCATCGATACCATACAAACTGATTGGGTTCCAAATATAAAGTCGCAACGCATACCTTTTGTGTGTTTTTCACATTATGGAGATTGAAATATTACTCCATTAGTAGTATTCATGTTACGAAAACTTCCTCATATTGATATTTGGAACATGGTGGGTCTTCAATAAAATGTTAGAGTCTATGAAATCATGACTACATTTCTTTTGTTCTCATCATGAGTATCCTCTACTAGATTTTTTCCATTAGGAAGCATTTCTTGTAGCAAATTTTCTAAACCTCCTTTCAAACCTTCCATGTATTTCTTCAAATATTCAATTTTTACTTCTAGACCATCCATCTTAGCTTCCACGCCTTTCTTTAAACTATCCATCTTATCTTTTATTACTTTTTGTGAGAGTGAAATTTATTGCACTTGATCTCGTAATTTTGATATATCATGTTGCATCTCTTCCTCTTGTTCATGAGTCATGCTAGAGATTTTAGGTTTCCTACTAGGTGTTTCCATTTTCTTTATTCGAGGAATCAATTAATGATAAATATGCTTCCTTGTTCCCTTTGAATCACTTCAAAAAAAAATTTCAAACCAAACTTATGCCAACTTTTTAAAAATACTACACACCTTTTTCCTCTTTATAGGAGCTCAATATTCAATCTGTTGTATATCTGTAATTTCAGATATCTAGTGTCTTAAATTTCATCTTGTCATAGCCCTTTGCGTCCTATTTCCAACCCCACAAGTCTGATCCAGAAAGAGTTATATCAAATATCCCATGATGACCTGATTATAGACTAGATCAGTAGAGCAAACTTGTACGAAGTGTCACATGTCATTGTTTCGACCTTTGGACCTGAAAACAACAAACAAAAAACTATAGCCTGTCCTATTTTTTTAACTGTTTAGGAAATTTCAATCGGATGCTCAGAGAAAAAGTTAGAGCGATTTTCCCAAGGTGACCTGTTTGATATCGAATTCGGGAGCCTGGAAAAACCCTAACTTCCTCAGCTCATATCTCCGAAAATATAGCGAGACAATATCTAAAATTAGGTCCCGAGGTTCATCATGATTTCGGTTCAAATAGGTTTTAATTTTAGCTTCTGAAGCTTCGTAGAAACATGTTTGTAGCGAAAAGGCCACGATGACCTGTTTTAGGCAGCAAAACCCTAGAATCCAAAGCTCTGATACAAATTGTTATCCAACCAACTCACAAAATAGAAGAATGAGATAGATCAACGAATTCAAAAGTAGCCTCTTCAAGGGGGCAACCTCCTTTACATTACACAAATGAAAAATTCTTGGATGACATAAATGACAAGGCCTTCTTTCTATATAGGAGTCAAGGGGTCACAATATAATCAGAGTCGACATAACAATAATATGTAAGGGCACAAAAATAACAATAAGGGGCTATAATGACAATAAGAATAAGGGAATACACTAGTATTATAGGGACCTAACATTACATTACCTGCTTCTATAAACAACCACTTTATGATTATATCCAAATCTTTATTAGCTTAATTACTGAAATAGTTGGAAACTAATATACATCATTTAGTAGGTGAGGCTTCCACTAAGTGGTTTTGAAAAAGAAATCACAAGCATAGTGGCTTGAAATTTTGACAAAACAATTCCTAGCAACAAATACAAGTGATAATTCTTATACTTGACATTTTTAGTAGGGAAAAAATGTCTCGTGTCTCACTACATTATAAAAGTCATCGTTTTGCCAAGATATCATGAGTAAGGAGTATATTTCACCAAAGGTGGAAAATACATGTACATGGCCGCAATTATTATCGAAATCACTACTGTACAACTATCACAAGAACGAGAATGAGCATGAATATGTTAATGGAGAGAATTGAACCCTGGTAGGGGAATTACTAGTCGCCTACTTTCACAAGTCATACAAGCCACAATTGATGAGATATATTTGGCACTTTTTTATAAGAAATATAAATTTTATATCATCATGAATAAGTAACACTATGTTTTTTCCAATTCAAAGTCTTATTCTATATAGTCATAAAATTAAAAAAGCATGTCCTAGGTTAGATATTCATTTTTTACCCTCATTTTATATGTGGAGCACTCACTGTCACATAATAACTTTGTTTCTTTGTAATATTTATAAAGGAGAGTTCTATTTTAAATCCCTTCACTTGGGGTCATGCATGCTTATGAATTGTACATTTTCCTTCTTTTTTCTGAATGATATACATCATGTCAATTTATTAATTGGGAAATTTTTTTCCATAAACCAAGAGCCTTACCAACAACTTATTCACACTCTAACTCAAAAGTTAAAGTTAAAAAAGAATAAAAAATTGCAAATGGACATATTACAGTATGATCTCCCAAGAAAGAGCTCTAAGTATTTATAAGCTCTGACAAAATAATTTCAAATAACGATCATATGTAACTAAATATGTAAATAAATTTTATATCATCATGAATAAGTAACACTATGTTTTTTCCAATTCAAAGTCTTATTCTATATAGTCATAAAATTAAAAGAGCATGTCCTAGGTTAGATATTCAGTTTTTACCCTCATTTTATATGTGGAGCACTCACTGTCACATAATAACTTTGTTTCTTTGTAATATTTATAAAGGAGAGTTCTATTTTAAATCCCTTCACTTGGGGTCATGCATGCTTATGAATTGTACATTTTCCTTCTTTTTTCTGAATGATATACATCATGTCAATTTATTAATTGGGAAATTTTTTTCCATAAACCAAGAGCCTTACCAACAACTTATTCACACTCTAACTCAAAAGTTAAAGTTAAAAAAAATAAAAAATTGCAAATGGACATATTACAGTATGATCTCCCAAGAAAGAGCTCTAAGTATTTATAAGCTATGACAAAATAATTTCAAATGACGATCATATGTAACTAAATATGTAAATAAACATATGGTCGAGAATATTATCATGTCACATCAACACTTTAGCAAGATAAATCTTCAAGACTAAAATTGATGTCACGTTATCCATAAAAAAGGATCAAATAAGATCCACAAAGGGGTGGAGAGAATTATTGACTTGATTTAGTAGTGACATTATTAGTGCTAATGGATAAAATCAAAAGCATGTATTTAAAGGAATATATTTTACCTTGGATAACGGCAATAGAAGGACCAAATTTGATAATAACAGAGGAGTATCACCATGTTTCCAAAAATATCACTTTATACCCCCCATTGAAAAAACATAATGTGTACCTAGATAGGGAGGAAACCCTCACCATTTTAATAAAAAAATCATCATTAAACAATTGAGCCACCTAGGAGAAGTCCTTTCCTTGCACATTTTAGAATCTTGCTAATGATATAGAGAAGAAACCCCTAGAAGAAAATTAGAACTTTGGCTTACTCTAGGACTCACCGATAGACTAGCACAACCATATAAATTAAATTGTTGGTAAACACATATAGACATAAATCCATAATAAGGATCAAAACACTTGTGTCATGATACATCTCACATTGCTAAAATAAATAAATAAATCATAAAAAATACTAAATTATAACTTTATTTTAAATTATTTTATTATTATTAATTATAAAAAGAATTAATATAAGTTAAACATATATACATTTTAAAAAACATGTAACAAGATTCTTAACCATGTAGATTCACCCCCTAATTTACCATGGGCATTATTAATCTATAAATAGGATTTATTACAATATCGTGGAACAATAAGATAGATTATCAATACCACATGCCCAAAAAACCATAACTCATTTCATACAACTCTTGTCCATATAACATTTTTCTAATTAGTCAATTTAATTAAAGGGGTAGAAAGGACATAACTATTATGGAGATAAATATCAACCTTTGATTTGTGAATATCACTATGATTATTCTATAATATTTTGTAGAAGTTAAATCCATACCATTCACCTAATAAGTATTAATAATAAAATTAAAACTTTAGAAGCCTATTATGAAATAGACACAACTATCCACATAGTTATCAATAAATAAATTCATATCTTGTTAATTCATGTGAGGACAAAATCCAAAAATATTTACAAATATGCATCCTTTAAACAAAAATATAAATAAATTTATACGTGAAAAGAATCACACACTATTGTTACCAAGAAAAAACCATAATAAATATAGCTTGGAAGGTATATAGATTTCTCCCATCACAATAAGAAAATTGCAAAAGGAAATGGAGATTTGATACTTTAACATAAACACGTGTAAACCCTTAATGGGAAGTATGTAGGATAATAAGTTCTTAGCTTTGAAATTATGTTCTTATTTGAAATTTATTACTTATAACAATAAATACATTACATATTAAGATATTGTTGAATTGCTTTTTATATACAATGATTTCTTGAGATATGTCTTTAGAACTCAAGTATGTCTTGTCATCCAACATAATGAATTAGTTAAGTTTGATATGTTACAAAATTAGTAAGTATCTATTTTGTTAAAATCATCCCAAACTTATAACTATAATTCTAGATTATATTTAACAAACAATTAAAAATAAATCTTCTACGAATAATCATATACTACATAAATCTAAATCTTTATAGGAAAACATCTTTATTTTACTGAATTAATTTGTATTACTAAATATTTAATCTCAACCATATAGAAATTACCTTGCAATATTTTACCATTAACTCAAATCATTCACTTTGTCTATCCAAGGTGACTATATTCATATATTAATTAGCATGTCATACTTAATTTGTTTCAAGTTTTTTTTTGAAATATTGTCTCTTACCTTCTAAAGAGAACATAATTAACTTACTATCAAGCTTTCAAGTTATTTATTCACTGTATTGTTGGAAACCTTTGAGCACTACTGGGGGGGGTGTGTGGTGGGGTGAATCAATAGTGTGATCTTCTTAACAGTTTTTCCTTTTATTTACTTCACTTACTGAATCATGCATATAACCAGTAACATATTATATCATCACATGAATATAATGTAAGCAGCTAAATCAAAAAACCATGTGAGAAACAAAACCATCGAACACAACCATATAAACCATCACACAGGAGACAGGATATCTGGTGGAAAACCTTTCACCACACAAAAAACCATCCTTGCTGTTGTTACACTGCTCTAAATCTTCTATTAAGTAAAATACGTCTTTTGCATAGATTTGTTGACTCCCTTCAGCATGGAGACTCGACCTCATGTGCAATTAGCTAACTCTGATTTCTTGGAGAATCGATTCTATTGATAAGCTTGGAAGACTATGTTCTCCACGGATCTACAGACTCCCATCTGCTGAGAGCCACCATGATCAATCGATCCTCGCCCAACTCCAATTGGACTATCCAACTACCATTGGATTGAGAAACTATTCATTTTGCTGAAACTTCCCAATCACTGCTTGAAATCCATGAAGTCACTTCTCCTCTCCTTTATGTGGACCTCATTTCATCTATTTTAAAACTGGATCCCAAAACGTTCTGCTCAACGCGATTCAACTCTATAATATGATCTCTACCAGCAAGAAAATCTCGTCAAATCAATAATCACCACAATCATATGCTCTCACACAAGCAAAATAGTAGCCATAATCCATCCAATAGAACAACTAAATAATATCACCAACATAATATCAAACCCTCAATGCAAAATATAATTGATGCATAATACAATCAACAACATAAGACACTATGGCTATGTGCCAAATGCATTAGAATCTCCTGCAAAAACAAATGTGAGAGTCACCAAAAAAAACGCTATCCAACAACATACAAAACACTCCAAAACAATCTTTGCTACAACAACTTCAAATCTGATATATTTTGTAGTATGCTTCAGTTCTACTCACTATGTAGCTATTAACACTCAAATACTGAAGAAATTCTTCTCACAACTAGGTCTGTAGCCTTCTCCTACTATGCAACCTTCACTTCCTCACTTATACTCACAATCAACGGCCACTAATCTCTAGAATATTAAACATTTAGGGTGAAATTGAGCTTGGGGCTAGGATCAAGGGTGCAAAAATTGGACCAAATCAATCCACTAAGACCAATTCCTGTGCATTAAATGTGTTCACATCATTGGAGGACCTTTTCAAACCATTTCCAAACTTTACAGCTAATTCTAGAAGCCTCTAGGAATTTCTATGCTAAGTTGGTTGCATTTCAATGGAACACTCTCTTCAATGTTTCATGGAATGAGTACCAAGTAATATAAGAGTTATTAAAGATTTCATGAAATTCCCTTTGCAATACAATGTCCAAAAATGATGGCTAAATATTTGACAAAAACACTATTTTCTTGATCCTTTATTTGTGAACATGTAAATTTTGCAAAATTCATGCCTTACAATGTTGTTCATCTATCATTTGTGAAACTGTAAATGTCACAAAATTTATGCCTTGCTATGATGTTGATCTTTCTTTCATGAACTTGTAAACTTCATGAAATTGATTCCTTGCTACTATTGATCTTTCTTTTGTGAGCTTGTAATTGTTAATTTTTGCAACTACAGTCAAATTCCAACTTGGATAGTTCAAATGACCGAGATGATGATTGCATTAGATTTATCTTCTTGAGAGGACCAAAATCGACCTAAATATCACCTTATTTGGACAAGAGAAAGTTGAGTTTCGAATTATTTTATTCATATATGTATTATGGAATGGGTTGGCCCTAACCACATGTGTAACTACTTAGGTCAGCCTCAACACCAAGTTGACCCTCATGAAAGCCTATAAATAGAAGATACCTCAAACTCGTTTGGACACATTGATCAAGCCATCCTCTCTTCCCTTATTTTCTTGGTTCGCACGGGTCTGTTGGAGGAAAGTTCGCACAAGGGTTCGCAGTCTCAGGGTCGAAGCTCACACTGATCTAGGGTTTTTTGGTTCTCATATGTTGGCATAGAACTTGAAATTTTAGTCCCTGAACACTGGCACATAATGGTCCTAATAGCATCCAAGGAGCCTTGGACACTGACACAATGATTTATGGGAGCGTCCAGGGCTTCAAAGATAGATCAAGTTGTATTAGTCCCCGGGCGCTCGCAAAGAGTGGTCTTGATAGCATCAAGGCCATCCCTGACACATGCATAGCAACTAGAAGAGAGCTTACAAGGGCTTTGAAGCAGATCTGGTGATTTTGACCCCAGATGCATGCACAAAATGGTCTCAGAGCATCCTGGCTACCATAGATGCTGACATTCAGTTCACAGAGAGCATCCAGATCTACTATAGATTCTCACACAACCCCTCCTACCTATTTCCAGGACTCATAGATGATATTTATATATTTTGAAGATTCCTCTTAGTGACAATAGTATCCAACAGTTGTCTACAGTCAGTGACAACACACTTTAGTCCTCAGAATCAGGGTTTTGATTATAAGCATGATTAGATCTGTTTCATGGATATATATATTTTTTTGTTTCATAGATAAAGTTATGGATCATTCTACTCTCTTTTGTTGAATCATTTGATGACGATCTAAGAAGAAGAATATTTTCAAGGGTTTTCCCCATAGTGGGTTTTTCCCCGGTCTCAGACTAATCCCGGTGTCTCTATGTGTGTGCATGATTTTCTTCTATTGTTCCTTTATGTTCCTCTGCATTGATGATGATGATGTTGTTCTTTCTATATAATTGCATATGCTAATGAATAATGGTGTAGATCTGAATAATGTAATGATGATATGGGGTGAACTTAATGTATTAATGAAGAGATTAAATTATCAAAGAAAAGAACACTGTAGCCCTATGAAAATTGACAATAAAGTTCATGCATTGCAAAATATTTTTGAAGTTAGTCTTGAAGTTTGTTATGTAAAGGCAACAAAACAGCGAGAAATATTTCATAAACCAAAAACCATTACTGCAAGGATGTGCTATCAGTTTTCCTTAAAGTGTGGAGGTGCAAAGGAGCCTTTCATTGTGTGAAGTGCAGAGGTGCAAAGGAACTGAAGATTTTGAGGATATCTTGCATATGTTCATGTCTTTTGTGAAGCAAGCATGAAGCAACTTTAAGTGGATTGCATTGATCTTTATTCCCAACATCATATTGACACTAAAATCCCCATTGGGACTTCATATAAGGGAGACCCCCTTACTGTTGGTGGCATCCAACACCATCAACAATCCTGCAGCTAGAAGGAGGGTAGCCCTTTTATGGCTGACAATTCACCTCATTCCCATAAAGAACCTTATGTGCAAGGCAGTAATTGTTCGAGTCCAACTCCAACTCATATTTCTATGAAAGGAGAATCATATCATCAAGGTCCAAAGCTTACATATGAAGTCACTTATGATCAACTCCAAAGACTGTCGCCTATTACTAATAAGTTTTCAAAGCTATTAGATTGCTTCCTGTTGCACCTTTTCTTCCTCATAAGAAAAAAAAAAAAAAAAAATACAACCCATAGTGATGTGTTGGTTTCTTCAATGGAAGACTTGGCTATTACAACCCTTGAAGAATTAGTTGATCACACTGAAAGAATACATCAACAAAGGGATCATCCACCACCTTTTGAGGAAAATCTATATGGAGATGGGGAGGATTTTCATTTTTCTAATGAAGAACATCCAAGATAATAAGAATAACTTGACTATAATGAAGATTTGAATGATGAAGGAGAAGAATATTCAAAAATCAGAAAGTGAAGAGGAGGATAACAAATACATGTTTGATGACTAATTGGATTGGATGGCCCAAGGGCCTCTTTCTTTTCTGGTAAATCTTCATCGTTTATCAAAACACCCAGAAAAGTTGCTTATAAAGTACGATCCTAATATGAAAATAAAGGTCGAAGACCATAATGATGACTTCTACTTGCATCTATGGATGTTAGAGGTATGATTTGATGATGTTTCTTGTAGATTATTTATGTATACCCTAGAAGTAGAGCATAAGTTTGGTACTATAGCCTTCCACCTAATCCAATCCATAATTGGAGGGAGTTCAAATAATTTTTCTTAGAAAGTTTGTTGATGATAAACCTTCAGTCATGTTATTAAAAGAACTTAGAAACCTTAATATGGGGGGAAAAGAAAAAGTTAAATATTTTAATCAAAGATTTACACGTATTTTGAATAAATTCCCCACTGACATGTACAACTACACAATTCTATAACTAAATATTATTATATTGTTTCCATTAGATAAATTTTGAGGTAAAAAATGGGCCTCAAAACAAAAACGTACGAGAAAAATCAACTTTATAAGAACCAATAGGATTCAAGATGATGATGTCAACCATGGGGGATGATTCAAAAATTTTGGAGTTAAAAAAAAAAAAAAAACTACCTTTCCAACTCGTATTTTCAACTTTTATCCCTACGATTTTACTCAAATTTAGAGAGGGAGCACTCATTGGATGCATAATTCAATGGGTCCTACTACATGAAAATGAAATATACATGAAAAAAATGTGGTTGCAATCATGCTTTTCATGTATTTCTCATTTTTCATATAGGAAGGCCCATCAAAAGTATGTAGCATGAGTACTCCTTGGATGAAGAATTAAATTTTTCATCAAACAAGCATTTCTGCTCAAAATTTGAGTAAAATCATGGGGAGATAAGTTGAAAAATAAGTTTTTTTATTTTTCCCTCAAAAAATTGATGATGTAATCTAATCTTATTTTATTATTTATACTGTTATTTTATAATATTTCTTAGGAGGCCCATTTTAGACCTCAAATTTTCTCTAATGCTTTCCTACTGACATTTCTATTTTTGTCAAGCATGCTACCAAATATACTTTTGCTCTTAACTTTTTAGAAGTGATTTTTGTTGAGAAGGACTTAAGGTCTATTGAGGTCAATGTTGATCAGGAAGATTCAAAATACTTGAAAGACTCTTCTAAAAAGTCCCAAGTCTCTTCTGCAAAAGCTAAAGAGAAATACAATTTTGACATGGATATCTTGACTAAATATTTGAAGTTACTAACAAACAAAGTATCATAACTCAAGAGGAGTTCAAGTGAGGCTTCTAACAGTAATAAGTCTTTTAAGCCTTTTCTTAAAAATAATTTCAATCAATTGGCTAAGTCTGCACAGAGCTCAAATTGTGTATTCAACGTTGAGAAATTGGGAATGGATAATTATTGTACCTTTCATCAAAGGGCTCATTCAGAGAAAACTTTCCCTCAGTGGAAAAACAAGATGAATGTTTTGGTTGGAAATGTAATAGAAAGTTTGACAGCATAAGAGCATTTTGAGCAGACACAAGAGACTGATAAACCTGCCTCAATAGAGGAAAATCCAAATGTTGGTGATGCAATTTTCACTCTTGATCTTATATTTAATAGTGATCGACAAAGTGTTGGTGATCCCCAAGTGGGTGATGCTCCTTCTCAACAACTTGCTAAGAAAAATAACTTGAGGAGAAAAAGACAGGTACCTGAGAAAAATGTGAGAAATAATTTGTTTAAGAAAGATATTACTTCCTAGTAATCCTGCTCAAGGCACTTAGAATAAGACTACGAGTACATAATCATTTACATCTTAGCCTCTGTTGAGTAGGATGGTTTCTACTTCTCAAGCTTCATCCAGTAAGTTTCCAACAATTCTCAAATCGGTTTTTAATGCAGCTAATGTAAATGATAGGTCCACTTGCACCCATTTTCTCTTAACTTTTGAAATCTTTAACAATAATATTTATAATTTCATAGTTGATTCTGGTGCATCTGCAAATGTCAAGCCTTTATTTGTTGCAAACAAAATTAATGCTAAATGGGAAAATACTAATGCCAAAATCATTCAATTAGGTAGATCTTTATTACAGGTATTTGGTGATATTAATAATGTTATAAGTCGTTTATCATCAGACCACAAAGTTCACCAAGGTATTGATATTATTATCGTGGACATTCTGAATGCTTATGGCTTACTTTTGAGTAAAGGCTGGTATAAAAAGTTGTAGGGATAATTTGCTACAAATTGGTCACATTTGTGGCTTTCATATAAGGGAAAGAACAATCAAATCTGGTTCAAGACTGAACCTTTCATGAAACATACCATCATGGTGCTTGAAGCTCCTAGTGAGCCTACTAATTATGTGCAGATGATATTTGGAAATTGTTTTCTAGAGGTCGGTCACAGATGTTATCTCGTGTAGCCTTCCTTTGTACCACACGATACACAATCATAACTCCTTCCTTTTCATGCAAATAGTGCTTATGATTTTTGTAATAGATGTAAATATTACCAGTATAGGAACTAACCATATTACTGATAACATTTGGACTTTGTATTACAATGGTTCGAAGACATGGGAGGGTTTTGGAGCTAGTTTCATTTTGATAAACCCATGAATTAACAAACATATGATCCCATGCCACTTGGAATTTGAGTGCACAAACAACATTTCCAAATAGGAAGCACTCATTTTGGGTTTAAACAAAGCCATTAACTTCAAGGTGTAAGCGCTCAAGGTAATAGGTGACTCAAAAATTGTTACACGACAAGTACAAAATACAATTCATTGTGTGTCACCTAATCTTAGAAATTACCAACAAGAGGTATGGCAAATCATTTCATTTTTCCAAGCTTTTAATATTAATTATGTTCCTCGGATTCGTAATGTAGTTACAGATACATTAGCTAATGTTGTCACCTTTGAGAGATGGCTTTTAAGTTGAGATTATTTATAATCCATCTATGCCCAATTACATTACTAACTTTTGTGTTTTCAATGATGACAAACAAATATTGTACTTCATGGAAAATGTTAATTTGTTAAGGATGCAACAATTGATGAAAATTAGCATGAGAAAGAATTACAGGAATTAGCTCGGGAAAATAAAGGAAAACCCATGCCCAAGGGTGTGGTATCTTTTGTAAATTTGTATGACTTGAAGAATCATTCCAAGTGACCAACTAATGCAATGACTCATAGTTCCACATTATCTCATGAACAAGAAAATTTGGGTACCAATGAAGATCTGAAGTATGTGAATCTCAGTACATGTTGTACACCTCAAGAGCGGTAAACTTTTATTTGTCTTTTCAAGTAGTATTGCTATGTGTTTGCATAGACGTATGATGAGTTGAAAACTTATGATATGTGAATTATCCAACATGTAATAGTTAACAATGAAGGGGTAAATCATTTTCAACATAAATTAAGGCAATTTCATCCTACACTTGAACCCCTCATCCAAAAAGAGTTAAGAAAATTATTGGATGCTTGAATCATATTCAAAGTTTGGCTTTCTACATGGCTCTCTAATATAGTTCCCATAAGAAAGAAGTCTAGAGAGATATTCCCATGTGTTTATTTTCAAAATTTGAACCAGGATTCCAATAAGGACAACTATCCCATGCCACATATGGAGAAGATAATTCAAACAATATATGTGTCAGAGATGGTCTCATTACTAGATCGATTTTCTAGATACAACCAAGTTCTAGTAACAGAACCCAATAGACACAAAACCACATTTAGGACAAAGTGGGGTACCTTTGCATTCAAGTGCATGCTTTTTGGACTCATTAATGTGGGTGTTAATTTTTAATGGGCTATGGACATCAAGTTTTTTGCTTTAATCAGACAAAGTGTAATATTGTAATTGAATGACGTTACAATATTTTCAAAGAAAATATTTGTTCATTGCGATCATCTGAGGTTGATTTTCGAGAAATGTCAGAAATGTGGCATATATTTAAATCCAGAGAAGGGAATATTTGGAGTGTCTAAGGGTAATATCTTGGGCCACATTATAGCTAAGTCCAAGATTAAGGTGGACCCAAAATGAGTCAAGACTATTTCTCATATTCCCTTTCCCATGAACAAAAAATTTATGTAATCGTTCCTGGGGAAAAATAACTTCCTTCGTAAGTTCATCTCAGATTATGCATAGATAGTTAATCCATTACAAGAGATGATTAAGAAGGATGAAATTTACAAGTGGGATAAACTGGAGACATATTCCTTCTCCTATATTAAGAAAGCAATTGTCGAAGCCCTAACATTGTATAGTCCAGATTTTGAGAAAGGTTTCTTGTTATATACTTTCGCTTCTGACACTTCTCTTGCAACTGTTCTTACTCAAAAGGATTATCAAGGAAATGAGGGACTAATATCATTCATGAGAACCAATTTATAGGGATCTGAATTAAAATACCCCACCATTGATAAGAATGCCTATGCATTATATAAGTTGGTGAAGCACTTCAGGCCTTACCTTTTGAAGAGTCATGTTATTATCTGTGTGCCTCACCCAATGGTTAGATTGTTTTTTATACAACAAGAGTTGGGTGAGAGAAGGGCGAACTGGATGACAAGCCCTCAAGAGTATGATCTTGAATTTAGGCTAGTTCATATGATAAAAGGCCACAATATCTATCAGCTTGCAGCATAAGTGTTTAATTCACCAAAAGAGGAATCTTTTGGATGGGAACACAAAACAAAGATGTACAATATAAAACAAGCTACCCCCACTATTGTGGCCACGTTTTTGTACACGTATGTGCAATAATACCTAGAGCATGGTAATTTTCCCTCGTATTTATCAGCTAAACAAAAGAGGTTTATTTGAATTTTATCATATCGACTTTTACATTGTGTATGTTTTTGAAAGCATCGCAATGGTATCATGTTCAGATGTCTAGAAGCACATGATTCAAAAAGGCTGCTAAAATATCTTCACAACGGGATAGTTAGTGGAAACTATGCGAGTGATACTACTACACACAAAGTCATGCAGGTTGTTTGTTATTGGCCCACATTATTTAAGGATGCACATGCATACACCTGTAAGTGTTTAGTTTGTCAAAGATGTGTTGGTCGAGATAAAAATTTAGTTGCCGCATTGCAACCCATTGTTGTTGAAGAACCTTTTAAATGATGGGGATTGGATGTCATTGGTGAAATTTTTCCACATTCATCGAAGTAGACCCGAAATATCTTAACCGCTACATAATATTTTATTTGGTGTGCTGAATTAGTTCCTCTAAAACAAGTGAATGAATAGGAAGTCATCAACTTCCTTAACCAGAAGATCATCACTAGGTTTGGCATTCCTACATCACTTTTTTTTTGTAATGCAAATTTTTTTCATCACTAAAACTTTATGATTCTGCATTAGAAAATGGTATTTCTTTAAAGCATTCATCTAACTATTAACCTCAAGGAAAAAATTTAGCTAAATCTACCAAAAAGAATTTAATTTGTGTCATCAATCAAATCATTTACTATGAGTAAAGGAACTAGAATAATTCTTTGGTGAATGTTTTATAGGATGATCAGGTCACACCAAAACCATCTTTGAAGACTTCCCCTTACTTTCTTGTGTATGGAAAATAAGTTATTCTTCCCCTAAACATATACCCCGGCCCTTCAACTTTCCCAAGAATATCAGAGGTAATCCATGCCTTGTGGTTCAGAGTATGATATAAATCTTATTGAAGTTAGAGGAAGAGGGGAAAAAAATGAAATAAAAGTTTGTCATCCATAATAGTGATATAAAGCGTTGGTTTGACAAGAATTTTGCAGGGAACAAGGATTTCAATGTGGGGGACCTAGTATTGAAGTGGGATAAAACCCATGAAAATAAAGGTAAACACACTAAATTCCAATCCTTGTGGATTGGACCTTATGTTGTGCATGACAAGCTTGGCCACCATAGTTATTGTTTTTAATCCTTAGATGGGAGGATGGAATCTCTTCCTATCAATAGTCAAGATCTCAAACAATATTTTCAATAACAGCGTAGGGATGTATCCCTACCCTATGTACATATTTCTTTCATTGTCCTTTTCCTTTTGTTCATGTCATGTTATGTGTGTGTTATTTCCTTTTCATCATATTTTGTTTTGTTGTGCTATGAATAAAAACTTGTGTCAAAATGTTTTTCCTGGTTCCAACAGGTGTGGAAAAATTTTAAAGGGAATTTTGGCATACAACAAGACTTGGTTAAATTTTAGTCCTTCTTCTTTGTCTTGGTCTAATATCTTAAGTTCAATGATGTCTCAATGGAAAAGATAATCCATTCATATGGAAAGATTTGGGAAAAACCATGATACCTACATCTTTTCTACAACCTTATTTCCTTGAATTAGTGTCATAATTAAATGGTGTTTGTCATGTTGATCTAATCAAGTACAAAAAGGAAAGGAAAAATTGCAGAGGTATATAATAGTCTTTGAAGGAAGAACCTCTCCTGGTTTTAATAAGTCGGGATCCCTATTTCACCTTGTCAATAAAACCTCGATAAAAATCCAACAAGAATATTGAAATAAAATAAAGGGTGAAAGAAGATATAGGCTTCCTGCACAGAGAGGTAAAGAAAGTAACTTTGTCGGGCTACTGAGTAGGCCTACTAGCAATGGAGAAACACCAGAGATGAAAGTGAAACTCTCATCATTTCAAACTCGCGACTATATATCACCCTTCAACTAGATCAAAACAATTGTGATACGAGAAGCTTTGTAAAGGTTTTTAACCAAAGGAATAGAGGGGACTACATCCACACATTGATTAAGTAAGGGAAGAAAATTAATCCATGTTATGAATTAGTACTTTCTGAAATACTAGACCCCGTGCATAAATCTAGACCATAACAGAGAATTTATAGCTATACAAATGTGTCACCAAGTGTTGTGATTGCTACGAAACCCTCAAAATTTTGGCCTACATCCAAACTTTGGAGCCTCCTTTAAACATGTGAGTTTTCATTTTTAGTAATTAAATGCATTCCATGCTTGTTCTCTATGTTTCCAAGTTCCTTTGTAAAGAAAAATCAAGTTTCAAAATTTTGTAAGGGAAGTGTCACACTTTGTGAAAGAGAGTTATAACACATATTTAAGAGGAAACGTTGTACTAATGGGTCTTATCTATCATAGAGACATGTATTAGTCTCATTCCCAAAGTTTTGTGCACTGTCTTGTTGGCGTCATCACTTGTGTCACAAAGTGTATCCTAAGTGTCACACTTGGAGGTAAGTGTCGTTTTGTTGTCGTTTCAATGGGTACATGTTCAATTAGGAGTTAAGTGTTTCATTGTTGTGTGGTTGATCATTTATGAGTTTGTGATCATGTTTAAGTCATGTTTTGGTTTCATCTCTTGCATCATTGATCCCACACTTAGTTAATTTCTAAAGTGACCCTTGCCCAACCAATCACTCCTCAACTTTCCTCCCTGAATTGTGCATTTCACAATCTGAGGCCCTACCAGCCACCCTTGTCTCTCGAAACTACGCACTACATAGTCACAATGCTCAACCTCTGTCTCCTATCCCTGGAAATTGCGTAATTCTCTCTCCCATCCAGCCTTACATTCTGCACTATGTAGTATCAGTCAACAATATGGCCTCACTTCCTCCCTGACCTATGCAACTGCACAATGTTGTCGCTTAGTCTTCCCCGAACTGTGCATTGCACAATCACAATGAGAAAGTCTGCCTTGTTGTGTCACTGTCTCCCTCAACTGCATGGTTTTGTCTCCTAGTCCCTTAACCACTACATTACGTAGTCACAGTGGCCAAACCTCCATCACTGCCTTCTGGAACTATACACTATGCAATCCCTGAGCTTCCTCCCTATTCTTGCACTCAATCCTGGGTCCAATCAGTGAATTGGATGAAGAAAGTTAGATTGGGAGATTTTTGAGTTGATGTCATCTTGTCATGAGTGAATTTAATCTGCAGGTACTGTACCTTGACATGATAGGATGATGCTCAGGGATGATTCCAAGGAGACCATGCAAGAAGACACTTGTGAAGCTAGAGAATAAAATATGATCATCAAGAAAGAAGATGAAGGGACAATAGATCACGACAGAATATGGAAGACCAATATCACATGTAATGCTCGTTATCATCTAGCCTCTTAGATGAGGAAGATGAAGTACATGCAAAACTTATCACAAAGATACATATATGGCAACAATAAGAGAAGCTTGGTATGAGACTTCTACAATGAAGTCCATTTAATTGATTTCCATGTCATGTCTTGTCCAAGTGTCAGCTCAAGAGTCATATGTGATTATATTTTGCCACATCATTGTGGATGTAATTATGTAATTGTCAAAAAATGAGAAATGTAAAGAGTGTGGAAGTCCAAATGTCTCATGGGAGTTTTGAAAAGTCACATGGAAGCCCAAGAGCCATTGGGGGAGCTCAAGGGTCAAAAGGGAGGTGGAGATTCATCTCATTTTTTATAGATACACCCTCATAGTTGAAGCAAAGGACTTTTCACCTTGGATTCTCAAGCTAGGCATAGGAGAGATGATAAGGCTTTTCAGAAGCAAGTAGTTGCTTAATGTTACACTATTGGAACCAATGTTGTATCATTGTAATGGTGTATCTTGGGAATTTCACTCAATAATTCAAAGCTCTTGGAACTGACACAATTTTCACGCATATTTAGTGAATGACTTTGAGACTATTCTTTCATTGTTTATGATGTATTTCTATGTCAACGCATATTGATGAAAATGAATTGTTTTGTTGGCTCTAGTATGTATATTTGAATCATGTGTCTTTTGCTTTCATGATTGTTGTTTCTTTGTGAACTATTTCACAAGATTACTAATGATTCTTTGAGATATATGTGTGTGTCTTTATTAGGATAGTACTATTTCTTTTCTCTTAAACTTTCACTTTATTTTCAATTCCATGAAAGGACCATTATACAATTTACAATTGAATACATCACAAGGATAACATACATATTAGTCTTGAAATTACATGTGTTTCTCTTGTGCCTTTTATTGCATCCAAGGAAAATCTTTAAGATAATGGAAACCGACCATACTTTCCAATTAGCGCTCCTACTTCAAACAGTGTGAGGTCTAAATGTGACTTCATATCTGGGAGACCCCCTTACTATTGGCAGCATCCATTACTGTCAACAGAATTCTAGGAGCAATATCTCGTATCGTTGTCTTAGGCATAACTTGCTCCATAAATTTGCATAAATAAGACCTTACTCCAATCTATTCTAGTAGCCTTTTGTATCAACTCAGAAAGTAGTATTCTTGCATTAACTCAAAAGTATAGGCTTTAGAAACTTGAATCACTATCTTAGAATTGTAGTTATAGACACTCACATCTTCATCCACAGGATAAACAAACTTATTTTAGAGATATGCTATTAAACTGCCTTTCTACCACCTTATCTCTTATACCATGTTGAGAAATCAAATTTCTAAATATTTATCTTACTTGATAATTACTTGTGAACTATTCTTGGCTTATTATTATTATTTTGTATTCTTATGTTATCAAGAAATTATCAAAATTCAAAATATGAATATCACATAAAAAGAGAGACACAAGATATAAGCACCAAGCCAAGGCAAAAAAACCTTGCAAGGGGGGAAAGCCCAAAAAGTTAACTTCTTATAGAATCAGATCAAAGTGAGATATCCAAGGCTGAATAACAAGAGTAGGCATAAGGATCCAAGTCATCCCTCCTCCATGATTCACCTTTCATCTGTTCACAATTAGAGACTTTATCCTTTCACAGTTTCACATCTGGGTCTTCTATAAGACTCCTTGGCCTTCCTTCGTAATATATCATAGTATTACAATTTCATCTTTCCATGGTAGCATATCAAAGAAACCTGCATACCTCAGGTTGCTTCACATATCTTACTAGAGAACTTTGTATCACAAATAATTTCACATTACAAAGAACTTTTCATCTCAGAACATCACTGAACAAAACTTTTCATAAGTTGTGGAGGATAGAAAAACATCTCACAATCATGCCACATATGACTTGTATTCTTGTCACAAAAATATGCCCTTATGTAGCTCATATTTCATTCTAGAATGTAGCCTTAAAATATTGCATTTATTCATGGTATTAGCCTCAGGAAATTCATATTTATTAGCCTTAGAAAGCTTGTTACAGTGGTCAACGAAAATCCTTGTCAAATGGTGGAGTCCAGTTGCAAATATATAGTTGTTTGTCCATGATAAGGGTCATGTCCTTTGGGCATGCCGACTTGTCACACTAGAGGGTCAACTTGGTCTTGGGATGACTCTTTTCACCCAAAAGCAAAATATTTTTCTTTCTTTCTACAAAAATCCCAAATGGGGATGACTCAAATATAATTCTTTTGACTACTAGAAGCAAGAAGAGCATGCTTGACTACTAAATGATAATAATAATATAATTTTTCTTATTCTTATTCTTTTACATAAAATAAAAATTGATACAAGTATAAAGATAATTATGAATATTGAACCTAGTTAAACTTTTAAACAATGTGGACTACAGGGGGGACACCATTGTCAGAAACCTTGACCTTACAAAACAATGCATGATTAACTCACTATGTAAACCTGACCCGTATCAACATGGAAATGTCACATGGGCTAGGTGGAGACCAAATGGGTGACATGTGGTGCCATTGTGATGATATGGCTTCATTTAATAGGCCGAAACTTCTAATGAGCATAACTTCTAATGCAAGATTTAGAATTAGATAAAATTTATATCATCGGAAATTTCTCAATGACTTGAATGCAAAGGTGGTATCAGAATTAAATTATGAAGACTTCAAAAATGAGGTGGTTGTAAAACCATCTTCGTAACATATCTTGGAGATTGGGTCAAATAGATATCACTTCCCATAAGTTGGGATCCTTGAGGGGTTGGGAGGGTGGTTACACTTATCCACTGACATATTTCATCTATCATTAACAGGCTCAAGTGGTTTAGGATCCTCTAAGATAGCAAGTCCCATAATAAAAAATTATTTTCATAAACAATTGGAGTAAGAGAAATATTGCATGTGCACTCCCACCACTCTCTGAGATTCTATCCAATGTAGTGGTACACATTCTATTGGAATTGCATTGATAAGGGTTGAGATGTGCATGGTGGACCCTAACTCATTTTGCAAGGGACCTCACCCCAAAATTGTAATAGTTTTTGTCCCAAAATTGTAATAGTTTTTGTAGGTAATCCATTTCCATTATGATTTTATAGCTTTTCACTATGATTAGAAAGGAAAAAGTATCATGTATTAGTGCATCATAAACCCAAGAAAACTACAATAAGGCTTATGCTTATTAAAAATGAACCCATTTCACAACATCCAAACAAATTATAACACTTTAGTTTACACAAAAATCCACAACATTAAATTGACATCCCATTGTATTTTGTCTTGAAGCCTAGAAACATTCAAGTGATGGAATTTAGGAGGTTATGCATGACTTGCAAAAGGAACATACCTAGGCCCACACAAACTTATCTAGAGTAAAAAACCAAATGAAGTGATTTAGGATCTTGTCTCAACAACACCATAGGAAACATGGGTTTGGATCTCCTAGATAAGAAAGAATTTTCTTGAAAGGTAATCCTCCCATGATTAGAAACCAGTTAAACATTAATTTTCAAGGTTCCAAACGTAGCCTCCAAACTCTCCTAGGCCTAAACAATGATGTCTTATACTCATAGTTTACCTACCAAATGTTCTTAAATAATATTTCTGACACAAGGTTAAGTAAAAACCCCCTTTAGAGAAGGTATAATTTATATTTTTCAAAGGTCATTGCGTTGCCCCACTTTTTTTCCTTCTACCAAGCTAATGGGATCATAAGGAAAACTTAAGTACATGATCCTCTAGATTTAGGTGTTAAACTCATTCCAAAACAAACTTGTCAAAACTAGACAGCTTAAGCTTTGGGCATGGTAATGATTCCTAATATTCCTTGCAGGCTAAGCACAAAAAACCAGATGCCCTTATTCAACAACATCCTAACTAAGAATTAGGTTGTTTTAACCAAGGGCTTATTGCTAGACATAATTTCCTCAGTAGTGACTGAGTACTCTTAATCCATAGGCTTACCCAGAACCTATGACATATGGTGTGTGACGGTGTTTACTTAACCTAAAGGGTTTTCAATGAAAATGTTCAAAACAAAAGTAAACCAAAAAGAGAATCAAATGTACCTTATCATGGAAGGTGGCTATACAAAATCTTTAGTGATTGAATTCTTTGGAATCTTGGCTCCATGAATCTCCTCATGTGTGACCTACATAGAGGAAACAACCAATCTCCATTTCCATGTTCCTATAGACTAATGCTAGCATTAGCACTATGAAAACCCAAATAAAAATGCAAATAACATCAATGAAAATTTTGTTGCTAGGGGGGGAAGTAATTTTTTTTATTACACCATTTGTGTTTGCAATAGTTTCCCCCTTCATTGTCCATTTTCCTTGTCCCTCCTTTCACCACAATTCATTGCCAAGGCACACAATATTTTGCATCTTATTGCAAAGGTAACTTCAATCCTCATTCCATTGACATTTCATTATTTATACCTTTCTCACTTTGTTCCATGGAGAGGATTTGTTATATAGATGGCTTTGCACGAGTGATCAAATGTATTAAGACACTTTCCTGATCATGTTTGATATGGTACTTTCATCCTTATCTTCTAGAACTGATCAATTTTGACATCTTTTACCCTTATCCCTTCACTCTACTAGTCCTAGTGGCTTCAACTCTATTTTGTTATCTAACTAGAGCTATAGGATCCAACAAGAGTGTTGAAACTCTCCTTTCTATTTTTCTAGGTATGTTGAATAGGAAAAGAACTAGTTTTTGTCAGGTTACATGGACTTATTTATGCATTCCAACCTCTATTTTGATGCCTTTCCTTAGTAGACCCAAGGGGATGTCACTCTGAGCTATGGAAGACCTATATGGTGATGCTTTGAGCTATAAAAAATGCCCCCTAACATGTATGAGGTCATAAGAGAAGATTATGGTTGATATACATTATAATAATGTCAATGGGTGAGGCATAGAAAGGGATTCAAGGATGCAAAACCTACAAAAAGCTGCAAAATTCCTAGTCAAATACATATAGTATTCATCCTTGAGTTCTGAATAACCAAAATCAGTATTGAAAGAATTTATCCTGGTTTACTATTAAAGATTTTACAAACTCATGTCATCAAGGACTAGTCATGATACAATGCATGTCCCTAGCACAATAAATATTAGTAGGGTTGTGGAAACCAATGTGAATTCCCAAATGATGGCCCTAAAAAATCATAATACATTATCCATAGAGGAGGAAATATGCTTGAGTGAGATTGCCCCATTTCCTAAGGTATTTTATTTGTTATTATGGCACGACTCGAATACATGTAAATGAATGAACTAATGTCGAGCATGCAAGGAGATTGTCTAATTACTAGGCATTGAGGGATCCTGGTAACAAACATGATGGAGACCACCAATAATGAAATTTTTTCCCAAGGTATATAGCGCAATCTATTTAGTTTGAATGAATGAGTTGATGTCGAGCACTCATAGAATTAGTTAAGATGGGCCATGATGAAAACCCACTATCAGCTGCAAGGAAGCCTGACAGTGAGGACTGTGTCATAATCTGATGGGGTAGGACATAAAGAACAATGAAATATTGGATGAAAGGTCAAAAATGAAGTGGAAATATTTATGTGGATCCTAACCCTATATGTCAATTTCGAAAGTGTACAACAAATCGCCATGAAATATGGTACAAACATCATGTTTCTACCCAATAGATACCCAAAAACTCCTTATGAAATCATTAGTAGCATGATAGTATGATTAAAATACATTAAAAATACCCCCAAGAATGAAATATATAACATAAATAGGTATGCTCAATATGAAAAAAGATATTTTAAGATCATTTCCCCCATAAAAAAGAGGAAATTTTGACCATTGTACTCATTTGTTACCCAAAAATAGACAGATTGTGGAGAAACCCTTTCGTTGTCAGTTTTTTTGTAATCTTGGGAACACCAAGACATGAAACGAGATTCTATCACCACCAAGTAAGAGATATTAACCTCCTCTTTCATTTGATATGCATTTTACCTTGCTTTTTTTTTAAATTATGTGTTGGGGGGACCTTATCCAAATCAAATGTGCTCCAATGCTCTGTCATAAAGCAAATGAAGAGTTGTTTTGTTCTTCAACACTCCACTGTGAATCAAATAGAGAATTTCAACTCTCCTTTTTCCTAGTGGTAGAGTGTTAAAGGCTTTGTTTTGTAAATATAGCCTAGTGAATTCAGGGATTGGTCCCAGTTTTTGGCATATGTAGAAATATCGATGTTTTTTTATGTGGGTTTTGTAGGTTTTGCAATATGTTTGAGTGGAAGGAAATAGAAAATGAGTTTGATGATGTGGCTTCCATGGAAAATCTAGGGACATTAGCTTCCTTACACAATTGTGGTCTCTTTAAGTTCTTTGAAACACAAACTATGAGGGTTCAACCTAGATTACTGGAGAGGATCACATAATGGTGGGATCATGTGGAGAAACACATTAAAGCATAAGGATTAGTGTTAAAAATAGAGGTATAAATTATCTAATTTCTCATGGGTATTTTGAGGAGAGGAACCCCTTTAGTGGTGTCTGGAGATAGATTGGTTGGTGAGATATTAATGAAATATTTCATTAAACAGTATTGTGTTCCCACTACATGAAAGGCAAGTGAAATATCCCATTTAGGGATATAATAGACCTCCCCCTTCATACCATCATATTCATTGTGACCAGAGTGGTAAGTTCATTGAGTCCCCACTTGGCTTCCAAAATCTAAGTTGACATTGCAATTCGGTGCATGGCCCTGACATTATTTAACTGGTGTGAGGGATTGTTGGAAAACTTAAAAGAGAAATTGACTAAATGCATGAAATGAAAACAAATTTTTTTTGTTATGGAAGCATCGTAGTCACATTCTTTTTTGAGCAAGTGTCAATATTGCATCCACAAATTTCTACATCATGATCAGGGAGTACAAAACCCTAAATTAACAAGTGGATCAAGTTGATGGCTAGGCTAGGAGGTAGGAATTGTCACAAGCATATGATATTTACTACTTCAATTAGTTCGAGGAGTAATTGATTCTAATTGATGACTATGCGTATGCAGGGACTAATTTATGCCTAGACCCAAACCTAGTTTGTACCCATAGCGATCAATGGGGAGACTTGGGTGAGTAATGTTTTTATGTTTTCTAACTTTTTTGGTATTTTAAAATTTTTTTAGATGTTTTTGGTGGTACAATGTACTAATCATTATCATTTTTTTGACACAGATGTTGTGCCATAAATATTAGAGGGAGAGTCTCCATATATACATTAGGAAGCAGTTAGAGAGGTTGCGCCACTAGTGACCTGAGGAGATTCTAATCATGATAAGGATGATTAACACATTGAGTTGAGGTGGGTGTAGTGAAACCTATAAGTTATGACAATGGGCGTACCATTTACACGAGTAAAGGATGTTTTGCGGCATATGTAGTGCCACACCATGGATGTGTCTAACAAGATGGGTCATCTTATTTGTCATTTTTCCATGATGGTTATTTTTTACTAGGCTAATTGAGACTTTGTTGGTGATTAGTGATATGAAACCTCTATTGTCTATGTGTACTCCCTTCAGGTACATTTTGGACATTCATACAGTATATATGGGCTTATGAGCCTAGGCCTATGAACCCGATTTTGGCACTATATATCTTTTGATTGTTACTTATGTGTTTTTTACAATGATGATGAACATGATCCCATGTTGTTTATGTACAAGCATGTTTAGTTTACTTGATTTTATAAATGCGATGGATTCCATTCTAACATAGTTAGCGAATGAATCATCCAATACATTAGAACTTCTACTGACATCTTGATAAATGATGCAATCAAATGAATGCTCAAGAATACATGACTTAACATGGAAATGAAATAACATAGGATGCCGACATAGTGGAAGTGATTTAGCTGTGATGCCATGAACTAAGAGTCTATATTATCGATAAACTAATGAATTCCTAATTTTATGGTCTCAATTAAGAGTTCAAAGATAGCACTATACTACATGACATTGTTAGTGGTAGGGCCTCAAACTAAGTCCCCTAAATTCAAAAGTTCATTAGTGGCTGAAAAGTGCACACAAGTGGCAGAAGCAATGTTTTCGGAACTATAGTTAGAACTATCTGCATATTCTATGTATATAAAAGGGAATTCTAACATTTGCAAACCATGTACCAAACATGATAAGTAGAGAAAAAAAATAACACATATGTAGAAAAACAAAAAGAGCATATATTAAATACATATGTATAGGGAACTAATCCTAATGACATAGGGATAATACTTATTTAAATAGAGCGTGTTGTGGGGCTCAGCAAGAGTGTTTCAATCATAGTCAATCACCACATATGCCCCCTTCTTTAACATATGTTTAACAATGTAGGGACCATGCAATAGAGGTTCTAACTTTCCCACACCTAGTTTATCATGTTTCTAGTTATAGACCATGACCAAATTACCTTTGAAAAAGATGTGAGATCGAATAAACTTGTCATACTAGTGTTTGACACATTTTTTATGGTCTGTGTTGGCTAAAAAAGAATTATGATATTGTTCATCGAGTTGGGCCAAATAAAGAGGGTGTTCTTCCTCAACCAAATTGTTAGGGAGAAGTTCAATAACAAGTTTTAACAATGGGATTTTTCATTCAATTGGAAACATCACTTCCACGCCATATACAAGTTGTAAAGGAGTAAATATCAAGGAGGTCTTGGCCAAGGTTTGATAATCCCAAAGGGAAGAAAAAACCATGAGGTTCAAATTTTGTTTGTGGTTCTACAACATGCATTAGATCATAGTTTTCAAGATGTGATTGATGGCCTTGAATTTATCATTAGCATGAGGGTAATAGTGAGAGAAGGTCACATGACAAAACCCAAATTTGGTTTCCTTGCCATTGATTTCTAGCCAAAAACTATCTTAAGGAAAGAACATTCCCATCATTATACTGAGAGGTTTAATTTACTTATTAGAGGCACATTTTCTCAAGTTGCAAATCCATATTAAGGAAGGACACCAACATCATCCCTAAGTTAATCACATTGAACTTTCTCTACTTTTGGTCCCTAAACATGGTACTCAAAAATTTCAAGTTTTGGGGGATTCTCTAGTGCTCGTTAAATGGATATAAGTTTCCTACATTCATAATAATTTAGTTTTTCATCTAATCTATGAAGATATTTTAGCATGCAAGTAGCATTTTCCATATATCTCTTTTCACCAATTTGCATCTTCTCCCTTGCTGCTTTCTTTTAATTACCTTTAGTTGAGGTCCTTTTGGTATCACACAATTATTAGCTTTTGTGTGTCTAAGCCTTTGTAACATGAATATAGAGTTGTGATGTTGGATTAGGCCATTATTAATATGATTTTTTGTAATATCCAAAAACTTATAGCAATTAATAAGGTAGAAATGATAGAAGTTATTTGATCATTTTATTAGATGGTAGCTTATATTATGATTTGAAAAGAGAATTTCATTTCCCCCATCTCTCAAAAATCAAGCAATGCTCTTAAACATTATGGAAAGTAATATGCATGTGTGTGAGAGACAAATATGAAATTAAAAAATTTTATCTAAGAAAAAAAAATTATAAAATTTTGAAGCTTTTAATTATTCTACATAAATGTTTTATAGAAAAATACAAGGTAATATTTTGTGAATAATTTAATGTATTTTAAATTATTTAAAGTTAGAGCTCCATTACCCTACCTCCAAAAATTTGCCATGAGATATAAAAAATAAATAAAATTTGAACAATATTTACTTTATAAAAATATAATTTGTATCATTTTTATTTTATTAATTAGTATGTGATATCATTCAATCGAGGCTCAATTCACAAACTTTCCCCAAAGTCATTTATTTTTCCATCTAATAGTATAAAACATAACTTAAGCCCGTCGAATAACTAATATCATAGTATTTTGATCCATTGTAGAGTTTGCACTGAATGTGATATTATGTTGTTGCTACTAATGTCTCCATTTTTAACCACAAATGCCAAAATCTCAAATATTGACTTGATATGGAACTAGCACAACCACATCATTAAATGTGGTTGAGATACACTGATAGGCATATCACAACTACATGTTGGGATTTATAGACCCTAATATTAAACACTTTTATCTTTGATATTAAACCTTAATATTAAACACTTTTATGGTAGAGTTTCAATACACTTTTATCTTTATTATAAACATGTTGTCGTTGTGACAAATACCCTCCAAATTTTTTCTTAAACTCAAATTTTGGAGCTTCCTTGTGATCCTATGATCTATCATTCCTTGATTTTTTTTATTCGCTTCATTTTCAGTTGATGATTTTTTGTGTTGGAGTCACTTTCTTAAACATGCTTATATTTTGATGCATTCAAAATAGCACCTCTTTCTTGCAAGATCAATGGTCAATGTTTACCTCTGTAGTCAAGCATTGCACAACCTTTGAAAATAGAACATGTGCAAACACTAGTAACAGTGATTGCACAGTCCTTGGTAGTAGGAATTACACAAATCATAGAGCCTACGTAGCCCCTACTAACAGTCCCTGGGATAATTACACTACCCAATCCATGTTGATAGTCAGTGTGCAACATTATTTGATAGTCTCTCTCCCTCTCAGTGGAAATTGTGTCATCATTCCAATGAGTCTTCTCAACTATCAATTTTGCACACCTTTTGCTTTCACAAGTGTCATTTTCACTTTCATGACTATCATTTTTACTTTATTATGCTTTCTAAAGTTCCTCTTTTGATTTCTCTTCACTTTAGCATGAGTCATTTTTACTTTCTTTATATTTTGCAAGTGTCATTTTCACTTTTCTTACTGTCACAAGTGTCACTTTTAATTGTTTGTACTCTTGCATGCGTTTCACTTTGGCACACTACTAGAGGCATCTCTAGTAAACTCTTCTACATTAGTTGATCATATATATCACAATAATATGTGTTAGAAACTTTCCCACAACTTAGCGCACTTTCTAGTCACAGTTGATACTTATGTCGTAACTTGTATTATGCGTCGCAAAGCTACATTTCAACCATTGCACTTAGAAATAAGTGTCGTTTTGTTGTTGCTTCAAGGTATGCATGTTGATTTTGGGTATTTTGCATTCTTTGGATTTTTTTGAGGTTATCTAAGTGTGAGATCACTATCTCAGTTTTTATTTTCATGTATTGTTCTCTCTTCTCTAATTGATCCTACACTTAGTCATTTTCAAAGCTTTCACTATCTTTGAAACTTGCTAACATTTCTCCCTCTTGTAACTATGCATTGTGGACTCATAAATGACAATGCACCACCCTCTACCTCTTGGAACTATGCATTGCACAATCCTAGAGGATAGTCTCCTTCAATTGTAAACTGAGCAACCTTGAAGTATGGACCATCACTCTAGCTACTCAGCCCTATCAATTGCGCAATTCATGATTCCTTCTACCCTGGATTGTGCGTTGCATAGGTGTAGTGGAAAACTAGTTCATTTATGTGTCACTATCATGCCCAACTGCATAGCTCTCAATGCTTTCTCTTCAACCACTATGAATTGTTTATTTATAGTGTGCAACTTTGTCTCCTTGTCTTCGTAACTTGCCCAACTACACAAATCCCTTCATCTACTAGGCCTCCTATTGCACATGACACAATTCCAGTGAGAAGTAGGTCGCTCTAGGTCAATAATAACCTTGACTGCAAAATTCACTGAGCATATCCCTCAATCACTGCACATTACATAGTTACAGTGAGTAGTCATGTCCCTCTTGCTAACTAAAAACCATGTTGTTCAGCACCTTATCCTATCTTGCCTCCTACTATGTATTTCATAGTTCTAGTGGATATTGTTTCATCCCTCAATCCCTGTGATGATCAGTTATGCAATATATTCCTCCTCTTTTTGGAGCAATACGCATTGCACATTTTTAGTGAGTAATCCCATCACCTTGTCCTCTAGACTTCTCCACTACGTGAGACCTTGAAATGTTTTCCCTAATTTCACATTATGCATTTCTAAAGGAAAGTGTGGCTATCCTTGAGTCACTATAGCCCTCAACTTCATAATACTCAACCCCCTACTCTCAAAACCCCTATTCGTTGCCTCATCACAATCAACGTCTTCCATGAGTAAGAAAAGGTAGAATAGGTTTTTTTTGAATTGATGTTGGCTTTACATGAGTGGACTTCCTTTGAAAGTGTTATAATTCCAACATGGCAAGGTGATCCTCAAGGGCAGTCATCAAGGAGATATTACAATAGAGCACTTGTGAAGAAGGATCAGAAGAAAGAACCATGATGAAGGACATGAAAGAATCTTGGATCAAGACAAAGACATGGAAACTCATGCTAACTTGGAAGCTTTTGACACACATCTAGTCCTTTGGAGGATGAATATATAGAACAAGAAAAGATCAAGTATGAATAAGTCAAAGTCATAGCAGCAAGGATAAGAGCTTGGAATTGATGAAATAAAGTCTTATGCCATTATCACCAAGTCATGGCTTCTCAAAGTGACGTTATAAATTCATATGTAATTATGTATTTTCCAAAAAAAAAAAAAAAATTGTGGAAGCCCAAGGGTCCCACATGGAATTTGAAAAGTCACTACAAAGTTCTAAAGTCATGTAGAAGCTCAAAGGTCACATATGAATTTGAAAAGTCATAGTAATATCTAAAGAGTCATCAGGGAGGTCACGAGTCACATGGGAGGTGGAGAGTCACCTCATTTGTTATAAATACACCCTCATACCTCAAGCAAGTGGACTTTGGATTTTTCTCCTTGGCTTCTCTAGTTTGGCATAGGAGAGAAGATCTTTCTTTGGAAGAGAGAGTGGTGACTTAATGTTCCAATATTAGGGCTAGCTTGGCAGCATTGTAATTGTATATCTTTGGAATTTCAATTAATATATGAAGCTCTCAGAGCTGACACACTTTCATCCATATGTCATGAATGATTGTGAGACTATTATTTCATTGTTTGTGGTGTATGTTTATGTTAACACATGCTAATGAAAATGAACTGTTTCATTGGATTTGGTATGGATCTTGTTGAATGCATGTTGTTTCTTTCTTTTATGATCATTTTTATCTTGTGAACTACTTTGTAGGTTAACTAATGATTCCTTCCATGCTCTTGTGTGTCTCTTCTAAGATAGTACTATTAATTTCCTTCTAGATGCTCACTCTCTCTTCTACTACTGTGAAAGTACCTTATATACATTGTAATAGCATGCCTCACAGTGTCAACTTACTTGCTTGATTCAAGGATTGTTTGTATAATCTCTTATGTTAATAATTGTAGCTAAGGAAAATTCATAAGAATAATGGCAGTCGACCTTATTTCCTGATTGGGGATCCTACTCCAAATGGTGTGAGGTATAATTGGGACTTCATACCTAGGAGACCCCCTTGGTTTAAAAATTTCTAGCACCGTCAATAGTAGGAACTAGAAGGAGGGCCAAATGACAAGCTGGGCCCATTGAGTCTATTTTGAATCTTCCATCTTGAATGAATCATTCCCAAATCATAATCCTGGGATGTTTTTCTAACAGAGAAAATACTTCACTCCCCATAGAACTTATTTACAACTTGTATCACTTAATGTTTGATGGTGAGGGTGTAATATCCATATTCGAGCATACATCTCAATTTCTTAAGTTTTGTTATTTTCATGAAGTGAATTGTGAAGATCTTTGTTGTAAATTATTCACCCTCACACTTGAAGGTCGAGTTAAACTATGGTGTCATACCTTACCATATGCTTCTATTCATTCATTTGAACAAATTTTCAAGGAGATTCACTAAACCTTTGATAATTATGACTACCAAGATGCTTATGAACAAATTAATCAACTCAGAATGAAGTTTGATGAATCAATAGAGAATTCTGCTAATAGATTTCTTCACCTATGTCATAAGTTTCCTAAAGAAGATATGGATTGGGATTTCCTCAAAGAAAAGTTGTAGCACTTGGTTTAAATATCCTTGAAACAATCATAATATGAATCATTGGTTAATAATGCTCCACCAACTTTTATTAATCATGAGCCACCTCCAATTTTAGAGGAGGAAACTATTGTTCCTTTTGTCCCTTGCCCTCCTCCCTTTTAATTTCCTAACAAGGTTGTCTTTGTTGCTATTATTGAAGTTGAGAAATATGAAAATATAATTGTTGATCCATTCATCCCATCCTCATTTTATCCATTTGTGTGAGAAAACTTTGAATGTTCAAATAAATCCATGGAGCCTAAGGTGGAGATTTATCCCTCCATTCCTCAATATCAACGAAATTTTTAATCTGATACCATGGAAATTAGTATTTGTTCAAGGGCTACCTGTCATCCTCTATCATATATATTTCATGACCCTTTTCACCTTGATTCACTTGATCAATGTGCTCCACCAACTAGTTCTTCAAATATTATCAACTCTCAATTTGATGGTCCAAGGTGTGATTAGATACAAGGTGGTCATGTTTCACAGGAATAGGAGCAGAAAGGTGAAGATACTTTTTATCTCTATTCCCTATTTCAAATTCCTCAATGTTAAAATGACACTTCTACATTATTTGTTGATCAAGAATTTCGACATCTTGGTAATCATTCAAATGAAATCAAAGCACTTAATGAGGATAAATCCTTGGACAACCATCACCTTAGCAATAATGAATCCACTGATATGCATGGTGATGAGTGCTCAAGTATATTGGATAATCAATTGTTTTCACAATAAGACTTTGATTTTCAAATTTTTGATCTAGAATATGATTCGACCATACAAGAGTTTCTCACACGAATTTCTTCCTCAGATCACCAACCCTTGTGTCAAGATGTGTTAATGAATTAAGTAATATACCATCTTCTTATTATTCACATTCTAATGAATCATAACTCAAGCCCATACAAGGTGATAATGTTGCCCATCATGAAGAAGATGATGTGGTAATTGTTGAACATCTCTCTTACAATTTAGGTAATGTATTTGGTGATGTTGAGGCATCAAATAATGTTGATTCCCACAATTTTCATTTGATTCATAATGTTCCTACTAAAATAGCTAATGATATTTGCCTTCACACAAATGTTAACCTAACCATGATTTTAAAATTGAATAATTCAACATTTGAAAGTTTAGGGACTTGTCAGGAAGTCGATGCACTTCAACTTCATTTGATGGTTATGTCAGGATATCGAAACACTAATGAGGTCTATGAACTAGGTTAAATTATAATTACCTCACATAATTATTTTCTCATCATTTTTTCATTGGATCTAACCTCATTCCTGAAATATTTCCAGTGTTTTTAATTTAATCTTATTAATCCTCAAGATAGAGCTAAAAATTCTTGTTTGGCTAATTATTCTTTGTGCAAACCTCTTGCATCTAACATAAGATTGGAGTGCATATCTTTCATTCTAATGATCAAGATAAAGATCATCATTGGCAAAATAATTCATATATGTTAAGTGCTTTTGTGAACAATCATCTCCTAATATTTATTGTGAATGTTGTGAAGTTGATCATTTTTGTTTTCGCCCAACCAATCTTTTTGAGTAGCATTCAATTCTTGAATCATTTAGTGGAGGAAAACCCCCATCCTGATATGGATACTAGACTTGATTTAGAATATCATTCTATCATTTTGTTAGCATGTTATTTAATTGGTTTCCTAAATTTACGAGGCCAACAATTGTTCTTAATTCCCCAAGCTTTCATATTAGTGGTCTAGTATGGAATTGGATGCAAAGGGAGTTCATTGAGAATAAGGAATATTGTATGTCAAACCACCAATCTTATCATAACATTGGGTCTAACAAATTTCATTCAAATAATCTATTTCACACTAGTATATCTAATGATATTTATTTTACATCAATTGATCTTGTTGAACCCTTTGATCTTTATGATTTATCATTTTATTGTTCAAATACTTGTCAAGAATTCGAGGCACTTTAGCCTCTATTGATGGTTATGTTAGGTCTTCACTATATTGACAAAGTTTTTGAACGAGATCAAGTTATATTTTCTTTGCAAGATTCTCCCCATGATTCGAATATGTTTCTTGAAAGTAATTCTCCCAATAATTTCAAAGCTCTCAAAAGGATTTTTTTGAATTCCATCATTGGTTGGAAACGTCTAGTTTATCAAGCTCTTTCGCTAATAATAAGTTTCAATCTTTCATGATTTTTTCTAAGGATGATAAAACAAATGAAGATACATTCGTAAGAAGCTTTTGAGTTTTTTATTATTGTTGTTCTAATCGAAAAGGTAAGGATATAGATTGGTTAAAGTTAGTTGTTATGGCACATCTTTCTACCTTTAGCAAAGACCTTCTATCTCTTGTGAAAATATTCACGACCATATTTTTACTTTTGCACATTGCTTTATATTCTTTTTAATTGGTCATATCTTTCTATTTGCAAGTTAGGAGCATATTCGGTGGGTATATTGGAAATTTCACTACACTTAACCCTAACCTTCTAGCCGATTAGAATAGGAGTAGGTTTGGTTGCATTTTAGTTTTCTTTTGCATTGCATTGACCTTCCATTTTTGCCCACATCTAGTTTTGCATTTGTTTCGTTCTCTTACTTCCCTTCTTGCATGTTGTTTTTCTTTCAAGTCTTACATTTTCTTTATTCTATTACTTTTTCTTTCCTTATTGTGTCATTTATTTTCTTTAGTTTTTTTTTTTTTAATAAGAATGTGCATGAAAACTTCTCTTGGTTTGTTCAAAAGGCAATGTGGTGAAGCTTTGAAAGAGCTTTGTGACACACATCAACACTAGGTTAAATTGTGGTCCCTCTTCATCGCTCGTGTCTGATATTTTGAGGTCAATTATATATAAGGAAATATGATCCATTCAAATGAAAAGCTTTAAGAAGAATCACGATTCTTGTATCTATTTTACGATCTTAATTCCTTGACTCGGTATGGTAATTTAATGTTGTTTCTCTTACCGATCTAATCGAGTAGAGAAGGGAAAGGGGGGAAAAGTGGAAAGCACATCAATTTCAGAGGTATATACAATGGTCTCTAAAGGAACAACCTCTCTTGATATCAATAAGATGGGATCCCTATTCCACCATGGCAATATAAACATTGATAAAATTCCAATGAGAATAATGAAAATAAGATAAGGGGTGAAAGAAGAGAAAGGTTTCCTATGCATGGAGGTGAAGCAAGTAACTTTGTCAGGGTATGGAACAGGGTTGCTGGCAGTGAAGCAATGCTTGTGTTCCTGTAGTGACTCTTTTGTGGTATTGATTAGGCATATTGCCAATGGAGCAATACCGAAGATGAGACTAAGACTCTAATATTTTAAACTTGTGACTATATATTACCCTTCTCCTAGATCGAAACAATTGTGATACGTTAATCCTTGTAACTGTGTTTAGCTAAGAAAGGGGATAGGAGAGACTATACTTATAACCGGGTTAAATGGTGAAACTAAAGTAATCCACAATTGTGATTTGTTAAGCCTTGTAAGTGTGTTTAGTTGACAAAGGGGATAGGAGAGACTATACTTAGAACCGGGTTAAATGGTGAAACTGAAGTAATCCACACGATGTGATCGAGGTGGAAAATAATTACCGTAGTTAATAATTATTTTCTATAAATGGTTGTTAAAACCATGGATAATGCATGATAATAAACAAAACAAATCATAATATTAAATTGAGAATATAATCACACGATGATTTCAATTTTACCATCGAAATTATGATACTCACACATGGTATTTAGCCATGGAATCATAATTTATTATATTTACTCATGTAGTCATAATTTATTATATTTCCTCATGGTATTCACTAATGGATTTTGTTTTTGTAAACCATGGTATTTTGAAATGTAAAATGGGATCTCTCGATGGAAAGACACCCATAAAAATTATAAATACGAAAATTCAAAAGAAAAACATTTTTTTTCTCATAATGTAGTCTCATGGGATATTATCAATTCAATAAATATTTGAGTTCATTTTTATTTCTTTTATGAAATACCTCTCTTGCACATGTGCCATATTATGAGTTATATTTATAATGTCGATATTTCTTTTATGCATTGTGCCCTATTCTCAAGTACTTTTATAATGCTTTTCTGCAATGTTTATCTCACACATTATGGCATTACTTTGTCACTCATGAAGTTGCATTTCTTAAACAACCTTGATCATGCCAACATTAATGTATCAAATTGGTTGAGATTTGTGAGCACACTCAGGTCAGAGTAGTATTGGGATGAGTGAATTGCTAGGAATTTTTTAGTTCTTACTATTTTGTCACTTTCCTTGGTCTGACTCCTCCAAAGATCTTAATCAATGGTATCAGAGTGGGGCTGCTCTTGTCTATTTTTTTATGCATCTCCCAATGATTTCAGGGTACAAGGAGATCAAGGTTTAACTATTGCAACCTCTGCAAGACCATCCTCATTGACCCGAACAACCTCAATTGGCAGACAAAAAGAAAATTGACAGAGCAGGAGATCTTGTCAAATTGTTTCTCAAGGAAGAACTTACATGATAAATAAGTGAGATGATGGAATCCTTTACAAAATCTCATTGGATGATGAGAATTTACAAAGATAAGCCACCAAATCTCTACTAGGAACATAAGCAAGTGAACTATCTTAGCATGGTTATGGGTCAATCACACAAAACCCTTGCCACTAAAGTCCATTTGTTTGCATTGTCAGCACCACAATTGGCCAACAAACATTACATGGTATCTCTATCCTTGGATATTCATTCATCATGGTTAAGGGTCATCCACAAACCCATAGTTATGGGTCAACCATGCAAAACCCTTGTCTTCAAAAACAAATAGTTTTGGGTCATCCATAAACCCACAGTTATGCTCCTATTCAATAAAGGCTTAAAAATAATTACCGAAGTTAATACTTATTTTCTATAAATGGTTGTTAAAACCGTGGATAATGAATGATAATAAATAAATAAAATCATAATATTAAAGTAATAATATAATCTCACAATGATTTCAAATTTACCAACGTAATTATGATACTCACTCATGGATTTTGTAAACCATGGTATTTACCCATGGCATTTTGAAATGTAAAAGGAGATAACTCTCGGTGGAAAGACACTCGTAAAAATTATTAATACAGGAATTCACTGGGAGAAAAGCATGTTTTTTCTCATAATGTAGTCTCATGGGATATTATCAATTCAATAAATTTTTAGAAAATTGTATATTACAGAGAAATGGAACACATAAAATATATTGAAGAAATATAAACACATAAAACAAGAGAGACATAGATATACGTGGTTCACCCAATTTGGGTATGTCCACAGAGAAACATCCAGTCCTTCCTTTTATATTATCCAGCAAACTGAAGAGGTACAACCTACAACAGATTTGTTATAATTCCCTCTTCACTCTCACACAATCTCCCCTCTCTTTCTCACTCAGAATATCAATATACATAGACGCAATACAATTCCCTCATATATAGCGAGCAGTTGCCTTCTAGGGCAAAAAACCCTAAATTAAACATAACTTCTACTGCCAGATCTTTGCCTGGGCCACCCTTGCAGTGCAAATATTATGGGCAGTGTTGCCACCACATTACAAATTGGGGTCCAATGTGGTGATACCTCTTAATAAAGAAGATAATCAGGCTCCACACCCAACAATCTCCCACTTGGAGACTAATTATAGCAACTCCACAACTGCTTCATTTGTTGCATAATGACTCCACTTTGGACCTGGCTATTTCTCATCTTCATCATCATACTTGAAGACCAACTGAAACCGAGAAAAATCTCAGTTTCTCCCTAGTTACAACTTTTGTTAACATATCTGCAGGATTCTGGCTAGTGGGTATCTTTTCCAGCTTCAACTATCCATCTTCCAACATTGACCATATGAAATGATACTTGAGTTGTATATGTCTTTTCTTAGAATGAAGTGCAGAGTTATTTGCAAGATGTATGGCACTCTGGTTGTGATTGTATAACCTACCAAACTCCTGCTTCTTACCCAATTCATCCTGAAACCTTTGTAACCAAATCATTTCTTTACTAGCCTCTGTAGCAGCAACATGCTTTGCTTCCGTTGTTCAAAGTGCAACAACATGTTTCAGTTTTGAAACCCAATTGACAATTTTTCCACTTACAGTAAACACATACCCTATTGTGCTCCTCTTGTTATCTCTATCACCAACATATTCGTATCAACATATCCTTTTCGAGCAATGTTTGAACCACCAAAGCATAATGCTTGATTTGTGGTACCTCTCAAATACCTGAGAATCCACTTCACTGCCATCCAATGTTATTTTCCTATATTTTTCATGTACCTACTTACAACTCCCATTGCATGTGCAATATCAGGCCTTGTGCAGACCATTGCATACATTAAGCTTCCAACTGCTGATGCATATGGAACTTTAGACATATAAGCCATTTCTTCCTAAGTCTTAGGACACACCTCCGTACTTAGTTTGAAATGGCTAGCCAAAGGTATACTAACTAGTTTTTCATTCTACATATTATATCTTTTCAACACCTTTTCTATGTACTCACTCTAAGACAATGTTAATTTTCGATTCTTCATGTCTTTAGTTATTCTCATACCAAGGATTTGTTTTTCAGCACCAAAATCCTTCATTGCAAATGAGTATTTCAATTTTATTTTGAGCACATTTATTTCTTGCATGTTAGAACCTGTAACAAGCATGTCATCTACATACAATAATAATATAATATAGCTGCCATCATTTTGCCTTTTGAGATAAACATAATGATCAGAGTGACATCTAGTATAACCTTGTTTAGACATAAACCTATCAAATTTAGATACCACTGCCTTGGAGCCTGTTTTAAGCCATACAAGATCTTCTTCAACCTAAACACTAGCTTCTCCTTCCTTTTTACCTCATATCCTTATGGTTGCTACATATATATCTCTTCCTCCAAATGCCCATGGAGAAAGGTTGTCTTTACATCTAGCTGCTCAAGATGCAAACCTTCAGTGGCTACTAGACTTAAAATAGTTTTGGTAGAAGTCAATTTTACAACAGGAGAAAATATCTCATCAAAGTCTATACCCTTTTTCTGTGCAAACCCCTTCACCACAAGTCTAGCTTTATACCTTTTTCTACCTCCATCTTCTTCCTTCAACCTGCAAAACCCATTTATTCTGCAATGTTGTTTTACCTACAGGAAACATGACTAAGTTCCAAGTCTGGTTATGTGCTAAGAAGTCCATATCTTCTTTCATGGCTTGCTCCCACTTCTTCCGAGTTTCTACCTGCACTAATTCTTCATAACATTTTGGTTCACCAGAATCAGTCAACAATATATAATATAATGAAGTTGAGTATCGTTCAGGGGGTATACTTATGCTAGTAGATCTTATAACACCACTTTCAGGTGTTTGAGGTGCTTGTTGCTGTTGTGGTTTTTGTATTTGTTATTTCTGTTGATCATTATGATTTTCAAGAACCTTCACTTTTTCTGTGATCTCATCAAGCACTGTGTATTCTTTTTTTTCTTTTTCCTCTTTCTTTTCCTGTAACTAATTCTTATACAAAAACTTTTCATTGACTATGACATCTCTAATCCTAATGATATTGTGTTTTTCATAATCATAAAAGAGAAAACCAAAATAATTAACACCATATCCAATAAAGGTACATTACTTTGATTTCGCCTCAAGATTTGTTCTATTTTCTTTATTAATGTGTACAAAGGCTTCATAACCAAAAGTCTTTAAAAATGAGTAGGTTACCTTTTTACCTATCCATGACTCCTCTGGAACACCACCATCCAAGGAACTTGAAGGCCCTCTGTTTATTAGATAAACAACACTATCTACAGCACCTACCCAAAATTGTAAAGGCAATTTTGCATGCAATCTCATGCACCTTGCACGCTCCATGATTGTCCTGTTCATCCTTTCTGACACCCCATTTTCTTATGGTGTTCTTGGAACCGTCTTATCTCTACAAATTCCATTCTCTAAACATTACCTATCAAACTATTTTCTGCAATATTCACCTCCATTGACTGATCTGAGAAACTTCAACCTTTTTCCTATCTCATTTTCAACCAAAGCTTTCCATTTCTTGAAAGTATCAGATACATCAGATTTATTTCAAATACAATAAACCCAAGTTTTTTTGGTTGCATCATTAATAAAAGTAACATAATAGCGAGAGCCACTGAGAGATGATACCTGAGTAGGTCCCCATACATTTTTATGCACAAGTTCTAATTTTCTCTCTTCTTTTCTTTCCCAACTTTGAGGAATCTAACTCTCTTATGTTTTCCATAAACACAATTCTCACAGAATTTTAAATCAACATGCTTAAAACCTAGCAACAAATTTCTTGAGTGAAGAATTTGCATCCCATTCTCACTAATGTGCCCAAGCCTATGATGCCACAGTGTCGTATCTTCTCCTATAGAGTTTAAATCATTAACAAAATTAGAAATACCATTGCATAAATACAATGTACCAACCTTTTCACTTTTGCTATTACCGGAGTTCCTTTAGTGACCTCCCATGTTTTATCTGTAGAAGTAGCTACACAGCGTTCACCTCCCAACTGTCCTATTGAGATAATATTTTTCTTCAGATCTGGAACATGCCTTACCTCCTTCAATAACCATTGATTTCCATTATGTTGCTTTATGAAAACTCTACCCATTCCAATGATTTTACAGGGTTTACCATCACCCAATTGAACCTGTCCAAAATCTCCTTGAACATAATCATGAAAATGTTTCCTATTAGGTGTGGCATGGAATGAGGCCCCTGAATCTACCACCCAGGCATCAATAATATTTTTTAATGAAAGAATCAAAGAATCTTGCAACACATCACCTGTCACATTCGCTTCATGATTGTTTTCTTACTGCACATCTCCTTCTTCTCCCTTCTGAGACTTGCAGTCTTTCTTCAAGTTTCCTTTCTTCCTGCATTTCCAGCACACTATCCCGATTTGGAGTTGGATCTGACTTTCCTTGACTTACTATGATATCGTGGGCTCTTTCCTCTTTCCATTTTTCTTCCCCTAGTCTCTACAGTCAAAGCATTACCTAATGTCTCACCGGAGCTTTTCCGTCACATTTCCTCTCTATGGATTGCACTGACAACATCATCAAATTTTGAAGTACTAGATCCAGAGACAGAGTTACTAATGGCCATAATTAAGACATTCCAACTATCTAGCAATGGGCATAGAAATAACAGAGCCCTAACTTCATCATAAAAAGTTACCCCTACAGAACTCAACTAACTAGTAACTATATTAAATTCATTTAAATGATCAACAATAGATCCACCTTCTAACATCTTCATAATAAATAAATGCTTCATAAGAAATACCTTATTTTAGGCCGAGGGTTTTTCATATAGTTTGGCCAATGCCTTCATTAAACCCTCTATTGTCATTTCCTTTGAAATGCTAAACACTATCGATGCCGCTAGGCACAGCCGTATTGTTCCGAGTGCCTTTCTGGTGAGAATATCCCATTCTGTGCCTATCATACTCATCAGCTTCTTTGTCTTTCTGCTCAATGGTAGGTACAGATCTCTCTGATACAGATAATCTTCCATCTCCATCTTCCATAGCTGGTAGTTTCGTTCGTTAAATTTTCGACCCTAAACCTACCATCTTCTGCCATTGCTCCTACTCAAACCAAGAACCCTTCTCTCCTCTGAGTTTATCAACCAAATAGAACTTCGGCTCTGATACTAGTTGTTATAGAATTATATATTACAGAAATGGAACACATAAAATATATTGCAGAAATATAAACACATAAAACAAGAGAGACACATATATATGTGGTTCGCCGAATTTGGGCTACATCCATGGAGAAACAACCAGTCCTTCCTTTTATATTATCCATGAAACTGAAGAGATACAACCTATAGCATATCCTTGTAATTCCCTCTTCACTCTCACACAATATCCTCTCTCTTTCTCACTCAGAATACCAATCTACATAGACGCAATACAATTCCCTCATATATAGCGAGGGGCTTCCTTCTGGGGCAAAAAACCCTAAATTATACGTAAATTCTATCGTTAGATCTCTGCCTAATGAATGACCCATATTGGCTACGAAATTACAGCATTTTACGAGGCAATTTTACATCTATTTTTAGCTTCAGGGGCACTTCCCCCAATCCCCCGTCAGGGGGGCTCCTAAAGATTGCTACTGCCCCACCCCCTGAACCCCCCTTACAACGAAAATATTACGGGCGGCGTTGCCGCCACATTACGAATTGGGGTCCAATGCGGTGATACCTCTTAATAAAGAAGATAATCAGGCTCCACACCCAACATAAATATTTGAGTTCATTTTTATTACTTTTCTGAAATACCTCTCTACAATGTGTCATATTCTGAGTTGTCTTTATAATGTCAATATTTCTTTTATGCATTGTGCCCTATTCTCAATTATTTTTATAATTCTTTTATGCAATGTTTATCTCATGCATTATGAAATATTCCTTTGTCGCTCATGAAGTTGAATTTCTTAAACAAATTGGATCATGCCGACACTGATGTATCAGATTGGAAGAGACCTTAGCAGTTAAGCATGCTTAGGCTAGAGTAGTACTCGGATGGGTGACTTGCTCGAAAAATTTTAGTTCTTACTATTTTGTCACTTTGCTTGGTCTCATTCCTCCAAAGATATGGATGACGTTGAATTGATACTTCCTGAAAGACTAAACCTTGTGCTCAAAGGTATACCTAAGTAAAGAAGCCAGAGTTCTTCCAATGTGTCTCCAAGTGTTTTTGCTACAATCATAACAACCTCCAAAATTTTACTTACACTTGAATTTTGGAGCCTATTTGTGATCCTATGATCTATCATTCCTTGATTGTTTTTAATCGCTTCATGGTCGGTTGATGATTTGCTAAGTGTTGAAGTCACTTGCTTACACATGCTTAGTGTTCGATGCATTCGCAAGACAACCTCTTTCTTGCAAGGTTAGTAGTCAATGCTTACCTCTGTAAATAAGCATTGTGCAGCCTCTCAAAATAGAGCATGCAAAGTCACTAGTAATAGTGATTGCACAATCCTTGGTAATAGAAATTGCGCTACTCAAAGACCATGCACAACCCCTACTGATAGTCCTTGGGGCAGTTGCACTATGAAATCCATGTTGATAGTCAGTGCATAACATTATTTGACAGTCTCTCTCACTCTTAGTGGAAATTGTCATCATTCCAGTGAGTCTTCTCAATTGTCTCTTTTGTGCACCTTTTTCTTTCACAATTGTCAATTTCCCTTTCTCGACTGTCTTTTTTTCTTGTTTTTTCTTTCACAAGTTTCAATTTGTCTTTCTTGTTGCTTTAGTACGTGTTGCATTAACTTTCTTTAGCTTTTGCAAGTGTCATTTACACATTTCTTATTGTTGCAAGTATTACTTTTAATTGTTTGTACTCCTGCTTTCTTGCATGTTGGTGCACTACTAGAGGCAACTCTAGCACACTTTTTTGCATTCAGTGATCATATATATCACAATAATATGTGCTAGACACTTCCCCAAAACTTAGTGCACCTTTTTGGTTGTAGTCGACACTTTTGTCGTAACTTGTATTATGAGTGTCGCAAAGCTACATTTCAACTGTCACACTTAGAAATAAGTGTCACCTTGATGACACTTCAAGGTATGCATGTTGTTTTTGGGTACTATGCATTCTTTGGCTTGTGTTGAGGTTATATGAGTGTGATATCACCGCAGGGGCTTCACTCAATGAACCTCATACATATCACATGTGTTTGTGGCATATTAAACAATGCCCTTAATTTGATTACATATTGGAAAATACCTCTAAAAAACACATTATTTAACCCCATACCAATATGAACCCAATACACCTTCCTAATTTAAAACCCCTACTTTCACTAGATATTGGAGGTATCAATTTTTTCATTAACACTTTTATACCCCTTTATATTGTTTCATTAACTTTGGGCTCCATCTTTTATAACTGCCAATATAAAAACCCTCTAACCCCTATATATCACCCAATATATTATTTGATTTTTTCCTCAATAATTATCCCCCAATATGAACCCACATGGTATGGTATTGCTCCCCCAGTGAAGCCCCTGTGGATATCACTATCTCAAGACTTGCTTGCATGCCTTTTTATCTCTTGTCTCATTGATCCCACACTTAGTCATTTTCATATATTTCATTATCTTTGCAACTTTCTAACCTTTCTCCCTCCTGGAACTATGCACTGTGCAGTCCTAAGTCATAGTGAAGCACCCTCTGCCTATTGGAACTGCACATTGTGTAGTCCTAGAGGATAGTCTCCCTCAATTGTACATTGACCAACCTTGAAGTCTGGACCATCACTCTATATTTTTATCCCTTTCAACTGTGTAGTTCATGATTCCCTCTGCCCTAGATTGTGCATTGCAGAGTTACAATGCAAAGTGGGGTCATCTTTGTGTCAATTCCATGCCCAATTTTGTAGTTCTCAAAGGTTTCTCTTCAACCACTGCGCATTGTGCAGTTAGAGTGTGCAACCTTGTCTCCCTAACTTTCCCAATTGCACAAATCACTTCATCTGGTGGGCCTCCTTCTACACGTTGTGTTGTTTAGGTGAATAGTAGGTCACGTCTATGTCACTTAGACCCTCAACTATTTAATTCACTAATCATGTCCCTCAATCACTATGCATTGTGTAGTTAAAGTGGCTAGTCTTGTCCCTCTTGTTGTCTGAAAACCCCACTTCACAGTACGTTGTCATATCCTTCCTCCTACTGTATGTTTCATAGTTCTAATGGATAGTGGGCTCATCCCTTAGTCCCTATGATTTTCAACTATTAAATCTCAGCCTCCTCTTTCTTGATCATTGTGCACTGCAGCTTTTTAGTCATCAAGTCCATCACCTTGTCTCCTGTACTTCCCCACTATGCAAGACCTTAACAAATTTTCCCTAATTATGCATTGTGCATCTCTAGAGTACAATGTGGCCATCCTTAGGTCCCTATAGCCCTCGACTGTGAAATTATCAGCCTGTTCCTCTCAAAATCCTTGCTCGTTGCCTCATCACAATCAACATCTTCCACAAGTAAGAAAAGGTAGAATAGGTGGTTTCCATATTGATGTTGTCTTGTCATGATTGGACTTCATTTATAGGGATTACCATTCCAAATTGGAAAGGTGATCCTCAAGGGAGGTCATGAAGGATAGACTACAAGAAAGCACTTGTGAAGGAGGAGGAGAAAGAACCATCATGAAGGACATGAAGGTATCTTGGATCAAGACAAAGACATGGAAACCATTAGAGAATTTTTGACTCTAAAATGGGCCTCCTAAGGAATATTATAAAATAATAATGGAAATATTAAAATAATATTAGATTACATCATCAAGTTTTGGAGGGAAAATAGAAAAAACTACTTTTTTAACTCGTATTTTCAACTTATCCCCCTATAATTTTACTCAATTTTCGAGCGTGAACACTTACTGGATGTGGAATTAATTTCTCATCCAATGAGTACCCATGTTGCATACTTTTGATGGACCCTACTACATGAAAAATGTGAAATACATGAAAAACATGATTGCAATAATTATTTTTCATGTATTTTACATTTTTTGTGTAGCAGGATCGACCAAAAGTATGCAACATGGGTACTCCTTGGATGAAAAATTAAATTCCGCATCCATTGATGTTACCAAGAGCTACTTCCTTCTAATAATCATGTTAACAAGCTAAAATTATTATAGAGAACATTAAACTCTTAGAAACTATCATCAAAAAATTCAACGTGTTTGATTTCACTACTATTTACTCCAAATGTGTAGCTTGTTGTCCCTTTATGGACATTATTTTTCCTCTGAAGTTTTTATTCATCTTCACAACTTGTTGGTTACACTTAATTCTTTCCTCCTTAATATCTTCAAGGACAATTCTTTGTTCTGCACTTTATGCCTAGAGATTTTCTCTACTTGAACTCCTTTCAAGTTCTTCCTCATATGACTATCCCATTATCTCATTCATTAAATTCATATTTTGCTTGATTGGATTCAAATGAATACCATGTTATTTTTATCACTCCTCTGCATATTCACATAATGAATTGATTTCAAAGTTTTTGAATCTATTAGATACTTTGAGCACCTCTTTGTCTGCATGCTTCCTATCTACAATCTCTACATAGTCCTCTCCAATCCTTGGATGACTAAACCATTCATCTAACATCTTCAATTCTCTGTCAAGATTCACATTTCGTTTTTCACCCCGTATTCATACGTTAGAAGGGTTTATTCATGTCATCATCCTCGTGCTTTGAATGAAATAAAATTTCAATCTCGTGAGACATTTTTGTTCTTGTCTAAACTCGATTTGCACCTATACACATATAATTAACTTGGAAATACTCCTCTTCCTCTCTAGATGTTATAAATACCTCTACTTCACTAAGTATCCCTAAATATTGTTCAAAATTGATTGTAATTCCTTCTTTATATTCAAGATTCCTTAGCAACTCTTCCAACAAATTTACTTCTTCATAAAAAATTATTAACATCATATCTGAATTTTAATTTTTTTTCCTCTAGATCTTCTTCACTGGAAAATTTTACCTATTTACTATAACAAAAGGTCCTTGTATTGTCTCACAACATCTTCATCCTTTCAATGTGTATAGGTTCCTTTTCGACTTACTTTGTGAGGCAATTCTATGCCTTCCATTTCTATGAAAAATTCATTATCATATCCTTGTTTAATAACTCTAGAAAGCATTATTTTATATTCCTCTTTCCCTATGACAATTTTCAGTGATGTCTTCCATCTACAAAACTTGTAAATATTTCACTCACACACAAATTACCAGCTTTAAAACATAGGGCTTTCTAGCCTCCTGTTGTAATTTTTCCAAACAATCTATGCGACTCTTTAAGTCTCTCATCAACATCTTTATTATCATCACGTCTAAGAAATGATACATGTTTTGGTTCACAATAGTGAAATTCTTCCTCCTCACACTCAATTTCTCTGAGTCCTTCCTTGAACCAAGTACTCATCTCGTGCTTCATCCTCTTATTTTTCAGCCTTCCCTCTATTTTGATAAAAAAAAACCATTTTGTGCATTAATTTCTTTGCAAACAAATGCACAATAGGCCATCTGACTTTCTTATTCATTTTACATCCATTCCTCAGATCCTAAACAATATTATTCTATCGCATCTTTCTCATAACATTCATTTGTTCCTTCATCTCAACTATCTCTCTATCCACTTCTTCATCACTCTTCTTGTTTTTGCCAACATTATTGGCATCTTTTGTCATCTCATTGTGGCTTCCTTCTTCTAGAACCTTTACATGACTATTTATAGTCATCTTCACTTCCATTTTTGTGAGTTTTTCCATGCCCAACTATGAGTTGCAAACAATCATCTGCAGTAACAAGTTTGTTTCACCTTGCTACAAGATACCTCACTAATATTTTCTCCTAAACATAACCTTTTCATAATTTTGATTCTCTCTTTTAGAACCTATCAAGATTCTTCTACTCTTTATGGCTTCTGCATTCTTTTGAAAATTCTACCCACAACACCAAATTATGGATTTGTCTCTACAACTTCCACCCAACCTCAAATGAAATTTGTTACAACTTCTGCTATTGCAATATTCTTTTCCGCATTTCTCGTCCTCTTGTTGTTACCCGGAATCAACAATTTCTTTGTCCAAGTTAAAGTGAAAATGTAAAGACCATTGTTATCACCAAAAAATTGATCATCTAGCCTAATTTACTAGCTGGATCGAAGTACACCATGTAAATCCAATTTTACCATATTAAAATTGCTTTCACTATGAGAGATTACTTAATAAACCACCTTTGTTAAGTAATTTACAGTTAAACCCATGAAGAATAATTAAATAAATCATTATTTATTTGATTTTCTTCTAGGAATAATTAATTAAACCATTGTTCAATTATTATTCCTTGTCATATTTGACCCAATCATGAAAAATAAACATATAAATCATTATTTATCTTATTTTTCTCTAAGAATAATGAATTAATCACTAATTAATTATTATTATTTGTTAAATTTGACTAAATCCCTGAGGAATAATTAAATAAATCCTTATTTATTTATTATTCCTTAACTAATTCCTTGAGATGATAAATAAATCATTTATTTATTTATTATTTCTAAATAAAAGTTTAAATACTTTTTCCCTCCTAAACAAATATAATAAAATATTCCAGGTGCTTATTCCAGGAATAGCATCAATAATATTTTATTATTTCTCATTATTCAAGGATAACTCAATATTTTGTTATAAATATGTTGACTTGTTGGGGTTTGACCTAGGTTTGGACTTAATTAGCCAAAAAAATCCCTGTACTATTGGCCCTTTCGGAACCAGTCCGCGGAGCGCGCATTGAGGTCTCATCCGAAGTAGTATGGGGGGGTGCTGGAACTAGGTTTCTGCACCCTTGAGATGTCTGAGGGGTTGACTTGGTCCAACTATGAGTCTCTTCATGCAGGTTACTTTGCGCACTTCCCTGGCCTTCGCTCCCTGATGTACTCGCCTTCATGCTGCCCTAACTAGGGACTATGGGGCTTTCACGCTGCTGGAGCAGCGATCTGCACTATTCCTCGAAATCATGCCTGCGATCTTACTTATCTTCTTACAACAACTAGCTATCTTTGCATAAATAGATGTCTTATATTATATTTATTCATTCAACACATTCATATGAGTTAGCGCAGTAAATAACCAGTAAACTTGCTATTCATACCCAATAATACATAAAACAAGAAAAGATACTCAGTAATATGGTAAAACTTCTCTTTATTAATCCTTCCAACGGTTACAGACTCAACCCTCCCTATTCACTCAGCTGCAGGGGTCCGCACATTTAGCTGCGGACTACTAGGCCTCTACACACTCAGCTACAGACCCTTCTCCTACTCTACAACCCAAAGACATGACTTGCACTTCGACTCAATCAATTCTTTCTATTCATCATGCTTCCTTTTTTCTCTCTCGCTATTTTCTACACATAGAGCTTCAATCTATTTATATAATCCCATGGTCCGCGGACCATGGGTAGATCTTTCAAACCAACATTACATTAGAAAAACAAGGGTGGACAAACCTGTGACACTATTATGGCTTCGCACTCCGCACCCACAAATTGTGGAGTCTTTACAATGTACTTAGTCAAAACTTGGGCTTTAAGTCCCAAAACATGCGTTGGGGGGATTCCATGACCAACATGCCCCCAAAAAAAAGATCGTGACTCACCATCGATGGTGAGAGCCAGTATTATAGCAAGAATTCTACAACTTCTAGGCCACCAACTTTACTTTTATCAACTTGCTAGTTCGTAACAAACTTGGAAGCGTCGGTGCTATATGCACAAGTACTAGTTCTCACTGCAGGTTGTCACTTGGTCAGTCAGAGCGAGATCACTAGGAGCTCAAGCCAACTTCTATAGATTTCAAAAGAAGCTCTATGTGTGATGAAAGGAAAGAAATATTACTCTATAGATGTTATTCTAACTATAGAAAGGAGAAAGACTGGAATGTGAAGCAAAACCTAGTAAACCCTAATTAACAAGCTAATTCTACTTTTGCCAAAAACATTATGAAAACCATGAAAGAAATTCCATTACCTACTCAAGGAAGTAAACAACATCTAACCATGCTATTTGTGGAAATAAATAAGCGAAAAACATATTTTTGGATCTTTATGTGTTTTTATGTGAATTTAACATGCATCTAATTTATTGTGTGTGAGTGTGGCAACGAATAGGTGGCATTAAAGGGCGGTTTTGGAGCTTGTGAGGATGTAGGATGGTGTGGATGGGTCCTAGGAGGTCTTAGGTGGCATTCTAGAGGCTTTTCCCACACTCGGCCTTCAAAATAGAGCCTACAGGAAAAACTACAAGAGGACACAGGAAAACTACAGGAGGAAAACATGGAAAATACAGGAGGCCTACAACAGGAGGCCGAGAGAAATTTTCGTTGTATATAGGGTGTGAGAGTGGGTGAAAAATGTGGATGAAGGTTATAATGAGGTGTTAAGGCGCCTAAGGTCTACCATAGAACACCAGGAGAGAGAAAGATGATTGGATTTGCTCAAGGAGAGAGGAAGAAGTTCTATGAAAAATGAAGGAAACTAGGGCAGAATTGAGGTGAGGTTTTGGAGACCTATAGGGCATGGATCAGATGGAGGGTGTGATTGATGGTAATCTGGCCTACTTTTGGAAGAGATATGTTGCATAGAAACTGACAGTAACCAAGAAAATCAAGCAACCAATGAAATGAGTGCATCCTAGGAAAAACAGAGTTTTGCATTAAAATGACCTAAACTATGATGTATAGAAGGAAATGTGGGGAAATTTTGTAAGAAATGAAAGCATGCAAAAGGACTATCAAAAATTAGGAATTGAACATGATAAAGAAGATCTAAAGCAAAGAAAAACTGGACTATCAACCTACTAGAGAGCTGAAAACTCTAGAAGTCCTAGGAAATAGGAAAATCTGTGTTTTTGGGGTAGCAAGAGAGTCTTTGCCTCCAAAAATGGTCCCAGAGGGAGGAAGAGAGGCCAAGGCACTATTTCTAGCCTCTTGAATCTTCTCTGATCACTGCCTAACTTGCTATAGAAAGCACAAATGGAAGCAAGCTACTAAATCATCAAAAGCAACCTATTCTTAACCATAAGAGAAATACATCTAACAACAAACTAATCTACAAGCTAAAGTAAAGCATACAAATACAAGTAAAGAGAAGCTTGGCTGCTTGGATTAGGCCCTAACCCAAGAGCTTCATCCCTCTGAGATACCTTAGTGCTAGCTCAAAAAGGATTCCATCTTCATTATAAAAAAATAGCAAGATTACATAAAACTATCACAAAATAGTAAGCTCGAAATTTGAGCAGAGTTTACACAAGCAAAAAAAAGTCGACCCTAGTGAGGCCCTAGGCCTCTCTACTTATACATCTGAAGCTACCAATAGCTTCCTTAAAATCAGGGAGGCTTGGCCCCAAAAACTCGAGATAACTATCAATCATCTTCCACTTGCTCGGCTGCCTTCTAGTGCATGATTCCGCTGCTTGTACTCCGAGCTGAATGAAGGGAAATTCAAAGTGAGGAGAAATAAATAAGGGGGATTCCCTCCTTTAAGTCCTATCCTTTGTCTACTTCAAGTTATTGCTACAGTTTGACCACTAGATCCTTGAATTTGACCTCGAAATCCATCAATAATCTGCATTAAATACATGTTAGACCACATGGCATAATAACTAACTCAACTCACCTTATAAGCATAAATATAATCAGAAAATCATACAATAAGCTAAGAAAATGGTTGATTTGACGAGGTTAGGAGGTAAAATGAGCCCATATAATTACCCATTTATGAGGCTCATCATCACCCCCCTACTGAAGGTTTTGTTCACCCTCTGAGCAACCTAGTCAATTTGTTGGTATTTCATGGCCCTGGTGGCCTCCCTGGCATTCTAGGTTTCTAATGTGGTCTGCTCATGTTCTCCATAAAATCCTGCCTTTCTGTCTATGTCCTTCCACTGCTCCTTCTCTTATTCTTCTCTTCTACCTTCCAACATGCCTAATATGAGTGGAGGACTTAGTTTGAGGCCAATCCAGTTGACCTTCAGCCTTTGCATGGAGCGCTTGTACATTAGCACTCTTTTCAATGCATCCTTCAGACTCATGGGGGAATGGTATTCTCTGATCTACAAGCTGTGGGGTAGGGTGTTCCATCTTCTCATGCATGCATGCACACAATCATCCCCAAGTAGCCTAAGCATATCCTCAAAGTGTGAAATGGCTTGTTCCTGATTGGCTAGATATTTAGGGGCAATCTGAGGGTCATTGGAAAGCAAGTTGTGTGTGCTGATGAGTGCCATAGGATCTAATGGCTTAGCTCTTATCATCAATGGTTCATTCTGCTCTTTTATTAACAATCTTTTCATTTCTGCTACCCTCAATTCTTCATGGTTCATCCATGACGCGATGGCCATTAATTGCAGATCCCCTAGCTTGGCAATGAGGTCCCACACATTCAAGTCTATGAGGGCCATGTTGTGTAGATAGAACTCTGCCATCTTTTCTTTGTCCTCGGAGGTCCTTTGGTCACAAAAATCCATGAACTGCCTGTAGTCTTGGAAAGGAATTATGCCTTTTTGTGACAAAGTTTTTATTTGGAATTGAAGCCATTGATCCTTCAAATAGAGCCCATAAGATTTGGCTGGTGTTCTGCATTGTAATGCTTCTATGGATAAGCTGGCCATTTATGCCAAATGAGTCCCTTTCTCCTACAGCTACCTCCTTAGTAATTCATTCTCATTCTCAAGGTGGTTTCTTGTAATGGCTTCTCTGTCTCTGAGAGCACTCAATTCCCTGCCCATTTCCTTGAGTTTGTCTTCCATGTGGCCAATATCCTCAACTCCTTTGGACTTGGCTATCTACATCCACCTATGCATTCTCGCTTTCTCTTTTTCCAACTTGAAAAACAATGGAATTACAAATTTTTGTGGGATTATCTTGCCTCCCTCAAGTAGTCTGTAATAGGAGTCAAGATTAGGCTGGGGGTCAGGTTCTTGTAGCTCTTGTGCTTCCTCTTTCACCTCTGGCTATCCTCCTATCTTTTCCTCAATTTTTTGTGTCTCCTGTAGTTTGGATAATATCTCCTGTAGGTCTGGTTTAGGGTCCTGTAGAATTGTCTTTCCCTTCCATGTAGAAGATCTTGTAGTCCTCCTTTCATAGGTTATGGGTGTCCTAGAAGGAGATTCTTTCACCTTGGTAGATGGTGAATCTTCAATGTTAATGGGAATATTTGATGAGGGCTGAGGTTTGCCTGTTTTAATTTTGGTACTCTTCCTTGCCCTGAAATACATGGAGTTTTTTCTTTTCCTGTTATGCTTTTGCTTGACTCGTTTACTGAGGGCAGTGAAGGCAGCTACTGCTTCTCTTTCCAAAGTCTCAGGAGACTCTTCTCTTTGTTATGCCCTCTCTACCTCCTTTTCTCCCTCTTCTGTCTATTTTTCCTCTTCTTGCTCTCTCTCTTTTTCTACCTCCTATTCTGTCTCTTCAACTATGTTCTCTATTTCTTTTCTTTCCTCCTTCCTCTCTTGCTCTACTATGTCACCACTGGCTTCATCTTCTCCTCCTTGGTGTTCTCCTTCCTCACTAACAACGAGACTGACATCATAGGTTAATGCCTAGATGTCATCCTCAGCTGTCATATTTATGAAAACTTCCCATGCTATAGGGATTGTAAGGGTATGGAGGGCTTCTTCTACTAGATCTTGATTAGGCCGTGGTGAGCTAGCTACTGTGAATTTCCTTCTTCTTCCTTGGTGCTGGAGTTAATGAGGGACTGAAGGAGAAAGTAAGGGATACTGAGCTTTTTATGTGTTTTGGTATCCGTGCCATATCTCAATTCTTGCAGGATTCTGAAATGATATCCATAAAAAATGTTTTGCCTCCCCTCTCAAGAAATGTATTTGATCGCTTGGTAGCTAACCTCATCCCAAGGATATGGTACACTAGCCCTCCTAATTCCATTTTATCTTCCACAGGGGTTTCATTATCTTGGAAAAATTTCCTCTTAACAACCTGACCAATTATTTTCTCATCCTTACTCTAAAGCAGCCCAAGAGGAAGGGTAGTGACCCTACTGATGAATTCAAGGGTTATTTCAATGGAGACACCTCTAATGGTTACAGTAGCATGAGTTCTTTTGTGAGGGACCAGAGAGAGAGAAAATTCATGGGCAATTTCATGATCAAACCCTCTAAACTTCTCAAAGAAATTCATCTAGTTTGCCCTTATAAATATTTCCACCACTTGAGGGTGTGCATGGGGTCTAGTGGAGTTAGTGGGGTCTTTTCTCATAAACCCCCCTATCATACTGCCTGTACTTCTTTTGAAAAACCAGATATGGAGGTGGAGACAAAGAATTTTGAGTGAAATAGAAAAACATAGGGGACTGTGTTTTTCTTAAAAAAAACATTTTATTTATTTTTATGTATTTCTACCCTCTTAAAGACTCATTTTATCTTCAATTTGAGACCAAATCCTTCGCATTTTGATATTCAACAGAGGGCATTTATGAACCCTACCCCTTCAGACTAAAATTCGTGCCAAAAATCACGTTTCCTCCCTTCAAAATGACTCATTGCCCCTCCTGTAGAAGCTTGTTGTCCCTCCTGTAGATTTTCTGTAGGTGCTCCTGTAGAAAATGCCGAGAGAAAAAATATGGAGGAAATCGATGGAGGATGGTGGATACGAGGCTATGGGGGCATAAGAAGAATACTATGTGGCTAAGTTACGAGGAGAAACTAAAGAAAAGGTGGTGAGAATGCGGAGGAGGAGTGCTCATTACCTTTTATGGTTGTTTTCAGTTATGAGTGCTGAGCTAGAAAGGTGTACGTTACCCAAATTAAGACCATTGGTCCCCACCTACTTGGTCATCATGACCCCCCTCGTAATCATCCCCTCATTACTGCATCGAAGTTAACTCTTCCTCCCACTACCTGTCCTTCGCATCTTTTGCTTAAGTTGACTGTGCGCACGTGTGGGTGATATCTCGGTTAAGTGGAGTCAACTAAATGAAGGTGGCCAAGTTAACTAGCCACCTTCCCTCTTTCGATTTCAACTGTCTCATTGCCTTCATATGATTCCTAATTATATAAATGTAGATAGAGGAGTGAGTTAGCTACTTACCTGTAATCCAAGTGTATTTGTTGCCATTAACTGTGAGGTGTTGTGGCATTCTCTGCTGCATGCCTTCATTTTCCTTCATGCATGTTGTCTCTGCTTGTTGATGTGTTGTTGTGTGTTATTGTAGGTTCTTATTTTGCTGGAGCTGAGTTGCATATGCCTTTTCAACCTTCAGATGTGTTGTCACTTGCTGCTAGTGCTGGACTTCTATGGGATCAACTGCTACAAGAATTCCTACAGGAGCTCCTGTAGCTGCTTCTCCCCTTAAAACTTCAGCTATTTTCCTATGGTTGGAGCTCGCGAATGATGCCAGAGGTGGAGATGAATGATGGAGGGATAATAGGTAAGCTTCAGGTAAAATTAATGGTGCCTTTTCCTCCTTTTAATTTTGTTTTTTTCAAAACTAAAAAATTATTTTTCTATGTTTTTTCTTGGAAAGAAAAAAAATAATAATAATGATGCTTGGAGTGTGATGCAGGCTCAGAAATAATGGAAAGGAGGTTTGAAGATGGTAAGAGGGATTATAGGTTCCTCATGAAGCTTTTCTTGTCCCTCCAATTGCCTCCTGTAGACACTTTTGGCTCTCAGTAATTCCTACAGGAGCCTCCTGTAGAAAAATCGGAGCCTCCTATAGAAACACAGTTTTGGAAGAAGATGTACATTGGGGTGAAAGAGATTCCAAAAATGATGGAGGAAAGTGTGGAGAAGATGAAATGGATGTTGGTATGAATGTCAAGGTCCCCTTAGCACCTTCTTCTTCTCCCTATAGTCCTCCTGCAAACCTGTAATGTTGGAAATAATACTGAGAGGGGGGGTGAATTAGTATTATCAAATCAATTATTTTTCATTTTACAATCAGATCTGTATACGCCACTTCAGTTATGGGAAACTGCGTATATAAGCTACTATGTCTAAAGCAACCAGTGTATATCAGAAAACTTAAGATTCATTAATTGTTGATCTTTAATTAGTGCATCAGGACTTCATTAATCATAAGAACAGTAAACAGGAGCAGTAAAACAGAACAGATCATCACACACATGGACACAAAGATATAAGGTGGAAACCCAATGTGGGTGAAAACCACCTGTTGCAATTCGTCTCTATCTTCTTTCAATTAGAAACTTCTTTTTACAATGATTCTGTACTGGTGCAGTCTTATGCCAGTACACAAGCTGCTACCTGCAGAAGGCTACAACCTTCTCTCGTTCTCCAGCTTCTCTAGGAAGGGAGCTACAACCTTCTTAGCTCTTGTACTAGCTGAGGTACTAGTACGTAGGTGCTGACCTATAGAAGGATACAACCTTCTCTTTTCTTTTAAGGACCACATTTCATAAATTTTCACACTGGATCCATGAATAACATCAATCAACCATCAAGTATATCTGCATCAACCAATCTCCTTTGCACCAAACAAAATTGAATCAAATAGTCACTTCTTTGAATGTTGTACCCAGAAAACAGTACCAGTAACTAGACACCAATTCTAAACCCAGATCACTGCAACAATAAACAGAAGTAGCTAAACCATATTTCAAGAGATGTACGCTACTTCAATGTGTAAAATCTGCGTGCATACACTGATGAAAAAGGCCAACCAACGTTTATAGAACCTGTGTGTATACGCGTCTTTTCTTTGCTGAACTTGCGTACAGATCTATAAAAGATAATTTATCCTTTTTATTTATTCAGACATCAGTTATACCCAGATCACCATATTTATAGAGCAAGTCACGCGCCAAAATAATAGATCAAAATCACACAAAGATATTACTATTCAAGCCTTAAGATCTTGATCCATCAATAGTACATATCCTTATTCTTGCACTCAGGTTCCTCCTTGATCTAGATCCCGCTATGCACCATAACCCAATGACCAGTATTCCAGATCTAACTCTTCATTAGATATTCAATTCTTAAGTCAATGTCTATGCCTAACGATCTCCTTCCCCTTTTATAGTCTTAGGCCTTACACAATACCATGGTCCAAAACCATAAAGAATCAATACCTTGGACCAAATACCTGGGTTCAACACTTCAGAATAGATACCATTGTCAAAAACCATAGGTCCAAATACCAAGGACTAACTACCATGGACCAAAAATATTTTTTCCACACGTACGCGCTTTTCTTGTGCATGAAAGTGTGTGCATACACATACGTGACTTTTGATCAGCAATCCCGCGTGTATATGCGACTTCTTCAAAGGAAACCTGCGTATGCCTCTTTTTCTTTCATTCTAAGAGCTTGAACAATGATCTGCCATCTGAGTGAGTTGCCATCAAGGGCAACACCTGGGTCATAGAGCCAAACCTATGTCATAATGCCAACAATCTCCCCCTTTGGACTTGATGGAAACCCCAAGTCACTCAAATTCATTCTCCCCCTTTGACATCAAGGGCAAAGGGTTATGCTCCCCCTGAGTTCATGCTAAAATCTCTGCTCTACTGTGTTGTGCATGCTCCCCCTGACTGTTTGCAAGGTCTGCAAGAAGATGTTCTACATGGAGATACATAACTTTATACATCATAAATGACCTTCCTACCACCAAAGACTCATACACACATCCATCTCCCAACCAAGTGGGGATTGACTCATTCACCCAACCAAGTGGGGATACACCAAAAGGTTACACAAGATAGAACAAGAACATTACATTATCCATCCTAGGCATTCTGGGGAAACCAAAGTAGGTCGTTACATGACCTTGATAAGAAAAGATATACATGACATAGAGACGAAATATCTACAACCAGACTATGATAGTTATCGACAATTAACATCAACAACATTTGTCAATCATCATTCAGATCAACAACCATGTTCTCCTTCTACACTTGTTCCCCCCGAAACCAAAATACTGTGACCTTGAACCAAGATCTTCTAGGATAATGCCAAAATGCATTATTAGAAGAATATATATGCTCCCCCTAAACCTGTGCCAGATGGTCTCTATCAAACCCATATCAGACTCCTTTCATCCTGAGCCTGGCCCACTGATTGTCTTCAAACCAACATATACGCGATCGTATCCACATAAACCGGCGTATGTACATGGATTCTCCTCATTAAACTTGTGTACAACCACTTTTCTCTGAAACAGACAAGTTTCAACAGCAAGATGATGCATCAACTACTCCTAGCTTCTGTCTGAGGTATTCAAATGTCTCCTTGGGCAGTGGTTTGGTGAGTATATCAGCAACCTATTCCTTGGAGGGAACATACTCCAATTTGACCTTTTGTTCCAGCACTTGTTCTCGAAGAAAATGATATTTGATAGGTATGTGCTTGGTCTTTGAATGCATGACTAGATTTTTTGAAATACTGATTGCACTTGTATTATCACATAAAATAGAGATAGGTGGAGTACAAGTGATTTGAAAATCTTGCAAAATTTTCATCATCCAAAGCAGTTGTGTGCAGCAAGATACAGTAGCCACATATTCTGCTTCAGCTGTAGATAAAGCAATTGAACTTTGCTTCTTGCTAAACCAAGAGACTAATCTAGAACCCATAAAGAATGCACCACCACTAGTGCTTTTTCTGTCGTCCACGCTTCCTGCCTAATATGCATTTATATATGCATGAAGTATGAGATATATATCTCTAGGATACCATAAGCCATAGTTTTGTGTCCCTTGAAGATATTTGAAAATTCTTTTAACCGCCTGAAGGTGTGCTTCTTTCGGATTTTCCTAGAATATTCCAACAATTCCCTCTGCATGCATGATGTCTGGTCGGGTATCTGTTAGATAGAGAAGACTACCAATCATGGATCTATAGGTTGGTTGATGTACTGCTACTGAATCATCATTGGCGCTGATGCTGCATCCTTTTACCATAGGGGTACATACTTGTTTTGAATATTCCATGCCATATTTCTTCAAGATCTCCTTGAGGTACTTGGTTCGTGACAAAAAAATACTGTCTTTATTTTGTTGGACTTGTAACCCAAGAAAATACATCAGCTCACCAAGCATGGACATTTCAAATTCTTTCTGCATCACCAAAGCAAAATCTTGACTCATGGCTTCTTCATTACTACCAAAGATGATATCATCAACATACACAACAAGTATTAGCAATTTATCATTATCAATTTTTACATATAAATTGCTATCAGCTAATCTTTTTGAGAAACCTTGTCGATGGAGGTATTTGTCCAGACGATAATACCAAGCCCTTGGAGCCTATTTAAGACCATAGAGTGCCTTCTTAAGTTTGCATACAAGATTTGGATCATTTCCAAGGATGAATCCATCTGGCTGCTCAATATACACTTCTTCTTCTAAGTCTCCATTTAAAAAGGTAGATTTCACATCCATTTGAAATACTTTGAACTTCTGAAAGCTAGAAAGAGCAAGGAACATTCTTATGGCCTCAAGTCTAGAAACTGGTGCAAAAGTTTCTTCAAAGTCTATACCTTCTTGTTGAGCATACCCTTTACAGAAAAGTCTGGCCTTGTTTCTAATAACATCTCCATTTTCATTCAGCTTGTTTTTGAATATCCATTTTGTCCCTATGACATTCTTATCGTTTGGTCTAGGAACCAACTCCCAAGTCTTATTCTTTTCAATCTGCTCAAGTTCTTCATTCATGGCCTTGACCCAGCATTCATATTTGCATGCTTCTCTTACATTTTATGGTTCAGTGGAGAAGAGCAATGCTAGATAGCTTGAAGCTTCTGAAATAGTTCTTCTTGTTTGTACACCCGCCTCTTTCTGCCCCAGAATTTGAGTTTCTAGATGATTCTTCTAAACGTACCTGGATGGAGTCTTTTCTTCTATCCTTATCTGCTCTTCTGGTGCCTCATGGGTTTCTTCTTCATCATAAGTCTGATTTGATGTTGAAGGATAGTCTTCATCATCTTCAAAATCTTCGGATTTTACCTGCCTAGGAATATTTCGTTCTTCATCAATCACTACATCAATACTTTCAACAAATTTTCCAAGTCTTTTATTGTAACACTTATATCCTTTTCTGTGGGGAGAGTAACCAAGGAGGATGCCTTCATCTACTCTAGGTTCAAAATTGCCAAGTTTTTCATCAGTCCTTTTGATATAACATTTTCTTCCAAAAATTTTGAAGTACTTTACCGTAGGAGTCTTACCATACCAAAGTTCATGAGCAGTTTGAGTGTTGTTTACCTGAATGTTTGTATTGTTGAGAATAGTAACCACAGCAAATGCAGCTTCACCCTAGAAGGTTGCGGGAGTTCTAGACTCATCAAGCATAGCACTAGCCATTTGTTGAATTGTTCTATTCATCCTTTCCACTACTCCATTTTGCTGAGGCATCCTTGCAGTAGAGAAGTCCCTTCTTATTCCATGTTCTTGACAAAAATTGAAAAATTCATTCTAGGTAAATTCCCCTCCTTGATTAGATCTGAGGCATTTGATTCTGTGATCTAATTCGTTTTCAACCAAGGCTTTGAATGCTTTGAACTTTTCAAAAGCTTCGTCTTTATGTTTCAGAAGTCCTATCCAACACATCCTGGAAAAGTCATTAATGAACAATATGAAGTATTCTTCTCCTCGAGGTGACCTTTTCCTAGTTGGACCACATGCATCGGTATGGACAAGTTCAAGTGGCCTACTAGCTGATCCTTCCTTCTCAGCGAAATCAGTTCTGGTTTGCTTACCAAACTGACATGATTTGCATATTGTATTATCTAGAATTCTAATGTCAGGGAGATCACGAACCGCTTGATATTTTCATGCTTTCCTTATCTAAGAGAAGCTTAGATGCCCCAATCTTCTGTGCCATAGCTAGTGTTCATCATTCTTGCTTAGACAGCATTGTTTTTGTCCTCCCTTGAGTATGTATAAATTATTTGGAGTTCTTATGCCTTTGATCACTGTTTCTCCTGTATCAAACTCACGAACAATACAACCATTTGATCAAAATATTACCTCATTTCCTTGATCACACATTTGAATGACACTCAATAGATTATGCTTTAAGCCATCAACATACATAACATTTCCAGCTTTGACCTTTTCTTTCAAAAGAACAGAACCTTTACCTTTTATGAATGTAGGGGTGTCATTTCCAAATGAGACCTTCTCTACCTTTTCTAAGGCACTATATGACTGAATTTTTTCTTTATCGCCTATCATATGTTTCGAGCATCCATTGTCCATGTACCACTGATTTTCTTGTCCTTCCACATATAAAGCTATACCACATCTTTCTGGTTGCGGTTCTTTCTTTCTCCATGTTTTGGGGCTCAATGAAGCTTGCTCCTTCTGAGTTATTTGCCGAAACCTACTCCTGCATTCAGAATCTTCATGACCGAAGTTGTTACAAATAGAACATTCTATTTCATTTTCAAGAGAAGAAAAGTTATTGTAGGTCCTTTTCATGATTCCAGTCACACTCCTTTGATTTCATGCTTCTCTGGTCATGATGGTCTTGTAGGCAACACATTGAGCTACTTTGTGTCCAAAGTTATGACAAGAGAAACATTGGCCATTGAATAAATTCCTGCGATTATCAAACCTTCCATCAAGGTGATTATAATTTTCATAGCTATTCATTCTTGAGGAAAATTGAGAATGATTTACCTGTGGTTGGTTGTAGCTTCTGTTCATCCTTGAAGTAGATTTCCCTCGATTTACTTGGTGATCTCTGTTCATTCTTGAAGTAGATTTTCCTTGATTTACCTAGTGATCTGCATTGTGCCTTTGCTATCGATTGTCAACCTGTTCACTTATCCTTACTGCTTCAAGATAACTTTTGGAGGTTGATGGCTTTTGTGCTTGAGATGCTTCTTCAGTATACCCAAGACCTGCCTTGATTAGAGGATAACACTGCACTTTGATAATCTCATTTAAAATTTCAGATCCTTTAGCAAATCTAAGATTAAGAGCTTTTGTTTTCTCAATATCTTTTCTAAGTCCCACAACTTCACATTCTAACTTTTCATTGTGTTTTTCCCTTTCAGCAAGTTGGAATGTCAGAGTATCTATAATCATATTCTTTTCTTCTAAACAAATTTTAAGTTTAGAAATTTCTTCATAAAGACCTTCTTCATCTATAGCATCCAAGTAATCATCATCTTCAAAAGCCATCAAAAGCCTATAATCATTACCTTGTTCATCTTCATCACTATTTAAAAATCCATCACTGTCTTCATGTGTATAATAGCTCTTCTTACTTACATTATGTTTTCTGTTCCATCTAACTGGTTCCTTACCTTTGTCAAGCTTATCTTTATGAGGACACTTGGTTGCATAGTGACCGACTCTTCCACAAGCAAAGCATTTAAAAGGTAGCTTACCTCTGAATCTTCTAGAACCCCGTTGAAGGTTCTTGACAAAGTTTGATTCTTCCTCTCCTTCTGACATATGTCCTGACTCATTGTATTCTCCTTTTCCTGAGGCTTTGAATGCAGATTCTCTCATGTCTGATGGTCCCCCTTTTCTCATTTCGAAAGCAGTTAGGATTTCGTGCAGTTGTGACATGGTAATGCTTTGAATATTTTGCTTTTCTTCTATGGCCGAAACTTTTGATTCAAACTTAGAAGACAAAGATCTTATAACCTTTTCAACCAAAGTAGCTTCTTTTATCTCTTCACCCAAGTTTTTCATACAATTAACAATCTCATCTATACGTAAGAAATAATTAGCCACACTTTCATCATTGTGCATTCTGAGATTTTCATATTGAATTCTGAGAGTTTGTAGTTTGCACGTTTTACCTGATCATATCCTTCATAGCTCAGAACAATCTTGTCCCATATTTCTTTTGCGGTTTTGAGCTGCATAACCTTAACGAATTCTGATTGAGATAAAATCCCTAGTAGAGTATTGACAACGTTTGCATTTGTTTCATGCTACTTCTTACCAGTCGTATCTGTAGGAGTTGCTGACGGAAATGTGTATCTTATTTCTACAATATCCCAAACTTCTGTACCAAGAGCTTGAAGATAGGATATGATTCTTACCTTCTAATAGACGAAGTTGCTTCCATCAAAGATTGGTGGCCTGATAGATGCCTCCTTTTCATAGTTGCTCATGATGATAGATCTTCCTTCAAGCGATCAAGATTCTTCTGAAGGACCTGCTCTGATTCCAATTATTGGAAATAATACTTGGGGTTGGTGAATCAATATTATCAAATCAATTATTTTTCATTTCACTATCAGATCTGTATACACCACTTCAGTTATGGGAAACTACGTATATGCACTACTATGTCTAAAGGAACAATTGTATATTAGAAAACTTAAGATTCATTAATTTTTGATCTTTAATCAATGCATCAGGACTTCATTAATCATAAGAACAGTAAACAGGAGCAGTAAAATAGAATAGATCATCACACACATGGACACAAAGGTATAAGGTGGAAACCCAATGTGGGTGAAAACCACCTGCTGCAATTTGTCTCTATCTTCTTTTAATTAGAAACTTCTTTTTACAATGATTCTGTACTGGTGCAGTCTTACACCAGTACACAGGCTGCTACGTGCAGAAGGCTACAACCTTCTCTCGTTCTCCAGCTTCTCCTGGAAGGGAGCTACAACCCCCTTAGCTCTTGTACTAGTTGAGGTACTAGTATGTAGGTGCTGACCTACAAAAGGCTACAACCTTCTCTTTTCTTTCAGGGACCACGATTCATAAATTTTCAGACTGGATCCATGAATAACATCAATCAACCATCAAGTATATCTGCATCAACCAATCTCCTTTGCACCAAACAAAACTGACTCAAATAGTCACTTCTCTGAATGTTGTACCCAGAAAACAGTACCAGTAACTAGACACCAATTCCGAACCTAGATCACTGCAGCAATAAACAGAAGTAGCTAAAACATATTTCAAGAGACGTATGCTACTTCAATGTGTAAAACCTACGTGCATACACTGCTGAAACAAGGCCAACCAATGTATACACTATTATGCATTACAGAACCAGTGTGTACGCACCTTTTCTTCACTGAAATGTTCTTAAATAATATTTCTAACACAAGGTTAAGTAAAAACCCCTTTAGAGAAGGTATATTTTATATTTTTCAAAGGTCATTATGTTGCCCCACTTTTATTCCTTCTACCAAGCTAATGGGATCATAAGGAAAACTTAAGTACATGATCCTCTAGATTTAGGTGTTAAACTCATTCTAAAACAAACTTTTCAAAACTAGACAACTTAAGCTTTAGCCATGGTAATGATTCCTAATATTGCTTGCAGTCTAATCACAAAAAACCAGATGCCCTTATTCAACAACATCCTAACTAAGAATTAGGTTGTTTTAACCAAGGGCTTATTGCTAGACATAATTTCCTCAATAGTGACTGAGTACTCTTAATCCATAGGCTTACCCAGAACCTATGACATATGGTGTGTGATGGTGTTTACTTAACCTAAAGGGTTTTCAATGAAAATGTGCAAAACAAAAGTAAACCAAAAGGAGAATCAAATGTACCTTATCATGGAAGGTGGCTATACAAAATTTGTATTGATTGAATTCTTTGCAATCTTGGCTCCATTGATCTCTTCAAGTGTGACCTACATAGAGGAAACAAATGATCTCCATTTCTATGTTCCTATAGACTAAAGTTAGCATTAGCGCTATGAAAACCCAAATACAAACACAAATAAAATCAATGAAAATTTTGTTGCTAGGGGGGAAAGTAATTTTTTTTATTATACCATTTGTGTTTGCAATAGTTCCTCCCTTCATTGTCCATTTTCCTTGTCCCTCCTTTCACTATAGTTCATTGCCAAGGCACACAATATTCTGCATCTTATTACAAGGAGAACTTCAATCCTCATTCCATTGACATTTCATTATTTATACCTTTCTCACTTTGTTCCATGGAGAGGATTTGTTATATAGATGGCTTTGCACAAGTGATCAAATGTATTAAGACACTTTCCTGATCATGTTTGATATGGTACTTTCATCCTTATCTTCTAGAACTGATCAATTTTGACATCTTTTACCCTTATCCCTTCACTCTACTAGTCCTAGTGGCTTCAACTCTATTTTGTTATCTAACTAGAGCTATAGGATCCAACAAGAGTGTTGAAACTCTCCTTTCTATTTTTCTAGGTATGTTGAATAGGAAAAGAACTAGTTTTTGTCAGGTTACATGGACTTATTTATGCATTCCAACCTCTATTTTGATGCCTTTCCTTAGTAGACCCAAGGGGATGTCACTCTGAGCTATGGAAGACCTATATGGTGATGCTTTGAGCTATAAAAAATGCCCCCTAACATGTATGAGGTCATAAGAGAAGATTATGGTTGATATACATTATAATAATGTCAATGGGTGAGGCATAGAAAGGGATTCAAGGATGCAAAACCTACAAAAAGCTGCAAAATTCCTAGTCAAATACATATAGTATTCATCCTTGAGTTCTGAATAACCAAAATCAGTATTGAAAGAATTTATCCTGGTTTACTATTAAAGATTTTACAAACTCATGTCATCAAGGACTAGTCATGATACAATGCATGTCCCTAGCACAATAAATATTAGTAGGGTTGTGGAAACCAATGTGAATTCCCAAATGATGGCCCTAAAAAATCATAATACATTATCCATAGAGGAGGAAATATGCTTGAGTGATATAGCCCCATTTCCTAAGGTATTTTATTGGTTATGATGGCATGACTTGAATACATGTAAATGAATGAACTAATGTCGAGCATGCAAGGAGATTGTCTAATTACTAGGCATTGAGGGATCCTGGTAACAAACATGATGGAGACCACCAATAATAAAAATGTTTCCCAAGTTATATATCGCAATCTATTTAGTGTGAATCAATGAGTTGATGTCGAGCACTCATAGAATTAGTTAAGATGGGCCATGATGAAAACCCACTATCAACTGCAAGGAAGCCTGACAGTGAGGACTGTGTCATAATCTGATAGGGTAGGACATAAAGAATAGTGAAATATTACATGAAAGGTCAAAAATGAAGTGGAAATATTTATGTGGGTCCTAACCCTATATGTCAGTTTCTAAAGTGTACCACAAATTGCCATGAAATATGGTACAAACATCATGTTTCTACCCAATAGATAGCCAAAAACTCCTTATGATATCATTAGTAGCATGATAATATGATTAAAATACAATAAAAATACCCCAAGAATGAAATATATAACATGAATAGGTATGCTCAATATGATAAAAGATATTTTAAGATCATTTCCCCCATAAAAAAGAGGAAATTTTGACCATTCTACTCATTTGTTACCCAAAAATAGATAGATTGTGGAGAAACCCTCTCGTTGTCAGTTTTTTTGTTATCTTGGGAACACCAAGCCATGAAACGAGATTCTATCACCACCAAGTAAGAGATATTAACCTCCTCTTTCATTTGATATGCATTTTACCTTGCTTTTTTTTCTAATTATGTGTTGGGCGAACCTTAACTAAATCAAATGTGCTCCAATGCTCTATCATAAAGCAAATGAAGAGTTGTTGGGTTCTTCAACACTCCATTGTGAATCGAATAGAGAATTTCAACTCTCCTTTTTCCTAGTGGTAGAGTGTTAAAGGCTTTGTTTTGTAAATATAGCCTAGTGAATGTAGGGATTGGTCCCAGTTTTTGGCATATGTAGAAATATCGATGTTTTTTATGTGGGTTTTGTAGGTTTTGCAAGATGTTTGAGTGGAAGGAAATAGAAAATGAGTTTGATGATGTGGCTTCCATGGAAAATCTAGGGACATTAGCTTCCTTACACAATTGTGGTCTCTTTAAGTTCTTTGAAACACAAACTATGAGGGTTCAACCTAGATTACTGGAGAGGATCACATAATGGTGGGATCATGTGGAGAAACACATTAAAGCATAGGGATTAGTGTTAAAAATAGAGGTATAAATTATCTACTTTCTCATGGGTATTTTGAGGAGAGGAACCCCTTTAGTGGTGTCTGGAGATAGATTGGTTGGTGAGATATTAATGAAATATTTCATTAAACAGTATTGTGTTCCCACTACATGAAAGGCAAGTGAAATATCCCATTTAGGGATATAGTAGACCTCCCCCTTCATACCATCATATTCATTGTGACCAGAATGGTAAGTTCATTGAGTCCCCACTTCGCTTCCAAAATCTAAGTTGACATTGCAATTCGGTGCATGGCCCTGACATTATTTAACTGGTGTGAGGGACTGTTGGAAAACTTAAAAGAGAAATTGACTAAATGCATGAAATGAAAACAATTTATTTTTTTTTTCGTTATGGAAGCATCGTAGTCACATTCTTTTTTGAGCAAGTGCCAATATTGCATCCACAAATTTCTACACCATGATAAGAGAGGACAAAACCCTAAATTAACAAGTGGACCAAGTTGATGGCTAGGCTAGGAGGTAGGAATTGTCACAAGCATATGATATTTACTACTTCAATTAGTTCGAGGAGTAATTGATTCTAATTGATGACTATGCGTATGCAAGGACTAATTTATGCCTAGACCCAAACCTAGTTTGTACCCATAGCGATCAATGGGGAGACTTGGGTGAGTAATGTTTTTATGTTTTCTAACTTTTTTGGTATTTAAAAAAAAAATTAGATGTTTTTGGTGGTTCAATGTACTGATCATTATCATTTTTTTGACACAGATGTTGTGCCATAAAGATTAGAGGGAGAGTCTCCATATATACATTAGGAAGCAGTTAGAGAGGTTGAGCCACTAGTGACCTGAGGAGATTCTAATCATGATAAGGATGATTAACACATTGAGTTGAAGTGGGTGTAGTGAAACCTATAAGTTATGAGAATGGGTGTACCATTTACACGAGTAAAGGATGTTTTGCAGCATATGTAGCGCCACACCATGGATGTGTCTAGCAAGATGGCTCATCTTATTTGTCATTTTTCCATGATGGTTATTTGTTACTAGGCTAATTGAGACTTAGTTGGTGATTAGTGATAGGAAACCTCTATTGTCTATGTGTACTCCCTTTAGGTAAATTTTGGACATTCATATAGTATTTATGGGCTTATGAACCTAGGCCTATGAACCCAATTTTGGCACTATATATCTTTTGACTGTTACTTATGTGTTTTTTACAATGATGATGAAAGTGATCCCATGTTGTTTATGTACAAGCATGTTTAGTTTACTTGATTTTATAAATGCGATAGATTCCATTCTAACATAGTTAGCGAATGAATCATCCAATACATTAGAACTTCTACTGACATCTTGATAAATGATGCAATCAAATGAATGCTCAAGAAGACATGCCTTAACATAGAAATGAAATAAAATAGGATGCCGACATGGTGGAAGTGATTTAGCTGTGATGCCATGAACTAAGAGTCTATATTATCGATAAACTAATGAATTCCTAAAGTTATGGACTCAATTAAGAGTTCAAAGATAGCACTGTACTACACGACATTGTTAGTGGTAGGGCCTCGAACTAAGTCCCCTGAATTCAAAAGTTCATTAGTGGGTGAAAAGTGCACACAAGTGGCAGAAGCAATGTTTTGGGAACTACAGTTGGAACTATCTGCATATTCTGTGTATATAAAAGGGAATTCTAACATTTTCAAACCATGTACCAAACATGATAAGTAGAGAACAAAAAATAACACATATGTAGAAAAACAAAAAGAGCATATATTAAATACATATGTATAGGGAACTAATCCTAATGACATAGGGATAATACTTATTTAAATAGAGCCTGTTGTGGGGCTCAGTAAGAGTGTTCCAATCATAGTCAATCACCACATATGCCCCCTTCTTTAACATATGTTTAAAAATGTAGGGACCTGTTGTGCCCTACAACAACCCCCCATTTCATAACATTTTTATCACAAACAATTAGCATATGAAATGGGTCCCTTTTAAAAATTTTAATTGGCATTAATGAATTTGTTCGAAAAAGGTATGATAATCAAATGAATTTGTGAATAAAAGCCTTTTTGAACAAATAGCAAGCAATTTTTGGTTAAGTCCGAAAAAGCAATCGCAAGATCACTTGTTACCTTGGTTCTTCCCAATGCGATATCGCTATCGGCCATCGGCAATAGCCAATGCACACACAGAAAAAGCACATGCCTTCTCCCTGATGCGACACAATATCGGTGATCAACTATCGGCGCTGCTTCTTATGAAAAGCGTTTTAAGCCACGACCCGATGCGATATCGCTATCGGTAGTCGGGAGAATCCCATACATTTTCATAAGGCGTTCAGATCTTTTTCCCCGATGCGATGTGATATCGCTATCGGTAAATCTTTTGATAAACATCTAGGGATTATGTTCGCGCGCTAATATGATGCAATGTCGCAATCGGCATTCGCCAAGATCTCTCCCAAATGATAATATCACTCATACCCCCGATGCGATGCGATGACGCTTAATGACGACCAGAATTCTTAAAAGGTGATTATTTCAAAGCTTTAAAGTTATATTTAAATCCGATTTGACAAAAGCACAGATTTCAAAAAGCCGTTAAATACAGGGATAAGGTAATGCATGTGTATTTAAAGCTTTGCCCCTTCGATTTAACGAATACTTACGATTAGACCTTTGAAAAAATCTGTTGCACGCTTTAAGGGGTCATTCGGTTTAATAACTTAAGTAATGGTCATTTATGGATCTGCAGGCTGTAAAATCACCATCATTGCATCTGCGATTCCTTCTCAAATCATTAGATCTGCAGCCACTTTTAGAATTAATCTCACCACGCTTCAAGCAATATATCTATCCCGTTATGGAATGTCATTGTTATTTCCTTGTTACGATTTCTCTTGCACTTGTGTAGAATTCAACCGTCGAGAGAAGCCTGAACATGATGGGAAAGAAATTCAAGAAGGTGGCAGGTTCTACTCCAACACCTGTCGCAGGTCAAGCTGCTATAATTTCAAAGAAAGGCTTAATCTCAGATACTACATGCACTGGTCTTCCTAGCACTACGTGGCAAGGTACATATAATTTGTTAGAGGCTGAACAACTAGAAAAAACAGTAACTGAGGCTAGTGTCGATGAACTAAGGAAGTCCGAGGCAACTCTCAAGGACTTGGCCGACTCCTTTTTGCACAGAATAGCAGCCAGAGAACAAGTCCTACCTTACACTGATGTGGTACATTGGGCAATTGAGGAAATTACCCTCACTGATAGAACCTTTCATACCAAGGATAGAAGGATTTTCGGGTCCTTCAAGCCAGACGACCTGAGGCGGATGTATCATTTGCCTGAACCTGAGATAGTCTATAACAGAGCTTTTGTGGAGAAGTTCGCGAAAGAGAATGAATCACCATCCGAACCTCTGCGAGATTGGAGGCAGAATCCAGCCAAACACAAGCATGATATCTCGGGTAAGTACTCCAATGCTTCTTTGGCTTCTCCCTATTGCTATGCTGGGATTATGATGTGTAGATTGTGGGGATTACATGACTCTGCAAATATCCATATTGATATGGTCCCCTTAATGGAAGCGGCCGTCAATAGTACAATCATGGATTGGGCCACTATTCTGTCTGATAAATTGGTCATAGCTGTTCGTGAGTTTAGAGCCAAAACCAGAGTCACCGAAAGAAAAATCCCACCCTTTTATTACTCTGCTTACATTATGGATACCCTGTGTTTTAATTCTGAGTTTCCTGTCCTTGGTTAGAGATGGACCACCCATGACCCAACACCCATTCATTTGTATCATCGGAAATTATGGAAACCCTCTTACAAAGACCATTTGTATCAAATTTGCAATGGTTTCATGGTGCCCGTCCACTATTCTATTTTCGACAGACCTATCCCAAGAATTTCCTATGAAGCTTCTTTTGACCTACCAGCCATAGCCCATTGGTTCGGGGAAGAGCATTTTACCTATATTAGAGTTTTTGGAAGCAAGGCTAGGCCACACGTTCTCCCTCTGTACATCCCAGATAAATTGTTAGCCCGGGAAATCTCCTACCAGATTATGTCTGAGGGTGTCACACAAACTCTCAAAGAGGAGAAAAAGAGAGGATGGCCCTCTTTTCCTTTAAGAATTGGAGTTTATACGCTGCTAAATTACAAGCATGCAGAAAAGGAAGCAGCAAAACTCCAAATGATATCCCTGGCTTCTATTCCAAACAGACTTTATGATCCAAAAAAGACTGCTTTCATTGCCTTGGAACAGGCCAAACTGTCAAAGGTTGTTCATCAAGAAGATCAGTTTGACGACCTGTTCGTGAGTGCCGATTCAATAAGCCAAGTCAAATAACTTGCTGTACTGAGATACGAAGATGTGGAGTTAACTGAATTTAATAAACTTAGAAAGCAAAGGTTGCAAACTCTGCCTCTAGATTTATTATCCACAACCCCAACATCCTCCTCAAGCGAGCCTGGTCAGCAGTAAATTGTTACAATTAAAGAGTATGATAAACAACAGGAGGAAAGGCAAAACAAGCTGCAAGCAGAGAAGAATAAAAGGGAGCAGATAGAAAGGCAGCAAAAGGCACAAAAGGATCAAGAGAAAAGAAAACAGAAAGAGTTAGAACAACAGAGAAAGAGGGAAGAAGAAGAGAAAGCAAAGAAAGAACTGGAAGATAGGCAGAAAAAGGAATTAGAGGAGCAGCAGCAGAAAGCACAAGAGGAGCAGCAGCAGAAAGCACAAGAGGAGCAACAGCGGAAGGCATTCGAGGAACAGCAGAAGATTGAACAAGAGAAAGAACAGAGTAAAGTCCACATAGAACAAAGTGAGCAAATCTCTACTGATCCTGAATTGATTAAGGAATGGAACCAATTTGATTCCATTATCAGTGGTAAGGAAGCCTCCAAAGACTTAGACGCCTCTAAAACAAGTAAAGCTCCCGATACTACTTCTTCTCAGGTTCTAGAAGGAACCAGCGGCCCACCCATGTTACAGAATGTTGAGGTAATCACTCAAGACCCATCCGATCAAATTGATCTTCAGGTGGAGGAAATTCCTCCCCTAGATATTTTCTACAGCCCAAAGCATAGAGCCGTTGTTAGGCGCTCTAGGAAAAGACGAAGGCTTGATCAACCTTCTATTTCACCCGAGCAAACAATCACGGGCAATGTGGTCTGGAAAGGGGAATTAGATCCCTCTGAAGATCTGACTAAGCTGTCGCAATTTGCGGGAGCTTATTCGGCAGCAACTATTGACAAAGCATCCGAAGTAAGTCTTCTGTTGAAGACTAAAGATCATGAGATATATGCATTGCAGGCAGAAGTGATAGAGGCAAGAAATAAGGCAGCGCAGGTAGAGGAACAGTTGCTGGCTCAACAGCGAGAAAATAATTTATTAACCCAGCAGCTGCTAATCGAAAAACAGAGGATAGACCAAAGTGACATTCAGAAAGCACAAGAATTATCAGAGGCAATATCTCAGTTAAAGGCATCGAATGAGCTGATCATGAAATCTAAAGACGAGCAAATAATTCAGCTATCAGCACAGCTCGAAGGTATTAAGGGCGCCCAGAGTATTGATGATTTCAGAGCAGAGGCAACTCGAATAAACAGCGCATTAATATCTCAGATCAAGCTCTTGTGCCGACAACTTGTTGACGCTGAGTCACTTTGTGAAACATCTACAGCAGTATGTGAGCAAATAGAGAAGGCCAGGAATAAGCTAGATCAGGCTGAGGATGATATAATAGAATATATTGAGTGGCAAGACACTCCAGAAGGAAAAGCGGCGAACTTGTCCCAAATCCATGTACCATACAAAGACATACTCTTCATGGAATGGAACACTCAGGTAATGAAAGCGGAAAGGGCAGCCTCAAGATGTAAAATGATTGCCAGCAACATGATCAATCTGGTCAACGACACATTGTATCTAGCAAATATGATCTCCCAGTGCACGCCTGGAAACATAACAACAGCGAACATGCTGGAGCACAGAAATTACCCTGATCTGGAGAAACAAGGACGGTTAATCGCCGGAGTAAATACCTTAACCGCCGATGCATACTGGCTCTTTCTGATTAAACCACATTCTCAAAGGTCGGCTCTTAACTGTTTAACATATGCCCTCCGATATCTGATTTCCGACATTCAGGATGCCACATATGATGCTCAGCTAACTTCACGCCTCAATACTCCACCAGAAGTAGAGCCAATGCTGGCGATATGTCAGCGAAAGAGTAAAGGCAAAGAGACCTCTGAATGAAGCATCGCCGCCGACTGCCAGATCACCAGGAAACAAGATGATACTTGTTAAATGCCAATTTAGTAGCTTTTTCAGTTTTTAGATATTTAGATATTTAGATTAGCATAGTATTTATAGATCCTTTCATTGTTTTGGAAAGGGTCGTAAAATTTTGTAAAAGACTTAAAGGCTGAAGTTTGCACTATTGTGCTTCAGTCTATATATTCTTTTTTGAAACTCGACCACTGGTTCTTAATTTTGCTTAGAAGGCTGTTTTATGCAAATTGTGCACTACTGTCATTTGCCTGGAATGCTTTCTGGTTTGAAGGAAGGACCGCGACATAGTGATTAATATACTGGATTGATCAAACAGCTTACATGGTACTATTATCTGTATCTGTTCTCTTTTCTATTATATGAATTGCTGTGTTATTATCTTTGCTATTGTTGAATACATGTATGCAATATAACAGCAAATCTTCATTTCATATCACTATTGAATGTTTTGTGATTTGTTATCTTTCTCACTTATACGTGTAGCAGCAATATAAATGATTAAGTGTAGTAATTCGCTATTATCGCTCTGCATAACTAATTATGCAGAGCAATCTTAAATGATTTAAACATCTATGCTTTAGTGTTAGAGTCATCTATATGCCTGCCACTAAGTACAGATTATCAAACGCTGCACTCTATGAATCGATAAATCCCGGGATTAGATTATAGTTATTATATTTCTCTTATAGTTTAGCTATTCACTTATTATCATCTTATTTCGTAAATCATTCATCCATCCCGTTTACTTATAATTCTTGGGAAACTGGTCCCATTATCCCCAGTCGGAGCCACTATACCCAACGGAAAAGGAGCTGCACTAAGGTCCGGACTGGGTGGTTTCCCCGATGTTGTTGCAACGAATTTCGGGGCATCAACATTTTTGGCGCTAGAAGGAGGGCATCGACTGTGAATGGCAAGCAGGTCCAGGTCTGCAAACCATTCTAAGAGTAATTCTCCCTCCAAATATTCTCCTCCTTCTCAATCACATGCTGGTTCTCCGGCACACGATCGAGAAAAAGAGGAATCAACCACCACTGCTCATACCCATCATATTTCAGAACAATTAAGTCTTGAATCCCCTGAAGTTCAGTCTCTTATCCATAAACTTCAGAGCTTCTCGATTTCGCCTCAGAAATCTGAAGTATCACAAAGCAGTGTGACCTCGCAGTTCAACTTATCCCATCCACTTACCAGACTTCAGAGCGAAAAACTCGGTATTGAACCTACTGAGTTCCCTTTACCGAAAAGGAAAAAGGCTAAGAAGATTACTGAAGGATCTGATAGTGAAGACCTCTCTTCCATATCCTCCATCTCAACTCCTAATCTGCGAAGTCAACCATCCACTCCTCCGTTACACACTGTTGTTCATCAGGGAATAAGTACTACAGCATCTCAAACTACTCACTCTTCAACGCTCTCTTCTCCTCAGTCATCTGGAATCCCATCAATAGTAACAACTATTGTCGCCAGCATAATGGCAGATCCATGGACTACACCAGGTGCAGTCAATATGCCCGCACCATTGCATGATCTACCTGATGCTCCTGAAAAATGGTTGCCTAAATTTAATCCAGATAACGGTACACAAGCTGAAGAACATATTAAAAATTTTATGTTAGCAGTTAATTTAAAAGGGGTGACAGAGCAAGATGTTGTTGTCAGGCTTTTCCCTTATACCCTGCAAGGATCGGCAGGATCCTGGTACTTTTCCTTACCTTCAGGTTCTATTACCAGCTGGACCACATGCCAAGAGCAGTTCCTTACCAAATATGGAGATGACAGGTCTCTTGCCACTTTAATAAATGACCTCTCCAATTTGAGAATAGAGCATAGGGAACCAATAAAGGAGTTTAATGCTCGATTCAACAAACTCCTAAATAAAATCCCCACCGCTTCAAAACCAAGTGAACAGATTAGGAGCGAATGGTACATTACTGCCCTCCCTTCCAACATAGCTATTTTTGTTGACAGGGCTGGCAAACCTACCTTAGCCGAAAATATGAAGGAAGCACTTGCTGTTGAAAAGCGCATTAACGCTCTAGAGAAGAAAGCTGCCTTGGAGGATAGAAAAGCTAAAAAAGTTTCATTCAAAGAAGATTCTAAGAAAAAAACCCCAAAAGACCCGTACGACATGGAAGGTTTACAAAAAGTCCTTAAAACATTGTCTAATGAAATGGTTGAGATTAAAAAACAGGTGGCCGAGACTTCAAACAAAAGACCATTTAGAACTTTTAAGAAAACTGAGACAAAGCCACCCAATGTTATATCTAATGCAGACTCAGAACAGGATGAAGAGGAAGAGGAAACAACTTCTCAAACAGATGATGAAGAAGAAGTAGTTGAATGCCACGGCATGTGGGATTTTATACTCCCAAACTCTGACACCGAGAATCAAGAAGAAGCATTTCCTGTTACTACAAGAAGTAAAATCGCTTCTGATCCTGCTCAAACAACTACAAAAAAGAGGAGTGCAGGTGCTGCCACACCAAAGGAAAAAGTTCTCCCAAAAAAGTCGCCTGTAGCAGCTCCTCAAAGCCAGCCTCCAATTTCTAATTCTCCTTCGACATCTAAAACACTAGTGGTATCTGACTCCATGGAGTATAATATTGTTGATGATATGAAAAAGACTAAAGCAAACATAACCATGTTTGAACTTAGTAAGTTAAAACATCAGCAGAAAGTGCTCCTAAAAGAATTTAACGTTGTTCCTTCTTCTCCTCTTCCTAGTTCAAAAGCTGCTAATGATTCAGGACAACCCCCTCCAGGTATGGTTGAAGCTACCGATTCGGTTCTGATCGGAGATAGATCCAATTCTCATACCCCACCTTTCTTGCTCACCTATGAAATCTATAATCGAAATCTGCATAACTGTTTAATCGATTTAGGGGCTTCATCTAATATTATGCCAGCTTCAGTTTGTTCTAAACTGAACATAGAACCCCAGAAGTCCGCTATCCACATTGTGCAGTTAGACAGAACCAAAGTACAGGTTATAGGAGAAATTAATTCCGTGACTATCAGGTTGTCTGCTGATCCCAGAATAGTACAGAGAATAGATATTTTGATTGCTGACATACCTGAATTCTATGGTTTAATTTTGAGCAGAGATTGGTCTGAAAAACTGCATGGATACATTTCCACAGATTGGTCACATATATGGCTCCCCTACAAGGGTAAGCCAAATCAAATAAGGATCGACCGTGAGAAACACATGACCCACACAGTAACCGATTTCGAACAAGAAAACCAGCCTGTGGCCTTCAACAACAACATTTTGGGAAATTATTCCTCAGATTCATTCTTTGGCAACTTTGTTGCCCAACCTTCCCCTTTTTCAGTTAATCATTGTACATCTCAAGTAGAAAATTTTTCACAAACCAATTTATCCAAATGCTTCAATGAAAATCAAAAGGATGTAAATATTTTTGTTGATTCTCCTTTATTTTGGTCTTTGTATTTTGATGGCTCTAAGTCCAGCGAGGGCTCAGGAGTAGGTTGCATTTTGGTTAGTCCGCAAGGCGAAAAAACAATGCTATCCTGTCGATTAGAATTTGAATGCACCAATAACACGGCCGAATATGAAGCTCTAGTGCAGGGATTATATAAGGCAATCGACCTTAAAGTCCAATATATTAAAGTATTCGGCGATAGTGAGATCATTGTTAAGCAGGTAAGAAATACAATTCATTGCCTTTCAAGCCACCTTAAGCATTATCAATCGCTAGTGCAAGATCTTACTTCGCATTTCTCAGCATTCAACATTTCTTCAATTCCTAGATCACAGAACTCAGCAGCCGATTTACTAGCCAACGTAGCTTCCAAACTTCTGCCTTCCGAAGACTATAGTCTTGATAGATTTTCTATAGAATTAATTTTTAGGCCTTCAGTTCCTGATAATATCACCAACTGGAGGGTTTTCAACCATGACGAGGACATCTTGCAATTCTTAACCTCTGAAAAGTCCTATGACAATCAAATCATTGAAGAAGATGAGCATGATTCTCAAATGAAAAGAACATCTCAAGATAACGCAATTCCTAAGCCCGTAGTAAAGCTCGAAGACCTTTATGACATTAAAGACAGGTTCAAACCTGTAATTAATACAAAACTCCAAAGCTCTACTCTTAGGTTTGAGTTGATTAATTTGGGAACAGATCAAGCTCCTCAAAATATCAACTTAGGATTAGGACTTTCTATAGAAGAAAAGGAAGCATTTATCAAACTCTTCAGAAAAAACAAACAAGTTTTTGCTTGGAAGTATGACGACCTCAAGACATATGATACATCTATCATACAACATACTATTCCTATGCTTCCTAATCAAAAACCAATCCAGCAGAAGTTAAGAAAAATACATCCGAATTTGGAGAGCCAGATAAAGTCGGAACTTAATAAGCTTTTAAAAGCTAAGATTATCTTCCCTATCCGACACTCAAACTGGGTCTCTAATATGGTACCAGTCAGGAAGAAAAACGGCGACATCCGAATCTGTATTGATTTCAGAAACTTGAATAAGGCAAGCTTGAAAGATAATTTCCCACTGCCTACCATGGAGCAAATCCTCCAATCGGTAGCAGGATCTGAATTGATGTCCTTTCTCGACGGTTTCTCAGGATATAATCAAGTGCTGGTTCATCCTGATGACCAACTTAAAACCACATTCAGAACAAAATGGGGGACTTATGCATATCAAAAGATGCCTTTTGGACTCATAAATGCAGGAGCAACATTCCAAAGAGCTATGGATACAGCCTTTAGAGGGTTAATTAATCGAACAGTAGTCGTCTACCTCGATGATATTACTGTATATTCTAAGAAGAGATATAATCACTTGCATGATTTAAATCAGATTTTTCAACGATGCAAAACACATGGTATCTCTCTTAACCCGAAAAAGTCTTTCTTTTCCCTTGACCAGGGTAAGCTTTTAGGATTTATCGTATCTAAGGATGGCATTTATGTAGATCCTGATCGAATTAAGGAAATTTCTGAAATTCCTTTTCCACACAACAAAAAATCGATGCAGTCGTTTTTAGGACAGATTAATTTCGTTAAACGATTTGTTCCAGATTTTTCACGAATTGTACTACCACTACAAACGATGATTAAAAAGAATTCAACCTTCAGATGGGGATTAGAAGAAAAGCAAGCCTTTAATGACATTAAGCAATCAATAATCAATGCCCCAGCTCTGAATACTCCAAACCTTTCTAATCATTTTACATTATATACCATTGCATCCGACTTATCTTACGCAGCAGTGCTCACCCAGTTGAACAATGACAATTTGGAAGCGCCTATCTCGTTTTTTAGTTCAAACTTTCAAGGCGCCGAATTAAACTATTCCGATGTTGAGAAACAAGCTTTTGCTGTCTTTAAAGCAGTCAAACATTATCGACCCTTTCTTTTCAAAACCCATACTAAAGTGATAGTTCCTTTCTCAGCAGTTAGGCAACTATTAATCCAAAAGGAATTGGGTGAAAAGAGGGCAAATTGGGTCGCAGCTCTCCAAGAATATGATCTAGAAATAAAGCCAGCAAAGATTGTCAAAGGTCAAGGTTTTTGCAGGATATTAGCAGGAGCATCAAACATTCCGGAATCAAGTGATACAGAGCAAACTCAAGAAGTTAATCAGCTAAGTGTTCCTTATTCCGAATCTCAATATGCTGATTTGATGTTTTATTTAAAGAATGGTTATGCTCCTACCAATTTTTCCTACAAAAACAAAAGGGCCATTAGATTGAAAGCTAAGAGTTTTTCCATTATCGATGATGTGCTCTTCAGAAGAAACTATGATTCTGTCCTATTAAGATGCCTTGAGAAACCTGAGGCTCAAAAGGTTTTGCAGGAGCTACACGACGGACCAGCAGGAAGACATTTCGGAGCTGATACAACAGCTCATAAAGTCATTCATGCTGGATACTATTGGCCTACTTTGTTTAAGGATGCTCACGAATATGTAAGGAAATGTCTCAAATGCCAAACTGCCAGTGGAAGACAACAAAAACCAGCTTTCCCTTTGCAACCAATCAACATTGAACAGCCTTTTGAACAATGGGGATTGGACATCATTGGAGAAATTAATCCATCTTCTTCCAGGCAGCACAAATATATTCTTACAGCAACTGATTACTTTACAAAGTGGGTAGAAGCAATTTCGTTAAAGACAACAAACTCTGAGGCGATCATTGAATTTATAGATCAGTTCATCATTACCAGGTTTGGTGTTCCAAACGCTCTTGTCTTTGATAATGCTTCTTATTTCTCAGGTAATGCGATGATTGATTTCGCTGTTAAAAGGGGATTTAAATTAAAGTATTCTGCTAATTACTATCCTCAGGGTAATGGCCTAGCAGAATCAACTAATAAAAATCTAATCAAAATCATTAAGCGAACAATCGAAGAGAATCATAAGAACTGGTACAAATCCTTGGTATTTGCATTATGGGCCGATAGGATAACACAGAAAGCCTCCATAGGAACCTCTCCGTTTAATCTTGTCTACGGAAAAGAAGCAATCATACCAACCAATCTTCTTCTTCCATCTCTAGCCCTAGTGCAATTTATTGACGAAACTCCTTCTTCCTCTATCCAGTTTAGATATGATCAAATTCTCAAACTTGAAGAAGAAAGGGAAAAAGCCAAGGTTACACACGCCAAACATCAGCAAGTCATTAAAGCATCTTTTGATCTAGCTTCGTCTAGTCCTAAACAATTCCAAGTCGGAGATCTAGTCCTGAAATGGGACAAAGCCCATGAAGACAAAGGTAAACACTCCAAGTTTCAGAAACTATGGCTTGGACCATTTCAGATCTGTGAAAAAGTAGGCCATTCCACTTTTATACTGCAAAATCTATCAGGGGTGAGGGATTCTCTCCCTGTCAATGGTCTGATCTTGAAGAAATTCTTTAATTGAGGAGGTAACCCCTTCTCTTTGTAGTTTGATAGTTTTTATATAGTTTGTAGGATTTGTAGAAATAAGGATGTGGGATATCTTCCATTGACCTTTCACTGTAGTTAAAAGTTGTCTCGCCACGACACTATTAATATTTGCTTTTGGATAATAGGGTCTTAAGTTAAGAGAGAGATCATTTATAGGAAATTAGATATCTTTTTATTCTGAGATCACAATCTAACTTTTGTAAACTTTACTCTGAACGAAGTTCTATGAGTCATCTTGGGTTTTCAAAATTGGTCTCCAAAGGTTATCTATATTAAAATAGAAGCTAATCCATCTTCAGCGTCTATAAATCCCAACCTGTCATCCATATACTCTTAAGAAGATAGTTGTTCATCCCATTCACCAAAAGTTTATGATTACTCAGAGTGTAATTCTAAAATATAAAAGATTAAAGATAAGAGGTCTTATTACAAGCCTGCTTACCATGTTCATAGGAAAATAATTTAACTGACATTACCAAAACTGCATATCAAACAGGGTAATGGCTTGAAATTTCAAGACAAGGGGTCTCATCACGAGCCAGCTTGTTCAGTTTGATTACTACCCGTGAGTGGCATTGTCATTATCTGGCCACCAAACCAGGACAATGGCTTTTATCTTAAGCAAAGAAGAAAAGAAAGTGAAATTCAAAAATGTGAAAATATCTTTTGAATTCATTCTGTTTAGTCACACTTTTAAGTGAATGGAAAAATGGACAACAACGTGGTTAAAAGGTAACCCTGCCGAGACTATAAACGTTTGCTGGCAGCAGAGGCTCTACCTGTGACAGAGGAGTTTATTTTAAAAGCTGATATGGAAAAGTTTTCTATTTTACCTTTATGAACCATTAAAGACTTATTTTAAAACTTAAAATGCATTTATTTTCTTTATAAAAAGAGGAAGTCAACTGAAGAAGCCTGTTTTATTCAGAATCAATAGACATCTAGTTATATTAGAAATTTCCTTTCCCTTAAAACCATTCTATTTAAAAAAAAAAAAAAAAAGTGTAAGTATGTTTATTAGTTCAGAGATAACTGGTTCTACCAACGAATCGCCAATTGTTGTGCCCTACAACAACCCCCCATTTCATAACATTTTTATCACAAACAATTAACATATGAAATGGGTCCCTTTTAAAAATTTTAATTGGCATTAATGAATTTGTTCGAAAAAGGTATGATAATCAAATGAATTTGTGAATAAAAGCCTTTTTGAACAAATAACAAGCAATTTTTGGTTAAGTCCGAAAAAGCAATCGCAAGATCACTTTTTACCTTGGTTCTTCCCAATGCGATATCGCTATCGGCCATCGGCAATAGCCAATGCACACACAGAAAAAGCACATGTCTTCTCCCCGATGCGACACAATATCGGTGATCAACTATCGGCGCTGCTTCTTATGAAAAGCGTTTTAAGCCACGACCCGATGCGATATCGCTATCGGTAGTCGGGAGAATCCCATACATTTTCATAAGACGTTCAGATCTTTTTCCCCGATGCGATGTGATATCGCTATCGGTAAATCTTTTGATAAACATCTAGGGATTATGTTCGCGCGCTAATATGATGCAATGTCGCAATCGGCATTCGCCAAGATCTCTCCCAAATGATAATATCACTCATACCCCCGATGCGATGCGATGACGCTTAATGACGACCAGAATTCTTAAAAGGTGATTATTTCAAAGCTTTAAAGTTATATTTAAATCCGATTTGACAAAAGCACAGATTTCAAAAAGCCGTTAAATACAGGGATAAGGTAATGCATGCGTATTTAAAGCTTTGCCCCTTCGATTTAACGAATACTTACGATTAGACCTTTGAAAAAATCTGTTGCACGCTTTAAGGGGTCATTCGGTTTAATAACTTAAGTAATGGTCATTTATGGATCTGCAGGCTGTAAAATCACCATCATTGCATCTGCGGTTCCTTCTCAAATCATTAGATCCGCAGCCACTTTTAGAATTAATCTCACCACGCTTCAAGCAATATATCTATCCCGTTATGGAATGTCATTGTTATTTCCTTGTTACGATTTCTCTTGCACTTGTGTAGAATTCAACCGTCGAGAGAAGCCTGAACATGATGGGAAAGAAATTCAAGAAGGTGGCAGGTTCTACTCCAACACCTGTCGCAGGTCAAGCTGCTATAATTTCAAAGAAAGGCTTAATCTCAGATACTACATGCACTGGTCTTCCTAGCACTACGTGGCAAGGTACATATAATTTGTTAGAGGCTGAACAACCAGAAAAAACAGTAACTGAGGCTAGTGTCGATGAACTAAGGAAGTCCGAGGCAACTCTCAAGGACTTGGCCGACTCCTTTTTGCACAGAATAGCAGCCAGAGAACAAGTCCTACCTTACACTGATGTGGTATGTTGGGCAATTGAGGAAATTACCCTCACTGATAGAACCTTTCATACCAAGGATGGAAGGATTTTCGGGTCCTTCAAGCCGGACGACCTGAGGCGGATGTATCATTTGCCTGAACCTGAGATAGTCTATAACAGAGCTTTTGTGGAGAAGTTCGCGAAAGAGAATGAATCACCATCCGAACCTCTGCGAGATTGGAGGCAGAATCCAGCCAAACACAAGCATGATATCTCGGGTAAGTACTCCAATGCTTCTTTGGCTTCTCCCTATTGCTATGCTGGGATTATGATGTGTAGATTGTGGGGATTACATGACTCTGCAAATATCCATATTGATATGGTCCCCTTAATGGAAGCGGCCGTCAATAGTACAATCATGGATTGGGCCACTATTCTGTCTGATAAATTGGTCATAGCTGTTCGTGAGTTTAGAGCCAAAACCAGAGTCACCGAAAGAAAAATCCCACCCTTTTATTACTCTGCTTACATTATGGATACCCTGTGTTTTAATTCTGAGTTTCCTGTCCTTGGTTGGAGATGGACCACCCATGACCCAACACCCATTCATTTGTATCATCGGAAATTATGGAAACCCTCTTACAAAGACCATTTGTATCAAATTTGCAATGGTTTCATGGTGCCCGTCCACTATTCTATTTTCGACAGACCTATCCCAAGAATTTCCTATGAAGCTTCTTTTGACCTACCAGCCATAGCCCATTGGTTCGGGGAAGAGAATTTTACCTATATTAGAGTTTTTGGAAGCAAGGCTAGGCCACACGTTCTCCCTCTGTACATCCCAGATAAATTGTTAGCCCAGGAAATCTCCTACCAGATTATGTCTGAGGGTGTCACACAAACTCTCAAAGAGGAGAAAAAGAGAGGATGGCCCTCTTTTCCTTTAAGAATTGGAGTTTATACGCTGCTAAATTACAAGCATGCAGAAAAGGAAGCAGCAAAACTCCAAATGATATCCCTGGCTTCTGGAACAGGCCAAACTGTCAAAGGTTGTTCATCAAGAAGATCAGTTTGACGACCTGTTCGTGAGTGCCGATTCAATAAGCCAAGTCAAACAACTTGCTGTACTGAGATACGAAGATGTGGAGTTAACTGAATTTAATAAACTTAGAAAGCAAAGGTTGCAAACTCTGCCTCTAGATTTATTATCCACAACCCCAACATCCTCCTCAAGCGAGCCTGGTCAGCAGCAAATACACCTACCTCCTGTTACAATTAAAGAGTATGATAAACAACAGGAGGAAAGGCAAAACAAGCTGCAAGCAGAGAAGCATAAAAGGGAGCAGATAGAAAGGCAACAAAAGGCACAAAAGGATCAAGAGCAAAGAAAACAGAAAGAGTTAGAACAACAGAGAAAGAGGGAAGAAGAAGAGAAAGCAAAGAAAGAACTGGAAGATAGGCAGAAAAAGGAATTAGAGGAGCAGCAGCAGAAAGCACAAGAGGAGCAGCAGCAGAAAGCACAAGAGGAGCAACAGCGGAAGGCATTCGAGGAACAACAGAAGATTGAACAAGTGAAAGAACAGAGTAAAGTCCACATAGAACAAAGTGAGCAAATCTCTACTGATCCTGAATTGATTAAGGAATGGAACCAATTCGATTCCATTATCAGTGGTAAGGAAGCCTCCAAAGACTCAGACGCCTCTAAAACAAGTAAAGCTCCCGATACTACTTCTTCTCAGGTTCTAGAAGGAACCAGCGGCCCACCCATGTTACAGAATGTTGAGGTAATCACTCAAGACCCATCCGATCAAATTGATCTTCAGGTGGAGGAAATTCCTCCCCTAGATATTTTCTACAGCCCAAAGCATAGAGCCGTTGTTAGGCGCTCTAGGAAAAGACGAAGGCTTGATCAACCTTCTATTTCACCCGAGCAAACAATCACGGGCAATGTGGTCTGGAAAGGGGAATTAGATCCCTCTGAAGATCTGACTAAGTTGTCGCAATTTGCGGGAGCTTATTCGGCAGCAACTATTGACAAAGCATCCGAAGTAAGTCTTTTGTTGAAGACTAAAGAGCATGAGATATATGCATTGCAGGCAGAAGTGATAGAGGCAAGAAATAAGGCAGCGCAGGTAGAGGAACAGTTGCTGGCTCAACAGCGAGAAACTAAATTATTAACCCAGCAGCTGCTAATCGAAAAACAGAGGATAGACCAAAGTGACATTCAGAAAGCACAAGAATTATCAGAGGCATTATCTCAGTTAAAGGCATCGAATGAGCTGATCATGAAATCTAAAGACGAGCAAATAATTCAGCTATCAGCACAGCTCGAAGGTATTAAGGGCGCCCAGAGTATTGATGATTTCAGAGCAGAGGCAACTCGAATAAACAGCGCATTAATATCTCAGATCAAGCTCTTGTGCCGACAACTTGTTGACGCTGAGTCACTTTGTGAAACATCTACAGCAGTATGTGAGCAAATAGAGAAGGCCAGGAATAAGCTAGATCAGGCTGAGGATGATATAACAGAATATATTGAGTGGCAAGACACTCCAGAAGGAAAAGCGGCGAACTTGTCCCAAATCCATGTACCATACAAAGACATACTCTTCATGGAATGGAACACTCAGGTAATGAAAGCGGAAAGGGCAGCCTCAAGATGTAAAATGATTGCCAGCAACATGATCAATCTGGTCAACGACACATTGTATCTGGCAAATATGATCTCCCAGTGCACGCCTGGAAACATAACAACAGAGAACATGCTAGAGCACAGAAATTACCCTGATCTGGAGAAACAAGGACGGTTAATCGCCGGAGTAAATACCTTAACCGCCGACACATACTGGCTCTTTCTGATTAAACCACATTCTCAAAGGTCGGCTCTTAACTGTTTAACAGATGCCCTCCGATATCTGATTTCCGACATTCAGGATGCCACATATGATGCTCAGCTAACTTCACGCCTCAATACTCCACCAGAAGTAGAGCCAATGCTGGCAATATGTCAGCGAAAGAGTAAAGGCAAAGAGACCTCTGAATGAAGCATCGCCGGCGACTGCCAGATCACCAAGAAACAAGATGATACTTGTTAAATGCCAATTTAGTAGCTTTTTCAGTTTTTAGATATTTAGATATTTAGATTAGCATAGTATTTATAGATCCTTTCATTGTTTTGGAAAGGGTCGTAAAATTTTGTAAAAGACTTAAAGGCTGAAGTTTGCACTATTGTGCTTCAGTCTATATATTCTTTTTTGAAACTCGACCACTGGTTCTTAATTTTGCTTAGAAGGCTGTTTTATGCAAATTGTGCACTACTGTCATTTGCCTGGAATGCTTTCTGGTTTGAAGGAAGGACCGCGACATAGTGATTAATATACTGGATTGATCAAACAGCTTACATGGTACTATTATCTGTATCTGTTCTCTTTTCTATTATATGAATTGATGTGTTATTATCTTTGCTATTGTTGAATACATGTATGCAATATAACAGCAAATCTTCATTTCATATCACTATTGAATGTTTTGTGATTTGTTATCTTTCTCACTTATACGTGTAGCAGCAATATAAATGATTAAGTGTAGTAATTCGCTATTATCGCTCTGCATAACTAATTATGCAGAGCAATCTTAAATGATTTAAACATCTATGCTTTAGTGTTAGAGTCATCTATATGCCTGCCACTAAGTACAGATTATCAAACGCTGCACTCTATGAATCGATAAATCCCGGGATTAGATTATAGTTATTATATTTCTCTTATAGTTTAGCTATTCACTTATTATCATCTTATTTCGTAAATCATTCATCCATCCCGTTTACTTATAATTCTTGGGAAACTGGTCCCATTATCCCCAGTCGGAGCCACTATACCAAACGGAAAAGGAGCTGCACTAAGGTCCGGACCGGGTGGTTTCCCCGATGTTGTTGCAACGAATTTCGGGGCATCAACAGGACCGTGCAATAGAGGTTCTAACTTTCCCACACCTAGTTTATCATGTTTCTAGTTATAGACCTTGACCAAATTACCTTTGAAAAAGATGTGAGATCGAATAAACTTTTCATACTAGTGTTTGACACATTTTTTATGGTCTGTGTTGGCTAAAAGAGAATTATAATATTGTTCATCGAGTTGGGCCAAATAAACAAGGTGTTCTTCCTCAACCAAATTGTTAGGGAGAAGTTCAATGACAAGTTTTAACAATGGGATTTTGCATTCAATTGGAAACATCAATTCCACGCCATATACAGGTTGTAAAGGAGTAAATATCAAGGAGGTCTTGGCCAAGGTTTGATAATCCCAAAGGGAAGAAAAAACCATGAGGTTCAAATTTTGTTTGTGGTTCTACAACATGCATTGGATCATAGTTTTCAGGATGTGATTGATGGCCTTGAATTTATCATTAGCATGAGGGTAGTAGTGAGAGAAGGTCACATGACAGAACCCCAATTTGGTTTCCTTGCCATAGATTTCTAGCCAAAAACTATCTCAAGGAAACAACATTCCCATCATTATACTGAGAGGTTTAATTTACTTATTAGAGGCACATTTTCTCAAGTTGCAAATCCATATTAAGGAAGGACACCAACATCATCCCTACGTTAATCACATTGAACTTGCTCTACTTTTGGTCCCTAAACATTGTACTCAAAAATTTCAAGTTTTGGGGGATTCTCTAGTGCTCGTTAAATGGATATAAGTTTCCTACATTCATAATAATTTAGTTTTTCATCTAATCTATGAAGATATTTTAGCATGCAAGTAGCATTTTCCATATATCTCTTTTCACCAATTTGCATCTTCACCCTTGCTGCTTTCTTTTAATTACCTTTAGTTGAGGTCCTTTTGGTATCACACAATTATTAGCTTTTGTGTGTCTAAGCCTTTGTAACATGAATATAGAGTTGTGATGTTGGATTAGGCCATTATTAATATGATTTTTTTGTAATATCCAAAAACTTATAGCAATTAATAAGGTAGAAATGATAGAAGTTATTTGATCATTTTATTAGATGGTAGCTTATATTATGATTTGAAAAGAGAATTGCATTTCTCCCATGTCTCAAAAATCAAGCAATGCTCTTAAATATTATGGAAAGTAATATGCATGTGTGTGAGAGACAAATATGAAATTAAAAAAAAATATCTAAGAAAAAAAAATTATAAATTTTTGAAGCTTTTAATTATTCTACATAAATGCTTTATAAAAAAATACAAGGTAATGTTTTGTGAATAATTAATGTATTTTTAAATTGTTTAAAGTTAGAGTTCCATTACACTACCTCCAAAAATTTGCCATCAGATATAAAAAATAAATAAAAATTGAACAATATTTACTTTATAAAAATATAATTTGTATCATTTTTATTTTATTAATTATTATGTGATATAATTCAATCAAGGTTTAATTCACAAACTTTCCCCAAAGTCATTTATTTTTCCATCTAATAGTATAAAACATAACTTAAGCCCATCGAATACTAATATCATAGTATTTTGATCCATTGTAGAGTTCGTGCTAAATGTGATATTATGTTGTTGCTACTAATGTCTCCATTTTTAACCAAAAATGCCAAAATCTCAAATATTGACTTGATATGGAACTAGCACAACCACATCATTAAATTTGGTTGAGATACACTGATAGGCGTATCACAACTACATGTTGGGATTTATAAACCCTGATATTAAACACTTTTATCTTTGATATTAAACCTTAATATTAAACAATTCTATGGTAGAGTTTCAATACACTTTTATCTTTATTATAAACATGTTGTCGTTGTGACAAATATCCTCCAAATTTTTCCTTAAATTCAAAGTTTGGAGCTTCCTTGTGATCCTATGATCTATCATTCCTTGATTTTTTTTATTCGCTTCTTGGTCAGTTGATGATTTTTTGTGTTGAAGTCACTTTCTTAAACATGCTTATATTTTGATGCATTCAAAAGAGCACCTCTTTCTTGCAAGCTCAATGGTCAATGTTTACCTCTGTAGACAAGCATTGCGCAACCTTTGAAAACAGAACATGTGCAAACACTAGTAACAGTGATTGCACAGTCCTTGGTAGTAGGAATTACACAAATCATAGAGCCTACGTAGCCCCTACTAACAGTCCATGGGATAGTTACACTACCCAATCCATGTCGATAGTCAGTGTGCAACATTATTTGATAGTCTCTCTCACTCTCAGTGGAAATTGTGTCATCATTCGAATGAGTCTTCTCAACTATCGATTTTTCACACCTTTTTCTTGCACAAGTGTCATTTTCACTTTCATGACTATCATTTTTACTTTATTATTCTTTCAAAAGTTCCTCTTTTGATTTCTCTTCACTTTAGCATGAGTCATTTTTACTTTCTTTATATTTTTCAAGTGTCGTTTTCACTTTTCTTACTGTCACAAGTGTCACTTTTAATTGTTTGTACTCTTGCATGTGTTTCACTTTGGCACACTACTAGAGGCATATCTAGTAAACTCTTCTACATTAGTTGATCATATATATCACAATAATATGTGTTAGAAACTTTCCCACAACTTAGCACACTTTCTAGTCACAGTTGATACTTATGTCGTAACTTGTATTATGCGTCGCAAAGCTACATTTCAACCATTGCACTTAGAAATAAGTGTCGTTTTGTTGTCGCTTCAAGGTATGCATGTTGATTTTCGGTATTGTGCATTCTTTGGCTTTTTTTGAGGTTATCTAAGTGTGAGATCACTATCTCAGTTTTTATTTTCATGTATTGTTCTCTCTTCTCTAATTGATCCTACACTTAGTCATTTTCGAAACTTTCACTATCTTTGAAACTTGCTAACATTTCTCCCTCTTGTAACTATGCATTCTGGACTCATAAGTGACAATGCACCACCCTCTACCTCTTGGAACTATGCATTGCGCAATCCTAGAGGATAGCCTCCTTCAATTGTAAATTGAGCAACCTTTAAGTATGGACCATCACTATAACTACTCAACCCTATCAATTGTGCAATTCATGATTCCTTCTACCCTGGATTGTGCATTGCACAGGTATAGTGGACAACTGGTTCATTTATGTGTCACTATCATGCCCAACTGCACATTTCTCAATGCTTTCTCTTCAACCACTAAGAATTGTTTATTTACAGTGTGCAACTTTATCTCCTTGTCTCTGTAACTTTCCCTACTACACAAATCCCTTCATCAACTGTGCAATATATTCCTCCTCTTTTTGGAGCAATACGCATTGCACATTTTAGTGAGTAAGCCCATCACTTTGTCTTCTAGACTTATCCACTACGTGAGACCTTGAAATGTTTTCCCTAATTTCACATTTTGCAGTTCTAAAAGAAAGTGTGGCTATCCTTGAGTCACTATAGCCCTCAACTTCATAATTCTCAACCCCCTACTCTCAAAACCCTTATTCGTTGCCTCATCACAATCAACGTCTTCCATGAGTAAGAAAAGGTAGAATAGGTGTTTTTTGAATTGATGTTGGATTTACATGAGTGGATTTCCTTTGAAAGTGTTATAATTCCAACATGGAAAGTGTTAGGACTCCAAATTGACCATTTTCGACCTTGTATTTTTGCTATAATATTGCCCTTTTTCAGTCCATAAGTTGAAAGCTTTGATTACATAATGACCTAATCATCCCAAGGTATGAAGTAACTCTCCGCATGACTATATGTTTAATTATTCATTACATATTCATGTTATCTTTATATTTATCTTTGGAAAAGTTAACCAAGTTGCTAAGTAACCGTTGAACTATCTAAAGTCTGCAGAAATTATAATTCATAGTTGTTGTAACACCAGAAACAGCAACTACGCAGTTGCTGCAACACTAGAAATAGCAACTACGTAGTTGCTACAACACCAGCAACAACAACTATCTAAAGCAGGAAACATTATTTTGCAACAACTGGAATACCAGAAATAACAAACGGTAACTATCAGAAGATCGCCAGAATTCCATGCTGACACAGCATGATCAGCAACTGTCCAAAAAGGGTAAAACACGGTTACAGTTGCTAAAACACTAGGAACAGCATGAGTTTACTAATTTAACAACAATGAGGAAGTGGCAAAGGATAGTGCGAGGACTCCAAGAAGACGGTTGAAGTTTGGTTACCAGCTGTGTAACAGTAAGAGACCCAAGAAAGAATACACCGTCACACTGTTGTAACAGCATCCTGTAACAAGGATGGATTTTTATTTTTGACAAAAAGGTTTAATTGAATGAACGATGATAGTCTATTGTAATAGATGTCTCCTCTATAAAGAGGAGACATCTACATTAGAAGGGGGGGGCGAGAAAAACAAGTTGTAAGGGATGTTTTGAAAGACAAACAGCAAGTCTAAATTTTTATTGTAACTGGACCTTTTGGCAAATGAATAGAAGATTGTTCTGAGCACCTAATCCAACATTTGTGTTTTGGGGAATCTCGTGAGAGGGACAGGGCCCACCTTCTTCACAAGATTCACCCATTTATTTCCTGTCAGTGTGTAAGTGTGTTTGGTAATTTCCTTTTTGCTAGTACTCTGTTTGGATTCTGTAGCATTACCTCTGATAATTTCCTTTTTGCTAGTACTCTGTTTGGATTCTGTAGCATTACCTCTGATAATCTCCTTTTTGTTGGTACTCTGTTTTGTTAATCGCTTGAAGCTGTAAAAGAATACTTCACTGGTGAATTAGAATTGCAGTGTGTATTAGCAATCTGGTTACAGGGGCAGGTGTTGAACATCCTTACCTGAAGGATAGGGTCTTGATCCTCTGCTAACAGAGCAGCCATTACTTCTCTTTTCAGATTTGTATTCTTAGTTAATTGCTTTCATTTTATCTTTGCAATACACTGTTATAACATAGAGTAAGGAGTTTTGATAGAATCATGTATACTACAGCTTTTAATGCTTTTAGAATTAAGTACATACAGTACGCGGTCACCTTTGAAATAAAAGGACTTTCACGGGTTGACAAATTAATGTGGTACTTGACTGTTTAATCAATAAACAATTCAACTAGCCAACATTTTGGCGCCGTTGCCGGGGAAGGCGAATAGAGATTTTTAAAAGCATTAATGATTTCTTTTTAAAAATAACAGGTGCATGAGAGGATGCAGGAAACCTAATTTCACAGGCGGCAAAGGCGGAGGAGGTAGAAAAACCTTTATTGACGAAATTATCTCCAAGGCCGAGACATCACAGAGGACGAGTTCCCGGAGACCTCAGATCCAGCATTCCTCACGAACAGATCGACAGACGGAGGAAGTACTAGGACCTGAAAGGAAGCTGGAAGTATCAGAATACACTGAGGAACCGATAGAAGAACCTGAAGAAACAGAAGATAAAGCAAGTGATTCAGGAAAAAGACCAATGAAGGATAACAGAGCAGAAGGAAGAGGGGAAGACTCACTCTCTACTCTGGAGTTCCCTATTGGGGAGCTCCCGAGAGGAGAAACCCCTATGAAGAACATTCCACTTTCAGCATTACCCAACTTTCATGGGTTATCCTCTGAAGACCCGGATGAATTCCTCTTTGAATTCAATATACTATGTAGGAGTTATGATTATGTGAGCCCTAATCAGAAACTAAAACTGTTTCCAACAATACTGAAAGGGAATACGTTAAGGTGGTTTATGAGCTTAGGAGCTCAGGCAATCACTACCTGGGATCAGATGAAAGAAAGCTTTCTGGCCAAATATCAGGATTACTGTCGAACAAGAGAAAGGAAGGAAGAATTGTTTAAAATGGTTCAGAAGGAGGACGAGAATCTGGAAGACTTTGTGGAAAGACTGCAGTATAATCTGCAGTGGTCTGACCACCCTAACATGAGTAAAGATATTCTGAAAACAATATTGCTGAAAGGGGTACGAGATGACTGCTTGGACACGTTGAATATGCTGGGAAAAGGGGACATTTCCAAAGAACCATTTGATGAAATCATCAACCTCTGCATGAGATGTTCAAGAGGAGCAGTAAGCAGATCAAAAAGTAGGGACAATGTATATTCAAGAGTCCAGAAGTCAGCAAGTGGAGGAGCAACAAGGGCTGAAATAGGTAATTTGTTGGAAGAAATTAAAACTGAGATGTTAAGCGCTTTTGCTTCACAAATTGATGCTCTGCAGGTAAAGAAGAAATAGGTAGAAGAAGAAGCTACCCTAGCTATTTTTTGTTCCAAATGCAGAGAAAAACACCCACTCAGGGAACGCCCATTAGATAAGGTACCAATCTGCACGATCTGTGAAAAGGACCATGAGACCCAGCAATGCCCCTCTCTGCCTGGAATAAGAGCAGCATTGCAGTCAACTGAAGAAGAGGCTGAATCAGTGTACCTGATGACACAGAGGAGGCAATGGCCACAAAGACAAGGTATGAATTCTAACACAACATTTAGTCGTTGGAATAATCATTCTTCTTTTCAAACAAATTACCCACCCATGAACCAAACGCAGTACCCACCCTTTAACACAATGAATTTTCTACCCATGCAGCAACCAAGTCTTCCTTTTCCTGATCCTACCATATTGAATCCTTGGGCTCCCCAGCAATCGTATTTTAATCAATGGAATCCGAACTGGGCAGCCCAACAGATACCATTTCCTCAGCATCAACAGTCTCTTTCCTTACCATCCAATACCCCTCTGAATAACCAAGCAATTAGACCACAGTTGCCTATGCAACCCAGCCCCAACCCAAATAACAATAAAGCCCTGCAAGTAATTGATATTCAAAATCAGCCTATCTCCCCCATGCAATGTAACGATATCCATCTTCGCTCAGGGAGAATTGTTGAACCCATCATTGATGACATTACTGACTCCGATAAAGAGGAAGTTAGAAAAGAAAAACCAGCTAACAATAATGCGGAAACAGTTGAATCAGCATCTAACAACAATGATCAAGCAGCAGATCCGCCATTCCCTGAACGGCTGGCTCGCACTAAAACACTTCAGCAACCTGCTTTTAACATTTTAGGCGAACTACAGAATTTATATGTTAAAATTTCATTGTTGCAAGCATTAAGAGATGTTCCCATTTATGCTAGGACTGTTAGAGATATCTACATAAAAAAACCTGGAAGAAAAACTAAGGACCCCCTCACAGTTCATGTGATGGGAGAGTTGACTGCTTTAATGACAAAAAAAGATCCTCCTGTGAAATATGGTGACCCTGGTCACCCTACAGTAACAGTTCAAGTTGGAAAAACCTTTGTCTCTAAAGTTCTAGTAGATTTAGGTGCTGCAATAAATATTATGACACTTGAAACAACACAATTGCTTCAGTTAAAAAACTTTATTAGGGAAACTCCAACCATCCTAGAGTTGGTTGATCGCTCTACAATTAAACCCGAAGGGGTCATTGAAGATCTAATAATTTCTATAGAATCCTGGAATTACCCAGCTAACTTTGTGGTGTTACAAACTAAAACAAAGTTGGGGGGTCATCCGCTGATTCTAGGAAGACCTTGGCTGGCTACAGCGGATGCTTTCATCAGCTGTAGATCAGGATCAATGACCATCTCTAATGGGCAGGAAACCAAAAAGCTTACCCTTTATCCTCATGCTACACCCATGATTAATAATGATAATTCTGTATGGGTAGATTATGAGGATGAAGAAACCCAACCTATCTTGACTATCGGACAAGCTTTAACTTTCAAAGACTCTACCGAAGATGAATTAATCAGTAGCTTCATTTATGAACCTTCTTCGATCAGCCCAGAAATCTATAATCACTTCACTGCAATCTTGGAATCTGAATCTCAGCAGAACCTGAAAGATAAAAATTTATCTCAGACAACAGTAGGCAGCCCCTCCAAAAGTACAACAATAGAAATTGAGCCTGGCAAAACATTAAATATAAATCCTAACTTAACTGATAATGAAAAACAGCAGTTAATAAAATTAATCCGGGAAAATAAATAAGCATTTGCATGGGATTATACGAACATGAAGGGGATCTCTCCTGAGCTATGCACTCACCGCATTTATATTAAAGAAGGATCCCGCCCAGTCTGTCAACCCCAGCGGCGAATGAATCCCAATCTAAGGGAAATTGTGAAGGAGGAACTTCAAAAACTCTTGAATGCAGGATTTATATACCCTATATCTGATAGTGAGTGGGTTTCCCCACTTGTAATTGTACCCAAGAAAAATGGAAAATGGAGAGTATGTGTGGATTACAGAGCTCTGAATAAAGCCACCTAGAAAGACCATTTCCCTTTACCATTCATTGATCAGGTATTATATAATTTGGCAGGTAAGAAATTCTTTTTATTTTTGGACGGATTTAGTGGATATAATCAGGTTAATATTGCACCCCAAGACCAGGACAAGACCACGTTTACTAGCCCATGGGGGACCTTTGCTTACAGGGTTCTTCCATTTGGGCTCTGTAATGCTCCAGCAACATTTCAAAGAGTAGTGATAGGGATTGTTTCTGATATGCTAAATGATTCCTTAGAAATATTTATGGATGACTTTACTCCTTATGGAGTGACTTTTGAAGATGCACTGCAGAATCTTGAAAAAGTACTTAAGCGATGTGTAGAAGCACACCTTGCCTTAAGCACTGAAAAATGTCATATGATGATGAATCAAGGTATTGTATTGGGTCACTTCATCTCATTCCTAGAATACAAGTCGATCCAGCCAAAATACAGGTAATTCAGACCCTCCCTATCCCCAAAACACAAACCGATGTAAGAAGCTTTTTAGGACATGCTGGATACTATAGAAGATTTATTAAGAACTTCTCCAAAATAGCTTCTCCTCTATTTGTGTTATTAACAAAAAATGTTGAATTTAAGTGGACTGATGATTGTGAAAAAGCATTTAATGAACTTAAACATCAGTTGTCTACAACTCCCATTTTGAGAGGACCTGATTGGGCACTACCCTTTCATATATCCTCTGATGCCTCAAATACTGCAATTGGAGCTGTCTTGGGCCAGGAAGAAAATAGTCTTCCCTATGCCATTTATTTTATCAGTAAGAATATGACACCAGCTGAACTGAATTACACAGTCACTGAGAAGGAATTTCTAGCAGTCATTTATGCCATCAATAAGTTTCGACATTATATTACTGGCTACACTACTTTTGTGCATACTGATCACTCGGCCATTAAATATAAAATGAATTAATCAGTTACAAATTCCCGAGTCACCAGATGGTTATTATTATTACAAGAATTTGACATCACAATTGTAGATAGGCCAGGAAAAGAAAATTTAGTTGCTGATTTCCTTTCTCGATTAAAAATTGATGAAAATATTCCAGTAGATGATTCTTTTCCTGATGAATATTTATTTGCAGTATCTGCTCACTCACCTTGGTATGCAGACGTTGCCAACTATTTAGTTGCAGGAAAATTTCCATCGCACCTATCACACAGGGAAAAAAGAAAGATCATCCAGCAAAGTGCTAGGTACAGCTGCATAGGCGGGTGTCTTTTCCACATAGGAATTGATCAGGAAATCTGGAGATGCATTGGTGAAAATGAAATTTCTGATGTGTTAAAAGCTTGTCATGATGGCCCTTGTGGAGGGCATTTTGCAGACAAAAAAACAGCACACAAGGTACTCAGAATGGGTTATTATTGGCCCTCACTCTTCAAAGATGCAAGGAAATATGTAAAGGCCTGTGATAGCTGTCAAAGAATGGGCCAGCGTAATCACAGGGATGAAATGCCACTCAATCCCCAGGTAATTCTTGAACCTTTTGAGAGATGGGCATTAGATTTTATAGGTCCCATTAATCCTCCATCCAATCAAAGAGTGTACATATTAGTATGCACAGATTATATGACTAAATGGGTAGAAGCTAAGGCACGCCTTATAGCTAATGAAGAAGCAGTACTAACATTTTTATTTGAAGAGATCTTTGTTAGATTTGGATTGCCTAGAGAATTAGTCACGGATGGAGGACCTCCTTTCAACTCTCATGGCTCCAAGGATACACTTCAGAAATATCATATTAAGCACAAAATGACTACACCTTATCACCCCCAAGCAAATGGGCAGGTAGAAAGCACCAATAAAGTCATAGAAGCCATTTTGACAAAAACGATAAAGGAGAATAGGAGGGACTGGTTTCAAAGGTTGCCTGAGGCATTATGGGCCTATAGAACTACTTGGAGGAATACTACAGACTTTTCACCGTATGAATTAGTTTTTGGAAAAAATGTTGTTTTCCCCGTAGAGTTTGAAATTAAAACTTTAAGAACTGCTTTAGCTGTTAACCTTGACTTGACTGATGCACAGACAGCCAGGTTGCATCAGCTTCAGGAATTGGACGAGAAGAGACTGGATGCCATCCATCAAACAACCATGATACAGCAACAAAGAAGCAGGTGGCATGACAGAACCATCAAGCAAAAGCAGTTCCAGAAAGGTAACTGGGCTCTACTCTATGACTCCCGTTTCGAGAATTTCCAACGTAAGTTAAGAACAAGGTGGTTAGGGCCTTATGAAGTGGATGTTGTTTTTCCAAATGGGATAGTCAGACTTTTAACAATTGATGGAAGCAGAATACCACTACTAGTGAATGGGTATCGACTCCGTTTATATCAACGGCCTGTTTCTAAAGAAGATTTTAAAGCCACTTGAATGGCAAATAAACACTATGCTTCCCTAGGGGAACTTGTTGTCCCTCAAGGCACTTAAATTTCTGTTTATTTATGCATTTTTTTTAGATTAAATATTCTTTTTAACTAATAATCCCTGCCAAGCATTGCCATATTACATTTCAGTATTTTGCAGATTTTAGCTTCGGAAAATAGCTGAGAACAAAAGCTTCAAAGGAATCACTTTGCGGACTTGGGAACCTGTTGAGGGCCCTAAAATCAGGTCAACAACAAGGGGGATACCCACCCGGTCCGAAACCTGGTTGGCAGCTCCTTTCCCGTTTGGTGTAGAGGGTCCGACTGGGGATAATGGGACCAGCTTCCCAATCTAAAGGATGTATGTGTGTGTGTAGATTTTGATGATGCTAATATAGAGGTAATTTTAAGCTAATTTAATTCTAAACTCTAAACTGACTCTATGCTACTGTAATCTAACAAAAACAGCACATCTAATCTATACTAACCCAGGGTAGAATTCTTCTATTATGCGATCTAAAAAGATTTCATACAATAAATGGTAATAAAGATCATTCAGCTATCATAAGAATATAAATCAATTAAGATAAACCATTCTGCATAAGAAGTTAGGCAAAACAGTTGTGAACAACATATCGCATAATCAGTTATTCATATGTCAAGCACAAACAAATGACTCCACCGTACAAAAGTGCCAAATGGTAACCCACACATTCATACATTAACATATAAACAACTCAGCTGTATATCACTCTAAGAATATGAACATAAATTAATCAAGAGATAAAAGTACCATTTATGACTGATTTCACTCACAAAATTCAAGCAATAATGATTTATCTCTACTTACTTCTAACATCTACTAAGAGTACAGAAGTGCAACATTAGTAGCAGACATTAAAATGCAAACATAAATAAATCTCGATCCATCCATTCATCAAAAACCCCCTCCGAGGGTGCAAAAGTGCATGTTCTGAGGACAAGTTTTTTGACAAATTTCCGGACACTTCTCCAAATGCCATGAGAAGGGTTAAATACTACTAACTAACTAATCTTAATTACACAAATTTAGGAAATGGCTTCAAATGACCGCCCTTTTACTAAAACAAATTTATTTCTAAAAAATGAATCTAATTTCTAACCGTTTCTGTATCTGCTCCTTAGTGTTGTAAGCAATGCAAGGTTCGCCTGGAAAGAGTCGGCTGGTTGTCTTTTCCTTTTGTTCGAGCGATAAAAGTAGAAATAACAAAATCTGGCACCTCTTTCTAACAAACTAGAATATATTTTCGAAAATCTTCCTCTGGCTCGGTGTATTTGCTGTGTGTATACTTAGTGTAACCCAGATTTCTTTCAAACTGATTGTGCTGTTGCTATTTCGGTTTCCGGCCATGCGAATGACTCAATGAGTTAGGGATTTCGTTTCTTGAACAATCTTCCGTATTGAAAATTGCTTCCGTTCTTTGTTCCAGGCTTTTTTGGAGCGTCCTCCCTCTTTAGCGTTTTTCTTTTTGCTTTACCCAGTCTGAGCTTCAGGATCTTTTGCAAACATGCTGCTTTTGCGCGCCTTTCACTCTGAGTCTTGGATAGTCTATTTTCATCAGTGTCTGTTGAGTGATACTCTGGAATCCGCGGCCCTGTTGCATGCGGCATCCATTTGCGAAGGCATCTCCTCTCTGTTCTTCTAGTATTGGCGCTTTCCCCTTTTCCTTAGATGTTTCCTGCATATAGATTTATATTAGTTGCTACCTTACAGTTTACGCAAAGGAAAAGAGAATTGACGAAAAGATTGACATGAAAGCTTTAAGTTCTAATGAATGCATAATCATGACACTCATAATGACTTGACTCTTCGAAAAACGCAACAAGATCATCCTTGGATACTCAGGCGTGCAATCATTAATTTCCCTTAAGGTGTGCGCTTAATTTTGGGTTTACAGATCATGCTGAGGAAACTTTGCGATGAGTGGTTTTTGCAGCTCGCATCGCAGCATCGAGGATTGCGATGTCGAGAAGTGTCATCGCAACAATTGATAGTCTCATCCATCGCAGATCGCAAATCGCAAGATCGTAGTTTGTAAGATCGCAGATCGCAAATCGCAAGATCGCATTTTCCACTTGATCATCGTGCACTGCTTATGCGATGTTGCGATATGCGACGTTGCATATCAGCCGTCGGCGATTCCTTAGGTTTTCTTTTAAGGGCGCTTTCAAAATATGCGATGCGATGAATTTCGCATCGCTTCTTTGCAGCTTATTTATGCGCATAGGAAAACGCTTCACTCTCTCTTTGCGATGGGATATAGCTTTTAGGGAGTTAAATACAAAAATTTTGACAAAAATATTTTTGGGATTTTTTGTTAAGGGTCCCCCTTTGCTTGATGTTATTGCTAATACCAAACAAAGAGGGGGGTTGTTGGTGACCACAACAATGGTGATTCACTGTGAAGAACCAGTTATCTCTTCTTTTCTATTGATATTTCCACTTCCGAAACAGAAACATTTTCATAAGTCTAAATTTTGTTATGGACAGATAGAGTAGATTACCCCTTATCTTGTCAATGATACTTTGTCTCAACCTTTCTTTTATTCCAATTGTCTGCTTCCTTAGGCTTAGTTCTTGCATTCACACCAGACATTACTCGGTCCTTTTTTAAAGATAAAATAAGGTCTTCTCTGCGTACTGGCTTTAAAATATGCTCATTTGTCGTAGGTAGAGCCTCTGCTGCCCGCAAGCATCCATAGCCTCGACAGGGTTACCATGTTATCCAACAATGATCCTTTTTCCTGCTTGAGGTTATTTACAACATTTCAGAGAAAAATCCTTTTCGACATTTTTTCCTTTTTTATTCTCTAAAGAACAATGTCTTGGTTTGGTGGCCAAATTATGACACAGTCATTCACTTGATTTACACTTTTGCTGAACAAGCTGGCTCGTGATGAGACCCCTTGTCTTTTGATTGCAACAATCTTGAGTCGTTTCCCTGTTTTGATAGACAGTATTGGCAAAGTCAGCAAGTTATAATATCTGTGATCATGATAAGTTGGCTCGTGATGAGACCTCTTATTCTTTGAGATATAGTGTTTTCTCGGATTGTTTCTCTGAATGCTGCGGTTTCCTTTAGCAGGGAGGAAGTCATTGTTTTTCATTAAGAAAGCTCTGGATGAGAATAATAGAGTTTGAAAACAACAGCTTTACAGAGAATATTTATTTTATTATTGATGATACCTTTCATTGTGTTGACATAAAACAATTTTTTACCAAAGGTTGTTTTCATCAAAGTTTTTTGAGAGGTTGAAACTAATATCATATTCAGCTTAAAGTTAACTCTATTTGTCAATAATAAAAATCAGATTTTTTGAAAAGTTTTGCTATTTGTACAAGTGAAATCAAAATCTGATAGAGAGTTTGTGTGCTCTTTCATGAATCCTTTTTGATGATCATTTACAACCGGTTTTATTTATAATAAAAGGGAGAGAGAAAAAAAAAACAAAATGAAATAAACTAAAACTATCCTACAAAAATAGAAGAATGATCTTCTATGGAAAATACATTTTAAGAATATGTCCATTCACAGGCAAAGAATCTCTTCTACCTGCCAAATCCTGCAACACAAACGTCGATGGGCCTATGACTTCTACAATCTGAAAAGGACCAAGCCACAGCTTCTGAAATTTCGTATGTTTTCCCTTTTCTTCATGAGCCTTATCCCATTTCAAAACTAAATCTCCCATCTGAAAGTTCTTTCTTGTTATGATGTTTGAGTCAAAAGAGGATTTTATTAGCGCTTGGTGATGAGAATGGGTTTTCTTAGCTTGTTCTCGTCGTTCTTCTAGTTCGATTATCTCCACTTGTCTCAATTGTAAAGAGGAAGTAGATACTTCATCGATGTGTTGTACTAAAGGCAAAGAGGGAATGACTAAGTGAGTTGGAAGAACCACTTCTTTCCCATAAACTAAATTAAAGGGAGAAGTGCCGATTAAAGCTTTCTTCATAATTCTATCTGCCCATAAAGCATTTACCAGTGCTTTGTGCCAATTCTTTTGGTTTTGGTCGACTGTTCTTTTAATAATCCTGATTAGGTTTTTGTTTGTTGATTCAGCCAACCCATTACCTTGCGGATAGTAATTGGCAGAATATTTCAGTTTGAACCCTCTTTTAAGTGCAAACTTAGTCATTGCATTTCCAGAAAAGTATGACGCATTATCAAACATTAAGGCTGTTGGCAATCCAAACCTAGTGATGATAAATTGATCTATGAATTCAATAATGTTTTCAGAATTAACTGTCTTGAGAGGAATTGCTTCTACCCATTTAGTAAAATAATCTGTTGCCGTGAGGATATACCTATGCTGCTTAGAAGAGTGAGGAACAATCTCACCTATTATGTCCAAGCCCCATTGGCTGAATGGTTGCTCGATGTTAACCGGCTGTAGTGGCATGGACGCTTTCTTTTGTTTCCCTGCAGCAGTCTGGCAGATTTGGCATTTCCTTACGTAATTGTACGAGTCTTTGAACATCATGGGCCAATAATATCCTGCACGTAAGATCTTATGCGCAGTAGCTTCTCCAGCATAGTGGCCACCTGTTGGTCCATCGTGGAGTTCCTGCAAAACCTTTTCGGCTTCAGTTTTCTCAAGACACCTAAGAAGTACAGAATCGTAATTCCTTTTAAACAGAACATCATTTATGAGCTGGTATTGTTTAGCTTTCAATCTCAGAGCTCTTTTCTTGGTGTGATCCAGGTGCGATGGAGCATACCCGTTCCTAAGATAATAAATGGTGTCCGCATATAATGATTCTGCGTCGTTTAGGCTTACCTCATATGTATGTACCTCTTCAGATGAGTTCTCAGGAATTTGCGATGCTCCAGCTAACATCTTGCAGAAGCCTTGACCTCTTACGATGTTCACCGGCTTGATCTCAAGATCGTATTCTTGTAAAGCGGTAATCCAATTTGCTCTCTTTTCGCCCACATCCTTCTGTACCAGAAGGTTTCTTACCGCTGGAAACGGCACTACCACTTTGGTGTGGGCTTTAAGTAAGAAAGGTCTGAAATATTTGATCGCTTTGAAAATAGCATATGCATGTTTCTCCACGTCTGAATAATTGAGCTCAACACCTTGTAAGTTCGAGCTAAAGAATGCGATTGGAGCTTTCGCCTTCTCTTGATTTGTTTGAGTTAAAATCGCGGCATAAGATTTCTCTGATGAAAAAGTGTATAAGATAAAAGATTCTGAAAAATTTGGGATAGCTAAATATGGAGCGTTGATGATAGCTTGTTTGATCAAGTTGAATGCTTCGTGCTCATCTTAACCCCATTTAAAATTTGAATTCTTTTTTAACATATTTTGTAAAGGAGAGATAATACGTGAAAAATCCGGGACAAACCTTTTTACAAAATTGATTTGTCCAAGGAAATATTGCATGGCCTTTTTGTTATGGGGCATGGATATTTCGGAAATTTCTTTGATTCTGTCAGGTTCAATGTGAATACCAGATTTCGACACTATAAATCCTAGCAATTTCCCTTCACTTAATGCGAAAAAAGATTTCTTTGGGTTAAGTGAAATCCCATACCTTAAACATCTTTGAAAGATTTGTTTCAAGTCTTTGAGATGGTCGCTTCGCTTCTTGGAGTACACTGTTATATCATCCAGGTAAATCACTACAGATTTATTGACTAAACCTTTAAACGCGATGTCCATGGCTCTCTGAAAGGTAGCGCCGGCATTGATCAGACCAAATGGCATCTTCCGATATGCGTATGTGCCCCATTTGGTTCGGAATGTGGTTTTCAACTGATCATCGGGATGTACCAGCACTTGATTGTATCCTGAAAATCCATCCAGGAAAGACGTTAATTATGAGCCCGCTACTGCCTGTAGTATTTGCTCCATAGGTGGGAGGGGAAAATTGTCTTTCTAACAGGCTTTGTTGAGATTCCAGAAATCAATACAGATTCTAATATCTCCGTTTTTCTTTCTAACGGGCACCATATTGGATACCCATTTGGAATGTCTGACGGGGAAAATTATTCTGGCTCTCAACAACTTATTTAGCTCGGTCTTTATCTGATTTTCTAAGTTGGGGTGGCTTTTTCTGAGCTTCTGCTGGACAGGCTTTTCATTTCCAATCATAGGGATAGTGTGTTGAATGATAGAAGTGTTGTATGTCTTCAGCTCATCGTAATTCCATGCAAAAACGTTTTTGTATTGTCTCAGAAGACGGATATATGCTAATTTTTCTTCAGGGGCTAGGCCGTAGCCTAGATTAACGTTTTGTGGCTTCTGATCGGTTCCTAGGTTCACTAATTCATAATTCAGAGTTGAACTGGAGAGTTTAGAATTGGAAGACCTTTTAAACCGACTTTTTAAATCATATAAATCTTCTAACTTAACCACCGATTTATGTATAGCATTATCAGTGCTATTTTGTTGTATTTTGTGATCATGATGGTCTTCGTCAATTATTTGATTTGAGTAGGATCCTTCAGAAGTGAGGAAATTTACAATGTCAGGATCGTCGTTGAATACTCTCCAGTTGGTGATGTTGTCAGGGATGGATGGTCTAAAGATTAATTCTATTGAGAACCTATCTGGACTAAAATCTTCAGAGGGGATAAGTCTAGAGGCTACGCTAGCTAACAGGTCTGCGCTCGCATTTTGGAGTCTTGGGATTGACGAAATATTGAATGCTGTGAAATGTGAAGTCAGATCTTGTACTAAAGATTGATAGTGCTTTAAATGACTTGACAGGCAATGTATGGTGTTACGTACCTGTTTGACGACAATTTCAGAATCTCCAAAGACTTGAAGATACTTAACATTCAACACGATTGCTTTGTATAGGTCTTGCACCAAGGCTTCGTACTCTGTTGTATTGTTTGTGCAATCGAACTCAAGTCTGCATGTAAGCATGATCTTGTTTCCGTCTGGGCTAATCAGAACGCATCCTGCTCCTGCTCCCTCGTTAGATTTAGAGCCATCAAAATATAATTTCCAAAACAAAGATGTATTTACAGGGTTATCTAAAAATTTAAAACACTTTGAATCATCAGTTTGGGAAAAATTTTCAACTTGGGACAAAACTGAATTTTCTAAGTAAGGTGAGGTGTGAGCATTGAAATTGCCGAGGAAAGAATCTACCGAGTAATTGCCTATGATATTGTTGTTGTATGCTATTGCTTCATTCTCTCCTTCCAATTCTGTCACTATGTACTTTTGGTGCAACTCTCGTTCAACCTTTATTTGATTCGGTTTACCGTTGTAGGGTAACCACATGTGCGACCAGTCGGTTGAGAAATATCCGTGGAGTTTTTCGGACCAATCCCTGCTAAGAATTAAACCATAGAATTCAGGGATATCAGCTACTAGAATGTCGATAACCTGGCATACTTTCGGGTTAGACGACAATCTTATGGTCACCTGGTTAAGTTCACCAATCACTTCGACTTGAGATCGATCAAGTTGAACTATGCGCACTGCGGATTTTTGTGTTTGAACATTCAATTTGGCACATATTGATCTGGGTAAAATATTCGTTGAAGCACCAGAATCAACCAAGCAATTGTGCACGTTTTTATTGAAAATTTCATAAGTGAGAAGAAAAGGAGGAGTATGGGATCTTGATCTTCCTCCAATCAAGGCAATGTCATTTGGATCAATCTTATTGATCATGTTGGTTGGAGGTCTTCCCATGTTGTGGGAAGCTACAACTGTAGGTAAAGATGTAGTAGGAACGGCATGTAATTCTTTCATCATTATTTTCTGTTGATATTTCAATTTGCTCAATTCGTAAAGAGTGATATTAGCCTTAGTCTTTTTCATGTCATCGATAATGTTATACTCCATTTCATCTGACACCATCAGTGTTCTTGATGGAGGTGCTTGATCTGATTGGACTGGGCTAAATTGGGTCGCTCTAGCAGTTGTTTTCTTTGTTGCGACCTTATCTTTTGTTGCAGGGCTTGCGCCCTTCTATTTAGGGGTAGTTTGGGGAGGATCAAGTTGATTTTTTCTTCGTGTGCTAACCGGAAATGCTTCTTGATCTTCTTCTTGTGGGAGGATGAAATCCCACATTCCTTGCAGTTCCATAACTTCTTCATCATCGGTCTGCCCTTCAGTGGCATTCTCTTCTTCTTCTTCTTCTTCAAATTCGACGTTTGAGACAGCATTGGGTGGTTTCACCTCCATGGGAGGATTTCTTTTAAAATATCTATAGGGATTTTTTGAATAAGTTTCTGCTACTTGTTTTCTTATGTCAATCATCTCATTGGACATGTCCTTTAACGCTTTTTGTAATCCTTCCATATCGAAAGGATCTCTCGTTTGCTTCTTCTTGGTGTCTCCTTTGAAAGAGATTTTCTTAGATTTGCGTTCTTCTATTGCAGATCTCTTTTCTAGGGCAACTACGCGCTTTTCTACTGCTAACGCCTCTGTCAAGTTTTCAACTAAGGTCATCTTGTTTGCCCTATCTACGAAGATAGCCAAGTTTGATGGTAAGGGCGTGATGTACCATTCACATCTTACTTCCTCGCTGGGTTGAGAAGAAGCGGGAATTTTGTTGAGGATCTTATTGAGCCATAAATTAAAATCTTTAATGGGTTCTCTAGCCTCAGCTTTAAGATTAGATAGGTCATTGATCAATGTCGTTGTTGATCTGTCGTCGCCAAACTTGGTGAGGAATTGACTTTAAAAAATGTCCCAACTTGTGATGGACCCGGAAGGTAACGAAAAGTACCATGACCCGGCTGTTCCTTGCATTGTATAAGGAAAAAGCCGGACAACAGCATCCTCGTTGGTAACTCCATTGAGATTAACAGAAAGCATGAAATTATTGATATGCTCTTCAGCTAGCATGCCTGTTTCTGGATTGAATTTAGGTAGCCATTTCTCAGGATGGGCCGGTATTGGGCTCAGGGGTGGAGGCATTAAAACCGCCCCAGGATTGTTCCATGGAGACTGGGCCATCATTGAGCCACTAGTTAATGAAAGTGCAGAGGATGATCCCTGATGCTGAGAAGATGAAGATATTATGATCTTTGATGATTGAAGAGGAAGGGTTGTGGAAGATGGATGAGTGATTTGGGATGAGGATGTGGGTGGTTGACTTCGCGGTGAGGGGGTTGAAATGGACGAAGTAAAGAGTCTCACTGTCGGACTCTAGTGGTGTTTTCCTTGCTCTTTTCCTAGTAGGGAGAAGGAGTTCACTTGGTTGAATACCAAATTTTTCACTCTTCAATCTGGTCAGGGGATGAGCAGGATTGTATTGCGAAGTCACGCTGCTGTGAGATTTATCAGACCTCTGAGAAAAAATAGAGAATCCCTGAAGTTTACGAATCAAAGTTTTAATTTTAGGGGGTTCAATGATGAATTGGTCTGATATATTAGGGTAGGTAGCAGCGGTGGATACTCGAGCGACTTCTAACTCCAGGTTTAACCGTACTGGAGAAGTCGGGGGAGTTGATGAGGGTGATTTACTCTCAGAATGGTATTTGGATTTTGACTTAGTTGCCATTCATAGTTCGTGCCCTTCTTCTAGCGCCAAATATGTTGAGGGCCCTAAAATCGGGTCAACAACAAGGGGGATACCCACCCGGTCCGGAACCTGGTTGGCGGCTCCTTGCCCGTTTGGTGTAGCGGGTCTGATTGGGGATAATGGAACCAGCTTCCCAATCTAAAGGATGTGTGTGTGTGTGTAGATTTTGATGATGCTAATATAGAGGTAATTTTAAGCTAATTTAATTCTAAACTTTAAACTGACTCTATGCTACTGTAATCTAACAAAAATAGCACATCTAATCTATACTAACCCGGGGTAGAATTATTCTATTATGCGATCTAAAAAGATTTCATACAATAACTGGTAATAAAGATCATTCAGCTATCATAAGAATATAAATCAATTAAGATAAACCATTCTGCATAAGAAGTTAGGCAAAACAGTTGTGAACGGCATATCGCATAATCAGTTATTCATATGTCAATCACAAACAAATGACTCCACCGTACAAAAGTGCCAAATGGTAACCCACACATTCATACATTAACATATAAACAACTCAGCTATATATCACTCTAAGAATATGAGCAGAAATTAATCAAGAGATAAAAGTACTATTTATGACTGATTTCACTCACAAACTTCAAGCAATGACGATTTATCTCTACTTACTTCTAACATCTACTAAGCGTACAGAAGTGCAACATCAGTAGCAGACATTAAAATGCAAACATAAATAAATCTCGATCCATCCATTCATCAAAAACCCCCTCCGAGGGTGCAAAAGTACATGTTCTGAGGACAATTTTTTTGACAAATTTCCGGACCCTTCTCCAAATGCCATGAGAAGGGTAAAATACTACTAACTAACTAATCTTAATTACACAAATTTAGGAAATGGCTTCAAATGACCGCCCTTTTACTAAAACAAATTTATTTCTAAAAATTGAATCTAATTTCTAACCGTTTCTGTATCTGCTCCTTAGTGTTGTAAGCAATGCAAGGTTCGCTTGGAAAGAGTCGGCTGGTTGTCTTTTCCTTTTGTTCGAGCGATAAAAGTAGAAATAACAAAAGTTGGCACCTCTTTCTGACAAACTAGAAGATATTTTCGAAAATCTTCCTCTGGCTGGGTGTATTTGCTGTTTGTATACTTAGTATAACCCAGATTTCTTTCAAACTGATTGTGATGTTGCTATTTCGGTTTCTGGCCCTGCGAATGAATCAATGAGTTAGGGATTTCGTTGCCTGAACAATCTTCCATATTGAAAATTGCTTCCGTTCTTTGTTCCAGGCTTTTCTGGAGCGTCCTCCCTCTTTAGCGTTTTTCTTTTTGCTTTACCCAGTCTGAGCTTCAAGATCTTTTGCAAACATGTTGCTTTTGCGCGCCTTTGACTCTGAGTCTTGGATAGTCTATTTTCATCAGTGTCTGTTGAGTGATACTCTGGAATCCGCGGCCCTGCTACATGCGGCATCCATTTGCGAAGGCATCTCCTCTCTGTTCTTCTAGTATTGTCGCTTTCCCCTTTTCCTTAGATGTTTCCTGCATATAGATTTATATTAGTTGCTGCCTTACAGTTTACGCAAAGGAAAAGAGAATTGACGAAAATATTGACGTGAAAGCTTTAAGTTCTAATGAATGCATAATCATGACACTCATAATGACTTGACTCTTCGAAAAACGCAACAAGATCATCCTTGGATACTCAGGCATGCAATCATTAATTTCCCTTAAGGTGTGCACTCAATTTTGGGTTTACAGATCATGCCGAGGAAACTTTGCGATGAGTGGTTTCTGCGACTCGCATCGCAGCATCGAGGATTGCGATGTTGAGAAGTGTCATTGCAGCAATTGATAGTCTCATCCATCGCAGATCGCAGATCGCAAGATCACAGTTTGTAAGATCGCAGACCGCAAATCGCAAGATCGCATTTTCCACTTGATCACCGTGCGCTGCTTATGCGACGTTGCGATACGCGACGTCGCATATCGGCCGTCGGCGATTCCTTAGGTTTTCTTTTAAGGGCGCTTTCAAAATATGCGATGCGATGAATTTCGCATCGCTTCTTTGCAGCTTATTTATGCGCATAGGAAAACGCTTCACTCTCTCTTTGCGATGCGATATAGCTTTTAGGAAGTTAAATACAAAAATTTTGGGATTTTTTGTTAAGGGTCCGCCTTTGCTTGATGTTATTGCTAATACTAAACAAAGAGGGGGGTTGTTGGTGACCACAACAGAACCTTGTTGCTGCAACACCATTTCCCGTTGCTGCAACACCATTTCCTGTTGCTGCAACACCATTTCTCGTTGTTGCAACACCATTTCCTGTTACTGCAACACCATTTCTCGTTGCTGCAACACCATTTCCCGTTGCTACAACACCACTTTCCCGTTGCTGCAACACCATTTCCTGTTGCTGCAACACCATTTCCCGTTGCTGCAACACCATTTCCTATTGCTGCAACACCATTTCCCGTTGCTGCAACACCATTTCCCGTTGCTACAACACCACTTTCCCGTTGCTGCAACACCACTTCCTGTTGCTGCAACACCTTTTCCCGTTGATGTAACATCATTTCCAGTGGCTGCAACACCAATCCCCGTTGCTGTAACACCACTTCCCGATCCCGTAATACCTTTTTCAGTATTTCTCTCATTTATAAAAGCACCAGTCTCTCCACTTCAGCTCCCAAAAGAAACGAATTTTTATAAAATATACCATTTCCTACCAAAAGAACTAGCCATACACTATGATGATTACAATTCTCCACTATTACTTCCCGTCATTATTAAAAAAATCGCCGGTATTCTCATACTTTTAGACCCGCTTTAATCATTATGGATCCAGTAAAAGATAAGAAAAGACTTTTCGACGTAGCAACCAAAAAGGTAAAACATAAAGGTACGCATGATTATGTATGGACATTAAATAATAGTTAATGTGGAGACGTTGATAGGACTACCGAATAATTGTACTTCCAATCATATCACTTACGAGTAGCTTTTGGGGGGGGATTACCAAAGCGCTCTCATAATTGTATAGTACGCCAACTGTCGCCGCCCTTAACTCTCCTGGTAATATGTAAAAGTCATCTCATCACGGCATGTTATCATTTGCAACGATTTACTCTGGAGTGAAATCGGAAGCTCGGCTCTGAACTGAGAATTTTCACTGAAACAGTAGCTATGGGAGGAAATCTCATTACATACGAACCTGGCACAACAGCACTTCTTGAGCTCTATCCCGAGGTTTATCAAATCTTTCTGCAAGCGGGATGGCTAGATTATTTTAGGAGACTTCCAGACTTTGATGCATAGTAAGTCCTCGAGTTTGCATGCAATTTAACAGAGGGGTTTTCTGTCGTTCAGGGAGTTCAAATTCCAGTCACGGAGGAAGTCATAGCTCAAGTTACCGGGCTACCAGCTAATGGCACACGGTGGTTCAGTAGGAAGCACTTGATCCTTAATGCGCAACATGATTTTCTTCAACCAGGCGAGTAGGTGGAACCTAGGGGCAGAGGCGTAGCACTTCAATCATTACCTCAACCGTGGCTGAAAGTTGCTGAATTTGTGAAGCAATACCTGACGTGCGAAGGCCGGTACCAGGTAATTTACCAGCACGATTTCGTCTTGTTGAATCACTTGAGGCATGGTCAGTTGATAAATATGCCATATTATCTATTGGGATGTCTTAAAAATATGTCACGTTACACTGTCAACGCAAAGCGTCTGCTCCTTTCCTTGAAACACCACCATCTACCTCAATTGTTGATAAATAGAGGCCTTGCCTTAAATAACCCCCCTCCCCCCATTAATCCCCATCAAGAGGCAGAAATCCCTCAGCAAACAAAGGACATTCCAGAGCAAATACCCGAAGAAATCCCTCAGCAAACAGAGGACATTCCAGAGAAAATACCCGAAGAAATCCCTCAGAAAACAGACAATATTCCAGAACAAATGCCCGAGGAAATCTTACAGCAAACACCCCCACGAGTTGCTGAAAATGTATAATCAGCAGTAGAAATACCCATGGAAACAACCCCATCCCCCAATAGAACCAACCCATCCATTCCCATACTTGGTATTTCTACCGATGACTCTGATGATAACATCCCTATTACCCTTCTCAAACGAAAAATGCAGCAAAAAAATAAAACCCCACCAAAAAGAAGAAGAACTAGGGCTTCGGCTAAAGCAGCTGCTATTTCCGCCACTGCCCCTATTTTAAAGAAAGCCAGCCTAAAAAGAAAAATATCTGAATTCCCTGCTTCTCTAACCAAGCAAAGGACTCGGTCATCTGTAATAGTTGAATCTCCTAGCCACACCCTCCCCAGCTCACCACCCATCATGTTAAAAACCCGTACTCCCACCAGCCCTGGAAACTCCTCTCCCTCACCCTCGAAGGCTGAGATGCAGAGTGTTCACAGTGTCGTGACATTATCATTTGAGGCAGCTGTCACACAAGAACCAGCTGCCGACACCCAAGGTAATATTGGCCAAGTGGCTGCAACACAAGAAATAGCCACTACCCCAGGTGACACACAAGAACCACCTGTTGGGGGTATAAGTGATCAAATGAATGCTGAAACACAACCTCTGCCTCCACTAGAACCTGCCGCTCCACCGGCTCAGCCTACCATATCTTCCCTGCAGGAAGAAATTGAATTTCTAAAATCCCAAATTCAGGATTACCAGGAGGAAATAATAAGGGTCAAGGAAGCCTATCAAAATGAATTTAGCCTGCACATTTTAGCACAAGTAGCATCTGCAGCAGAGAAGAGTAAAGCGAGCAAATACATGTGCGCCAACTGTGGTGAGATATACACTCAAGTAGGATACAAGATAGTTGCAGAACCAATGACTGAAGTCATTCCAGAATCCTCTCCTGTTGTGGTTGAAACGAAAGAACCTGTTGTTACACAAACTGCAGAAGCAAAAACAGAACCACCACAATCCTCTGCCGAAACAGAGCAACCTACTGTAACACAAGAACCAGCAGGTTCTCCAGAAACTGTACAGGAGCAAACAGAAGAACTTGCTATAACACAAGAACCAGCAAGTTCTCCAAAAACTATACAGGTGGAAACAGAACAACCTACTGTAACACAAGAACCAGCAGGATCTCCAAAAAGTATGAAGAAAGAACTAGAAGGATTTGTTGTAACACAGGAATCAGCAGGGAATGAAGAAGAAGACATAAAGTCACCCCGGCTTACCCAAGCTGAACAAGAAGAAGAAATATTGACTGGAAATGGAGAAGAAGACATAAACTCACCCCGGCCTACCCAAATTACTATGGAACAAGAAGAAGAAGCAGTTACACAGGAATCAGTACAGAATGAAGAAAAAGACATAAAATCACCCCAGCCTACCCAAACTATTATAGAACAAGAAGAAGAAACAGTAGCTAGAAATGGAAAGGAGGACATCGAATCATCCCGGCCTACTCCAATTATCACAGAGCAGAAAATTCTTGTTGATGCCTTTACACAAACAGAATCTCCCTCTGTTAGTGATGCATGCATAGAGACCACTAGTTTTCAAGAATTAAAAGGAAAATGGTGGAGAGAATATGAGTTGTCACAAGGCAAAGCATTCCAACAGCAAAAGGGAATCTGGCTCAATTATGCATATAAGAACTGGGAAGCACTTGAGCAGTCTAGAGCTCAGTACAAAGAAATTAAGGAACTAAAAGCTAGACTGTCCCAGATGTTTGAGTTGTTTCAAAGAATACTTGCCACAAGGAAACCCTCTTTCAACTATGAAACATTTTTGAGGGAACGACTGACATTCTTACAGGTAAAGGCAGTTAGGGAAGGTAGACCTCATCAGGTGGTTACATCAGAACAATTTATTGAAACCTTTACAGAGGCACCCAAAAATGATCAGAATTTGTTGTGCGAGCTTTATCTCCACAATGAAGCCATGTCCGAAGAGAGAAATATGAATATACTCCCTCTTGTTCGCGACATACAACTCATAGCTTTCATTTCCTTTTTAGCCAACCAACTCACTTGGCAAAACGCCTTTATCTCAGCACAACATAATGAACAGAACTGCCTTCTTTGGATTAGGGCTGAACCTCAAAACGCAGCCACTTTCATTGCACAGCACCAAAGAATGTTAAGTGAACCTGCAATGACGGATCACATTAGGCAACTACAAGCAACGGTCCTGCGAGATTGCCAACACTATGTGAGAACCAAGGCACCTTTGGCTATTAAAGCCAATAACCTATTTTGGGAAAACTGTCCCAAGGAAAGGCAAGAGTATCATCCCTACAATCCACCCAATTTATAAGCAGCAATTTCAAGGGTACCGTACTCTGTTAGATGTATGGAACAATGTGCTGAAAATTGGATTGGCTACAGATTTAAATTTCCACTTCTATGGTTATCTGGTCAGCAATACAAGGGTCAGTTTGGATTATCCAAAAAGGAAGAGGCGGCAGCATGGAGGCAACTACAGACTGTCCGTGGGTTGAGAGACAAGTTTGAGACCACTTTCTATAGCTACTGCCTCAGTAATTTACACTGTTCATCCCAGTACTCTGACTCAGATTCAGAGTAAGCATTGCATGAGGACATGCAATCCCTTCAGTTGGGGGGGATGTTAGGACTCCAAATTGACCATTTTCGACCTTGTATTTTTGCTATAATATTACCCTTTTTCAGTCCATAAGTTGAAAGCTTTGATTACATAATGACCTAATCATCCCAAGGTATGAAGTAACTCTCTGCATGACTATATCTTTAATTATTCATTACATATTCATGTTATCTTTATATTTATCTTTGGAAAAGTTAACCAAGTTGCTAAGTAACCGTTGAACTGTCTAAAGTCTGCAGAAATTATAATTCATAGTTGCTGTAACACCAGAAACAGCAACTACGCAGTTGCTGCAACACCAGAAACAGCAACTACGCAGTTGCTACAGCACCACCAACAACAACTATCTAAAGCAGGGAAACGTTATTTTGCAACAACTGGAATACCAGAAATAACAAACCGTAACTATCATAAGATCGCCAGAGTTCCATGCTGACACAGCATGATCAGCAACTGTCCAAAAAGGGTAAAACACGGTTACAGTTGCTAAAACAGCAGGAACATCATGAGTTTACTAATTCAGCAACAATGAGGAAGCGGCAAAGGATAGTGCGAGGACTCCAAGAAGACGGTTGAAGTTTGGTTACCAGCTGTGTAACAGTAAGAGACCCAAGAAAGAATACACAGTCACACTGTTGTAACAACATCCTGTAACAAGGATGGATTTTATTTTTGACAAAAAGGTTTAATTGAATGAACGATGATAGTCTATTGTAATAGATGTCTCCTCTATAAAGAGGACACATCTACATTAGAAGGGGGGGGGGGGGAGAAAAACAAGTTGTAAGGGAAGTTTTGAAAGACAAACAACAAGTCTGAATTTTTATTGTAACTGGACCTTTTGGCAGATGAATAGAAGATTGTTCTGAGCACCTAATCCAGCATTTATGTTCTGGGGAATCTTGTGAGAGGGACAGGGCCCACCTTCTTCACAAGATTCACCCATTTATTTCTTGTCAGTGTGTAAGTGTGTTTGGTAATTTCCTTTTTGCTGGTACTCTGTTTGGATTCTGTAGCATTACCTCTGATAATTTCCTTTTTGCTGGTACTCTGTTTTGTTAATCGCTTGAAGCTGTAAAAGAATACTTCACCAGTGAATTAGAATTGCAGTGTGTATTAGCAATCTAGTTACAGGGGCAGGTGTTGAACATCCTTACCTGAAGGATAGGGTCTTGATCCTCTGCTAACAGAGCAGTCATCACTTCTCTTTTCAGATTTGTATTCTTAGTTAATTGCTTTCATTTTATCTTTGCAATACACTGTTATAACATAGAGTAAGGAGTTTTGACAGAATCGTGTATACTACAGCTTTTAATGCTTTTAGAATTAAGTACATACAATACGCGGTCACCTTTGAAATAAAAGGACTTTCCCGGGTTGACAAATTAATGTGGTACTTGACTGTTTAATCAATAAACAATTCAACTAGCCAACAGAAAGGTGATCCTCAAGGGAGGTCATCAAGGAGATATTACAATAGAGCACTTGTGAAGGAGCAGAATAAAGAACCATGATGAAGGACATGAAAGAATCTTGGATCAAGACAAAGACATGGAAGCTCATGCTAACTTGGAAGGTTTTGACACACATCTAGTCCTTTGGAGGATGAAGATGTAGAACAAGAAAAGATCAAGTATGAATAAGTCAAAGTCATAGCAGCAAGGAGAAGAGCTTGGAATTGATGAACTAAAGTCTTATGCCATTATCGCCAAGTCATGGCTTTTCAAACTGACATTATAAATTCATATGTAATTATGTAATTTCCAACAAAAAAAAATAAAAAATTAAAATTTGTGGAAGCCCAAGGGTCCCACATGGAATGTGAAACGTCACTACAAAGTTCTAAAGTCATGTAGAAGCTCAAAGGTCACATATGAATTCAAAAAGTCATAGCAATATCTAAAGAGTCATGAGGGAGGTCAAGAGTCACATGGGAGGTGGAGAGTCACCTCATTTGCTATAAATACACCCTAATACCTCAAGCAAGTGGACTTTGGACTTTTCTCCTTGGCTTCTCTAGTTTGGCATAGGAGAGAATATCTTTCTTTGGAAGAGAAAGTGGTGACTTAATGTTCCACTATTAGGGCTCGCATGGCAACATTGTAATTGTATATCTTTGGACTTTCACTTAATATATGAAGATCTCAGAGCCGACGCACTTTCATCCATATGTCATGAATGATTGTGAGACTATTATTTCATTGTTTGTGGTGTATGATTATGTTAACACATGCTGATGAAAATGAACTATTTCATTGGATTTGGTATGGATTTTGTTGAATGCATGTTGTTACTTTCTTTTATGATCATTTTTATCTTGTGAACTACTTTGTAGGTTAACGAATGATTCCTTCCATGCTCTTATGTGTCTCTTCTAAGATAGTACTATTAATTTTCTTCTAGATGCTCACTCTCTCTTCTGCTACTGTGAAAGTACCTTATATACATTGTAATAACATGCCTCACAGTGTCAACTTACTTCCTTGATTCAGAGATTGTTTGTATAATCTCTTATGTTAATAATTGTAGCTAAGGAAAATTCATAAGAATAATGGCAACCGACCTTATTTCCCGATTGGGGATCCTACTCCAAATGATCTGAGGTCTAATTGGGACTTCATACTTGGGAGACCCCCTTGGTTGACAAATTTCTAGCACCGTCAATAGTAGGAGCTAGAAGGAGGGCCAAATGACAAGCTGAGCCCATTGAGTCTATTTTGAATCTTCCATCTTGAATGAATCATTCCCAAATCATAATCCTAGGATGTTTTTCTAACAAAGAAAATACTTCACTCCCCGTACAACTTATTTACCACTTGTCTCACTTAAAGTTTGATGGTGAGGGTGTAATATCCATATTTGAGCATACAACTCAATTTCTTAAGTTTTGTTATTTTCATGAAGTGAATTGTGAAGATCTTTGTTGTAAATTATTCACCCTCACACTTGAAGGTCGAGTTAAACTATGGTGTCATACCTTACCATATGCTTCTATTCATTCATTTGAACAAATTTTCAAGGAGCTTCATTGAACCTTTGATAATTATGACTACCAAGATGCTTATGAACAAATTAATCAACATAGAATGAAGTTTGATGAATCAATAGAGAATTTTTCTAATAGATTTCTTCACTTGTGTCATAAGTTTCCTAAAGAAGATATGGATTGGGATTTCCTCAAAGAAAAGTTGTAGCACTTGGTTTAAATATCCTTGAAACAATCATAATATGAATCATTGGTTAATAATGCTCTACCAACTTTTATTAATCATGAGCCACCTCCAATTCTAGAGGAGGAAACTATTGTTCCTTTTTTCCCTTGTCCTCCTCCCTTTTAATTTCCTAACAAGGTTGTCTTTGTTGCTATTATTGAAGTTGAGAAATATGAAAATATATTTGTTGATCCATTCATCCCATCCTCATTTTATCCATTTGTGCGAGAAAAATTTGATGTTCAAATAAATCCATGGAGCCTAAGGTGGAGATTGATCCCTCGATTCCTCAATATCAACAAAATTTTTAATCTGATACCATGGAAAGTAGTATTTATTCAAGGGCTACCTGTCATCCTCTATCATCTACATTTCATGACCCTTTTCACCTTGATTCGCTTGATCAATGTGCTCCACCAACTAGTTCTTCAGATATTCTCAACTCTCAATTTGATGGTCCAAGTCGTGATTAGATACAAGGTGGTCATGTTTCACAGGTATAGGAGTAGAAAGGTGAAGATACGTTTTATCTATATTCCCTATTTCAAATTCCTCAATGTTAAAATGACGCTTATACATTATTTTTTGATCAAGAATTTCAACATCTTGGTAATCATTCAAATGAAATCAAAGCCCTTAATTAGGATAAATCCTTGGACAACCATCACCCTAGCAATAATGAATTCCCTGATATGCATGGTGATGAGTGCTCAAGTATATTGGATAATCAATTGTTTTCACAAGAAGACTTTGATTTTCAAATATTTGATCTAGAATATGATCCAATCATACAAGAGTTTCTCACACGAATTTCTTCCTCAGATCACCAACCCTTGTGTCAAGATGTGTTAATGAATTAAGTAATATACCATGTTCTTATTATTCACATTCTAATGAATCATAACTCAAGCCCACACAAGGTGATAATGTTGCCCATCATGAAGAAGATGATGTGGTAATTGTTGAACATCTCTCTTACAATTTAGGTAATGTATTTGGTGATGTTGAGGCATCCAATAATGTTGATTCCCACAATTTTCATTTGATTCATAATGTTCCTGCTAAAATAGCTAATGATATTTGCCATCACACAAATGTTAACCTAACCATGATTTTAAAATTGAATAATTCAACATTTGAAAGTTTAGGGACTTGTCAGGAAGTCGATGCACTTCAACTTCAGTTGATGGTTATGTCAGGATATCGAAACACTAATGAGGTCTATGAACTAGGTTAAATTATAATAACGTCACATAATTATTTTCTCATCATTTTTTCATTGGATCTAACCTCATTCCTAAAATATTTCCAGTGTTTTTAATTTAATCTTATTAATCCTCAAGATAGAGATAAAAATTCTTGTTTGGCTAATTATTCTTTGTGCAAACCTCTTGCATCTAACCTAAGATTGGAATGCATATCTTTCATTCTAATGATCAAGATGAAGATCATCATTAGCCAAATAATTCATATATGTTAAGTGCTTTTGTGAACAATCGTCTCCTAATATTTATTGTGAATGTTATGAAGTTGATCATTTTGTTTTTGCCCAACCAATCCTTTTGAGTAGCATTCAATTCTTGAATCATTTAGTGGAGGAAAACACCCATCCTAATATGGATACTATACTTGATTTAGCATATCCTTCTATCATTTTGTTAGCATGTTATTTAATTGGTTTCCTAAATTTACGAGGCCAACAATTGTTCTTAATTCCCCAAGCTTTCATATTAGTGGTCTAGTATGGAATTGGATGCAAAGGGATTTCATTGAGAATAAGAAATATTGTATGTCAAACCACCAATCTTATCATAACATTGGGTCTAACAATTTTCATTCAAATAATCTATTTCACACTAGTATATCTGATGATATTTATTTTACATCGATTGATCTTGTTGAACCCTTTGATCTTTATGATTTATCATTTTATTGTTCAAATACTTGTAAATAATTCGAGGAACTTTAGCCTCTATTGATGGTTATGTAAGGTCTTCACTATATTGAAAAAGTTTTTGAACGAGATCAAGTTATCTTTTCTTTGCAAGATTCTCCCCATGATTCGAATATGTTTCTTGAAAGTTAATTCTCCCAATAATTTCAAAGCTCTCAAAAGGATTGTTTTGAATTCCATCATTGGTTGGAAACGTCTATTTTATGAAGCTCTTTCGCTAATAATAAGTTTCAATCTTTCATGATGTTTTCTAAGGATGATAATACAAATGAAGATACATTCGTAAGAAGATTTTGAGTTTTTTATTATTGTTGTTCTGATCGAAAAGGTAAAGATATAGATTGGTTAAAGTTAGTTGTTATGGCACATCTTTCTACCTTTAGCAAAGACCTTCTATCTCTTGTGAAAATATTCATGACCATATTTTTACTTTTGCACATTGCTTTATATTCTTTTTAATTGGTCATATCTTTCTATTTGCAAGTTAGGAGCATATTCGGTGGCTACATTGGAAATTTCACTACACTTAACCCTGACCTTCTAGCCGATTAGAATAGGAGTAGGTTTGGTTGCATTTTAGTTTTCTTTTGCATTGCATTGACCTTCCATTTTTCCCCACATCTAGTTTTGCATTTGTTTCGTTCTCTTACTTCCCTTCTTGCATGTTGTTTTTCTTTCAAGTCTTACATTTTCTTTATTCTATTACTTTTTATTTCCTTATTGTGTCATTTCTTTTCTTTAGTGTTTTTTTTAATAAGAATGTGCATGAAAACTTTTCTTGGTTGGTTCAAAAGGCAATGTGGTGAAGCTTTGAAAGAGCTTTGTGACACACATCAACACTAGGTTAAATTATGGTCGCTCTTCTTCGCTCGGGTTTGATATTTTGAGGTCAATGATATATAAGGAAATGTGATCCATTCAAATGAAAAGCTTTAAGAAGAACTGTGATTCTTGTATCTATTTTATGATCTTAATTCCTTGACTCGGTATGGTAATTTAATAGTGTTTCTCTTACCGATCTAATCAAGTAGAGAAGGAAAGGGGAAAAATAATGGAAAGCACATCAATTTCATAGGTATATACAATGGTCTCTAAAGGAAAAACCTCTCTTGATATCAATAAGATGGGATCCCTATTCCACCATGGAAATATAAACATCGATAAAATTCCAATGAGAATAATGAAAATAAAATAAGGGGTGAAAGAAGAGAAAGGTTTCCTATGCATGGAGGTGAAGCAAGTAACTTTGTCAGGGTATGGAACAGGGTTGTTGGCAATGAAGAAATGCTTGTGTTCATGTAGTGAATCTTTTGTGGTATTGAACAGGCCTATTTCCAATGGAGAAATACCGAAGATGAGATTAAGACTTTAATATTTTAAACTTGTGACTATATATTACCCTTCTCCTAGATCGAAACAATTGTGATACGTTAATCCTTGTAACTGTGTTTAGCTGGGAAAGGGGATAGGAGAGACTATACTTATAACCGGGTTAAATGGTGAAACTGAAGTAATCCACAATTGTGATATGTTAAGACTTGTAAGTGTGTTTAGTTGAGAAAGGGGATAGGAGAGACTATACTTATAACCGGGTTAAATGGTGAAACTGAAGTAATCCACATGATGTGATCGAGGTGGAAAATAATTACTGCAGTTAATAATTATTTTCTATAATCGGTTGTTAAAACCATGGACAATGCATGATAATAAACAAAATAAATCATAATATTAAATTCAGAATATAATCGCACGATGATTTCAATTTTACCATCAAAATTATGATACTCACACATGGTATTTACCCATGGATTTTGTAAACCATGGTATTTAGCCATGGAATCATAATTTATTATATTTACTCATGTAGTCGTAATTTATTATATTTCTTCATGGTATTCACTAATGGATTTTGTTTTTGTAAACCATGGTATTTTGAAATGTAAAAGGGGATCTCTCAATGGAAAGACACCCATAAAATTTATAAATACGAGAATTCAAAAGAAAAACATATTTTTTCTCATAATGTAGTCTCATGGGATATTATCAATTCAATAAATATTTGAGTTCATTTTTATTAATTTTATGAAATACCTCTTTTGCAAATGTGCCATATTATGAGTTATATTTATAATATCGATATTTCTTTTATGCATTGTGCCCTATTCTCAAGTACTTTTATAATGCTTTTCTACAATGTTTATCTCACACATTATGTCATTACTTTGTCACTCATGAAATTGCATTTCTTAAACAACCTGGATCATGCCAACATTAATGTATCAAATTGGTTGAGAACTGTGAGCACACTCAGGCCAGAGTAGTATTGGGATGAGTGAATTGCTAGGAATTTTTTAGTTCTTACTATTTTGTCACATTCCTTGGTCTGACTCCTCCAAAGATCTTAATCAATGGTATCAGAGTGGGGCTGCTCTTGTCTATTTTTTATGCATCTCCCCAATGATTTCAGGGTACAAGGAACTCAGACTTTAACTATTGCAACCTTTACAAGACCATCCTCATCAACCCGAACAACCTCAAATGGCAGACAAAAAGAAAATTGACAGAGCAGGAGATCTTGTCAAATTGTTGCTCAAGCAAGAACTTGCATGATAAAGGACTGAGATGATGGAATCCTTTACAACATCTCATTGGATGATGAGAATTTACAAATATAAGCCACAAAATCTCTACTACGAACATAAGCAAGCGAACTATCTTAGCATGGTTATGGGTCAATCGCACAAAACCCTTGCCGCTGAAGTCCATTTGTTTGCATTGTCAGCACCACAATTGGCCCACAAACATTACATGGTATCTCTATCCTTGGATATTCATTCATCATGGTTAAGGGTCATCCACAAACCCATAGTTATGGGTCAACCATGCAAAACCCTTGTCTTTAAAAACACATAGTTTTGGGTCATCCATAAACCCACAGTTATGCTCCTATTCAATAAAGGCTTCAAAATAATTACCGAAGTTAATACTTATTTTCTATAAATGGTTGTTAAAAATGTGGATAATGAATGACAATAAATAAATAAAATCATAATATTAAAGTAATAATATAATCGCACAATGATTTCAAATTTACCATCGTAGTTATGATACTCACCCATGGATTTTGTAAACCATGGTATTTACCCATGGCATTTTGAAATGTAAAAGGAGATAACTCTCGGTGGAAAGACACCCGTAAAAATTATTAATACAATCCTGTTCTTTGGACGAAATACATTCTATAGACAGAGCCTGAAGTTAGCTAGGTAGCCTTTGAAAAGCATCTTGTTTCACGAGTGCTGAGTAAATAAAAGCTGCTTTAGTCAATCTCTAGAATAGAATTGTAAAAGTTCAACATGGATAGCTTCTTGAGATCTTTCTTGACCATTGATAAGAAAACTGTGTCTGAGGTAGAAAATAGATCCCTTGAGAAAGACCTAGAAGAACATGAAAAGGTCGAAGACCCGGAAAACTGGAATCTGCCTGCATTAGATACAAAAGAAATTTATCCAGTTCCGATGATGTTCAAATTGACTAAGAAGGCCTATTTTAAAGAAGTTGAACTAAAAGTCAGAATCAAAGGTCCATCTGTACAAATTATAGGTTTAAATTTGTTTTCTGAAGATGAGATAAGAAAGTTTAGAAAATATCATGCTGAGAAGAGATTTTTTTATTTTCACTTTAGGGGGATTAGAATTGGTTTAGCCCCATTGTTCCGCCATGGTTTAAACCCTCCATGCATAGCAGAAATTTTTGATACAAGGCACAATATATATGATTTTGCCCGAATAGGAACCATTCTTGGAAATCTTTCCTCGGGATGTCAACATGGAACAATCTATCCTGATTATGCAATCAGTCTAACTGATGTCCATCTCAAAGATTGTTGGAAAGCCTTGATTGGAGTGCAAGGTCTATCAATGGTTGATGATAGTGAATATTTGTCAGTAATAATCCAAACCTCTTTTCAGTTAACTAATACAGTATATCCTAAGCTAAAACAGCCAGTATTGAAGGATTGTGTTGCAGTAGGAATAGGCAATGCATAGATTGAAGGTGTTCATTATGATAAAGAAGCCTTGCCTAATGACTGGTACATTCAATATAAGTCTATGGCCGCAGATAGTTCAAACAACATGTTGAAAAGAATGTCTATTTATGATGGTTGTGTTAAAATAATTCCAAATTAGCCCAGAATACCACGACCAATAGTCTTGCCAGAAAAACATGTGTTACCAGTAGAACAAGAACCAATCCATAATAGTGGAAGGAGATCTTTCTATCGTCAGATTCTTATATCAGAGGAGCCTAGTTCTTCCACCAGTACACCATTGGCTACAAATCAATTATATATACAAGAAGAGAAAACGTTTTTTGCTGTAAATAAGATGTTTAGAACTTATGTAAATACTTTCCCGCCAGTTGAGGAATTTCAGTATGCAAATCATAGATTTGTAAAAGAGGAAAATGGCCACCTAAAACAAAGTTTTTTACTTCTTCATCTAGTACCAGACAACCACCTACAAGAGCTGATTGTGCCCCATTTCTAGAACATAATTCACAGAATCCAAATGATTTGGATCAATTTTATCAGATAGGAAACTATCTAACCACTTGGTGTGCTCATGCCGAAGATGTTCTAGATGATTTAGGAAAACAAGCTGATCTGATTAATGCTAATCTTAAGTTGCTATATGATGAGCAACAATTAGAAAATCAAGAAAAGGAAGAGAGGAGAAGAAGGAGACAAAAGAAAAAGGCCAAAGAAATTACCAAATTCCATGCAGATATGTCTGCACCCAACTATTGGGATCTAGAGGAAGAAGAAGAGGAAGCAAAAGGAGAAACAACTACAAACAGTGTAGGAGAAGGTACTTCCAAAGACACTGGAAAATTAACCAGTGAATCCAGAACATTTAAGGTTGATAAACCTTTTGAGTCCAAGAAGGAAGTAATGACCTTAGAGAAAGTTGCCTCTAAATTTCCATCTTTTATATTGCCATCTATAAATAATCAGAATAAGGCACATGTTCTGAAAGAAGTAAATAAATATCCTAGAGCTGAAGAAGACCTGTATGCAGCTAATACTAGTGGCTATATCCTAGATCTAGATAATTATTCAAACCATGGAGAAGCAATGAGGATTTGGATAGGAGAATTATATCAGATGCGGGCCACTACTAGATTAGATAATGTATCCATCATGGTCCTTGCAGAAAAAAGAATGACTGGAATAGTGTATGATTGGTGGATGGGACCATCTGAAGAAGAAAGAAGAGTCATCATGGAAGCTGGACTGACTACATTAGAATTTTGTTAAAAACACAGTTTGGGCCAGAACCAGTTGATGAGAAGAAGCAAATTATAACTGATCTTAGCTGCATGGAATTAAAAGATCTGAAATATCTTGATCAATTCAGTAAATATTTCATGGCTAAGGTATTTAAAGCTAATCTCTCAAATGATGTGGCTCAGAAAATTTCATTTTTGTCAAAATTACCAGGAAATTTAGAAGACCTCGTAATGAAATATCTAGATATATAAAGTAAAATACTAGATCAAATTTATTGGAGTGACCTTCTTTTTAGAGTAACAGAGAAAGTAAAATATTTATGTTGGCAAAAGAAGGCACACGACATCACACCCAGTTCTGATGTCTGCAAAATAATGCTACCATGGACACCTTTCAGAAAGAAGAAGAAAACAAAGAGGTATGGTAGATTCAAACCCAAGAGAGTCTCTAATCCAAAAAGGCCTTTTAGAAAATATAAATTCTTGAAGAAAAGAATGAAACCAAGAAACAACAACTGTTGTTTCATCTGTAAAAAAGAAGGACATTTTGCAAGAAAGTGTCCCCAGAATTCATCCAGTAAACTCAAAGCATGTATAGACATAGAAGAATTTCAGGATGATTAGAATATAGTAGATTCAGAAGATGATGTTTCATATGTATATATCTTAACTGAAATATCAGAGACTGAAGAGGAAGAAAATGTACAGAAAATGAATTTTTTTCCATCATGTTCAGACGATGATTTTTCAGAAGAAAATCACTACAGCGAAGAGGAGAGTGACACTGATATTGAAGTCACAAGTGAGACATCAGATGACTCAGATGATGAATCTGCAAGTGCAGTATCATTATCAGTTAAACAAGGTAAGCAACCTATGCTACCTCTTCCAGAAATAAATGCTTTCTGTCCATTTGAAAAAAGAACAATAGCTTCAACAAGTATTCCACAGCCAGATACTAAAAGAAAAGAAGAGAATACATTGTTGAAAAAGATAGTCAAAACCAATAGCCTTATATATATCCCGGTATAGGTACAGGTAAAGAATGAATGGATTTCTGTAGATGCATTTGTAGATACCAGAGGTTCAAATAATTTGGCTAGACCATCTTTATTCAAATCTCAGTGGAAACCACTGAAAAATATTCTGGTTTCAGAAACAATTGGAGGATCTATTAGTTTAACACACTATGTAGACAATATTTCTCTGAAAGTTGGGGGGGTATTGTTAAGATTTCAGCAATTCAGCATTTTGATCCCTTAGCTAGTTTAATGTTGGGAATGCCATTTATAAATTCTATGCTTCCAGTCACAATCAGCAAAGATAAGCTGATTATCAATTTAAAAAAGAAATCTATTTCTGTTCCTAGATTATTTATTGAAATTTCAGAAGCTAGGCATGAGAATAGCCAGAAAAGAGTAGGAGCCAGAAAGCCAGTGAAAGATTCTCATGATTGGCAAGAAGTTTTGCAATTTTATAAAAAAAGAGAAGAATCTAAAACAAAGCAATTGGCATGTATTGATCCCAACTGGTCTACAGAACAAGGTGATATCCATCAAAGACTTCTAAAGAGTCAAAGGTACGATGATTCCCTGCACCCCGTCAGATGAGCAGGAAACAAAGAAGCAGATAAAAGAACTGCTACAAATGCAGCTCATCGAGCTGAGTGAGTCTTTAGAAGCAACTCTTTAGAAGTCTTTGATGGATATCACCTTGCTCTGTAGACCAGTTGGGATCAATACATGCCAATTGCTTTGTTTTAGATTCTGCTCTTTTTTCATAAAATTGCAAAACTTCTTGCCAATCATCAAAATCTTTCACTGGCTTTGTCGCTCCTACTCTTTCTGGATATTCTCATGCATAGCTTCTGAATTTGCAATAAATAATCTAGGAATAGAAATAGCTTTCTTTTTTAAATTGATAATCAGCTTATCTTGGCTGATTGTGACTGGAAGCATAGAATTTATAAATGGAATTCCCAACATTAAACTAGCTGAGGGATCAAAATGCTGAATTGCTGAAATCTTAACAATAATCCGCCCAACTTTCAAAGAAATATTGTCTACATAGTGTGTTAAATTGACAGATCCTCCAATTGTTTCTAAAACCAGAATATTTTTCAGTGGTTTCCACAAAGATTTGAATAAAGATGGTCTAGCCAAATTATTTGAACCTCCGGTATCTACAAATGCATCTATAGAAATCCATTCATTCTTTACCTGTACCTGTACCGGGATATATATAAGGCTATTGGTTTTGACTATATTTTTAAACAATGTATTCTCTTCTGTTCTTTTAATATCTGGCTGTGGAAGACTTGTTGAAGCTGTTGTTCTTTTTTCAAATGGACATAAAGCATTTATTTCTAGAAGAGGTAGCATAGGTTGCTTACCTTGTTTGACTGATAATGATACTGCACTTGCAGATTCATCATCTGAGTCATCTGATGTCTCACTTGTGACTTCAATATCAGTGTCACTCTCCTCTTCGCTGTAGTGATTTTCTTCTGAAAAATCATCATCTGAACATGATGGAAAAAAATTCATTTTCTGTACATTTTCTTCCTCTTAAGTCTCCGATATTTCAGTTAAGATATATACATCTGAAACATCATCTTCTGAATCTACTATAGACCAATGATCCTGAAATTCTTCTATGTCTATACATGCTTTGAGTTTACTGGATGAATTCTGGGGACACTTTCTTGCGAAATGTCCTTATTTTTTACAGATGAAACAACAGTTGTTGTTTCTTGGTTTCATTCTTTTCTTCAAGAATTTATATTTTCTAAAAGGCCTTTTTGGATTAGAGACTCTCTTGGGTTTGAATCTACCATACCTCTTTTTTTTCTTCTTCTTTCTAAAAGGTGTCCATGGTAGTGTTATTTTGCAGACATCAGAACTGGGTGTGATGTCGTGCGCCCTCTTTTGCCAACATAAATATTTTACTTTCTCTGTTACTCTAAAAATAAGGTCAACCCAATAAATTTGATCTAGTATTTTACTTTGTACATCTAGATATTTCATTACGAGGTCTCCTAAATTGCCTGGTAATTTTGACAAAAATGAAAATTTCTGAGCCACATCATTTGAGAGATTAGCTTTAAATACCTTAGCCATGAAACCTTTACTGAATTGATCAAGATATTTCAGATCCTTTAATTCCATGCGGCTAAGATCAATTATAATTTGCTTCTTCTCATCAACTGGTTCTGGCACAAACTGTGTTTTTAACAACAATTCTAATGTAGTCAGTCCAGCTTCCATGACGACTCTTCTTTCTTCTTCAGATGGTCCCATCCACCAATCATACACTATTCCAGTCATTCCTTTTTTTGCAAGGACCATGATGGATACATTATCTAATCTAGTAGTGACCTGCATCTGATATAATGCTCCTATCCAAATCCTCATTGATTCTCCAGGGTTTGAAGAATTATCTAGATCTAGGATATAGCCACTAGTATTAGCTACATACAGGTCTTCTTCAACTCTAGGATATTTATTTACTTCTTTCAAAACATGTGCCTTATTCTGATTATTTATAGATGGCAATATAAAAGATGGAAATTTAGAGGTAGCTTTCTCTAAGGTCATTACTTCCTTCTTGGACTCAAAAGGTTTATCAGCCTTAAATGTTCTAGATTCACTGGTTAATTTTTCAGTGTCTTTGGAAGTACCTTCTCCTGCACTGTTTGCAGTCGTTTCTCCTTTTGCTTCCTCTTCTTCTTCCTCTAGATCCTAATAGTTGGGTGCAAACATATCTACATGGAATTTGGGAATTTCTTTGGCCTTTTTCTTTTGTCTCCTTCTTCTCCTCTCTTCCTTTTCTTGCTTTTCTAATTGTTGCTCATCATATAGCAACTTAAGATTAGCATTAATCAGATCATCTTGTTTGCCTAAATCATCTAGAACATCTTTGGCATGAGCACACCAAGTGGTTAGATAGTTTCCTATCTGATAAACTTAATCCAAATCATTTGGATTCTGTGAATTATGTTCTAGCAAAGAGGCACAATAAGCTCTTGTAGGTGGCTGTCTGGTATTAGATGAAGAAGTACAAAACTTTGTTTTGGGTGGCCATTTTCCTCCTTTTACAAATCTATGATTTGCATACTGAAATTCCTCAACTGGCGGGAAAGTATTTACATAAGTTCTAAACATCTTATTTACAGCAAAAAAAGGTTTCTCTTCTGGTATATACAATTTATTTGTGGCCAATGGTGTACTAGTGGAAGAACTAGGCTCCTCTGATATAGGAATCTGATGATAGAAAGATCTCCTTCCACTATTATGGATTGGTTCTTGTTCTGCTGGTAACACATGTTTTTCTGGCAAGACTATTGGTCGTGCTATTCTAGGCTGACTTGGAATTATTTTAACACAACCATCATAAACATACATTCTTTTCAACATGTTGTTTGAACTATTTGCGGCCATAGACTTATATTGAATGTACCAGTCATTAGGCAATGCTTCTTTATCATAATGAACACCTTCAATCTATGCATTGCCTATTCCTACTGCAACACAATCCTTCAACACTGGCTTTTTTAGCTTAGGATGTACTGTATTAGTTAACTGAAAAGAGGTCTGGATTATTACTGACAAATATTCACTATCATCAACCATTGACAGACCTTGCACTCCAATCAAGGCTTTCCAACAATCTTTGAGATGGACATCAGTTAGATTGATTGCATAATCAGGATAGATTGTTCCATGTTGACATCCCGAGGAAAGATTTCCAAGAATGGTTCCTATTCGGGCATGATCATATATATTGTGCCTTGTATCAAAAAGTTCTACTATGCATGGAGTGTTTAAACCATGGCGGAACAATGGGGCTAAACCAATTCTAATCCCCCCAAAGTGAAAATAAAAAAATCTCTTCTCAGCATGATATTTTCTAAACTTTCTTATCTCATCTTCAGAAAACAAATTTAAACCTATAATTTGTACATATGGACCTTTGATTTTGACTTTCAGTTCAACTTCTTTAAAATAAGCCTTCTTGGTCAATTTGAACATCATCGGAACTGGATAAATTTCTTTTGTATCTAATGCAGGCGGATTCCAGTTTTTCGGGTCTTCGACCTTTTCATGTTCTTCTATGTCTGTCTCAAGGGATCTATTCTCTACTTCAGACACAGATTTCTTATCAATGGTCGAGAAAGATCTCAAGAAGCTGGCCATGTTGAACTTTTACAATTATATTCCAGAGATTGACTGAAGCAGCTTTTATTTACTCAGAACTCGTGAAACAAGATGCTTTTAAAAGGCTACCTGGCTAACTTCAGGCTTTGTCTATAGAATTTATTTCGTCCAAGGAATTCACTGGGAGAAAAGCATGTTTTTTCTCATAATGTAGTCTCATGGGATATTATCAATTCAATAGATTGTTAGAAAATTATATATTACAGAGAAATGGAACACATAAAATATATTGAAGAAATATAAACACATAAAACAAGAGAGACATAGATATATGTGGTTCACCCAATTTGGGTACGTCCATGGAGAAACATCCAGTCCTTCCTTTTATATTATCCAGCAAACTGAAGAGATACAACCTACAACAGATCTGTTGTAATTCCCTCTTCACTCTCACACAATCTCCTCTCTCTTTCTCACTCAGAATATCAATCTACATAGATGCAATACAATTCCCTCATATATAGCGAGCGGTTGCCTTCTAGGGAAAAAAAAACCCTAAATTAAACATAACTTCTACGCCAGATCTTTGCCTGGACCACCCTTGCAATGCAAATATTATGGGTAGTGTTGCCACCACATTATGAACTGGGGTCCAATGCGATGATACCTCTAAATAAAGAAGATAATCAGGCTCCACACCCAACAATCTCTCACTTGGAGACTGATTATAGAAACTACACAACTGCTTCATTTGTTGGACAATGAATCCACTTTGGACATGGCTATTTCTCATCTTCATCATCATACTTGAAGACCAATTGAAACTGAGCAAAATCTCAGTTTCTCCCTGGTTGAGGAGAAAATATCTCATCAAAGTCTATACCCTTTTTTTGTGCAAACCCCTTCACCACAAGTCTAGCTTTATACCTTTTTCTACCTCCATCTTCTTCCTTCAACCTGCAAAACCCATTTATTCTACAATGTTGTTTTACCTACAGGCAACATGACTAAGTACCAAGTCTGGTTATGTGCTAAGAAGTCCATCTCTTCTTTCATGGCTTGCTCCCACTTCTTCCTAGTTTCTACCTGCACTAATTCTTCATAACATTCTGGTTCACCAGAAGCAGTCAACAATACATAATATAATGAAGTTGAGTATCGTTCAGGGGGTCTACTTATCCTGTTAGATCTTATAACACCACTTTCAGGTGTTTGAAGTGCTTGTTGCTGTTGTGGTTGTTGTATTTGTTCTTTCTGTTGATCATTATGATTTTCAGGAACCTTCACTTTTTCTGTGATCTCATCAAGCACTGTGTATTCTCTGTTTTCTTTTTCCTATTTCTTTTCCTGCAACTAATTCTTATACAAAACCTTTTCATTGACTATGACATCTCTAATCCTAATGATTTTGTGTTTTTCATAATCATAAAAGAGATAACCAAAATAATTAACACCATATCCAATAAAGGTACATTTCTTTGATTTCGCCTCAAGATTTGTTATGTTTTCTTTATTAATGTGTACAAAGGCTTCACAACCAAAAGTCTTTAAAAATGAGTAGGTTACCTTTTTACCTATCCATGCCTCCTATGGAACACCACCATCCAAGGAAATTGAAGGCCCTCTATTTATTAGATAAACAGCAATATCTACAACATCTGCCCAAAATTGTAAAGGCAATCCTGCATGCAATCTCATGCACCTTGCACGCTCCATGATTGTCCTATTCATCCTTTCTGACACACCATTTTCTTGTGGTGTTCCCGGAACTGTCTTCTCTCTGCAAATTCCATTCTCTAAACATCACCTATCAAACTCTTTGCTACAATATTCACCTCCATTGATTGATCTGAGACACTTCAACCTTTTTCCTATCTCATTTTCAACCAAAGCTTTCCATTTCTTCAAAGTATCAAATACATCAAATTTATTTCGAATACAATAAACCCAGGTTTTTCTAGTTGCATCATTAATAAAAGTAACAAAATAGCAAGAGCCACTGAGAGATGATACCTGAGCAGGTCCCCATACATTTGTATGCACAAGTTCTAATTTTCTCTCTTCTTTTCTTTCCCAACTTTGAGGAATTTGACTCTCTTCTATTTTCCATAAACATAATTCTCACATAATTTTAAATCAACATGCTTAAAACCTGGCAACAAATTTCTTGAGTGAAGAATTTTCATCCCATTCTCACTAATGTGCCCAAGCCTATGATGCCACAGTGTCGTATCTTCTCCTATAGAGTTTAAATCATTAAAAAAATTAGAAATACCATTGCATAAATACAATGTACCAACCTTTTCTCCTTTTTCTATTACCGGAATTCCTTTAGTGACCTTCTGGTTGAAGGGAAAGTACCCCTAGGGTCCTTTGGGCTAAGACTCTACCAGACTAAAAATTGCTTATTCAAAGAAACACACACACACAGCCATCATTTTTACTTTTAAGCAAATTCTAATGTTTAGGGTACATACCTAAGGTCCTACGTTCGAGAAGACCGTTAGGGTGCAAACCCTTCTTGGAGTTCCCTTCTTCTTTCTTTGACCTGCAAGACAAAAAAATCAAAGAACACAACAGTACCTGTACAAATACTTATATATAAATCATCTTCATGCTATAAAGTTAGTTATAAAAGATCTTTAAGTAACCACTTTCATAAGAATTCAACACAAGAATCTCATAAGCATAAAGAAAGATTATTCGGGAACAAAGACGTGTTTCTTTATATATAAAGGCAAATAAAGTACATATATCGGAAAGATATCACCTGAACACCTTCAGCAGGCTCCAAGCAAAGCTTCCTCCCGGATTCGTTCCAGCCTCAAGCCTCCAACAAGAGCTCCTTCCAAGTCCTACTCAAATGATGATATCAAGGATGAATGATCACCAATACACATGGAAACAAGGGTTTCCTATGCAAGATGGGGGAAGTGCAGAAAGCACCAAGGACTTCAAACCTGGTCTAAGGGGAAAATCTCAGCATAATAATCTTGCTCTCCTTTCTCTCTCCCCTTGGCCTTCCCTTTGATGTCTTTTTATACCCTCTCCAAAGTAGTTTTTTAGTTAGGAGTTAGTTGGGAACAGTTGGGCCACGGGCAATAACAGGTGATCCAGCAGGTAAAACCCGCGATCTCCGCCCGAAAAAGAGGAATTTATTATTTTTTAAGTGTTTTAATAGATACACGCGGGTTGGGTATAACAGACCCGCGTGTACACGCGTTTAACTCAGGGCAATGTCGCGTATAGGGAATAAAACACTACTTTTTAAATTTTTGGACCAGGTCTGGAAGGAGGGGTTGCCCTAGGCCATGAGTGCAGCATCACAAACCATAAGAGTGAGATTTGGAGCTATAACAGATGCCCCCTAATGTATGAGGTCAGAAGGGGAACATGATGGCCGAAATATATTAAGTAAGTACAAGGAAAGGAACTCTGCCGAAAAACCGAGGAGGACTTCACCAGAATTCAGCCTGCCAAGCCACCGAAAGGAGATCAGAAAGAAACATTGTCTGAGGCGGGCATTCCCATGCTCAGGAAAAGTAAAGCATGTCCGCATATCAAGTACAAGTGGATACACTAAGTATACAAGTATAACTGACTGGAAAATACATAATGGATCATCTGATCATAATGAGAAAGTACATGTCTGAATATCACATATAAGACTGTCAATGATGCTGAAAGATGCAACGGATCACTGAAATCAAAGACTGATCCCTAAGGTACCAACTGAACATGATGGAATAGGATGGTACTACACTGCAAACTCAGGTGCCAGCATATAGAATGTCGCCATGACTGACTGCAACATATAAGGTGGAGTGGTATCAACTAGCAACAACAGGAGCAACTGTCAAGTGAACCAATGAATGCTGATACAACCTGAGGTCTTCACCGACCGCCGTGGTACATTTCTACATCATGGGAATAAATGATCTGAATTCGACCATGTGAGAAATCGTTTGATTACCGGTCATTGATGTATACCGTTAACAAACGCGAGACTACTCACCGATAATGATAATGAGCGTCAAGGTACCCAGTACAATCTAACAAGTGTGAATAGATGAGCTGAAGTCGAACACCTGTAAGAATCTATCAATCAGGAGACAATGATGGTTTCCCACTGTCGATAGCGAGGAATCTGCCACTAATGACTGCAAACCCCAAGGTACTGCCAAATGGACTCTAGATCTTTGCCCCAGAGCAATGAGTCAGAGTCGATAGGGAAAGATCCGCTAGAAGGAAGGCATTAAGGCATCCTTCATCAATCTAGCGCGAGTGTAACCCATAGGCCAATAATGTGGAAGGAATCGGACGAAAAAGGATGTAGTAACCCAACCGAAGTATGTTTCCGGCGTACACAAGATGTGGCTAGCGCACGGCAGAAACCCTCTGAACCAACCAATAATGAAAGCCGACACAGAGGCGAGGTATCCACCAATAGGGTCAAATGGAAACCAAGGTACTGCACGAATCCCAATGTGTGATAATGTATGCTGATGTCGAACACAAGGGAAACCACTCAGTCAAAGACCCATGATACTGATCGATGCTGAGCATAAGGTGACCTATCAATAATGAAAATAGGGCCAGGGTGCAGCTCTAGGCCTGTCCTCAGAGCAATGTGTCGTCGTCGATAAGGACAAGACCCGCCAGCAAGAAGTCAATGGGGACCTTCTCAAACCGGCACGAGTAAAGGACCAATATAACTGATGTGATGATAGACATGACACTGACAACCAGGGATGGCCGACTGAGAAATGAGTCAAGAGACATCGCAGAAAGGCCGACTCAGGATAACTTCCCTTGAACAAAAGCACGACTCAATATGACTATGTGGCAGCATATAATGAATCTGTATAAGTCCGTCATGCAGGAGGCACGAACGAACCCTCCATATGATTGGAAGAGATAACCAATCGGGGGAGAACTGACTCGATAACAAGGTTATGGCGTACCTAAGTCAAACTAAATCCCACCCATTCGGAGGAGACTTTGCTTTGAGTGCTTTGTTCAAGGGCGACACGACTGACTCTAGCTGCCAACAATAAATGGAAATAATGTCCCTGTTCCTGCTCTTTTTGGAATATTTAATTTTTTTTGTCTTTTTCTGATAAGCCGGAAAAAGAATAAAAGAACGCTATGGTACATTGGAAAGAACGAGTGTCGGTGAAACAGATGATCTAGTTCCTGGGAAAGGAACGTTCCTATGCTCAATGCAGGGAGGTGAAAAACTGGTCAGTGACACTCAGAGGTATGTTCCTTCCACGGATCAAGGTATGTCAAGCTGCAGAAGTCAAAGGTATGCAAGGTTGATTTTGCAGACGTCATGGTGAAAAGTTGGCTTAAACATGAGTCCAAGTGAAGCCGGCTATAGGCCAAAAGGTGCAAATGGTCAACATGCAATGCAGAAGTACAACTCAACACACATAGGAGCCTCTAGGGTATAAGGCCAGAACGAAGCGAAGAAGCAAAGAGGAATGAGTCTTCAACGCATAAGTCATGGCGGGACTACAGAGGACTCCCGAGCCTACTCAAAACGAAGCAGCATGGGCAACAAATGTCAGTGAGGTGCTAACTAGGATGCCCATGTAAAAGGATGGCTCTACCATCATGTCATGATTTAAAGAATCGGCGAGTGAAAATGGCTTGCGAACCATAACATGATGGGGTCGACCCTAAGGCAAAATGGGAAAGGAAACTGATAAGTGCACAATGCAAGCGGAAGAACCTAACCTATATGCCAGTTTCGAGAACCAATACCTGTCAGAACGGACCAACCATAAACTTCCAAAGGAGAAATCTTCCAAGTTCTGTAAACATAAATAGGAACACTAGACACGAAGTTAATACATCCCACATATAAACTTCATATAAAATCTTTGTGTTATAAGATACAAAACTTGAAAATGCGTACCTCATATATACAATATGGTACAGGGAACCACGCAGCCTTGCGGCTTACGCATAAGGGTTCTGCTGAACAAACCCCTTGCAGGGTTCAGGCCAAGGGCTCCTTTGGTAGTCATAACTCATGGCTTCAAAGAGTTCCTCCTGTGAAGGCAAAGCAAGATCTGAGAAATCATGAGAACTACAAGGATGAAAATAGGGAATTAAAGGGTCCCATGTCCCTATAGGAAGAATCTCTCGGTCAACTGCCGGGACCAAGTCCCAAGAAGGAGAATAATAAGTCAAAGGATCCTTCTTAGAAGCAATTGAACATTGAGGATTCAATGCCACATAATTGACCCGTGGCGGGGTAGAGTCTACTTGAACACTTGGAACAAACCAAGGGGCATTCTGCAGTAAAGTCGAATTAGGGTGGTGATTATCAGGTGCAAGCTGATCAATAGTGACAATATTCCCGTTATGAGGAAAGCACATTACTCGAAAGAGTGAAGACACCACAGCATTCATAGCATAGACATAATCACGCCCAAGTAGCATATTAAAGTCTAAAGGGCTATCAACCACCATCATATCGATTAAGACAGTCTTCCCACCTAAAGTGATAGGCACTTGAGGAAGAACACCCATAGATTCACCAGGTCTTCTATCATAGGCTAACAACTGACTCTGAGCTGTCAACAACTTTGGGGAACCCAAAGCTTTCCAAGTCAAAGAGGATATAATACTTGTAGAGGCTCCTTCATCCACCATACATCGATAGACATTTGTGGAATTAACTCTGACCTTTATTTGGAAAGGTGCAACGGAAGGAAGACGAGGCTCAACAAGACTATCCCAATCAAAGGAAACACTCTTAGCACTTGGAGGGGGAACATTCGAAGTAACCGGAATGTCCCCTAAACCAGAAGACTCTGTACTAGAGATCAAACAGACTCTTTTGTTAGGCACTTCACCCCCCAAAAGAGGAGTGTAATCGGCCAACGATTGCACTGGCTGCACCACATTATCAACCAATGGTTGATGGGATTGATGAGAAACCGTATCAGATCTAGGAGTAGAAGTACTTTCAGACTCAGACCATATCCTTTGAACCTCTGGAATACCAGGGCATAAATGAGTAAGATGGTCTCCCTTGCATATCTTACAAGGGAACTTAGGTTTAAAACTTCTACGTCCAGGTTTCTTATCAACCTCCATTCCGCCAACATGACTAGCAATGGTTTGCGGAGAGTCCTGAACATGACTTGCAGAGGTCGGTGACTCTTTGCGAGTATGACTCATAGTGACTAGACTTGTGCCCCCAGCATGACTTGCAGCGGCCGAAGACTCATATTCAACATGACTCGCAGAGGTTGATGATGAAGTGCTAGTATGATCTACAATGACTAGACTTGTGCCCCCAGCATGACTAGCAGTGGCTGAAGGCTCATCTCCAACATGACTCGCAGAGGTTGAAGATGAAAGGATAGAATTATTCTTCTTCTTTGACTTCCTCTTTCTCCTCTTTTTAGATTTCTTATTACAAGAAGGAGGAGCAGAAGGAATCCCAGATTTCTCTTTGAAAGAAGATGAACAATTAACACCCATGTGATGCCCCTGAAATAAAGCATTCATCTGAGAAGCTTCAAGAGCATTTGGGATATTTGGAGTGGACCACAGCCAAATGGGTAGTCCAACATTCAACCCAGGAATATTCAAAGTGGCCATCAAGGGAGTACCAACGTTTCCAAAGAAAGGAAAAGCACAAGGATCCCCTTTTGGAAGGGTACCTTGGTTGGTTTCCACAGGAATACTAGCCATATCTAACTGATCCAAAGACCCTTTCCCTTGCGAGAATATAGAAATAACTCTTCAAAGAATATGGATAAGCAATCAAAACCTTTGCCCTTGAGGAGGCAACCCCACAACTTCCGAAAGAACGACCAAAAGCCTTTCAAGATCGGTAGAGCGGTAAGCCAGTCACTCAGACCACAAAGTCCAAATGTGACTAGACAAAAATACCTAAAGCCAACTATATACAAGGAGCAAAGAGCACTCACTATAAAGTCCCTAAAGATACAGCCAGTCAAACAACTTCCAAGTATTTCCGCTCCGGGTGATGAGGACCAGACGCCAAAATACAAGAAAGTGGAGTCAGGGGCCTTCCGAAGATAGTCTGGGATAATGACGGCCCAGTCCTATCAGCGAAGGTAACAGAGGAAGTTACGCTGACCTCCTAACAACAGCCTGCGCCGGTGCAAGCCCCCAAGCTTCGCAAGGGTGCCCTCCAGTAGTACTGTCGAGAGTGATACAACGTCGACCTCAGGTGCCACGGGATTCCCCTCCGCAGCCACCTATGCAGATCCCTAGGAGAGGCAACTATGGGTACCAACTCGTCGCAGAAGCCAGGAGGAACAGTCGTGAGGTAAGTTCGGACAAGTAGGAGAGGGGGTATCTCTCTTCCCTGTCTTCACAGACCCTCGTGCTTAACTCCCAGATCCGGAGCTTTCCTAGTCTTCCTAACACTATTGGATTTACTCTCGTTAATCAGACCCTTATGTTTGACGTTTTATGTGGCCTTGGAGAGTTAACTCTCCACTCGCCTATTCCAAGGCCCTAAAATCCTAAACTTGTTGGTGTAATAACTAAAAAAAAAAGTTCTAGTGGATTTTAATTAAGCGCTTGATTTTATGAGGCTGTTCTTTAAGTCACAGGGTTATGGAGATGAAACTTGTGGTGTTTTTTATGGACGCAAAAGAAATTAATAAAACTTAGCTACATGCACATGCACTTTTGTTTTCGATGAAAAGCAATTTCTATGAGGTTCAGAGGTATTTCTAATATAAGCAAATTTTCTTTTCCTTTTCAGACTCCACACTCACAAAAACTAACAAAACTAAATATGCCTAAAAAGAGATGCAAATCTTACCCTAATGCAAGAACTAAATGTGGATGCAAGATTCAAAGACTACTCTAAAAACAAAGAAGGAAAGTTGCTGCTTTACCAAATTTTGTCTTGCCACTAAAATGCTTAGATAGAAGATGATGTGTTACCAATCATTTCGTCCAAACAATAAAAACAAGTTCTAAGATAAAAACAAAGCACTTTCACTTCGCAAAAAAGGAAATCAAATGAGAAGCAAGTTTAAGAAAGCGAAACTCAAAAACTTTCAAAAGATTTTCTTTCAATCAAACCAAAAAAGTCTTTTTCAAAGGAAAGCTCTCAACGACTGACACCAATGATTGATAAACAAGCAACCAAACACTTTTGTGAATTGACACCTTTCAAATAATGAAAACTCAACAAAAATAAAATGTGTTCGAAATCGCTTTTGACAATCAAAAGCAGCAATGAAAGTCCAAAATATCAAAAGACAAGTTTCAAGAAAAATGGTAACAAACAAATTTCCCGAAACGAAGGAGCAAATGGTCATAAAAATGATTTCGTTAAGAAAACAAAAAGTGTCATGAAAGCAAAGATGGACACAAAGATTGTACCCAATCTTCCCACTCTGCCGAAACAGAGCAATCAAGATTCTTAAACAGAAATCTTGTGTGTCAAAAATCAATGACGCTTGCAATCAACGAAAAACAAGACTAGCACTCCTTATAACTAGAGAGAGTTCAGAACAAAATGCCCCCTGTCAAACAGAGAACTATTACTGGAAAATAACTGCTTAAAACTGACTCAAACTACCAGACAAACATTCAGCCAACAGAAAATTTACAAATCTTGAAAATTATGTGATATACTCGCCTGCAATTATTTGCAGAATGCGTGTATACGCGACTGTAACTAAGGAAACCTGCGTATACATGGGTTAACTTAGTGCAACTTGCGTATATACGCTTCTGTAATCCAGAAAAAGAGCGTATCTGAAGTCTTTCAAGAAAAATAAAAAAAACACAGACTGAAAAACTGGAAAAGCTTGGATTTCAGGAAAAGATCAGACAGTCAGAGCCAACAAACAGAGGGGCTGAGCCTTGATTGGCTTGAGGACTACCCAAACTAGGAACAACAAGAGTGTTGTCCCCAGCGGAGTCGCCAATTCTGGTTGAAGGGAAAGTACCCCTAGGGTCCTTTGGGCTAAGACTCTACCAGACTGAAAATTGCTTATTCAAAGAAACACACACACACAGCCATCATTTTTACTTTTAAGCAAATTCTAATGTTTAGGGTACATACCTAAGGTCCTACGTTCGAAAAGACCGTTAGGGTGCAAACCCTTCTTGGAGTTCCCTTCTTCTTTCTTTGACCTGCAAGACAAACAAATCAAAGAACACAACAGTACCTGTACAAATACTTATATATAAATCATCTTCATGCTATAAAGTTAGTTATAAAAGATCTTTAAGTAACCACTTTCATAAGAATTCAACACAAGAATCTCATAAGCATAAAGAAAGATTATTCGGGAACAAAGACGTGTTTCTTTATATATAAAGGCAAATAAAGTACATATATCGGAAAGATATCACCTGAACACCTTCAGCAGGCTCCAAGCAAAGCTTCCTCCCGGATTCGTTCCAGCCTCAAGCCTCCAACAAGAGCTCCTTCCAAGTCCTACTCAAATGATGATATCAAGGATGAATGATCACCAATACACATGGAAACAAGGGTTTCCTATGCAAGATGGGGGAAGTGCAGAAAGCACCAAGGACTTCAGACCTGGTCTAAGGGGAAAATCTCAGCATAATAATCTTGCTCTCCTTTCTCTCTCCCCTTGGCCTTCCCTTTGATGTCTTTTTATACCCTCTCCAAAGTAGTTTTTTAGTTAGGAGTTAGTTGGGAACAGTTGGGCCACGGGAAATAACAGGTGATCCAGCAGGTAAAACCCGCGATCTCCGCCCGAAAAAGAGGAATTTATTATTTTTTAAGTGTTTTAATAGATACACGCGGGTTGGGTATAACAGACCCGCGTGTACACGCGTTTAACTCAGGGAAATGTCGCGTATAGGGAATAAAACACTGTTTTTTAAATTTTTGGACCAGGTCTGGAAGGAGGGGTTGCCCTAGGCCATGAGTGCAGCATCACAAACCATAAGAGTGAGATTTGGAGCTATAACACCTTCCATGTTTTATCTGTAAAAGTAGCTACACAGCGTTCACCTCCCAACTTCCCTATTGAGATAATATTTTTCTTCAGATCTGGAACATGCCTTACCTTCTTCAATAACCATTGATTTCCATTATGTTGCTTTATGAAAATTGTACCCATTCCAATGATTTTACAGGGTTTATCATCACCCAAACTAACCTATCCAAAATCTCCTTGAACATAATCATGAAAATGTTTCCTATTAGGTGTGGCATGGAATGAGGCCCCTGAATCTACCACCCGGGCATCAATAATATGTTTTGATGAAAGAATCAAAGCATCTTGCAACACATCACCTATCACGTTCGCTTCATGATTGTTTTCTTACTGTGCATCTCCTTCTTTTCCCTTCTAAGACTTGCAGTCTTTCTTCAGGTGTCCTTTCTTCCTGCATTTCCAGCACACTATCCCCGATCTGGACTTGGATCTGCCTTTCCTTGACTTACTATGATATCCTGGGCTCTTTTCTCTTTCCATTTTTCTTCCCCTAGTCTCTACAGTCAAAGCATTACCTAATGTCTCACCAGAGCTTTTCCGTCACATTTGCTCTCTATGGATTTCACCGACAACATCATCAAACTTTAAAGTACTAGATCCAGAGACAGAGTTACTAATGGCCATAATTAAGTCATTTCAACTTTCTAGCAATGGGCATAGAAATAATAGAGCCCTAACTTCATCATAAAAAGTCACCCCTACATAACTCAACTGACTGGTAACTGTATTAAATTCATTTAAATGATCAACAACAAATCCACCTTCTAACATCTTCATAATAAATAAGCGCTTCATAAGGAATACCTTATTTTAGGCCGAGGGTTTTTCATATAGTTTGGCCAATGCCTTCATTAAACCCTCTATTTTCATTTCCTTTGAAATGCTAAACACTATCGACGCCGCTAGGCACAGCCGTATTGTTCCAAGTGCCTTTCTGTCGAGAATATCCCATTCTTTGCCTATCATACTCGTCAGCTTCTTTGTCTTTCTACTCAATGGTAGGTACAGATCTCTCTGATACAAATAATCTTCCATCTACATCTTCCATAGCTCGTAGTTTTTTCCATTAAATTTTTTAACCCTGAGCCTACCATCTTCCACCATTGCTCCCACTCGAACCATGAACCCTTCTCTCCTTTGAGTTTATCAACCAAAGATACCTTCGGCTCTAATACCAGTTGTTATATAATTATATATTACAGAGAAATGGAACACATAAAATATATTGCAGAAATATAAACACATAAAACAAGAGAGACACAAATATACGTGGTTCGCCCAATTTGGGCTACATCCACGGAGAAACAGCCAGTCCTTCCTTTTATATTATCCATGAAACTGAAGAGATACAACCTATAGCATATCCTTGTAATTCCCTCTTCACTCTCACACAATATCATCTCTCTTTCTCACTCAGAATATTGATCTACATAGACGCAATACAATTCCCTCATATATAGCGAGGGGTTTCCTTATGGGGAAAAAAACCCTAAATTATACGTAAATTCTACCGTTAGATCTTTGCCTAATGAACGACCCAAATTGGCTACGAAATTACAACATTTTACGAGGCAATTTTACATCTATTTTTAGCTTCAGGGGCACTGCCCCCAATCCCCCGCCAGGGGGGCTCTTAAAGATTGCTACCGCCCCACCCCCTGAAGCCCCCTTACAGCGAAAATATTACGGGCGGCGTTGCCGCCACATTACGAATTGGGGTCCAATGCGGTGATACCTCTGAATAAAGAAGATAATCAGGCTCCACACCCAACATAAATATTTGAGTTCATTTTTATTAATTTTTTGGAATACCTCTCTACAATGTATCATATTCTGAGTTATCTTTATAATGTCAATATTTATTTTATACATTGTGCCCTATTCTCAATTATTTTTATAATTCTTTTATGCAATGTTTATCTCATGCATTATGAAATATTCCTTTGTCGCTCATGAAGTTGAATTTCTTAAACAACTTGGATCATGCCAACACTAATGTATTAGATTGGAAGAGACCTTAGCAGTTAAGCATGCTCAGGCTAGAGTAGTACTGGGATGGGTGACTTGCTCGAAAAATTTTAGTTCTTACTATTTTGTCACTTTGCTTGGTCTCATTCCTCGAAAGATATGGATGACGTTGAATTAATAATTCCTAAAAAACTAAACCCTGTGCTCAAAGTTATACCTAAGCAAAGAAGCCAGAGTTCTTCCAATGTGTCTCCAATTGTTTTTGCTACAATCATAACAACCTCCAAAATTTTACTTACACTTGAATTTTGGATCCTATTTGTGATCCTATTATCTATCATTCCTTGATTGTTTTTAATCACTTCAAGGTCGGTTGATGATTTGATAAGTGTTGAAGTCACTTGCTTACACATGCTTAGCGTTCGATGCATTCACAAGACAACCTCTTTCTTGCAAGCTTAGTATTCAATGTTTACCTCTGTAAATAAGCATTGTGCAGCCTCTCGAAATAGAGCATGCAAAGTCACTAGTAATAGTGATTGCACAATCCTTGGTAATAGACATTGCGCTACTCAAGACCATGCACAACCCATACCAATAGTCCTTGGGGTAGTTGCACTACGCAATCCATGTTGATAGTCAATGCATAACATTATTTAACAGTCTCTCTCACTCTTAGTGGAAACTGTCATCATTCCAATGAGTCTTCTCAATTGTCTCTTTTGTGCACCTTTTTCTTTCACAACTGTCATTTTCCCTTTCTCGACTATCTTTTTTTCTTGTTTTTTCTTTCACAAGTGTCAATTTGTCTTTCTTGTTGCTTTAGTAAGTGTTGCATTAACTTTCTTTAGCTTTTGCAAGTGTCATTTACACATTTCTTATTGTTGCAAGTATCACTTTTAATTGTTTGTACTCCCGCGTTTCTTGCATGTTGGTGCACTACTAGAGGCAACTCTAGCACACTTTTTTGCATTCGATGATCATATATATCATAATATATATGTGCTAGATACTTTCCCAAAACTTAGTGCACTTTTTTGGTTCTAGTCGACACTTTTGTAATAACTTGTATTATGAGTGTCGCAAAGCTACATTTCAACTGTCACACTTAGAAATAAGTGCCGCTTTGATGACACTTCAAGGTATGCATGCTGTTTTTGGGTACTATGCATTCTTTGGCTTGTGTTGAGGTTATATGAGTGTGATATCACCACAGGGGCTTCACTCAATGAACCTCATACATATCACATGTGTTCATGGCATATTAAACAATGCCCTTAATTTGATTACATATTGGAAAATACCTCTAACAAACACATTATTTAACCCCCTACCAATATGAACCCAATACACCTTCCTAATTTAAAAACCCCTACTTTCACTAGATATTGGAGGTATCCATTTTTTCATTAACATTTTTATACCCCTTTATATTGTTTCATTAACTTTGGGCTCCATATCCTATAGCTGCCAATATAAAAACCCTCTAACCCCTATATATCACCCAATATAATATTTGATTTTTTCCTCAATAATTATCCCCCAATATGAACCCACAAAGACATGGAAACCATGAGAGAATTTTTGAGTCTAAAATGGGCCTCCTAAGGAATATTATAAAATAATAATGGAAATATTAAAATGATATTAGATTACATCATCAAGTTTTGGAGGGAAAAAATAAAAAACTACTTTTTTAACTCGTATTTTCAACTTATCTCCCTATAATTTTACTCCAATGAGCGCTTATTGGATGTGGAATTAATTTTTCATCCAATGAGTACCCATGTTGCATACTTTTGATGGACCCTAGTACATGAAAAATGTGAAATACATGAAAAACATGATTGCAATAATGTTTCTTCATGTATTTTACATTTTTCATGTGGTAGGATCCACCAAAAGTATGCAACATGGGTACTCCTTAGATGAAAAATTAAATTCTGCATCCATTGATGTTACCAAGAGTTACTTCCTTCTACTAATCATGTTAACAAGCTAAAATTATTACAAAAAACATTAAACTCTTAGAAACTATCATCAACAAATTCAACGTGTTTGATTTCACTACTATTTACTCCAAATGTGTAGCTTGTTGTCCCTTTATGGGCATTATTTTTCCTCTAAAGTTTTTATTCATATTCATAGCTTGTTGGTTACACTTAATTCTTTCCTCCTTAATATCTTCAAGGACAATTCTTTGTTCTGCACTTTATGCTCAGAGATTTTCTCTACTTGAACTCCTTTCAAGTTCTTCCTCATATGAGTATCCATTATCTCATTCATTAAATTCATATTTTGCTTGATTGGATTCAAATGAATGCCACATTATTTTTATCACTCCTCTGCATATTCACATAAAGAATTGATTTCAAATTTTTTGAATCTATTAGATACTTTGAGCACCTCTTGATCTGCATGTTTCCTATCTACAATCTCTTCATAGTCCTCTCCAATCCTTGGATGACTGAACCATTCATCTAACATCTTCAATTCTCTGTCAAGATTCACATTTCGTTTTTCACCCCGTATTCATACGTTAGAAGGGTTTATTCATGTCATCATCCTCGTGCTTTGAATAAAATAAAATTTCAATCTCATGAGACATTTTTGTTCTTGTCTAAACTCCATTTGCACATATACACATATAATTAACTTGGAAATACTCCTCTTCCTCTCTAGATGTTATAAATACCTATACTTCACTAAGTATCCCTGAACATTGTTCAAAATTGATTGTAATTCCTTCTTTATATTCAAGATTCCTTAGCAACTCTTCCAACAACTTTATTTCTTCATAAAAAATTATTAGCATCATATCTGAATTTTAATTTTTTTTCCTCTAGATTTTCTTCACTGGAAAATTTTACCTATTTACTATAACAAAAGGTCCTTGTATTGTCTCACAACATCTGCATCCTTTCAATGTGTATAGGTTCCCTTTCGACTTACTTTGTGAGGCAATTCTATGCCTTCCATTTCTATGAAAAATTCATTATTCTATCCTTGTTGAATAACTCTAGAAAGCATTATTTTATATTCCTCTTTCCTTATGACAATTTTCAGTGATGTCCTCCATCTAAAAAACTTGTAAATATTTCACTCACACACAAATTACCAGCTTTAAAACATAGGGCTTTCTAGCCTCCTGTAGTGATTTTTCCGAACAATCTATGCGACTCTTTAAGTCTCTCATCAACAAAAATTATCATCATGTCTAGGAAATGATACATGTTTTGGTTCACAATAATGAACTTCTTCCTCCTCACACTCAATTTCTCTGAGTCCTTCCTTGAACCAAGTACTCATCTCGTGCTTCATCCTCTTATTTTTCAACCTTTCCTCTATTTTGATAAAAAAACCATTTTGTGCATTAATTTCTTTGCAAACAAATGCACAACAGGCCTTCTAACTTTCTTATTCATTTTATATCCATGCCTCAGATCCTCAACAATATTATTCTATAGCATCTTTCTCATAACATTGATTTGTTCCTTCATCTCAACTATCTCTCTATCCACTTCCTCATCACTCTTCTTGTTTTTTCCAACATTATTGGCATCTTTTGTCATCTCATTGTGGCTTCCTTCTTCTAGAACCTTTACATGACTATTTGTAGTCATCTTCACTTCCATTTATGTGAGTTTTCCATGCCCAACTATGAGTTGCAAACAATCATCTGCAGTAACAAGTTTGTTTCACCTTGCTACAACATACCTCACTAAGCTTTTCTCCTAAACATAACCTTTTCATAATTTTGATTCTCTCTTTTAGAACCTATCAAGATTCCTTTACTCTTTATGGCTTCTGCATTCTTTTGACAATTCTACCCACAACACCAATTTATGGATTTGTCTCTACAACTTCCACCCAACCTCAGATGAAAGTTGTTAAAGCTTCTACTATTGCAATATTCTTTTCTGCATTTCTCTTCCTCTTGTTGTTACCCAGAATCAACAATTTCTTTGTCCAAGTTAAAGTGAAAATGTAAAGACCATTGTTATCACCAAAAAATTGATCATCTAGCCTAATTTACTAGCTGGATCGAAGTACACCATGTAAAGCCAATTTTACCATATTAAAATTGCTTTCACTGTGAGAAATTACTTAATAAACCACCTTTGTTAAGTAATTTATAATTAAACCCATGAAGAATAATTAAATAAATCGTTATTTATTTGATTTTCTTCTAGGAAGAATTAATTAAACCATTGCAATTATTATTCCTTGTCATATTTGACCCAATCATGAAAAATAAACATATAAATCATTATTTTTCTTATTTTTCTCTAAGAATAATTAATTAATTATTATTATTTGTTAAATTTGACTAAATCCCTTAGGAATAATTAAATAAATCCTTATTTATTTGTTATTCCTTAACTAATTCCTTGAGATGATAAATAAATAATTTATTGATTTATTATTTCTAAATAAAAGTTTAAATACTTTTTCCCTCCTAAACAAATATAATAAAATATTCGAGGTGCTTATTCCAAGAATAGGATCAATAATATTTTATTATTGCTCATTATTCGAGGATAACTCAATATTTTGTTATAAATGTGTTGACTTGTTGGGGCGTGACCCAGGTTCGGGCTTAATTAGCCAAACAAATCCCTGTACTATTGGCCCTTTCGGCAACAGTCTGTGGAGCATGCATTGAGGTCTCACCCGAAGTAGTATGGGGGGGTGCTGGAACCAGGTTTCTGCACCCTTGAGATGTCTGAGGGGTTGTCTTGGTCCAACTGTGAGTCTCTTCATGCAGGTTACTTTGCGCACTTCCTTGGCCTTCACTCCCTAATGTAATCACCTTCATGCTGCCCTAACCGGGGACTATGGCGCTTTTGCGTTGCTGGAGCAACGATCTGCACTATTCCTCCAAGTCACACCCGTGATCTTACTTATCTTCTTACAACAGTTAGTTATCTTCGCATAAACAAATGTCTTATTTATTCATTCAACACATTCATATGAGTTAGCGGAGTAAATAACTAGTAAACTTGCTATTCATACCGAATAATACATAAAACAAGAAAAGATACTCAGTAATATGGTAAAACTTCTCTTTATTAAGCCTTCCAACGGTTACAGACTCGACCTGCCCTGTGCACTTAGCTGCAGGGGTCCGGGCATTTAGATGTGGACTACTAGGCCTATGCACACTCAGTTGCATAGCCTTCTCCTACTCTACGACCCAAAGACACGACTTGCACTTCGACTCAATCAATTCCTTCTATTCATCATGCTTCCTTTTTTCTCTCTCGCTATTTTCTACACTTAGAGCTTCAATCTATTTATATAATCCCATGGTCCGCAAACCATGGGTAGATCTTTCAAACCGAAATTACATTAGAAAAACAAGGGCGTACAACCCTGTGACTCTATTATGGCTTCGCACTCCGCACCCACAAATTGCAGAGTCTTTACAATGGACTTAGTCAAAACTTGGGCTTTAAGTCCCAAAACATGCGTTGGGGGGATTCCATCCCCAACATACCCCCAATAAAAACATTGTGACTCACCCTCGATGGTGAGAGCCAGTATTACAGCAATAATGCTGCAACTTCTAGGCTACCAACTTTACTTTTATCAACTCAGTAATTCGTAACAAACTTGGAAGCATCGGTGCTATATGCACAAGTACTAGTTCTCATTGCAGGTTGTCACTTGGTCAATCAGCGCGAGATCACTAGGAGCTCAAGCCAACTTCTATAGATTTCAAAAGAAGCTCTATGTGTGATGAAAGGAAAGAAATATTACTCTACAGATGTTATTCTAACTGCAGAAAGGAGAAAGAATGGAATGTGAAGCAAAACCTAGTAAACCCTAATTAACAAGCTAATTCTACTTTTGCCAAAAACATTATGAAAACCATGAAAGAAATGCCATTACCTACTCAATGAAGTAAACAACATCTAATCATGCTATTTCTGGAAATAAATAAGCAAAAAACATATTTTTGGATCTTTATGTGTTTTTATGTGAATTTAACATGCATCTAATTTATTGTGTGTGAGTGTGGCAACGAACACGTGGCATTAGAGGGTGGTTTTGGAGCTTGTGAGGATGTAGGATGGTGTGGATGGGTCCTAGGACTTCTTAGGTGGCTTTCTGGAGGATTTTACCACACTCGGCCTTCAAAAGAAAACCTACAGGAAAAACTACAAGAGGACATAGGGAAACTACAGGAGGAAAACAAGGAAAGTACAGGAGGCCTACAAGACGAGGCCGAGAGAAATTTTCATTGTTTGGAGGGTGCGAGAATGGGTGAAAAAGGTGGATGAAGGTTAGAATTTGGTGTTAGGGAACCTAAGGTCTACCATAGATCACCAGGAGAGAGAAAGATGATTAGATTTTCTCAAGGAGAAAGGAAGAAGTTCTATGAATAATGAAGGAAACTAGGGCAGAATTGAGGTGAGGTTTGGGAGACCTATAGGGCATGGATCAGATGGAGGGTGTGATTGTTGGTAAGCTGGCCTACTTCTGGAAGAGATCTGCTGCATAGAAACTGACAGTTAACCAAGAAAATCAAGAAACCAATGAAATGAGTGCATCCTAGGAAAAAGAGAGTTTTGCATTAAAATGGCCTAAACTATGATGTATAGAAGGAAATGCTGGGAAATTTTGTAAGAAATGAAAGCATGCAAAAGGAATATTGCAAATCAAGAAGTGAACATGATAAAGAAGATCTAAAGCAAAGCAAAACTGGACTATCAACCTACTAGAGAGCTGCAAACTCTAGAAGTCCTAGGAAAGAGGAAAATCTGTGTTTTTGGGGCAGCAAGAGAGTCTTTGCCTCAAAACATGGTCCCAGAGGGAGGAAGAGAGCCCAAGGCACTATTTCTAGCCTCTTGAATCTTCTCTAATCAATGCTTAACCTGTTATAGAAAGCACAAATGGAATAAAGCTACTAAATCATCAAAAGCAACCTATTCTTAACCATAAGAGAAATACATCTAATAGCAAACTAATCTACAAGTTGAAGTAAAGAATACAAATACAAGTAAAGAGAAGCATGGCTGTTTGGATTAGGCCCTAACCCAAGAGCTTCAGCCCTCTGAGGTAACTCAGTGCTAGCTCAAAAAGGATTTCATCTTCATTATAAAAAAATAGCAAGATTACATAAAACTGTCACAAAATAGTAAGCTCGAAATTTGAGCAGAGTTTACACAAGAAAAAGAAAGTCGACCCTAGTGAAGCCCTAGGCCTCTCTACTTATACATCTGAAGCTACCAACAGCTTCCTTAAAATCAGGGAGGCTTGGCTCCAAAAACTCGAGATAACTATCAATCATCTTCCACTTTCTCGGCTACCTTCTAGTGCATGATTCCGCTACTTGTACTTCGAGCTGAATGAAGGGGAATTCGAAGTGAGGAGAAATTAATGAGGGGGATTCCCTCCTATAATTCCTCTCCTTTGTATACTTCGATTTATTGCTACAGTTTGACCACTAGATCCTTGACTTTGACCTCAAAATCCATCAATAATCTGCATTAAATACATGTTAGACCACATGGCATAATAACTAACTCAACTCACCCTATAAGCATAAATATAATCAGAAAATCATACAATAAGCTAAGAGAATGGTTGATTTGACTAGGTTAGGAGGTAAAATGAACCCATATAATTACCCATTTATGAGGCTCATCATCACCCCCCTACTGAAGGTGTTGCTCATCCTCTGAGCAACCTAGTCAATCTCTTGGTCTTTCATGGCCCTGGTGGCCTCCCTAGCATTCTAGGTTTCTAATGTGGTCTACTCATGTTCTCCGTAAAATCCTACCTCTCTGCCTATGTCCTTCCACTGATCCTTCTCTTATTCTTCTCTTCTACCTTCCAACATGCCTAATATGAGTGGAGGACTTAGTTTGAGGCCAATCCAGTTGACCTTCAGCCTTTGCATGGAGCACTTGTACATTAGTACACTTTTCAATGCATCCTTCAGCCTCATGGGGGAATGGTATTCTCTGATCTGCAAGCTGTGGGGTAGGGTGTTCCATCTTATCATGCATGCATGCACACAGTCATCCCCAATTAGCCTAAGCATATCTTCAAAGTGTGAAATGGCTTGGTCCTAATTGGCTAGATATTTAGGGGAAATCTGAGGGTCATTGGCAAGCAGGTTGTGTGTGCTGATGAGTGCCATAGGATCTGATGGCTTAGCTCTTATCATCAATGGTTCATTCTTCTCTTTTATTAACAATCTTTTCATTTCTTCTACCCTCAATTCTTCATGGTTCATCCATGACGCCATGGCCATTAATTGCAAATCCCCTAGCTTGGCATTGGGGTCCCACACATTCAAGTCTATGAGGGCCATGTTGTGTAGATAGAACTATGCCATCTTTGCTTTGTCCTCGGAGGTGCTTTGGTCACACAAATCCATGAACTGCCTGTAGTCTTGGAAAGGAATTATGCCTTTTTGTGCCAAATTTTTTATTTGGAATTGAAGCCATTTTTTTATTTGGAATTGAAGCCATTGATCCTTCACATAGAGGCCATAAGATTTGGCTGGTGTTCTGCATTATAATGCTTCTATGGATAAGCTAGAAATTTATGCCAAATGAGTCCCTTTCTCCTGCAGCTACCTCCTTAGTAATTCATTCTCATTCTCAAGGTGGGTTCTTGTAATGGTTTCTCTGTCTCTGATAGCACTCAATTCCCTACCCATTTCCTTGAGTTTGTCTTCCATGTGGCCAATATCCTCAACTCCTTTAGACTTGACTATCTACATCCACCTATCCGTTCTCGCTCTCTCTTTTTCCAACTTGAAAAACAGTGAAATTGCAAATTTCTGTGGGATTATCTTGCCCCCCTCAAGTAGTCTGTAATAGGAATCAAGAGTAGGCTGGGTGTCAGGTTCTTGTAGCTCTTGTACTTCCTCTTTCACCTCTGGTTGTCCTCCTATCTTTTCCTCAAATTATTGTGTCTCCTGTAGTTTGGATAGTATCTCCTGTAGGACTGTTTTAGCCTCCTGTAGGTCTGGTTTGGGGTCCTGTAGAATTGCCTTTCCCTTCCATGTAGAAGATCTTGTAGTCCTCCTTTCATAGGTTATGGGTGTCCTGGAAGGAGATTCTTTCACCTTGGAAGATGGTGAATCTTCAATGTTAATGGGAGTCTTTGATGAGGGCTGAGGTTTGCCTGTTTTAATTCTGGTAATCTTCCTTGCCCTGAAATACATGGAGGTTTTTCTTTTCCTCTTCTGCTTTTGCTTGACTCATGTACTGAGGGTGGTGAGGGCAGCTACTTCTTCTCTTTCCAAAGTCTCAGGAGACTCTTCTCTTTGCTATGCCCTCTCTACCTCCTTTTCTCCTTCTTCTGTCTCTTTTTCCTCTTCCTGCTCTATCTCTTTTTCTACCTCCTGTTTTATCTCTTCAACTATGCCCTCATCTATTTCTTTTCTTTCCTCCTTCCTCTCTTGCTCTGCTATGTCACCACTGGCTTCAGCTTCTCTTCCTTGTTGTTCTCCTTCCTCACTAACAGTGGGACTCACATCATAGGTTAATGCCTAGATGTCACCCTCAGCTGTCATATTTATGAAAACTTCCCATGCTATAGGGATTGTAAGGGTATGGAGGACTTCTTCTACTAAGATCTTGATTAGGCCATGGTGAGATCGCTACTAGGAATTTCCTTCTTCTACCTTGGTGCTGGAGTCAATGAGGGACTGAAGGAGAAAGTAAGGGATACTGAGCTTTTGATGTGTTGTGGTAACCATGCCATATCTCAATTCTTGGAGGATTCTGAAATGATATCCATAAAAAATGTTTTGCCTCCCCTCTCAAGAAATGTATTTGATCACTTGGTAGCTAACCTCATCCCAAGGATATGGTACAGTAGCCCTCCTAATTCCATTTTTATCTTCAACATGGGTTTCATTATCTTGGAAAAAGTTCCTCTTGACAGCCTGGCCAATTATTTTCTCATCTTTACTCTAAAGCAGCCCAAGAGGAAGGGTAGTGACCCTATTGATGAATTCAAGGGTTATTTCAATGGAGATGCCTCTAATGGTTACAGTAGCATGAGTTCTTGTGTGAGGGACCAAAGAGAGAGAAAATTCATGGGCAATTTCATCATTAAACCCTCTAAACTTCTCAAAGAAATTCACCAGTTTTCCCTTGTAAATATTTCCACCACTTGAGGGTGTGCATGGAGTCTAATGGAGTTAGTGGGCTCTTTTCTCATAAACCCCCTTGTCATACTGCCTGTACTTATTTTGAAAAACTAGATATGGAGGTGGAGACAAAGAATTTTGAGTGAAATAGAAAAACAGAGGGGACTGTGTTTTTCTTAAAAAAACATTTTATTTTTTTTATGTATTTCTACCCTCTTAAAGACTCATTTTATCTTCAATTTGAGACCAAATCCTTCACATTTTGATATTCAACAAAGGGAATTTATGAACTCTACCTCTTCATACTAAAATTCGTGCCAAAAATCAGGTTTCCTCCCTTCAAAATGACTCACTACCCCTCCTATAGAAGCTCGTTGTTCCCCCTGTAGATTTTCTGTAGGTGCTCCTGTAGAAAATGCCGAGAGAAAAAAGATGGAGGTAATCAATGGAGGATGGTGGATACGAGGCTATGGGGGCATAAGAAGACTATTGTGTGGCTGAGTTATGAAGAGAAACTGAAGAAAAGGTGGTGAGAATGTGCAGGAGGAGTGCTCATTACCTTTTATGGTTGTTTTCGATTATGAGTGCTAAGCTAGAAAGGTGTACATTGCCTAGATTAGGACCATTGGTCCCCACCTGCTTGGTCATCATGACCCCCCTCGTAACCATCCCCTCATTACTGCATCGAAGTCAACTCTTCCTCCCACTACCTGTCCTTCGCATCTTTTGCTTAAGTTGACTGTGTGCACGTCTAGGTGATATCTCGGTTAAGTGGAGTCAACTAAATGAAGGTGGCCAAGTTAACTGGCCACCTTTCCCTCTTTCGATTTCATCTGTCTCATTTCCTTCATATGATTCCTAATTATACAAATGCAGATAGAGGAGTGACTTAGCTACTTACCTGTAGTCCAAGTGTATTTGTTGCCATTGACTGTGAGGTGTTGTGGCTTTCTCTGTTGCATGCCTTTATTTTCCTTCATGCATGTTGTCTCTGCTTGTTGATGTGTTGTTGTGTGTTTTTGCAGGTTCTTATTTTGCAAGAGATGAGTTGCATATGCCTTTTCAACCTTCAGATGTGTTTTCCCTTACTGCTGGCGCTGGACTTCTATGGGATCAGCTACTACAAGAATTCCGACAGGAGCTCCTGTAGCTGCTTCTCCCCTTGAAACTTCAGCTATTTCCCTGTGGTTGGAGCTCTAGAATGATGCCAGAGGTGGAGATGAATGATGGAGGGATAGTAGGTAAGCTTCAGGTAAAATTAATGGTGCCTTTTCTTCCTTTTATTTTTGTTTTTTTTCAAAACTAAAAAACTGTTTTTCTGTGTTTTTTCTTGGAAAGAAAAAATAATAATAATAATGATGCTTGGAGTGTGATGCAAGCTTGGAAATAATGACAAGGAGGTTTGAAGATGGTAAGATGGATTATAGGTTCCTCATGAAGCTTTTCTTGTCCCTCAAACTGCCTCCTGTAGACACTTTTGGCTCTCGGTAATTCCTACAGGAGCCTCCTATAGAAAACACAGTTTCGAAAGAAGAGGTACATTGGGGTGAAAGAGATGCCAAAAATGATGGAGGAAGGTGTGGAGAAGATGAGATGGATGCTGGTATGAATGTCAAGGTCCCCTTTGCACCTTCTTCTTCTCCCTATAGTCCTCTTGCAAACATGTAATGTTGGAAATAATACTGAGAGGGGGGGTGAATCAGTATTATCAAATCAATTATTTTTCATTTCACAATCATATCTGTATACGCTACTTCAGTTATGGGAAACTGCGTATATAAGCTACTATGTCTAAAGCAACCAACGTATATCAGAAAACTTAAGATTCATTAACTGTTGATCTTTAATCAGTGCATCAGGACTTCATTAATCATAAGAACAGTAAACAGGAGCAGTAAAACAGAACAGATCATCAGACACATGGACACAAAGATATAAGGTGGAAACCCAATGGGGGTGAAAATCACCTGCTGCAATTCGTCTCTATCTTATTTTAATTAGAAACTTATTTTTACAATGATTATGTACTGGTGCAGTCTTATACTAGTACACGGCTGTTACCTGTAGAAGGCTACAACCTTCTCTTGTTCTCCAGCTTCTCCTGGAAGGGAGATACAACCCCCTTAGCTCTTGTACTAGCTGAGGTACTAGTACGTAGGTGTTGACCTACAGAAGGCTACAACCTTTTCTTTTCTTTCAGGGACCACGTTTCATAAATTTTCAGACTGGATCCATGAATAACATCAATCAACCATCAAGTATATATGCATCAACCAATCTCCTTTGCACCAAAAAAAACTGAATCAATTAGTCACTTCTCTGAATGTTGTACCCAAAAAACAGTACTAGTAACTAGACACCAATTCTGAACCCAGACCACTGCAACAATAAATAGAAGTAGCTAAAACATATTTCAAGAGATGTACGCTACTTCAATGTGTAAAACCTATGTGCATACGCTGCTGAAACAAGGCCAACCAGTGTTTACAGAACCAACGTGTATACGCGACTTTTCTTCGCTGAACTTGCGTACAGATCTATAAAAGATAATTTATCCTTTTTATTTATTCAGACATCAGTTATACCCAGATTACCAGATTTATAGATCAAGTCACACACCAAAATAACAAATCAAAATCACACAAAGATATTACTATTCAAGCCTTAAGATCTTGATCCATTAATAGTACTTATCCTTTTTCTTGCACTCAGGTTCGTCCTTGATCCAGATCTCGCTATGCACCATAACCCAATGACCAGTATTCCAAATCTAGCTCTTCATTAGATATTCAATTCTTAAGTCAATGTATATGCCTAATGATCTCCTTCCCCTTTTATAGTCTTAGGCCTTACACAATACCATGGTCCAAAACCATAAAGAATCAATACCTTGGACCAAATACCTGGGTTCAACACCTCAGACAAGGTACCATGGTCCAAAACCATAGGTCCAAATACCAAGGACTAACTACCATGGACCAAAAATAAGTTTTCCACACGTACGTGCTTTTCTTGTGCATGAAAGTGCGTGCATATGCGTACGCGACTTTTTATCGGCAATCCCGCGTGTATATGCGACTTCGTCAAAGGGAACCTGTGTATAACTCTTTTTCTTTCATTCTGAGAGCCTGAATAGTGATCTGCCATCTGAGTGAATTTCCATCAAGGAAAACACCTATGTCATAGAGCCAAACCTGTGTCATAATGCCAACAATCTCCCCCTTTGGACTTGATGGCAACCCCAAGTCACTCAGAGTCATTCTCCCCCTTTGACATCAAGGAAAAAGGGTTATGCTCCCCCTAAGTTCATGCTGAAATCTCTGCCCTGCTGTGTTGCCCATGCTCCCCCTGACTGTAGGCAAGGTCTGCAAGAAGATGTTCTACATGAAGATACATAACTTTATACATTATAAATGACCTTCGTACCACAAAAGACTCATACATACATCCATCTCCCAACCAAGTGGGGATTGACTCATTCACCCAACCAAGTGCGGATACACCAAAATTTTACACAAGATAGAACAATAACATTACATTATCCATCCCAGGCATAGTGGGGAAACCAAAGTAGGCCGTTACATGACCTTTATAAGAAAAGAAATACATGACATAGAGACAAAATATCTACAACCAAACTATGATAGTTATCAACAATTAACATCAGCAGCATTTGTCAATCATCACTTAGACCAGCAACCATGTTCTCCTTCTACACCTGTTCCCCCTGAAACCAAAATACTGTGATCTTGAACCAAGATCTTCTAAGATAATGCCAAAAATGCATTATTAGAAGAATATATATGCTCCCCTCAAACCTGTGCCAAATGCTCTCTGTCAAACCCATATTAGACTCCTTTCATCCTAAGCCTGGCCCACTGATTGTCTTCAAACCAACATATACGTGACTGTATCCACATAAACCGGTGTATGTACACGGATTCTCCTCATTAAACTCGCGTACAACCACTTTTATATGAAATAGACAAGTTTCAACAACAAGATGATGCATCAACTACTCCCAGCTTCTATCTGAGGTATTCAAATGTCTCCCTGGGCAGTGGTTTGGTGAGTATATCAGCAACCTGTTCCTTGGAGGGAACATACTCCAATTTGACCTTTTGTTCAAGCACTTGTTCTCAGAGAAAATGATATTTGATAGGTATGTTCTTGGTCTTTGAATGCATGATTGGATTTTTTGAAATACTTATTGCACTTGTATTATCACATAAAATAGAGATAGGTGGAGTACAAGTGATTTGAAAATCTTGCAAAATTTGCATCATCCAAAGGAGTTGTGTGCAGAAAGATGCAGTAGCCACATATTCTGCTTTAGCTCTAAATAAAGCAATTGAACTTTGCTTCTTGCTGAACCAAGATACTAATCTAGAACCCATAAAGAATGCACCACCACTAGTGCTTTTTCTGTTGTCCACGCTTCCTGCCCAATCTTCATCTATATATGCATGAAGTGTGAGATCTGTATCTCTAGGATACCATAAGCCATACTTTTTCGTCCCTTGAAGATATTTGAAAATTCTTTTAACCGCCTAAAGGTGTGCTTCTTTCGGATTTTCCTGGAATCTTCCAACTATTCCCACTGCATGCATGATGTCCGGTCGGGTACCTGTCAAATAGAGCAGACTACCAATCATGGATCTATAGGTTGGTTGATGTAGTGCTGTTGAATCATCATTGGCGCTGAGGCTGCATCCTATTACCATAGGGGTACATACTGGTTTTGAATCTTCCATGCCATATTTCTCCAAGATCTCCTTGAGGTACTTGGTTTGTGACAAAAAAATACCGTCTTTATTTTGTTGGACTTGTAACCCAAGAAAATATGTTATCTCACCAAGCATGGACATTTCAAATTCTTTTTGCATCACCAAAGCAAAAGTTTGACTCATGGCTTCTTCGTTGTTACCAAAGATGATATCATCAACATACACAACAAGTATTAGCAATTTATCATTATCAATTTTTACATATAAATTGCTATCAACTGATCCTTTTGAGAAACCTTGTTGATGGAGGTATTTGTCTAGACGATAATACCAAGCCCTTGGAGCCTATTTAAGACCATAGAGCGCCTTCTTAAGTCTGCATACAAGATTTTGATCATTTCCAAGGATGAATCCATCTGGCTGCTCAATATACACTTCTTCTTCTAAGTCTCCATTTAAAAAGGCAGATTTCACATCCATTTGAAATACTTTGAACTTCTTAAAGCTAGAAAGAGCAAGGAACATTCTTATGGCCTCAAGTCTAGCAACTGGTGCAAAATTTTCTTCAAAGTCTATACCTTCTTGTTGAGCATACCCTTTACAGACAAGTCTGGCATTGTTTCTAATAACATCTCCATTTTCATTCAGCTTGTTTTTGAATATCTATTTTGTCCCTATGACATTCTTATCGTTTTGTCTAGGAACCAACTCCCAAGTCTTATTCTTTTCAATCTACTCAAGTTCTTCATTCATGGCCTTGACCCAACATTCATCTTTGCATGCTTCTCTTACATTTCGCGGTTCAGTGGAGGAGAGCATTGCTAGATAGCTTGAAGCTTCTGAAATAGTTCTTCTTGTTTGTACACCCGCCTCTTTCTGCCCCAGAATTTGAGTTTCTGGATGATTCTTCTGAATGTACCTAGATGGAGTCTTTTCTTCTATCCTTATCTGTTCTTCTGGTGCCTCATGGGTTTCTTCTTCATCATAAGTATGATTTGATGTTGAAGGATAGTCTTCATCATCTTCGAAATCTTCGGATTTTACCTGCCTAGGAATATTCCCTTCTTCATCAATCACTACATCAATACTTTCAACAATTTTTCCAAGTCTTTTATTGTAACACTTATATCCTTTGCTGTGGGGAGAGTAACCAAGGAGGATGCCTTCATCTATTCTAGGTTCAAACTTGCCAAGGTTTTCATCAGTCCTTTTGATATCACATTTGCTTCCAAAAATTTTGAAGTACTTTACCGTAGGATTCTGACCATACCAAAGTTCATGAGGAGTTTGAGTGTTGTTTACCCAAACGTTTGTCTTGTTGAGAATAGTAACCACAGCAAATGTAGCTTCACCCCAGAAGGTTGCGGGAGTTCCAGATTCATCAAGCATAGCACGAGCCATTTGTTGAACTGTTATATTCATCCTTTCCACTACTCCATTTTGCTGAGGCATCCTTGCAGTAGAGAATTCCCTTCTTATTCCATGTTCTTCACAAAAATCGAAAAATTAATTCGAGGTAAATTCCCCTCCTCGATCAAATCTGAAGCATTTGATTCTGTGGTCTGATTCGTTTTCAACCAAGGCTTTGAATGTTTTGAACTTTTCGAAAGCTGCGTCTTTATGTTTCAGAAGTCCTATCCAACACATCCTGGAAAAGTCATCAATGAACAATATGAAGTATTCTTCTCCTCGAGGTGACCTTTTCCTAGTTGGACCACATACATCGGTATGGACAAGTTCAAGTCGCCTACTAGCCGATCCTTCCTTCTCGGCGAAATTAGTTCTAGTTTTCTTACCAAACTGACATGATTTGCATATTGTATTATCTGGAATTCTGATGTCAGGGAGATCACGAACCGCTTGATATTTGCATGCTTTCCTTATCTGAGAGAAGCTTAGATGCCCCAACCTTCTGTGCCATAGCTAGTGTTCATCATTCTTTCTTAGATAGCATTGTTGTTGTCCTCCCTTGAGAATGTATAAATTATTTGGAGTTCTTATGCCTTTGATTACTGTTTCTACTGTATCAAGCTCACGAACAATACATCCATTTGATAAAAATATTACCTCATTTCCTTGATCACACATTTGACTGACACTCAATAGATTATGCTTTAAGCCATCAACATACATAACATTTCCAGCTTTGACCTTTTCTTTCAAAAGAACAGAACCTTTACCTTTTATGAATGCAGGGGTGTCATTTCCAAATGAGACCTTCTTTTCCTTTTCTAAGGCACTATATGACTGAAGTTTTTCTTTATCGCCTATCATATGTTTCAAGCATCCATTTTCCATGTACCACTGATTTTCTTTTCCTTCCACATATAAAGCTATACCACATCTTTCTGGTTGCGGTTCTTTCTTTCTCCATGTTTTGGGTCTCAATGAAGCTTTCTCCTGATTTATTTGCCAAAACCTACTCCTGCATTCAGAATCTTCATGACCGAAGTTGTTACAAATAGAACATTCTATTTAATTTTCAAGAGAAGAAAAGTTATTGTAGGTGCTTTTCATGATTCCAGTCACACTCCTTTGATTTCATGCTTCTCTGGTCATGATGGTCTTGTAGACAACACATTGAGCTGCTTTGTGTCCAAATTAATGACAAGAGAAACATTGGCCATTGAAGAAATTCCTGCGATTATCAAACCTTCCATCCAGGTGATTATAATTTCCATAGTTATTCATTCTTGAGGAAAATTTAGAATGATTTACCTGTAGTTGGTTGTAGCTTCTGTTCATCCTTGAAGTAGATTGCCCTCGATTTATTTGGTGATCTCTGTTCATTCTTGAAGTATATTGTCCCTGATTTACCTGGTGATCTTCATTGTGCCTTTGTTGTCGATTGTCAACCTGTTCACTTCTCCTTGCTGCTTCAAGGTAACTTTTGGAGGTTGATGGCTTATGTGCTTGAGATGCTTCTTCAGTATACCCAAGACCTGTCTTGATTAGAGGAGAAAACTACACTTTGATAATATCATTTAAAGTTTTAGATCCTTTAGAAAATCTAAGATTAAGAGCTTTTGTTTTCTCAATATATTTTCTAAGTCCCACAATTTCACATTCTAACTTTTAATTGTGTTTTTCGCTTTCAGCAAGTTGGAATGTCAGATTATCTGTAATCATATTCTTTTCTTCTAAACAAATTTTAAGTTTAGAAATTTCTTCATAAAGACCTTCTTCATCTATAGCATCCAACAAATCATCATCTTCAAAAGCCATCAAAAGCCTATAATCATTACCTTGTTCATCTTCATCACTATTTGAAAATCCATCACTGTCTTCATGTGTATAATAGCTCTTCTTACTTACATTCTGTTTTCTGTTCCATCTAACTGGTTCCTTACCTTTGTCAAGCTTATCTTTATGAGGACACTTGGTTGCATAGTGACCGACTCTTCCACAAGCAAAGCATTTAAAAGGTAGCTTACCTCTAAATCTTCCAGAACCCCGTTGAAGGTTCTTGACAAAGTTTGATTCTTCCTCTCCTTCTGAAATATGTCCTGACTCATTGTATTCTCCTTTTCCTAAGGCTTTGAATGCAGATTCTCTCATGTCTGATGGTCCCCCTTTTCTCATTTCGAAATCAATTAGGATTTCATGCAGTTGTGACATGGTAATGCTTTGAAGATTATGCTTTTCTTCTATGGCCGAAACTTTTGATTCAAACTTAGAAGACAAAGATATTAGAACCTTTTCAACCAAAGTAGCTTCTTTTATCTCTTCACCCAAGTTTTTCATACAATTAAAAATTTCATCTATACATAAGAAATAATTAGCCACACTTTCATCATTGTGCATTTTGAGATTTTCATATTGAATTCTGAGAGTTTGTAGTTTTGCACGTTTTACCTGATCATCTCCTTCATAGCTCAGAACGATCTTGTCCCATATTTATTTTGCGGTTTTGAGCTGCATAACCTTGACGAATTCTGATTTAGATAAACTCCCTAGTAGAGTATTGACAGCCTTTGCATTTGTTTCATACTACTTCTTACCAGTCGTACCTGTAGGAGTTGCTAATGGAAATGTGTATCATGTTTCTACAATATCCCAAACTTCTGTACCAAGAGATTGAAGATAGGCTGTGATTCTTACCTTCTAATAGATGAAGTTGCTTCCATCAAAGATTGGTGGCCTGATAGATGCCTCCTTTTCATAGTCGCTCATGATGATAGATCTTCCTTCAAGCGATCAAGCTTCTTCTGAAGGACCTGCTCTGATTCCAATTATTGGAAATAATACTAGGGGGGGTGAATCAGTATTATCAAATCAATTATTTTTCATTTCACAATCAAATATTTATACTTTACTTCAGTTATGGGAAACTGTGTATATATGCTACTATGTCTAAAGCAACCAGCATATATCAGAAAACTTAAGATTCATTAATTGTTGATCTTTAATCAGTGCATTAGGACATCATTAATCATAAGAACAGTAAACAGGCACAGTAAAACAAAACAAATCATCACACACATGGACACAAAGATATAAGGTGGAAACCCAATGTGGGTGAAAACCACCTGCTGTAATTCGTCTCTATCTTCTTTTAATTAGAAACTTCTTTTTACAATGATTTTGTACTCGTGCAGTCTTATACCAATACATAGGCTACTACCTGTAGTAGGCTACAACCTTCTCTCATTCTCCAGCTTCTCCTGGAAGGGAGCTACAACCCCCTTAGCTCTTGTACTAGCTGAGGTACTAGTACGTAGGTGCTGACCTACAGAAGGCTACAACCTTCTCTTTTCTTTAAGGGACCACATTTCATAAATTTTCAGACTGGATCCATGAATAACATCAATCAACCATCAAGTATATCTGCATCAACCAATCTCCTTTGCACCAAACAAAACTGAATCAAATAGTCACTTCTCTGAATGTTGTACCTAGAAAACAGTACCAGTAACTAAACACCAATTCTGAACCCAGACCACTGCAGCAATAAATGGAGGTAGCTAAAACATATTTCAAGAGACGTACTCTACTTCACTGTGTAAAAGTTGCGTCCATACGTTGCTGAAACATGACCAACCAACATATACGCTATTATGCATTACAAAACCAGCGTGTATATGTGCCTTTTCTTCGTTGAACCTGCGTATAGATCTATAAAAGATAATTTATCCTTTTTATTTATTCAAACATCCATTATACCCAGATTACCAGATTTATAGATCAAGTCACACGCCAAAATAACATATCAAAATCACACAAAGATATTACTATTCAAGCCTTAAGATCTTGATCCATCAATAGTACTTATCCTTCTTCTTGTGCTCAAGTTCCTCCTTGATCTAGATCCCGCTATGTACCATAACCCAATGTCCAGTATTCCAGATCTAGCTCTTCATCAGATATTCAATTCTTAATTCAATGTCTATGCCTAATGATCTCCTTCCCCTTTTATAGTCTTAGGCCTTACACAATACCATGGTCCAAAACCATAAAGAATCAATACCTTGGACCAAATACCTGGGTTCAACACTTCAGACGAGATACCAAGGTCCAAAACCATAGGTCCAAATACCAAGGACTAACTACCATGGACCAAAAATAAGTTTTCCACACGTATGCGCTTTTCTTGTGCATGAAAGTGCGTGCATATGCATACATGACTTTTGATCAGCAATCCTGCGTGTATACGCGACTTCATCAAAGGGAACCTATGTATACCTCTTTTTCTTTCATTCTAAGAGCCTGAACAGTGATCTACCATCTGAGTGAGTTGCCATCAAGGACAACACCTTTGTCATAGAGCCAACCTGTGACATAATGCCAACATGTAATGCAATAAAAATTCATTTCTTCTTTCTCTTTTTTTTTTATTTGAAAACAACTAGTGCATCTGTTTTCACCTTAATTGCCTACCCTGGGTGCCTCCAAGGGAGTTTTTCACCCAGGGATCTTATTCTTTTCCCTTTTTTTTATGTTGACATCATTGGGCCACCTCAGAAGAGGTTTTCAACCGAATGATGGGACTTAAGCGCCTCATGGAGGTTTTCACTTGAGTCCTTATTTTTTCTCTTTTTTCTTCAGTGAGTGGGTGAAGTGGAAGCTAAGACATGCTCCACTACCATCACTGTTTTATTCAAATCTTCAATAATCTCTTGCTTGGAGAGGAGTTTCTTGTATACTTTCAACCGATGTCCATCGACAAGCATGGGGATGGCTTCATCATTAATGGTTCTAATCAGAACTGAACCATTGTCATTGCATTTATCCACAGTGTAGGGTCCCAGCCATCTTGTCCTCAGCGTGCCTTTGAAGTCCTTGTGTCTTGAATCATAGAGTAGTGTCTAATCTCCCTCTTGGAATTGCTTCTCCCTGATATTTATTTCATGCCATATCTTTCCCTACAGCTGAACTACCTCTATATGGATAAGGGCTTGCAATCTGATTCATCTAATCCATTGAGCTGAAGTAATCTCTCCTTATGTGCATGGCTGAGGTCTAGGTCCAGCTAAGCTGCCATCCTTAGGGTATTGAATTCAAAAACTATTGATAGCAAAGCCTTCTTCCCATAGACCAGTTCATAGGGTGTGAACCTGGTGGTGGTCTTCCATGTTGTGTTGTATGCCCAAGTGACCTCAACTAATTTATTTTCCCAGTCTTTTCTACTATTGCTCACTACCTTGGTTAGGATCCCTTCCAATGCTCTGTTAGTGACCTCCACTTTCCCATTGTCTTGTGGATGGTAAGGGGTGGAAGTCTTGTGCTTGATATTATGATGTGTGAGCAGGTCTTCAATCAAGTTGGAAGTGAACTAACTGCCTTGGTCTGTGACCAACTCCCTCAGATACCCGAACTTGTATAATATGTTTTCCCTAAAAAACTTAGCTACTTTTTCCTCTGTCACTGCTTTGATTGATTTTGTCTCTGCCCACTTTGTCAGGTAGTCGATGCAGACAATGATGTATTGCTTCTGCTTTGAAGGAGGGTTGATAGGCCCCACAAAGTCCATGCCCCACTTCTCAAATGGCTTAAAGCTCACTTAAGGTTGCATGGGCATTTCATCCTTCTGAGTGGGTTTCCCCATTCTCTAACCCTTATCACACTGGCTCGTGTATCTCCTCACATCCTGATGAAGAGTGGGCCAGTAGTAGCCTACTTGCAATATCTTGAAGGCGGTCCTTTTTGCTGCAAAATGACCTCCACAAGGCCTGTCATGATAGGTTAGGAGGACGTCAAAAACTTCCTCCTCCCTAACACATCTTCTCAAGATTGTATCTGGGCCAAGTTTGAAGAGATTGCCTCCAATCTAGGTGAAAGGGACACGTTTCCTTACCATCTTGCTCTTCTCTTTTGAGGATACGTGTGGTGGGAACTATGTTGAAACCAAGTAGTTTGCTATATCAGCAAAACATGGAGAGAATATTGATATAGCAAATAGGTGTTCATCTAGCTTTTGGTCATCCACCATTCCTTCTTCACATGTAGGCAAATTTACTCTAGACAAAAATTCAGCAACAACATTCTCTTTACCAGGCTTATTAATAATGGTTAGATCAAACTGCTGCAGTAAAAGCAACCATCTAATAGTGAGAGCATTTACATCTAGATTGTTTATTAAATATCTAATTACAGCATGATCAGTGTGCACAAAGGTTTGATAGCCTGTGATATAATGTCTGAATTTGTTTAAGGAATGCATGACAGCTAGGAGTTCCTTCTCGGTCACTGTATAGTTTAACTCTGTCTTTGAAAAGTTTTTGCTTATAAAGTATATGGCATAAGGTAAATTTTCATCAAGTTTTCCTAAGGATGCTCCTATTGCTTTTTTTGAGGCATCTGTGTGAATGTGAAAGGGTAGGGCCCAGTTTGGGCCTCTGAGGATTGGGGCGGTCACTAGCTTGCTCTTCAAGGTATCTAGGGCTTCTTGACAGTTTTCCGACCATATGAACTCAACATCTTTGCCTAGGAGGCCAAACAAAGGAGAAGCTAACTTGTTGAAGTCTTTAATGAATCTCCTGCAATATCTAGCTAAGCCTAGGAAGCTTCTGACATCTCTCACCTTTTGAGGAAGTGGGACCCTTTGGATGATGGCAATTTTGTCAGGATCCACCTATAGTTCCTGTTGAGATATTGACTTAGCACGGTCCCTTCAGTCATCAAAAATTCACAATTTTTTCGGACTAAGGGACAGGTTCATCTCAATACACTTATCTAGAACTTTTCCTAGGTTAGATAAAGCTTCCTGAAAGTTAGAGCCATAAGGAGTAAAATCATCCATGTATATTTCTATTGCATCATGAACCAGTTTAGAAAATATACTCAATATCGCTCTTTGGAAAGTGGCTAGAGCGTTACACAAACCAAAAGGAAGGACCCGGTATGAAAAGGTACCCCAAGGACAAGTGAAAGTGGTCTTATCTTGGTCTTCTGGGCTGATTTGAATCTGATTTTACCCGCTAAACCCATCTAAGAAGGAGAAAAACTTTGTCCCTACCAGACCATCTAACACTTGATCTATGAAAGGTAAAGGAAAATGGTCCTTTTTAGTGGTTTTTTTCAATTCACGATAGTCGACATAGATTCTCCACTTACCATTTTTCTTTGGCACTAGCACCAAATGAGAGACCCATTCACTGTCAGAGATGGGATAGATGAATCCTGCATCAAGAAATTTCTGCACTTCTTCCTTAACAATATCTTTAATTGTTGGGTTCATCCTCCTTTAAGGCTACCTAACTGGCTTGCAATCTTCCTTGATGTATATATGATGAGTACATACTGAAGGGTGCAATCCCTTCATCTTCTTATAACTCCAAGCGAAGGCATCTAGATGTTTTCTCAGTATGATGCATAGCTCCTTCTCCTAGGAAGTAGATAGGGATGGATTGATTTTCAATGTTCTTTCTGGGCCAAACTCTATATTTTTAACATGGAGAGAAGTGGGGTTGGCCACACATAGATCAGTTGAGGGGTTTTTTTGGGTTCCTCTTACTATGTATTCTAATGGTGATACACTGGGAGGTGAATTCTGAATCAAATTTTCAATCATATCATCCTCATATTGTGGTTTCCCCCCATGGAGATTTCTAATATACAAAGTGGTGTAGAATAAACTTCATCCTCATCCTTCTCCTCCAACCAAAGAGGTATATCATGTTCTAGAAAGGGTTGGGCAGGAGGATATAGGATTAACTGCTTGGACATGTGCCCATTGTTTATGGTCATGTTCCTAGCTCGGCAACTAATGTAGGCATCGGCTGTAGCCAACCAGGGTCTTCCCAGAATGAGAGGATAGCCAGTGAACTTTTCCTTTTGCTGGAGAACTAAGAAATCAGTAGGGTACTCCCAAGAATCAATGGAGACCATCACATCTTCCACAATCCCCTCAGGGGTCACTATGGAGCGGTCTGCTAGCTGTAGCATTGTCGTGGTATTCCTCAAGGAGCATTGGAGGTTAATTTTGAGAATTGTGTCCTTTTTCATCACATTAACGGTAGCTCCTAGATCAATCAAGGTATGTGGGACCATTGTGCCATTGATGTGGACATCAACTACTGGGCTTCTAGGGTCCAGATATTTTGGACAGATTATCTGCCCCAACATTAGGTCGAACAGTTGTCCTTTGACATTGATGGTTGGGACATCTCTCTTGTGCCTTCCTGGATGCCTAAAGCACTTCTCTTTGATCAACATATTGTAGATAGGCACATGTTTTATGGCTTGGAGAAGTGGTATCTTCACACATAAATGTTTCAATTCTTCGAGGAGTTTAGTCTCTTCTGGGGTAGGCTGGATTGTCATGGATAGTCTCTCAGGAAAGGGTGGATTTGCTTTAGGTTCAATTTCCTCTTTATCTTCCTCAACGTCCCTGGGTGGAGGTTGGCTATCTAGGAAAACTTTCCCGGATCGCAAGTTGATTTCTTGAATCTCCATAGCATAAGTTGGGCATGATGGTTCCCCACTATACACCATCTGAGCCTATCTGTTGTTCGGGTTCGGATTTGGCTGGGCAGGTATTTGGGGTTTCCTTAGTGGAGCAGAAGGTAACGCTTGTGGTTGGGCAGGTGGTGGAGGTAGAAGAGCAGGAAGAGAGTTGTAATGGGGCCTCCACCCCTGGTGAGATGCATTCCACTGAGGTTGTGGCTGAGCATAGGATTGAAATGAATGGGTGGTTGGTTGGGCATGATTTTGAGATGTGAAGGACCAAGGATGAGGCGTGGACCAGGAAGGATGAGTAGGGGGGCCCTAAGAAGGTATGGAGGTGACTTGTTGGGGTTGTAGTATGCTTGAGATGTCCCTTGCATCCCCTGTTGGTATGGTCTAGGTCCATGCGGCCTCCTTTGGTTTATGTGATAGATCTATTCAATGACTCCTTCAGCCCCTTGGTATACAGCTTTAAGTCTTGGCAAGGAAGGGCACTTACCTGTAGAATGATCTTCTTCACAGACTGAACAAACCTCTATAGAGTTCAATGGGCATTCATTACTAGGATGACTCCTGGTGCATCTAGGGAAAAAAATGGCCAAAGCCCTCTCTACTTCCTCTTGTTTCCTTTTGATATGTAAGGTGTCCATTTGCATGGCAAGAGTCTACAACATTTCACTCTTGAAGTCTTCCAACATGTTTCCAATTTCACCTTTAATTGATGAATTGGAAGAAGAGTTATTGGCTATGGGTTGACTCCCCCTACCTTTCTTTCAGGCTACTCTAGAATGGTTTCTAAAAATAGTATTTATGTCCTCATAGGATAGTTGGTAGATGTCTCCCCCAGCCAGTAGATGGAGGGTGTCTAAAAGGTCTTCCCGAATTCCCCTGAGTAGGACCAACTTCAGAGACTCAGGGTCAAGTGTACACCTGGCCCTTTTGTAATTGAGCTGGAACTTCTTCACAGTCTTCCAGGGACTCATCACTTCCTATGGTCATTCGGAATATTTCTTCTTTAGTATCTTTTGACCTGCAATAGTCTCGATACTTGTTGTTAAAGGCCTGTTGCATCTGAGCCCATGTTGTGATGCTATTGCTAGGTAATCCCATGAACTAGCACAGTGCTGCATCCTTGAGAGTAGAAGGGAACATTTTCAACTTTTGCTCATCTTCTGCATAGTCATAATTTCGACAAATGACAACAAACTTGAACAATAAGGTGTCAGGATCTTCTGTAGTCAAACCATAGAAGTGGAGTAGGGCTGAAGGACTTATATTCCTCATTTTGGTGTCCCCATTGGTCTCCCGAATGGGGAAGGTGCCCTCTATTCTCTCTCCATTTCCCCTAGCATTTCTGTTTTCAGCCATTGGCTCTAGAGGAATGTTTTCTTCTTCTTCTTCCCCTATAGGTTCTTCAAATATGTCTGGATGTTCACCTAAGGGTTCTTCTTGATTGCAGCCACCGAAGAAGAGAGAAGGTTGGTTGTGTGAAGCAGTGGGGGTGTTGGGCAAAAATTTTCCTAAGTTATCTCTACTCCTACGAGGCATGAAAGGAAATATTTTTGGTTGGTTTTTTGTTTCTTTTTCCCCACACTGAAAGTACCTATAGAAACTAAAATTGTGATTGAACAAAACAAATTGCAACTAGCTGAAATGAACTTGCTGAATGGAAATTTACAAAATTGAAAAGGAAAGCAAGGAAATGCATAACTGAAAGAAAAGAAATGACTAATCTACTTTTTCTGAAATAAACTATTAGCAGAATGTTGCAATAGGAAATAGAAGAAAGCAGTAATCACATAATACTCTGACGCTTCCCCAGCAACGGCACCAAAAAGTGGTGAGAGCCAGTATTGCAGTAAGAATGCTACAACTCCTGGGCTACCAACTTTACTTTTATCAACTCGGTAGTTCGTAACAAACTTGGAAGCGTCGGTGCTATATGCACAAGTACTAGTTCTCACTGCAGGTTGTCACTTGGTCAGCCAGCGCGAGATCACTCGGAGCTTAAGCCAACTTCTATAGATTTTAGAAGAAGCTCTATGTGTGATGAAAGAAAGAAAGATTACTCTACAGATGTTATTCTAACTGCAGAAAGGAGAAAGATTGGAATGTGAAGCAAAACCTATTAAACCCTAATTAACAAGCTAATTCTACTTTTGCCAAAAACACTGTGAAAACCATGAAAGAAATTCCATTACCTACTCAAGGAAGTAAATAACATCTAACCATGCTATTTCTGGAAGTAAATAAGCAAAAAACATATTTTTGGATTTTTATGTGTTTTTATGTGAATTTAACATGCATCTAATTTATTGTGTGTGAGTGTGGCAGTGAACAGGTGGCGTTAGAGGGCCGTTTTGGAGTTTGGGAGGATGTAGGTTGGTGTGTATGGATCCTAGGAGGTCTTAGGTGGCCTTCTGGAGGATTTTCCCACACTTGGCCTTCAAAGGAAAGCCTATAGGAAAAACTAACAGAGAACACATGAAAACTACAGGAGGAAAACAGGGAAACTACAGGAGGCCTACAAAAGGAGGACAAGAGAAATTTTCGTTGTTTTGAGGATGTGAGAGTGGGTGAAAAAGGTGGATGGAGGTTGGAATGAGGTGTTAGGGTGCCTAATTTCTACCATGGATCACCAGGAGAGAGAAAGATGATTGGGTTTGCTCAAGGAGAGAGGAAGAAGTTCTATGAAAAATGAAGGAAACTAGGGCATAATTGAGGTGAGGTTTGGGAGCCCTATAGGGCATGGATCAAATGGAGGGTGTGATTGCTGGTAATCTTGCCTACTATTGGAAGATATACACTACATAGAAACTGACGGTCAACCAAGAAAATCAAGCAACCAATGAAATGAGTGCATCCTAGGAAAAACAAAGTTTTGCATTAAAATGGCCTAAACTATGATGTATAGAAGGAAATGCTGGGAAATTTTGTAAGAAAGGAAAGCATGCAAAAGGAATATTGCAAATTAGGAAGTGAACATGATAAAGAAGATCTAAAGCAAAGCAAAACTAGACTATCAACCTACTAGAGAGCTGCAAACACTAGAACTCCTAGGAAAGAGGAAAATCTGTGTTTTTGGGGCAGCAAGAGAGTCTTTGCCTCAAATCATGGTCCCAGAGGGAGGAAGAGAGGCCGAGGCATTGTTGCTAGCCTTTTGAATATTCTCTGATCACTACTTAACCTACTACAGAAAGCACACATGGAAGCAAGCTACTAAATCATCAAAAACAACCTATTCTTAACCATAAGAGAAATACATCTAACGGCAAACTAATCTACAAGCTAAAGTAAAGCATACAAATACAAAATAAGAGAATATTGGCTATTTGGATTAGGCCCTAACCCAAGAGCTTCAGCCCTCTAAAGTAACTCAGTGCTAGGTCAAAAAGGATTCCATCTTCATTATCAAAAAATAGCAAGATTACATAGAACTGTCAGAAAATAGTAACTCGAAATTTGAGCAGAGTTTACACAAGAAAAAAAAAGTCGACCCTAGTGAGGCCCTAGGCCTCTCTACTTATACATCTGAAGCTACAAACAACTTCCTTAAAATCATGGAGGCTTGGCTCCAAAAACTCGAGATAACTATAAATCAACTTCCACTTGCTCGGCTGCCTTCTAGTGCATGATTCCGCTGCTTGTACTCTGAGCTGAATGAAGGGGAATTTGAAGTGAGGATCAATAAATGAGGGGGATTCCCTCCTATAAGTCCTCTCATCTATCTACTTTGAGTTATTGCTATGGTTTGACCACTATATCCTTGACTTTGACCTTAAAATCTATCAATAATCTGCATTAAATACATGTTAGACCACATGGCATAATAACTAACTCAACTCACCCTATAAGCATAAATATAATCAGAAAATCATACAATAAGCTAAGAGAATGGTTGATTTGACTAGGTTAGGAGACAAAATGAGCCAATATAATTACCCATTTATGAGGCTCATCACTCGAGTCACTCTGTCGGTGCAGATATCTTTGTGCGGAGACCCTCCAATTCTGATCGAATAGCTGCAAGGTCAGCAACGCACTGAGCAGTTGCCTGTTGAATCTGTTGTACACATTATTTCAAGACCACAATGTTGGAAATGCGTCGCTGCATCTATTCCTGCATCCCCTGCATTTACGCGAGCTAGCCTTCAATTTTTGTTGTAATGACGAAGGTTTTGTAAATCCAGCGCTGAACGTGTGCCTTCAAAACTGCTTCTCGGTGTCATGCTACGTCCACTTGCTCTTTCAGCTCTTTGTCTTGCTGCATCTGTGCGAGTCTCTGAGTGAGGGCCACCATCTATGCAGTCCCTTTGATGCTGTCATACTACTGCTGGAGCTCGCACACCTCTGTCTCTAAGCGGTGGATGTTGGGGTCCTCATGCAAATTGGTGAGGACCTCAAATGACTGTTCCAACATTTTGCTGCAGTCCCTTACTGCACTACTGATCTCTTCCATCCCCGATGTAATAGTGTTGACGCACTATTCTTTGACTTCTGGAGAGGTGGATGGTTGTGCCTTCAACTGTAGCTCTACTATTTGAAGGTTTAGCTCCAGCTAAACCTTGGCCATTTCTTCTAGCGCCTTGCGCGCCCCTGCTGGTAATTTGTGGATGTGTGCCTCTACCGGTGCATCTACTAGGATGGCCAACTTAGGGACCACCTGGCAAGCTTCTTCCAGTACCTGTACCATCTCTGGCAGGCTTCTTTTAGTACATGTACCATCCTCCATCATTAATTTGGTGCACAGCAGGTTTCATGGGGACACATGCACAGGAATCATTGGTTGTTTATCTTTCTTTGGCCTCAGCATACGTGGTGATTTAGGGATTTCCACAACAATCCCAACACCTTCAGGGGCATCTTCCACAGTTAGAGCCTACACAAGCTCTTCGGTGGTCATCTCTGCAATTTCCCTAACTTCCTCAGATGCTGCCATCTTGCTCGTCCAGAAATCTCTCAATCACTCAATCAAGGGTTCAATCAATGCTCTGCATAGGGCAAACAGATCTCAGTTCAGGATACTCTAGGCACACAAAAACTCAATTTGCAAATGACCAAGTGTTGTTTGCAGGGGCAGTCCTTTGTATTTTACAGCACCTTTTTAATTTGAATTCGACCATTCCCCCCAAATCTGGTTCATTAATTCTCCCTTAGCGATAGATTTTTCCAAATCTTGCCCATAAAGTGTGTCTTAAATGCCTGTCGCCCACTCCATTTGGTCTCAAGTCAAGCATCACATCATGAATAGTGACTCCAACGGTCACTTTCCAGCCAACCCACATGAAAGCGCAGCCCCCCTTGTGCAGACGCGGATCTTGTGACACTTTTCTCTAGCACGTAGCTCAAACATCGCACAGCTCCCGGGTAGAGTAGTTTATAGTCCCGCGCCCCCTTTCAACTACCTGGAGCGCTAAGACTGTACTTCCCATGGTTAGTTAGGTGACTGTGTCACCTGTATAGGGAGTCAACCAGTCATCCATCATTTTTCCTGGAAAACATCCACCTTCGATTGTTACTAGATGCATCGTACAATTTACCATTGGCATAGCGGTATCATGGGTGATCCCTTTCAGAATATGCGATCTAATCCAAGGCATCAGGTTGGTTAACTCTCGATGGTAGTCCCCAAATTTTTCAACGTGATCATGTGCACCCTGTTTTATCACCCTAGTTTTCTTATCGAGAAAATCTTTCTTTATTTCATCCTTAAGCTTCTTGACTTTCGCTTCCACCACAACACTTTTCTCTCTTAATTGCACCCTTTCTTTCATAAGTTCTTGGAGCCTAAGATCATCCTGTCGGATTTCTTTTTCGATTCCCAAGCATTCTTATTTGTTCAACTATGTTATCCCTCCTTCCAAATCTTCATGAGCCGTCATCTCTACGGCGCTACTCCGTGCGGACTAGGCATATCGTAGGATTACAATGTTCACTACATAATTTAGCCTTGGAGGCATCTGCTCCATAATTTTCTTGCACGTTGTCCTATAAGCCCACAGAACCACTCATATGCGCGGGTCCCAATTAGTCCGATGCGCATCATATACCTTGTTCAGTACTTCGTATACTTCGTTAAAGGCTTTAGCGTGGATAACCTTCTGCACGCTTGTTCTTCCCATAATTTGTTGTTCCAACCTGAGGGGTCATTTGCGCAATTTCCTCACTTGTACATGCTTACTGACCGTGTCTCCTAATGTGAAGTATGTGTGCATCCGCGCAAGTTTTTTAAGATAGGCCTGCATCCATCTGGACAGGTGTGCGCGCGAATTGTTCCGTCCGACAATCTTGTCTATTAATCGCATATGAGGCTTCCCAAACCGTATGCACATCATTCTCCTGCATTCATGCTAATCCTCAAAGCTTCCTTGGTGCATCCCCCACCACCTCACAGGCGTAGCGTGTAGTACCCATTTCAAAGCCTCAAAGCGTTGTTGTTATAGCACCTCCCTTTCGAATCTATTTAGGAAGGCATCTACCTCACTTAACCATCATACGTAGGCAGATCCCTTACCTCTGTTGATATACATCACAACGATCTCGTCATCATGTTACAATTCAGCGTGGTTACCTCGTGTAACTGGTTCTGCCATCGCTCTATCTCCTCATTAGAATTCGAGGTACAGGAGCTTTCGCACTCCCATGAGAATCGTCAATCCACGGTGGGATTTACCAAGTCTTTCTCTCGCACGGTGATCTTGTAGATGCAATCTAAGTTGTCATCACTTTCGTAGTCGCGCACTGGCTCTATGTAGCGTGATCCTTTTGTAGTGTCCAAAGATACAACTACACACAGAGACTTTTTCTCAAAAATCATCTTGCACTTTTTCAGATTTATCACCCCGTTCATGTCAGTGGCCCAATCTATTTCTAATAGCACAGGGTAGGGATTGATGTCATCAATAATCTCTATTACTTCAAAATCTACCAGTGCACTTGCTCCTTTGATATCTATAGTGATTCCCCGCAATCTTCCCATTGGTAGGATCTTTTGTTGGTTCGCCATTCAGAGTTGGATAGGAGACCATTGCAGCATAAGCCTTCCAATGCACTCCCATGTTTGCTTTGGAAGAACATTCGCGTCCGACCCTAGATCCAAAATCACTTGGTCCATCTCATATTCCCCAATCTGTGCAGTAAACCTCATTTCTCTTCTCGCCCTCGTTGCATGCTTTCCAACCTTCTTGACTACAAGCGGTTCTCCTGGTGCAGTCCTAGTGCATCTATTTATGAGTTCCTGCAGTCCCTTTACAGCCTTGCTGTCACCCAGCAGCTTCATGCATGTTTCCAAGAACACCATGAGTATTAAGGGGTCCATTTTCGGCTCCAGTCTATCTTTGCTTCCTGAAGTGGAGGCATCAGCGAAGCTCTTCCTAGCTTCCATGAAGGTTTCCTTAGCGCGCTCCAAATCAAACTCTGGTTCTTTCATTGGAGCCTTGTGAACCCAAGTATTATCTTCAGGCTACTTGCCTTTGTCATCTCCCATCATAATTCCACTTCGAAGCACAATGTTCACATTAGGGTCTTCCTCGCGCGGCTCAAACCTCATCATTTGCAGGTTCTGAGTCGGGGGAGGTTGGAGCACTCCCTTGTCACACAATCTTGCTATCAGTGTGGTACAGCCCTCTATCTCGTGATCAAACAATGTACAATATAGACATGACAGATGCATTGGATTCATAAAATGACAGGCATAATGTCCTGGCCCTCCGCAATTGTAACATATTAGTTGTCTGCAACCTCTTCCAGGTCCTCCTCCACCTTGGCCTCGTCTGTAACCCTGAAATCCAATTTGCACCATCCCTATGTTCTGGTCAAGGAGCTACGTTTCGGCCTAAACTCTGTAGGTGGGAGTCCTATCCATCATTAGCTCATAAATTCTATAGGTGCGCTCATCATCTCCTACTGATCTACAGAAATTACAAAACAACTGTTGTGAATTCTGCGTGTACTTCTGCAATAGATAGCAATTGTCTGTAGCATGCTTTCCTCCTATTTGTGCACCACAACATAGGTGCTGTGCTAGGTCCTATTTGTGCCTCTTGTCTCAACGATATTTTTCCTCCTCCCACAAGGTAATTTGCGAACACTGGGAAATGTTCCTTGTCATGTCCCCGACCCTTGCATTTAACACACCATACCTCGCCACACACCTCTGGGTGAGCTATACTATCCTATTTCAAACTCTACATCTCAAGGCACAATTTTTTCAACTACGCGTGGATTTGTTGAACTCCCAGGTTAGGATCCTACATTAGGGTCTCATGCAGCCTCATCACGATCTTCAAGGCCTCGGCTTGAGTTGTTAGCCTCTGTTGTGATAGCGCCTTCCTTAAATGCGGCGATAGCGATGCTACAAACCATTCGCGGTGTTGTCCATCCGTCAAAGTCATATTATCTTTGCGAACTGTACACTTCAGTCTCTGATCCAACTCCCAAGGAGTCTCTCCTGGTTGCATCATGATCTCCTTGAACCCAGTGATCAACTGCGCCTCTTACTTCGGCCTGCTAAATTCTATGTTCAGTGTATTTTGGATATCCATGATCCCTGCATTCGTATTGTCATCGGAATGCTTAATGTACCAGGTCAGCGCGCGATCCTATAGAGCACTGACCAATGTTTCTTTATTTATATTGTCATCCGTAACACCCTGTGCTTCCCACACAGATTTTATCATGAACCAAAACTCGTCCAGATCTTCATTTCCTACTCCCCTGAACACCAGAAATTTTATCGTGCTTGCCATATTAACTCGCGGTGGTGGAAGAGTTGGTATGGACAAGGATGGGGTTAAAGACAGTGAAATTGGCAGTGGTGTTGGTGGGGGTGGTATGCGCGAAATCCTTTGCCTTATCAGATTGATCACACTTCTTGGTGAGACCTTGGCGAGCTCTTCTTCGTTTCCTCGCGAAGGTGAAATCAAGGGGCTAGTTTCTAGTTCCGAACTACCTTCGTTTCTGTAAATCCTCCCACTTCGCATAGACCCAAACATCAATGTATTCACATAGCATGCTTTACACACAGTAGCATTTTAATCCAAGTGTTCAAAGACTTAACGTACTTACCTCACAGTCCTTTGAGGAAGCATCGCTCTGCCTCACTATAGCTGACTGAAGTATCTACCGTGAACTCAGTGATGAATCCTCCTATAATTCAATTGAGCTAGTGATCAACAGCGTGTGCGATCTTATCCTCTGATGCTTCCAATCTGCGCACCAATTTTGGAGTCCACACAATAGGGCTGTCGAGTTTTCACCTTCCTTGGCTATCTGCTAGTTTTTCAATCCACTCGTATAGCTCAGTAGGGAAGGATGCGAAGAAAATTTCGTGGATTTATGTGTACAGGTAGCAGTCTAACCACTCTTCTTTTGATAGTCTTTGATTCCTATTCTCTTACGCTGCGAACTCATGAATCTTCCTATCTAACCAATCTTCAATTCCTTTCATAGTTGGATTCCAGTGATACGACATCAGACATCTCTATGTAGATCTCGGTTCCAGCAACGGAACCATTTGTTGGCTTGTTATGGCCTGACCCAGGTTCGGAGTTAATTAGCCAAACAAATCCTTGTACTACTGGCCCTTTCGGTAATAGTCCGTGGAGCGCAGACTAAGGTCTCACCCGAAGTAGTATTGGGGGGTGCTGGAACCAGGTTTCCACACCCTTAAGATGTCTGAGGGGTTGACTTGGTCCAAATGTGAGTCTCTTTGTGCAAGTTACTTCACGTACTTCCCTGGCCTTCACACCCTAATGTACTCGCCTTCACATAACCCTAACCGGGGGTTATGGGGCTTTCGCGCTGCTGGAGCAGCGATCTGCACTATTCCTCCAAGTCACGCCCGCGATCTTACTTATCTTCTTACAACAGTTAGTTATCTTTGCATAAACATATGTCTTATATTATATTTATTCATTCAGCACATTCATATGAGTTAGTGCAATAAATAACCATTAAACTTGCTATTCATACCCAATAATACATACAATAGGAAAAGATACATAGAAATATGGTAAAACTTCTCTTTATTAATCCTTCCAATAGTTACAGACTCGACCCGCCTTGAGCACTTAGCTGCAGGGTTTTGCGCACTCAGCTGCGGACTACTAGGCCTCTACGCACTCAGCTGCAAAGCCTTCTCCTACTCTACGACCCAAAGACATGACTTACACTTCAACAATCAATTCGTTCTATTCATAATGCTTCCTTTTTTCTCTCTCGCTATTTTCTACACTTAAAGCCTTGCTCTATTTATACAATCCCATGGTCCGCGGACCATGGGTAGATATTTCAAACCGACATTACATTATAAAAACAATGGCGGACAACCCTGTAACTCTATTATGGCTTCACGCTCTGTGCCCACAAATCGTGGAGTGTTTACAATGGACTTAGTCAAAACTTGGGCTTTAAGCCCCAAAACATGCCTTGGGGGGATTCCACGCCCAACAAAATAGAATGGTTTTCCATTCATTATTCACTTTTGATTATTTTCATTGTTGCACTCACTATTGTAACTCTAATTATTTTCATTGTCGCACACCATATTTTTTCTCAGTTTACACATTATAGAGGAGAGAGACTCTACACAAGCTGAAGACATTTGAGGATAGCCAAGAACCCATCCCATAGAGGGGGACTGGTAACATTTATTTGTTACCTTCACAGGTGTTATAATAAAACTATTCTTTGTATATCTGGTTTCCATTGGATGATTAGAGTTATTACTCTTTCTTTTTGTTGTTTAACTATGATTGTGGCATACATCCAGACTTTGGTAGGTTTTGTTTCTATCAATTGTTGCAGATCTACAATGTTTAGCAGCCATTTATATTGTTGAGATTGTTTGTCATTCACAACATTAAGTGGGTTCTTTTCGTACATCTTTGAAAAGAAAATACTACAACAAAATTGGTGACTCTGCTAGGTTTATACTTTAGATCGAAAGACCTAGGTGACCTTCGATTTTCAGCGTAGGGTTTCTTCTTTTTTCAATTCTCTTAATGTTTCCTAGTTTTTTAACCCTAGATCTATTAAATTTCTTACTTCTGCAATCTTTCTGGTTATTTCCACATGTCACAGGAACCAGTCATGACAAAGGTGACACTTTTTTCTGAGATTTTTCGACTGAGATCCACGAAGAAAAAATCACACTTTTTGGCCGAAAAGTATGCTCTAGCCTCCAGAGCGCACTTATCAGCCCAAAAAGAGTGATCCCTACAGGAAAACAGGTTAGTACCTGTGAGTTTTGGGTTTTAGGGTTCTTCTCATATCTGTTTCTGGGTTTTGCATAGAGAAGTATGCTGGGTTGTCTGACTTCTATTTCATCCCACTTAGGCCTTGATCCATTTTGATTTACTCATTGAAGTTGAATTTAGCCTCCCCTGGGGCTTCTAGTACACTTTCACCTTTTTAGGAGGAGTTTAGTTGAGTGAGTAGTCTCAGTTTCTGCAGTGCTTTCAGCAACATTTTCCATATCTGTCCCCTTCTGTTTTAAATCTGTTAAGATAGGTTGTTACCATTCATAGTTTCAAATTTAAACTTGTTTGGTCATTGGCCTTAGGGTCCCATCAGTTGCCCTAGGTGTTTCACCCATCTCCCTATATTTTTGTAGCGATCTTCCCCTCTGGTTTTTTGTTGTTGCTGCACCACTTTCCAGCAGCTTAATGTCACTTGATCCCAGTCACACTGACATTTAGATATCTTGACCATTTTAGTGTATTTTCCATCGGTTTAGCCACCAACCAGCGTAATGTTTGCAAACCCAGTTTGGGTGGGGTTTAGTTAATTGTTTTGTTGTTCATTTTCTATTATTAATTTCAGTTTATTTTCAGCAAGCTTTTTTATTTTTTACAAACACGATCTGGGCTTAATCAATTAATACACTTACACACACAAGCACACCTTAATTGAAGGGCGCTTGTTTTACACCGCCAAGCCAAGACTTAACATAATAAATTTATCTCACCTCATTGAGACAAAGGCATATTGTTGATCTCCCTTCACCATTTCTAGGTCATGTGTGTCCTACCACCATTGCGCCACCAAGGCGTTTGTCGCGGAGACTGTTAGGCCTTCACCCCTAGTTTTCACTTGGGCATATTACCCCTCCCCGTTGGGTTTGAGTTCATAGCCCTCCGAGTCCACACACTGACTCTTCTACTGGTTCACCTGATTCCTCATCTGAATCCGAGCCTCCTTCACCACATATCATCACCATGTCTGGACCCATAGCTGGTGTAGGAACCCAATCTAATGTTGGCTCCAGTTCCATCCCGGTGGTTACATCAAGCGGAACAATCTCAGGAACCGTTCCAGCAGCCCCCATGCTCCCCTTTATGGTTTGGTTAAGTCTACCTTATTTTAACCAGTTGATAAACGACCCCATACACCATGATGCTGGTTGGACCGCTATGCCGACTAAGCTTCCCTATGTCCTACCAACCATGTCCGATCCTTCCATATGTTGTGTTTGTCCAACTCCATAACTGATGAATCCATTCGTCTTTGGCTATTCCAAAGCACACTCACTGGAGACGCTACAAAATGGTATGTAGACTAGCCCTTTGCATCTCATTCCATTTTCGTGACACTCGCTAAAGCGTTCCTTTCATATTTCCAGTTACCTCTTCGATATGGCACTAGTATGAAGCTATTGACCTCATTCTGTCAGTCCTCTGCAACTCACCTTACTGACCATGTTCAAGAGTTACGTCGAAGGATGAGCACATGCCATGCCCCACCTTTCGTATATTGTGTCTATCTAGATTTGTTTCCTAGGAGCCTTCTAGCACCCATTGGAAAAGATGTCGCATCTCATTTTCCTCAGACTGAGGAAGAAGCTCTCCAAACCACTCTTAGATGTGATCTAATTTATGCACAATATGGTTATGTATATACCGTCATTCCAGACCTCCCTCATCTTGGAAATGTCAATGCACAGAAGGCATCTCACGTTGGCGTTGCGTGCGGGATCCCCCAAGGGAAGTTTTGGGGCTTAGAGCTCATATTTTAGTCAAAAATTGTAATTTTGATGTAAAGACTCTGCATTTTGTAGGCACGAAGCGCATAGTTTGTAAAAGAGTCATAGGGTTTTCCACCCTTAATTTTGTTAATGCCGGCTGTAGAGATCTACCCATGGTCTGCGGACCATGGGATTGTATAAATAGAGTGAGGTTCTAAGTAATTAAAACATCAACCGATCAATCAATCAATCTAATGACAATAAGGATGAAGAATTGAGATAGATCTGAGGAGGAAAGTCTAGTTTTGGGTCATAGAGTAGGAGAAGGCTCTACAGCTAAGTGCGCAGAGGCTTAGTAGTTCACAGTTGAGTGCGCAGACCCCTACAGCTAAGTGCGTGGGGTGAGTCGAGTCTATAACCGTGGGAAGTATTAATAAAGAGAAATTTCCTATCATTTCTATGCATTTATTCCCTGTTTTATGCATCTGTTACATTGGATATAAATTTCACTTTTAATGCTTATATGATGTGTGAATGTGTATAACTGTGTTGATTAAGTGAACACAAGATAGAATAACTATTTATGAACAGATAAGTAAGATATGTTAAGAAGATAAGTAAGATACATAGTGTAGTTTGGGGAAATAGTGCAGTTTGCTGCCATAGCAGCATGAAAGCATCTTAGCCCCTGGTTAGGGCTGCGCGAAGGACGATTATAACAAATCGTGAAGTTATCGAAGGTTAGAACAGTGTGCGAAGCAACCTGCATGAAGGCAGATCTAGTTGGACTCAATCGACATCACAGGCATCTCAAGGGTGCGGAAACTTGGTTCCAACATCCCCCCATACTACTTTGAGTGAGACTTCAGTCCGTGCTCTGCGGGCTGATGCCAAAAGGGCCAATAGTGTAGGGATTTTTTTGGCTAAATAACTTTGAACCTAGGTCAGACCTCCATAAGCCAACAAATGGTTCTGTTGTCGAGACAGGAATATGCATAGAGATGTCTGATGTCGTGTCATTCAAATCTGACTAAGAAAGAAATTGAAGGCTAGTTGGACAAAAGAGTTCACGAATTCGCAGCACACGAGAACAGGAACCCACAACTGTCAAAAGAAGAGTGGTTAGACAACTACCTGTATATGGAGATCCACGAAATCTTCTTCGCATCCTTCGCTACTGAGCTATATGAGTGGATCGCGAAGCTAGCAGATAGCCAAGGAAGGTGGAAGCTTGACAGTCCTATTGTGTGGACCCTAGAGTTAGTGCGAAGGTTGGAAGCATTGGAGGATAAGATCGCATGCACCGTTGATCATTGGATCGATCATACTATAGGAGGATTCATTACTGAGTTCGTGGTTGACACCTCAGTTATCTACAACAAGGCAAAGTGACGCTTTCTCAAAGGACTGTGAGGTAACTACGTAAAGCCTTTAAATACTAGGATTAAAATGCTATTGTGCAAAAAGAGGGTTATGCAGTTACCTTGATGTCCAGGGCTATGCGAAGTGGAAAAGATTACAGGAAAAAAGGAAATAAAGGACCAAAAACTAGCCCCTTGATTTCACCTCTACGAGGGGACGAGTAAGAGTTCGTGAAGATCTCACCGTGAAGTGTGATCCACCTAATAAGACAAATAATTCCATGAATACCACCTCCACCCACAATGCCACCAACTTCACCACCATCACCTCCATCTTCACCCGTACCACCTCCACCACCATCGTGATTCAATATGGGAAGCACAGTGAAGTTGCATGTGTTCAAAGGTTTGGGAAATGAGGATCCAGACCAATTCTGGCTCATGGTAAGGGCTGTATGGGAAGCGTAAGGAGTTACAGATGAAAATATAAAGAAAGTGGCACTGGTTAGCGCCCTGTAGGACTGCGCATTGACCTGGTATATTAATCACTCCAATGATAATCCAAATGCAAGAATCAAGGATATCCAAGCAGCACTAAATAGAGAATTTAGCAGGCCGAAGTTTGAAGAGCAGGCAATCATTGGATTTAAAGAGATTACGATGCTACCAGGCGAGACTCCTTGGGAGATGGATCAGAGGCTGAAATGTATGATTCGTGAAGCCAATATGAATATGACGGATGGACAACATCACGAGTGGTTTGTAGCTTCGCTAATGCCACATTTAAGGAGTGCACTATCGCAACAGAAGATAACAACTCAGGCAGAAGCCTTGAATATTTCCATGAGGCTGCATGAGACCCCGATGCAGGATCCTAACTTAGGAGTTCATCAAATCCATGTGCAGCTGAAGAATTTATGCCCTGAGATGCAGAGCTTGAAACAGGATGGGACAGCTCGACCAAAAGTGTGCGAAGAGGCATGTTGCATAAAATGCAAGGGTTAGGGTCATGACAAGGACCACTGCCGGTTTTCACAAATTTCATTGCAGGAGGAGGACTGATGCCCTTAAGGCCAGAAGCGCAAGCAGGACCTAGTGTGATGCCTTCTTTGTGGTGCGCAATTGTCAAATAGCAAGAAAACATTCCGCAAGAAATTATTACTTGTTACAGAAGTATACGCAAAATTCGCAACAATTGTTCTGCAACTTTTGTAGGTCAGTGGGAAATGAAAAGTGCACTTGCAGAAGCTATGAGTTGATGATGGATAGAACTCCCACCTACAAATTTTAGGCCAAAATGCGGCCCCTTGACTAAAATGCAGGAACGGCGTGAACAGGATTTCAGGGGCGCGGGCGAGGCCGAGGCGGAGGACCTAGAAGAGGTCGCAGACAGTTGATATGCTACAATTGCAGAGGGCCAGGACATTATGCCCACAACTGCATGAATCCAACACACCCATCGTGTTTGTATTACACCTTGTTTGATCATGAGACAGAAGATTGTCTTACGTTGATAACTAGGATACACGACAAAGGAGCGCTACCGCCTCCCCCAACTCAGAACCTATAGATAATGAGGTCTGAGCTGCGCAAGGAAGATTCGAATACGAAAAATGTGCTCCGAAGTGGAATTGCAACAGGAGATGACAAAAGCAAACAACCAGAAGATAGTACCTGGGTTCGCAAAGCTTCGGCTAAAGAAGCAAAGTTTGATTTGGAGTGCACTCAGGAAAACTTCATGGAAGCTAAGAATAAATTTGTTGATGCCTCCACTTCAGGAAGCAAAGATAAACCGGAGCCAGAGATGGACCCATCTATGCTCACAATGTTCCTAGAAACATGTATGAGGTTACTGCGTGACAATAAGGCAGTGAAAGGGCTACAGGAACTCATTAACAGATGCGCTAGGACCGCAACAGGAGAACTATGCTTAGTCTGAAAGATTGGAAAGCATAAGGAAAGGGTGGGACAAGAAATGAGGCTAACCACTCAGATCAGAGAGTATGAGATGGACCAAGTAATTCTGGATTTGGGATTAGATGCAAATGTTTTGCCGAAACAGACATGGAAACGAATGGGGAAACCTACACTGCAGTGGTCTCCAATTCAGCTAAGGATGGCGAACCAGCAAATAATAATACCCATGGGTTGATTGCAGGGAATAACATATTAAGGGAGTGAAAGCGTTGGCAAATTTTGAAGTGATAGATATTTTTTATGATAGAAATCCCTACCCCGTGCTCTTAGGAATTGACTGGGCCACTGACATGAACAGGATAATCAATCTAAAGAAGTGCAAAATGATTTTTGAAAAGAAGTCACTGCGCGTAATTGTACCCCTAGACCTTGTTGAAGGATCACGCTATACGGAGCTGGTGCGTGACTATGAAAGTGATGATGATTTACACTGCATCTATAAGATAACAGCGTGAGACCAGGACTGGGTGAATCCTACTGTGGATGGGTGGATTTCATGGGAACACAAAATATCTTGTACTTCAGATTCGGATGAGGAAATAGAGCAATGGAAGAATCAGTTACATGAGGTAACTACACTGAATTGTAATATGATGACAAGGTCGTTGCGCTGTGTATTAACAGAATTAAGAGACCTGCCTACTTATGATGGTTTAAGTGAGGTAGATACCTTCTTGGATAAATTTGAAAGAGAAGTTCTAGAAAAGCAACGATTGTAGGCCTTGGACTGGGTACTGTGCCCTACACTTGCGAGATGGTGGGGTACGCACACAGGGAGATTTGACAACTGGCACAAATGTAGGAGAATGATGCACATATGGTTTGGGAAGCCTAGGGTGTGACTGATAGATAAGTACAATAGATATGATGGTCTGCGCACGCATCAGGCCAGGAGGATGCAAGCATATGGAAAAGAGCCCCAACCTGCACGGATGCACATGTACTCAGCGCTGAAAGACCTGGTCAATAAACGTGTGTTGGGGGGCGTGTGTTGGGGGGAAAAAGGTGCAAATGGCTCTTAATGTTGGGAAGACATTATACAGGAGGAGCTATCACACAAAATATTCTACGCACAGAGTTTCTCAACAAGGTATGCAACATGATGAACAAGGTATGCAACGTGCAACGAAGTGATTGGGACTTGCGCGTACTTGCAGTATTATGGGCTTATAGAACGTCATGCAAGAAACTGATGGGACAAACACCTTTTAGGCATTTCTATGGAGTGGAAGTTGTAATGCCTATCGAATACATCATGCCTAGTCTGTGCATAGAAAAACTCACAGGTATGACAGATCACAGAGCCCCGGAGGAGAGGCTCATGTAGTTGGAGGAGCTCAAGGAAGAACAATTATTGGTTGGCTTTCACCAACAAGTACAAAAGCAGCACGATAAGGCTTGGCACAATCGACATATTAAGTTGTGCACCTTCAAGATGAATTATTTGGTGTTATTATATGATAGTAAGTTCGATAAATTCCCAGGGAAGCTTAGAATGCATTGGCTTGGACCGTATGTTATTAAGGAGATCACAGATGGTGGCGTGGTACAGTTGGTAAAGTTAAATGGAGAACCCTTCCCAGGAAAGGTCAATGGCCCTCATTTGAAGCCATACATAAGGGGCTCGGCCATCTGACTAGCTGATAGAAGCACAGTCTTAGCACTCCAGGCATCTAAAAGGATGTGCGGGACTATAAACTACTCCGCCCGGGAGCTGTGCGATGTCAGGACTACGTGTAGTAGCAAAGTGTCACAGGGTTCGCGACAGCATGAGGGTGGCTGCGCTGCCATGTAGGTCACTTGGAAAGTGACCGTTACAGTCACTATTCATGATGTGATGCTTAGTTTGAGACCAAATGGAGTGGGCAGCAGGCATTTAAGGTGAACTTTATGGATTCTTGAAAGGTTGTCGCCAATCGAGCATTAATGGACTGAATGTGGGGGGAATGGTCGAATTCAAATTCAAAAGGTGCTATAAATTACAAAGGGTTGTCCAGCAAACAACACTTGGAAATTTGAGAACTTAGTTGTTACGCGCTCAGGCATTCATGAACCCAGACTTGTTTGATCTTCTAAAGGCGAGTTTGTTACTTGAGCAATTACCTCACAAATTGATAGACTTGTGGAATCGCACTATGTCAACACTTGAAGAAGCCATGGATACCGGAGTAATGACTTCCGAGGAAGCCACATAGGCCATTACAAAAGTGGAAGCCCCAAAGAATGTCGGGATAGTCGCCAAAATCCCTAAATCAGCGCGCACACCGAGACACAAGAAAGACAAGAAGGCCATGGTACCGGTGTGCATATCACCTAGAAATCTGTTGAGGACTAGGCTCACCATGGAAGAAAAGGGGAAGGCTATCAATTTGGAGGCCGATGAGGAGGAAGAATTTGAAGAAATCTTGGTAAAGGAGGAGGATGTAGAAATGGAGGTTGAAACCCAAGGTGTGGACCCTCTTACCAACCTCCCCGCATATGTTCCTTCGCAGAAGGGTAAAGAAAAGGTGCCCAAAGATATAGATGAGAGCAAGAGCTCTCTGCAGACTCCACTGCTCCCTGACGACATTTTTTTTGAAGGATCCCACTTGGGACAAGTGCCTGTACGGAATTTTGAAGAGTGGGATCTCGTGGACCACAAGAAGTTCCCACATTTGGAAACCACGCAGCTAATGCACTAGAAGATAGATGCATCGCTGGAATGATAGAGTTGGAGCCACACAAATGGATGAGAAGAGTTAAGAAAGTAGGGTTGACAAACCTGCTCTGGGTTCCGCATTACCATCACACCCGAGTGACCATTTTTGTCATCCGGAAACTGCTCTGCCTGGTACATGATGGGTGCTTGTGGCTCGAGGAGCCCATCCCCATCACAGACCATTTGATTCATAGAATTACCTGGCTCCCATGCAAAGGGGAGGACCCAACAAACATCTCGGAGGGAAAGAGTGATGATTTGGCCATCGCGGAGGCCATGAAGAAGAAGTTTAATCTGGAGAAGAAGAAGAGAGTGTACGCCATTTCCAGCATCAACAACCCTATGGTTAAAGTCATGACGTAGATATTGATAGGGAAGGTTCTGCATAAGTGCTGCGCAGATGAGGTGCCCGCGCCGGTGGTTGCCCTAGTAGTGCAATGTGCAGAAGGGTCCATTTAAACTGGGAAAACTATTTATGTGAAGAGTTCCTTGAGAACTGTCGTGAGGCATAGGAGTAGGGAATAATTTTTCACTATGTGTGGCTTCTGTTGTCAATAGTACTGGTGGCCTAGGAATTTCCTGAAGATAGCCAATTCCCAACAATCGCGTAGGACCTTCCAGAGGCAGCGAATTATGCTTCGCTGTTGGCAGTAGGGATGCACAAAGGATAAGGAACAACAAAATATTTTGGGTGTTCATGGAGATGAACATCAAAATGGGGATTAATCACAAGCCACAGTTATCACCCACGGTCTACAACAGTCTGCAGAGCTTCATGGAGTTCAAGGCATATTTCCATCATGTCTACATCAGGGCGTGAAAGGACCTCGCGAAGACGTGGTGCGAGCTACCCTATCTAGCGACAAACGATGTCATCTTCATGGTCCTTGAGTGCTGGCCACCGGAGTGGCACACTCCAGCTGGCTTCGTGATGGAAGCAAAGAAGTCCACCACACAACGAAAGAAGGAAGAGGTGAAACTGCAGATGGTGCATTTGGCAGAGAAACGTAGGAATGAAGAAGCAGCGGCTAAGGCCCAGGAAGTGCACAACACTACGAAGTTGGCAGAAGAGCAGCAGAAGACAATAGAATAAGAGTGCAAAGGACAAAAGTTTCCTTCACCTGAGCCGAAGATCGGTACAAAGCAAGGTGGCACGGACCCGCAGACAACGTCCACCTAGCTAAAACGTCTGTGCCTAAGCGAGCAGGTAGGGCCACGAAAGAAGTCAAAGGCTTCAAAGACTTTGTTCGACCCAATCACCCTCATTGAGGGGGATCTACATGATATTGGAAAAATGGTGAGGGACGTCACCGCAGAGGCCCTCGAGCAGTTTGAGGAGCAACACCATATGGTGTTGGGGGCTCTCCAGACTTAGATACAGGAGTTACAGGTGCGCACTCCATAGGTTGGTACTGTGTCAACTAGCCTCGCAGTAGGCACATCCACAGCTGAGGAAATGTTGCACGCCCGGATGACTAACACAATAGTGCTGCCAGATGGCACAATTGTTACAGAAAATGAGTACGACATGCCTATGGTCAGTGGGTTGAAGGAAATCAGATTAAATGTGGTTGTACTCCCTCGGGAGACACTATATATTTTGCAAGATGGAGTCACTGCAAAACTACGAGCCAGGGAAGGTCACACGCTCCAGGTAATGAGTGAGCAGCACATCAAAATTGAACAGTTGAGCTTGTAGCGCGACAAAGTAGTGGCGCAGAATAGACAAATAGTGTAGGTGGTGGAGGAAGTCTGCCAGGTGGTCCCGGAGTTGGCCATCCAAGCAGAAGAACCGATGGAGACGCACATCCCGAAGTTAGCAACAGGGGTGCACGAGGCAAAGGAAGAAATGGCCAGGGTTCAGCTGGAGCTGAACCTTCAGATAGCAGAACTACAGTTGAAGGCACAACCTTCAACTCTGCCAGAGGTTAAGGAACAGCACGCCATCACGATCACGATAGCAATAGCAGCAGTCAACAGTATAGTGACAGACTACACAAAGTTGTTAGAGCAGTGGTTCAAGGTCCTCACCACCTTGCAAGAGGACCCGATCATATAGTGACTATAAAGAGAGGCGTGTGAGCTGCAGCAAAGATACGACGAAGTAAAAGGGACCACGCAAATGGTTTCCCTTACATAGAGGTTCACGAGGATACAGTAGGCTAAAGTGCTCAAGGAGCAAGTGCATGCTGCTCGACATAAGGAAGTTGTTTTGAAGGCGTGCCCACAACCGTGGATCGATGAGGCATACACCATTATAGCCTACATTGAATCAAAACTCACGCAGCTGCAAGCAACAAAGGAAAAGATTCAGGGCAACAATTCAACCACAGAAATCACTTAATAACACGTAGAGGAAGTACAATACGCAGCCGTTCAGTTGTAGGTTTTAACCCAGTAGAGAAATTACATGCATATGAATTCTAAAACACAAAAAATAAAAAATGTGAGAGCATAACACATAAAACACATATACACGGAGATTTTCCCCTGGATCCCAAAACTGGGACTACCAGCTCGATTTTTCATTATGTTCCTTTCAACATTATAATACATATTTATACATGTCGAAGCATCCAATACCATGGACTGAAAACCATCGCATCCAATACCATGGACCAAAAACCATCGCGTCCAAAAAACATGTGCGAAAATCATGCACAAAACCATAGGTGGGTCCGCCCAACCTAACATAGGGTTCAAAACCAAAGTTTTCCGAGGCGCTGCCCTAGACCCCATAAAGTGGGGTTATGGGTGCCCTTCAAACCCCCTGTGACCTCCCCCCCTCTGACCCCCAGTTAACTACGTGGGCTAGTCGTGGAAAGAATATAACACAACCCAACATTCTCCCACTTGTTGTTTTCTTTCCACAAGGGGCCACAAGAGAGCTTAGTCATTTATCCAGCCCTACAACGCCCATTGTTTCTCTACACCAAGAGAACTTCTCAGAGCTCACAGATTTTGTCAATGCATCTGTAGTATTCTTCAAAGTGTCCACCTTTACCAGCAACACATTTTTTTCTTCTATCATATCCCTCACAAAGTGATACTGAACATCAATGTGCTTTGTTTTTTAATGATATGAGGGGTTCTTTGCCAAGAAAATTGCACTTTGGCTATCACATTCTATCCTTATAGTTTCCTGTACTAACCCCATACTTGAACATAATCTCTGTAACTAAACTGATTCCTTGCTTGCATGAGTGGCTGCCATGTATTCTGCCTCTGTAGTTGATAGTGCCACTACAAATTGTTTCTTACTCATCCAACTGACTGCACCTCCAGATAGGTTAAACACATACCCACTTGTAGATCTTCTCTGATCCAGATCTCCAACCCAGTCTGCAACAACAAAGCCATGAATCTCCAACACTTTGTCCAATCATGGTCTTCCTTGGTAGCACAAACCATAATCACTAGTGCCACGCAAATACCTGAAAACCCGCTTCACTGTTGTCCAATGCTCCTTTCCTGGTTTTGACATAAACCTGCTCAATACTCCCACTGCATGTGCAATGTCTGGTCTAGTACAGACCATTGCATACATCATGCTATTAACTGCACTTGCATATGGAACATGGGACATGTCCTCTTCCTCTTCTTGTGACTTGGGACACTGTTCAGCAGATAACCTCACACCTACAGGAATAGGAACCTTCACCGATTTACTATCCTGCATATTAAACCTCTGCAGTATTGTCTCGACATACTTCCTCTGGTTTAACCAGAGCTTCCTCTTTGCCCAATCTCTTTTAATTTCCATGCCCAAAATATAGTTTGCAGCACCAAGATCTTTCATGTCAAATTTGGAGGACAATTTTGTCTTCAAATACTGGATAATTTCTTTGTCATTTCCAACCAGCAACATATCATCCACATACAAGACCAAATAAATAACACAGTCACCAATTAATTTAAAATACACACAGTGATCTGCCTTGCTTCTGGTGAAGCCAAGTCCCCGTATAAATGTATCAAATTTCTGATACCACATCCTTGGTGACTGTTTTAACCCATACAAAGACTTCTTTAACTTGCATACTAGTTCTTTCTTACCCTTCACCACAAAGCCTTCAGGTTGCTTCATGTACATCTCCTCTTCCAGATCCCCATGAAGAAATTTTGTCTTCACATCCATCTGTTCTACCTCAAAATCAAAAGTAGCAGCAACAAATAAAAGTAATATAATAGAATTTACTTTGGCAACAGGAGAAAAAATATCACCAAAATCAATTCCCGACACCTAGGAATAACCTTTTGCTACCAACCGAGCTTTGTATTTCTCCACTTTTCCTTCTGCATTTGTCTTCTTTTTGAACACCCATTTGCTGCCAATGGGTTTCCTTCCAGCCAGCAACTCCACCAGATCCCAAGCCTCATTTTTGTGTAAAGATGCCATTTCATCAGCCATGGTCTCTTTCCAGAGTTTTCCATCCTTTGAATCTACTACTTCCTTCACAGTTCTGGGATCATCATCTGTAATAGATAAAGTAAAACTTGAACAGAAAGCAGATGGACTATACCTTTCTAACTATCTTCTTTCTCCTGTTAATCTTCTCACAACCAGAGTTTATGGCTCTTCATCTTCTCATTCATCCTCTACTATAGAGTCTGATTCTTCTTCCTTTAACTCAAATTCTATCTTCTCAGGTTCCTTTGGTTGGACTTCATGTTTAATAACATCTTTCACCTCTTTGACCACCAAATCTCAGCAGTACACAACCTTCCTTGTTACTGGGTTCCAAAGCTTATAACCCTTTAAACCATCCTTATACCTAATAAAGATGCACTTTTCAGATTGACTATCCAACTTGGTTCATTTCTTCTTTGGAACATGTACATATGCATCACATCCAAATACCCTTAGATGTGAAAGAGAGGGTTTCTTACCATTCCATACCTCTTGTGGAGTCTTATCCTCCAACGCTGATGAAGGTGACCTATTGACCAGGTAACATGCAGTATCCACTGCCTCTGCCCAGAATTCTTGTCCTAACCCGGCACCACTGAGCATGCTTCTTGCCCTTTCCATCAACGTCTTGTTCATTCTTTCTGCAACTCCATTTTTTTTAGGTGTATATGGAGTAGTCTTCTGCCATGTTATACCACACTTCTTACATAATTCTTCAAATTCCTTCTTGCAAAACTCTCCACCATTATCTGTCCTCGGCACCTTTATCTTCTTCTCTTTCTGATTTTCCACAAGAGCCTTAAACTCTTTAAACTTATCAAAGACTTCAGATTTCTTCTTAAGGAAATATATTCATGTATTCCTTGAGAATTCATCCATAAATGATATATAGTACACATACTTACCTAGTGATGTAACCTTCACAGGTCCAAACACATCACTGTGCACAAGCTCTAATATCTGTTTCGCCCTCTTACCACCAAAGGGGAAACTCACCTGATTCTGCTTCCCATATACACAATTTTCATAGAAATCAAAATCCAGAGAGCTATTACTCATACCTTCTACCATACCTTTACCATGAAGTATTCGAAGGCCTTTCTCTCCAATATTTCGAAGCCTTTGATGCCACAACATGGTCTTCTCTCCAGAGACCACTAGATTTTCTGCTCCACTTTCAGGAACCACAGAACTGTTGCACCCATCAACAACCATGCTACCTTGCAGCTTGTACAGAATTCCAATCCAAACTCCCTGCATCAATAATAGTGCTCCCCGAACCATCTTGCAGGTATCCTTCTCGAACACTATTTTTACACTTGCATCATCCAACTTTCTTACAGAAATTAGATTTCTAGCAAATGTAGGAATATGTAGAACACCCGGAAGTGTTCTAACTCTTCCACCTTGCAACTTCAACTTTACCTTTCCAAGACCAATGATTTTAGTTTTCTTGTCATCCCCCAAGAAGACATCGCCACCATCATATTTCTCATACTCGCAGAACCACTCTCTATGGGGAGTGAAGTGAAAGGATGCACCTGAGTCAATTAACCATGCCTCATGATCTACATGTGTACTTGAAGAAGCCAAGTACACATCCCCACCTTCATCCGAGGTGGTTTTCGCCTCTAGAGAAGGAGCCTCATCAGATCCCTTTCCTTTGTCAGTAGCTTTAGATTTACAGTCCTTTTGAAGTGGCCTTCCTTTCCGCATTTCCAGCACACTACCTTTACAGGTTTTCCTGGAGATTTAGATCTCCCTCTAGATTTAGATCTCCCACTTGATGATTTATTTTTGTTTCTATTCTGGGACCGTCCTCGTACAGACAAGGCATCACCATTCTGGCTCTCCATATTTTTCTGTCTCATCTCCTTCATCAGCAAGGCTGAGACTATTTCATCAAACTACAAGGCAGTTGCATTGCTACCTATTGCAATAACCAGACTATCCCAGGAATCTGGTAGAGAACACAACAAACTGATGCACTTATCTTCATCTGAAATTTTAATATCAACAGATGCTAACTGACTCACCATAGCATTAAATGCATTCAAATGCTCTGTCACTGAGTCTCCATCTTTCATCCTCATGTTATATAGCTTTTTCTGCAGGAACAGTTTATTCACCAGAGACTTAGATTGGTACAAAGTCCCTAACTTGTCCCACAAAGCCTTCGTTGTAGCTTCCCCCGATACATTCAAAAATAATGAATATGAGACACACAATCGTATTGTGCTCTTTGCCTTCCGATCCAACTTCTTCGATTCTTCATCAGACACTCCCGTTGGTTTAGTACCTAGATCTACAGCGATCCACTGATCTTTATCCACCAATAGATCCTCCATCTTGAGTTTCCACAACTCAAAACTCTTACCATTAAATTTCTCGATCCATATCTTTCCACTGCTCGCCATCTTCTTTCACCAACATAATCGATCTTGCAAATCTCCCACTGAACAGGGTCTACCACAGGCCTAAGTGAAACCCCTCAGCAACAAAGGCGTCCCCTTGAAGCCAAAACAGCTCTAATACCAAATGTAGGTTTTAACCCCGTACAGAAATTACCTGCATACGAATTCTAAAACACAGAAAATAAACAATGCGAAAGCATAACACATAAAACACATATACACAGAGATTTTCCCTTCGATCCCAAAACTGGGACTACGAGCTTTATTTTTCATTATGTTCCTTTCAATGTTATAATACATATTTATACATGTCGAAGCATCCAATACCATGGACTGAAAACCATCGTGTCCAATACCATGGACCGAAAACCATCGCGTCCAAAAAACATGTACGAAAATCATGCACGAAACCATAGGTGGGTCCACCCAACCTAACATAGGGTCCAAAACCAAAATTTTATTGGACCGAAAACCATCGCGTCCAAAAAACATGTGCGAAAATCATGCACAAAACCATAGGTGGGTCCACCTAACCTAACATAGGGTCTAAAACCAAAATTTTCTGGGGTGCTGCCCCGAACCCCATAAAGTGGGGTTACAGGTACCCTTCAAACCCCCTGTGACCTCACCCCCTCTAACCCCAGGTTAACTACGTGGGCTAGTCGTGGAAAGAATATAACACAACCCAACATCAATGCACTTCTGAACTTGCATCAATCTCGTCAGACTTGGGAGGGCTTCACGCAAAGATCTCTGCACCGTTAGAGTGACTCGAGGGAAAGTCATGATGTTTGTGTTGGGGTCTTGTTGGGCGTGGGATCCCCCAAGGGAATTTTTGGGGCTTAGAGCCCAGATTTTGGTCAAATATTGTAATTCCAATGTAAAGACTCCGCATTTTGTGGGCGCAAAGCATGTAGTTTGTAAAAGAGTCATAGTGTTGTTTGCCCTTAATTTTTTTAATGTAATGTTGGTTGTAGAGATCTACCCATGGTCCGCGGACCATGGGATTGTATAAATAGAGCGAGGCTCTAAGTAGTTAAGGCATCAATCAATCAATCAATCAATCTAATGATGATAAGGATGAAGAATTGAGATAGATCTGAGGAGGAAAGTCTAGTTTTGGGTTGTAGAGTAGGAGAAGGCTCTGCAGCTGAGTGCGTAGAGGCCTAGTAGTCTGCAGCTAAGTGTGCAGACCCCTGCAGCTAAGTGCATAGGGCGATCGAGTCTTTAACCGTGGGAAGTATTAATAAAGAGAAGTTTCCTATCATTTATGTGCATTTATTACCTGTTTTATGCATATGTTACATTGGATATAAATTGCACTTTTAATGCTTATATGATGCGGGAATGTGTATAATTGTGTTGATTAAGTGAACACAAGATAGAATAATTGTTTACGCGAAGATAAGTAAGATATGTTAAGAAGAAAAGTAAGATACATGATGTATTTTGGGGAAATAGTGCATCTCGCTGCTATAGCAGTGCGAAAGCATCTCAACCCTTGGTTAGGGCTGCACGAAAGACGATTATAATAGATCGTGAAGTTATCGAAGGTTAAAATAGTGCGTGAAGAAACTTGTGCAAAGGCAGATCTAGTTGGACTAAATCGACATCATAGACATCTCAAGGGTGTGAAAACTTGGTTCTGTCATCCCCCCATACTGCTTCGGGTGAGACATCAGTCCGCGCTCCACGGGTTGATGTCAAAAGGGTGAGTAGTGTAGGGACTTTTTTGGCTAAATAACTTTGAACCTGGGTCAGGCCCCCATAAGCCAATAGCCAACAATGGTATCGTTAGATCCCTTTCAAACTCTTCCCCATATATTGAGCAAAGTTATGGCTACCCACAGGGGCGCACCAGTTCCTCCAACACTTATGCCCCTCCTGCTAGCAACATATTTCCAGGGGCCCAAACCTTCTACCAAATTTTTGCTCCTCCTTATGCACAACCTAGTGCTCCAGCCCTTCAAGCATTAGCGTCGCAGCCTCCCATGCATCCTCAACCCCAGCAACCACTGCCCCCTCAGGGTCAAGTGTTTGTGTAGAAGAGTGTGAGAAATCCCCAAAATTCGAAGAAAAATAATAAGGGGAAGGGTAACAAAGGTAACCAAGGTAATCAACCTAGTGAACCCAAGGGGAACCATCCTAACACCGAAAACCATCAACAAGGAAGCCAACCTAAGTAGAACAAGGCTATTCATATGAACAAGCCTAGTGCATGTTGTGGTGTACATGGCCAATATACACATGAGTGTCCTCTCTTACCCCAGATGTGCCAAATGTGGGAAGCTCAAGCAGCTTCTACAGGTCAACAATCGCCTTAGAATCCTATGCCATCTCAAATAGCAGTGCTCACAAATACTTTCCCTCAGCAAGGATTTGTTGCTGCTCAACCTCAGCTAGGTCAAGCAGCCCATCCCCCCCAACCTTCTGGTCCTATTAAGTACCAAATCCTTATGATGAACTTTGATGATGTTAACCCCTCCAATATCAACCTGCAAACTTGGTCGCATCAATATGACAAACCCTCGACTTCGTCTGCCACTGAGTACAAAACCAAAGTATCTTATGAGCCTCTTACGACACCAAATGGTTCGTTACAGATCCCTCAACCTAAATTTGAGGCTATTCCTAAGATCCCAAAGGGACCATTATGTCGTAATGTGGCTTCTAATAGAGTTGTCCATACATACAATATAGTAGACGACTTGGTGCAATCACCTGTTGCCATGTCGATGATGGAAGTCCTCCAGTCGTGCCCATATTAAAAGAAAGATTTACTAATTGCCTTGGGTGTATTGGATCCTTCTGACAATCCTTTGATTGTCTTCCCAGTTGATACATCAGAACATCCCCCATTGCCTTCATCTGTTGCTTTCCAGATACCAGTTAGAGTCCGTAATGCCATCATCTCCTGGTGCATTATTGACGAAGGTGCATCCACCTGTGTGAAATCCACTATTGTTTGGAAACAACTTAAGTCACTTGAGTTGTCCCCCTCCACCATCACTTTGTGTACTTGGGACGAACACTCCTCCTAGCCCCTTGGCATGTACCACAATTGTCCATTGACCCTTGCGGGCAAGACTTTCCTTGTCGACATTGAAGTCACTGATGCCCCATTGGATTACAAAATTATCTTAGGTCGTAATTGAACATATGCCATGTCAGTGATCGCGTCTGCGGTGTTCTGCAAGATGTGATTCCCCCACGAAGGGAAGATCATTACCATTGATTAGTTTACTTACTACAAGCCGACATACGTGACCTCCCCCGAGTCCATTTTCTCGTCAATGTCCGATAAATAGTCTTCAACTCCTCCCACCATGTTTCACCAGCAGTCTATAAATATTCCACATTGTTGGGTGCTTTCCCTATTCCTCCCCCTCCCATCTCAGAGCCTAAATCTATGAGTGCTTTCATGTTACAAGCGTCACGGGATGCCCTTAAGCAGTTAGTTACACCTAACCAATAGCTAGATCCTTAGCATCCTGTTGTTTCCCTTTCGGTTGAGCCCTCTGAATCCACCCCCCAGGACCTCCTCTGTTTGAGGGTGTCGCTCCTATGTTTGCACCAGGAATTGTTCCTCTAGGTCTCAACCATCGAAGAGCTATTCCATCGGGACATTACCTGTACGCCATATACCTTTTTTATTCCCCCCTCCGACAGTATTTTATGTCCCTATCATGGCTTCGTTGGTCCTTACTAACATGAATCTGGGGATCCCAGTATCATACATCGATCCCCTTACAAGCATTCTGCCTGGTCAACTAAAACCTTATCATGCTTTGACCTTGGTTCAATCGGTCTCCACGGCCCCTACCGCCGCTTCAGTTCCATCACAACCTCAACATGAACCCACTCCTGTTGCGAAAGCATCTGGACACAGGCGTAAAGCTAAGAGGAAAAGAAACTAATGACAAGGCTCCTAAAGCTCCTTCAGCCCCTAAGGCCCCAAAGTTGTTACCCCCGTGTTCTTTGTGTAAAGTTGTTGGGCATGCCACCAACAATTGTCCTAAACTTCCTCAACTTAAATATTTGGTTCATGAAGCATTCCCTGAGTCAAATATCTTGGAATTCCATGTTAACTTTTCAGACCCACCCAAGAAACTCAAAATGTTACACACAAATCATCCTTGTGCCCTGTGTGATCATCATGGTCTCTATTCCCATTGCTGCCCTCATCTCAATGAGTTTTGCGATTACCTTGGGGCACTTCGCAAATACGAGGCCACTCGTATGGATCACCTACTACTCTACCTATGGATTTTGGTACCACTAGTCAACCAGAACAGGGAAACTCTGGTCCCACCATCACGATCCCTCCTCCCGATGTTGAGACGACGGACACCACATGCCACATCCTTTACCTATCGTCATCCTTGAGTTCCTCGCATGCAAATCTTTCTAAGGTTTCTTCACGCACTTCTATCGAACCTCTTCGACAGAATCCCAGGTCTTAATATCTGTAGATCCTCCATCTACCAACTCGTTGTCTACCATTCCAAATGATGTGTACATGAACCTTCTTTCTTAGGTTGATGCACCAAGTAACGTCGTCGCATCATGTAGTCAACCTTCCTCTCGTCTAGACATCTCCCAGCCTGATGAGGACACCATGGAAGCTATCTCTACCCCTGATTACCCCTACACTTAAGCAAGTGGGCATTTCTTTAGATTATTTGGAAGGCCATTTCCTTCCTAATTCTCCCAATGCGCTCTACCTCAAGAAATTTCGCTCATAGCACATCCCTTTGATTTGTGTGTCTTTATTTCTTCCATGAAGTTAGGTAGATTGCATCATCTCATGTGTTGTCTTTTTCACCTTTCAGATTGATCCATCATCCACACCGTATATTGGTCATGTCAACGATGCGAGTCGCTTCTCTCGGAATCTAGCCTCGGCAAACTATTTTTACCCCCTTGCATATGTTAGTCCTTTCGAACGGCATGTGCATTGGATCTGCCACCAATAATCAGGTTGAATATGATGCAGTGATAGGTTTGTTAGTCGATGCCCTTTCTCATCGCATCCTTCATCTTCATGTTCATTTAGATTCCTTGCTACTTGTCATGCAATGTAGGAATTTACAGGGTAAGTTCCTCAGACATAACACCAAAGGACACCGCCTCCCGTCTAGACATCTCCCAGCCTGATGAGGACACCATGGAAGCTATGTCTACCCCTGATTACCCCTACACTTAAGAAAGTGGGCATTTCTTTAGATTATTTTGAAGGCCATTTCCTTCCTAATTCTCCCAATGCGCTCTACCTCAAGAAATTTCGCTCATAGCACATCCCTTTGATTTGTTTGTCTTTATTTCTTCCATGAAGTTAGGTAGATTGCATCATCTCATCTGTTGTCTTTTTCACCTTTCAGATTGATCCATCATCCACACCGTATATTGGTCATGTCAATGATGCGAGTCGCTTCTCTCGGAATCTAGCCTCGGCAAACTATTTTTACCCCCTTGCATATGTTAGTCCTTTCGAACGGCATGTGCATTGGATCTGCCACCAATAATCAGGTTGAATATGATGCAGTGATAGGTTTGTTAGTCGATGCCCTTTTCTCATCGCATCCTTCATCTTCATGTTCATTTAGATTCCTTGCTACTTTTCATGCAATGTAGGAATTTACAGGGTAAGTTCCTCAGACATAACACCAAAGGACACCGCCTCCCGTCTAGACATCTCCCAGCCTGATGAGGACACCATGGAAGCTATGTCTACCCCTGATTACCCCTACACTTAAGCAAGTGGGAATTTCTTTAGATTATTTTGAAGGCCATTTCCTTCCTAATTCTCCCAATGCGCTCTACCTCAAGAAATTTCGCTCATAGCACATCCCTTTGATTTGTGTTTCTTTATTTCTTCCATGAAGTTAGGTAGATTGCATCATCTCATCTGTTGTATTTTTCACCTTTCAAATTGATCCATCATCCACACCGTATATTGGTCATGTCGACGATGCGAGTCGCTTCTCTCGGAATCTAGCCTCGATAAACTATTTTTACCCCCTTGCATACGTTAGTCCTTTTGAACGACATGTGCATTGGATCTGCCACCAATAATCAGGTTGAATATGATGCAAAAATAGGTTTGTTAGTCGATGCCCTTCTCTCATCGCATCCTTCATCTTCATGTTCATTTAGATTCCTTGCTACTTGTCATGCAATGTAGGAATTTACAGGGTAAGTTCCTTAGACAGAACACCAAAGGACACCACTCACACACAGATCACAGATCAATACACCAGTATTTTGACGTCGTTAAAACCCTCAAAGAGGGAAACAATCCACGGCCTGAGCCAAAGCGGCCACTTCAGGCAATTTATTAATAAAAGAATGAAATTTTACATAAGCTTCTCTCATGAACAGTTAACCTACAAATGACCCTCCATGCTCTTTAAATAGAGATCATGGACCAATCGGGTGTTAAGCCACGAATCAAGTGTCAGTAATACCGAGGAGAGAATGAACCGTCGGATCACTACATATTGTGACCGTCGAATTGTAAGTTACAAAATGTACATAGTAAAGAAACACACTTTACCTAACTCTATACTAGACCAAGTTATACTTAACTATTCCTATGTGTCGGAATATCCTAACATCCCCCCTTAAGAACAACTTGGGATAGGATTGAAGGATTTACAAATATGACACAATAGGAGAAGGAAGGAGTCACTAGAGCCTATCCCCCCTTAGTGACAGCTTCCTGAACTACAACCATAAATCGAAGTTTAGTGAACTTCGCCTCTGTGAGAGCCTTTGTAAAGATGTCTGCAACTTGATCATCTGTTGAACAATATTGCACTTCAAGAACATGGTCATGGATGACCTTTCTGATGAAGTGCATGTGCAGTTCAATGTGTTTGTTGCGCTGATGTTGGATTGGATCTTTGCATAGTTGAATGGCACTTTGATTATCACACCAAAGTGTAGTCGGATGTTGCTGCTGAAAGCCAAACTCTGACAGGATCTGACGAAGCCACGAGGCTTCCTTACTAGCTTCTATGGCACCACGATACTTTGCTTCTGCTGAAGAAAGAGAAATGAAACCTTGTTTCTTGCAAGCCCATGTAATAGGTCCTGAGCCAAGAGTGAACACATAACCTACAGTAGACTTCCGATCATCAGGGTCACCAGCCCAATCAGAATCAGTGAAACCAACCAATAGAGGAGCTGCTTCGGCACTGTAATGAATCCCAAACTGAAATGTACCTCGAACATAATGAAGTATTCTTTTAGCTACTTTCCAATGACTTTCATGTGGGTTTTGCATAAACCGAGCAACAAGGCCAGCAGTAAAGGAAAGGTCAAGACGAGTATGGGTTAGATACAAAAGTTTTCCTACAAGTTGATGGTATAAGGTAGCATCAACTTCAGGAGAAGTACAAGTGACTGACAGTTTGACTCTAGACTGAAAGGGAGAAGGGGCTGGCTTACAGTCTTCCATGTGAAAATGGCGTATAATATCACAGGCATACTTGGACTGGGAAAGGGAAATACCTTCCTTGGATTGCAAGACTTGAAGACCAAGAAAATAATGTAAGTGTCCTAAGTCTGTCATTTCAAACTTCCTTTTAAGGCTAGACTTCACATGGTTTATAAGGTTGGGATCACTACCAGTCAGGATAAGATCATCAACATAAAGAACAAGAATGATAAGAGACTTGCCCACTTTCTTGGTGTAGACAGTATTGTCAGAATGACACCTAGAAAATCCATTTTATAAAATAAAGTTAACCATTTTGGCATACCAAGCTCGAGGAGCTTGCTTGAGACCATAAAGGTATTTCTTAAGCCGACATACAAGGCTGGAGTCTGTTTGTATAAAGCCAATAGGTTGTTCCATATAGATTTCTTCATGCAAGTCCCCATGCAAGAAGGCAAATTTAACATCCATCTAATGGACTTCCCATTCTAAAGAGGCAGCAAGGGAAAGAACAAGGCGGATAGAGTTCATTTTGGCAACAGGGGAGAAGGTTTCAGTGTAGTCAATGCCTTCAACTTGTGAAAAACCCTTAGCAACAAGATGAGCTTTATGTTTATCAACTTTCCCATCTAGTCCATACTTGGTTCTATAAACCCATTTGCATCTAACAAGTTTTTATCCCTTTGGTAGAGGAACAAGATCCCATGTATCATTTGCCAATAATGAATGATATTCTTCATTCACAGCTGCTTCCCAATCTGGATGGCCTGAAGCTTCTACAAAGGTGTCAGGATCATAATTCACTGAAGCTTGAGCCAGTAAAGAAGAGGCTCTATCAAACTGAGAACGTGTACATCGTGTTGGCATTATGGCTAAATTGTTGTCCTTGATGGCAACCCATTCAGGTGGTAGATCACAGTACTTCAAGTCAGCAGCAGAGATTGATGGTCAGCTATCAAATATTGAAGAAAATAAGGGGTACGCATGTACACCTTGCATAAGGTGCGTACACGCAGGTCAGTATTACATAAAGTGTGTACATACCCGCAGTTATCCCATTCAGGAGGTGCGTACCCCCAATGCACACATTTCAAGGCAAAGAAATTCACATGTGGGGTTTTCTTATGTTTTACTCTTGGTATTTAGCTGACGGTATTGGGTTATTATGGTGTCGGCTCGTGGTATTGATCCATGTTTTAAGGAAGAGCTTTCCTATATAAAGCAAAGGAGATCATTTGGCTTTAGTATGTTTTGGGTTGAATATCTTATGAGGGCTAGATCTGGTCTAGATCTAAACAAGGCGAATCTACTGATGGACCGAGATCTCTTCGGCGCATGTTCAGATCTGTAGATCTGACTGTTTGGGTTACTTCTGAAAGTCTTGAAATCATCTATGCCCGGATGTACGCAGGTGCAGTAAGAGAAAAGTGCGTACATACGCAGGAACGAAGCGTTTCAGGTGCACCGGTACGCAGGCGCAGAAGGGTTCAGGTGCGCCGGTACGCAGGCACAGAAGAGCTGCAAGTGCGCCGGTACGCAGGCACAGAAGGGTTGCAGGTGCGTACATACGCAGGCAGTTCAATAGACTCAGAGCGAGGTTCACAGACTAGCAGTTGAGCAGGGTGCGTCCGGTACGCAGGCTAGCAGTTGAGCAGGGTGCGTACTGCAAGCAGGCAAGCAGTTGAGCAGGGTGAGTACAGTAAGCAGGCCAGCAGTTGAGCAGGGTGCTTACGTAAGCAGGCAAGCAGTTGAGCAGGGTGCTTACTTCTCTTAAAATCTTTGTTTATCATTGTTGTGTTCTGGGTTTGGTCCTATTATTGTTGATCTGGTTACTACAGTTGATTGGGTGATTCTCTTATACTTGATGATCAATTGATGCTTATGGATCCAGTTTGAAAATTTATGAAAAGTGGTCCTTGTAAGAAAAGAAGTAGGGGGTTGTAGCTCCCTTCCAGGAGAGACTGGAAAACGAGAGAGAGTTGTAGCTCTCTGCAGGTTGCAGCCTGCGTACTGGTAAAGGACTGCACCAGTACAAAACCATTGTAAAAGGAGTTTCTAATTTGAAAGAAGATAGAGACATATTGCAGCAGGTGGTTTTCACCCACATTGGGTTTCCACCTTACATCTTGTGTTCTTTGGTGTGACTATCTGTTTTCTTTTGTTCATGCTCATTATTTTATGGTACTAACATGCAAAAATAATTCAAAGAACAAATAAAGAAGATTTATTAAAAGAATTATATAATATTGATTCACCCCCCCTCTCAGTATTATTTCCAACAATTGGTATCAGAGCAGGTCCTTCAGAGAAGCTTGATCGCTTGAAGGTAGATCGTTCATCATGAGCAACTACGAGAGAGAAGCATCAATCAGGGCACCAGTTTTTGATGGGACAAACTTCAATTATTGGAAGGTAAGAGTTACTGCCTATCTTCAATCTCTTGGTACAGAAGTTTGGGACATCGTAGAGACAGGCTACACTTTTCCTTCAGCTACTCCTACAGATGCAGCCGAGAAAAAGAAGTATGAAACAAATGCGAAAGCAGTCAGTACTCTATTAGGATGTATATCTCAATCAGAATTCATGAAGGTAATGCACTATAAATCCACAAAAGAGATATGGGACAAAATTGTCACGAGCTATGAAGGAGATGAACAGGTAAAACGTGCTAAACTTCAAACTCTCAGAATTCAGTATGAGACTCTCAAAATGTATAATGATGAAAGTGTGGCTAACTATTTTCTTCGGGTAGATGAGGTTGTTAACTGTATGAAAAATTTGGGTGAAGAAATAAAAGAGGCTGTTGTGGTTGAAAAGGTTCTAAGATCATTGTCCCCCAAGTTTGAATCTAAAGTATCTGCAATAGAAGAAAAAGAAAATCTACGAATTCTTACTATGTCTCAGCTACATGGAATTCTAACTGCTTATGAAATGAGAAAGGGAGGTCCATCAGACAGAAGAGAAGCTGCTTTCAAGGCATCAGGCAAAGGAGATTATTATGAAGCGAGCCACGTCCCAGAAGAAGAGGAAGAAGAATCAAATTTTGTCAGAAATCTTCAAAGGGGTTCTGGAAGGTTCAGAGGTAAGTTACCTTTTAAATGCTTTGCTTGTGGAAGAGTAGGTCATTATGCTGCAAAATGTCCTTATAAGGATAAAGGAAAGGAACCTGCTAGATGGAACAAGAAACAGAATGCAAATAAGAAAAGCTACTACACTCATGAAGATAGTGATGGTCTATCAAACAGTGATGAAGATGAACAAGGTAATGAATATAAGTTGTTAATGGCATTTGAAGATGATGATTATATGGATGCTATAGATGTGGATAACCTTTATGATGAAATTACTAGACTCAAGAGATGTATAGAAGAAAAGAACATGATCATTGATACTCTACAATTTCAAATTGATGAAAAGGAAAAACATCTTGAAAAATTAGAAGGTGAAATTGTTGGTCTTAGAAAAGAGATTGAGAAAACAAAAGCTATTAATCTCAAGTTTGTCAAAGGATCTGAAACTTTGGATGAGATTATCAATGTGCAGCGATCTCCTCTAAACAAGACAGGTCTGGGCTATAATGGAGAAACCTCTCAAGCATCCACCTCAAAAAGTTATCTTGATGCAGCAAGAAGAAATGAGCAAAAGCACAATGAAGATCATCAGGTAAAGCAGGGACAAATTACAAACAGAAACTATCAGGGGCAATCCATCTTAAGGGTGAAAAAAAGCTACAACCAGCCACAGGTAAAATCTTCTCAATTTGGTTCAAGAATAGATGACAATAGAAATTACAATCAATTGGCTGGTAGATTCGATAACCGCAGAATTTTATTCAATGGACAATGCTTTTCTTGCCATAACTTTGGTCACAAAGCAGCTCAATGTGTTGCATATAAAACGATCATGACTAGGGAAGCTCAAAAACAAAGAAGTATGAAGGGGATTACAAAAAGGACCTATAACAAATTTTCGGTTCTTGAAAATGAAGTTGAATGTTCTATTTGCAATAACTTTGGTCATGAAGACTCTGAATGCAGGAGCAGGTTTCAGCAGAAAAAGGAACAAGCCTCAAGCACCAAAACATGGAGAATAAAGGAACCTCAAACAGAAAGATGTGGGATAGCATTTTATGCAGAGGGAGAGAAAAATCTATGGTACATTGACAGTGGATGTTCGAAGCATATGACAGGTGATAAAGAAAAACTTGAGTCTTATTCTACTCTAGAAAAGGGAAAGAAAGTCTCTTTTGGAAATGATACTCCTGCAACTATAAAAGGAAAAGGCATTGCTCAGTTAAAAGAAAAGGTCAAGGCTGGAAATGTTTTTTATGTTGATGGATTGAAGCATAATCTTCTAAGTGTCAGCCAGATGTGTGATCAAAGAACCGAGGTTATATTCAGATCAAATGGATGTCTTGTTCGTGATCTTGATACAGGTAAAACAGTGATCAAAGGCAAAAGAACTCCAAATAATCTGTACATATTTGAAGAAGGACAACAACAATGCTATCTGAGCAAGGATGATGAGCACTGGTTATGGCATCGGAGGTTGGGACATCTAAGCTTTTCACAAATAAGGAAAGCATGCAAATATCAGGCAGTTCGTGATCTTCCAGATATCAAAATTCCTGACAACACCATATGCAAATCATGTCAGTTTGGAAAACAAACCAGAACTAACTTTCCAGAGAAAGAAGGATCAGCTAGCATGCCTCTTGAGCTAGTACATACAGATACATGCGGTCCTTTCAGGAAAAGAACACCTCGAGGAGAAGAATACTTGATATTATTCATTGACGATTTCTCCAGGTTTGTCTGGTTAGGACTTATGAAGCACAAAGATGAAGCATTCGAAAAATTCAAATCCTTCAAAGCCTTGGTTGAAAATCAATCAGGTCACAAAATTAAGTGCCTCAGATCTGATAGAGGTGGGGAATTTACTTCAAATGAATTTTTCGATTTCTGTGAAGAACATGGGATAAGAAGAGAATTCTCTACAGCAAGAACTCCTCAGCAAAATGGAGTTGTGGAAAGGATGAACAGAACAATCCAACAAATGGCTCGTGCTATGCTTGATGAGTCAGGAACTCCCGCAACCTTCTGGGGTGAAGCTGCACATGCTGCGGTTGTTATTCTCAACAAAACAAATGTCCGGGTGAACAGCACTCAAACTCCTCATGAGCTCTGGAGTGGTAGGACTCCTTCGGTAAAGCACTTCAAAATCTTTGGGAGCAAATGCTATATCAAGAATACGGATGAGCAGCTTGGCAAACTTGAACCTAGAGCAGATGAAGGCATTCTTCTTGGTTACTATCCACATAGCAAAGCATACAAATGCTACAATAAAAGACTTGGCAGAATTATTGACAGCATTGATGTAGTGATTGATGAAAAGGGATACATTCCTAGGCAAGTACATCATGAAGACATCGAAGAAGATGAAGGCTACCCCCAATGACAGAATGATGAAGAAGAAGAACCTCAAGAAGAAGAACCAGAGGAGCAAACAAGAATAGAAGAAAAGACTCCATCCAGATATGTTCAGAAGAATCATCCAGAATCTCAGATTATGGGGCAGAAAGAAGCAGGTCTACAAACAAGAAGAACAGTTGCAGAAGCTTCAAGCTATTTGGCATTACTCTCCTCTACTGAAGCACAAAATGTGAAAGAGGCATGCAAAGATGAATGTTGGGTGAAAGCAATGGATGAAGAACTTGAGCAGATCGAAAAGAACAACACTTGGGAGCTGGTTCCTAGACCAAAAGATAAGAATGTTATCGGAACAAAATGGGTCTTCAAAAATAAATTGAATGAAAATGGAGAAGTAATTAGAAACAAAGCCAGACTTGTTTGTAAAGGGTATGCGCAGCAAGAAGGAATAGACTTTGAAGAAACCTTTGCTCCTGTTGCAAGACTTGAGGCCATCTGAATGTTCCTTGCTCTCTCAAGTTTTCAAAACTTCAAAGTATTTCAAATGGACGTGAAATCAGCCTTTCTGAATGGAGACTTGGAAGAAGAAGAGTACATTGAACATCCAGATGGGTTCATTCTTGGAAATGATCCAAATCTTGTATGCAGATTGAAAAAGGCTCTCTATGGTCTCAAACAAGCTCCAAGGGCTTGGTACTACCGTTTGGACAAATATCTTCATCAACAAGGCTTTTCAAAAGGATCAGCAGATAGCAATCTTTATATAAAAGTTGAAAATGACAAATTGCTAATACTTGTTGTATATGTAGATGACATTATTTTTGGGAGCAATGAAGAAGCTATGAGTCAAAACTTTGCCTTGGTCATGCAGAAAGAATTTGAAATGACCTTGCTAGGAGAACTGACATATTTCCTTGGTTTGCAAATCCAACAAAAAGAAGGAGGAATCTTTTTATCTCAAACCAAGTATCTCAAACAGATTTTAAAGAAATATGGTATGGAAGATGCAAAACCAGTATGTACACCCATGGTCACAGGATGTAGCCTCAGTGCAAATGATGAATCTGCAACAGTACATCAACCAACCTACAGATCTATGATTGGAAGTTTACTTTATTTGACAGGTACCCGACCAGACATCATGCATGCACTTGGAATAGTTGGAAGATTTCAAGCAAATCCGAAGGAGACTCATCTTCAGGCAGTGAAGAGAATTTTCAAATATCTTCAAGGGACTCAAAATTATGGCTTATGGTATCCTAGAGATACAGATCTTACACTTCATGCTTATACAGATGCAGATTGGGCCGGAAGCATGGATGACAGGAAAAGCACAAGTGGTGGTGCGTTCTTCATGGGTTCCAGACTGGTATCTTGGTTCAGCAAGAAACAGATTTCGATTGCCTTGTCTACAGCTGAAGCGGAATATGTTGCTGCTGCATCTTGTTTCACCCAACTTCTTTGGATGATGCAGACTTTGCAGGATTTTCAAATCACTTGTACACCACCAATCCCCATCTTATGTGATAACACAAGTGCAATCATCATCTCAAAGAATCCTGTTATGCATTCAAAAACCAAGCACATACCAATCAAGTACCATTTTCTCCGGGAACAAGTGCTTGAACAGAAGGTTAAGTTGGAGTATGTTTCTTCTAAGGAACAAGTTGTTGATATTCTCACCAAACCATTGCCCAGGGACACTTTTGAATACCTCAGGCAAAAGCTGGGGGTTGTTGATGCATCATCTTATTGCTGAACCTCTTCTAATTGATGGTACAGGTTCAGGGGGAGCATATAATGCATTGTTGGCATTATGGAGGATGTGCAGGAGGAGATCTTGGAAGTAGCTGCAATATGTCTCTATCTCTTTCATGGTGGATTATGGTTCTTCGTTGCAGATCTGGTTCATATTCAGGGGGAGCATGTTCTTAGGGGGAGCATCACCCTTTTCCCTTGATGTCAAAGGGGGAGAATGAAGCTGAAGCTTTGGGGTTGCCATCAAGTCCAAAGGGGGAGATTGTTGGCATTATGGCTAAAGTGTTGTCCTTGATGGCAACCCATTCAGGTGGTAGATCACAGTACTTCAAGTCAGCAGCATAGATTGATGGTCAACTATCAAATATTGAAGAAAATAAGGGGTACGCAGGTACACATTGCATAAGGTGCATACACGCAGGTCAGTATTACATAAAGTGCATACATACCCGCAGTTATCCCGTTCAGGAGGTGCGTACCCCCAATGCACACATTTCAAGGCAAAGAAATTCACATGTGGGGTTTTCTTATGTTTTACTCTTGGTATTTAGCCGACGGTATTGGGTTATTATGGTGTCGGCTCGTGGTATTGATCCATGTTTTAAGGAAGAGCTTTCCTATATAAAGCAAAGGAGATCATTTGGCTTTAGTATGTTTTGGGTTGAATATCTTATGAGGGCTAGATCTGGTCTAGATCTAAACAAGGCGAATCTACTGATGGACCGAGATCTCTTCGGCGCATGTTCAGATCTGTAGATCTGACTGTCTGGGTTACTTCTGAAAGTCTTGAAATCATCTATGCCCGGAGGTACGCAGGTGCAGTAAGAGAAAAGTGCGTACATACGCAGGAACGAAGCGTTTCAGGTGCGCCGGTACGCAGGTGCATAAGGGTTCAGGTGCGCCGGTACGCATGCACAGAAGAGCTGCAGGTGCGCCGGTACGCAGGCACAGAAGGGTTGCAGGTGCGTACATACGCAGGCAGTTCAATAGACTCAAAGTGAGGTACGCAGGCTAGCAGTTGAGTAGGGTGCGTCCGGTACGCAGGCTAGCAGTTGAGCAGGGTGCGTACTGTAAGCAGGCAAGCAGTTGAGCAGGGTGAGTACAGTAAGCAAGCCAGTAGTTGAGCAGGGTGCTTACGTAAGCAGGCAAGCAGTTGAGCAGAGTGCTTACTTCTCTTAAAATCTTTGTTTATCATTGTTGTGTTTTGGGTTTGGTCCTATTATTGTTGATCTGGTTACTACAGTTGATTGGGTGATTCTCTTATACTTGATGATCAATTGATGCTTATGGATCCAGTTTGAAAATTTATGAAAAGTGGTCCTTGTAAGAAAAGAAGTAGGGGGTTGTAGCTCCCTTCCAGGAGAGACTGGAAAACGAGAGAGAGTTGTAGCTCTCTGCAGGTTGCAGCCTGCGTACTGGTAAAGGACTGCACCAGTACAAAACCATTGTAAAAGGAGTTTCTAATTTGAAAGAAGATAGAGACATATTGCAGCAGGTGGTTTTCACCCACATTGGGTTTCCACCTTACATCTTGTGTTCTTTGGTGTGACTATCTGTTTTCTTTTGTTCATGATCATTATTTTATGGTATTGACATGCAAAAATAATTCAAAGAACAAATAAAGAAGATTTATTAAAAGAATTATATAATACTGATTCACCCCCCCTCTCAGTATTATTTCCAACACATCGTTGATCTGTAGGTTCACTGGCAAGATCACCTGCTGCATCCCGAGTAGCACAGACCCATTTTGGAAGCTGAGGAGCTAAAGGAGGATCCTGAGAAGGTGGGGGAGGATTTTTATCCTCGCTTTCATCATCTGAAGAAGAAATATTTTCAAAAGTAGAAGAGATAGGGAGAGGTGGCACATCCGCCGAACTAGGCTCGTAGGCCGATATATTTTCAGCAAACTTTACATCTCTTCTAATGATAACATTTTTGGACTTAAGTGGAATAAGTCTATATCCTTTGAAATCTTCAGAATATCCAACAAAAATACATTTTTCACTCTTAGGTTCTAAATCTTTATGTTTCTCATCTGGAATATGGGTCCATGCTTCACTTCCAAAAACACAAAAGTGACTTACATCTGGTTTAATTGAGCTCCATGCTTCTTCTGGAGTGATATTCTTTAAAACCTTAGTAGGAGTGCGATTTATTATGTAATTTGCACAGTTAATTGCTTCTGCCCAATAATTAAGACTAAGTCTTTTATATTGAAGCATAAAATTAGCCATTTCATTTAAGGTGTGATTCTTCCTTTCAGCTACACCATTTTGTTGTGGAGTATATGGAATAGTATGTTGCATTTGAATTCCATTCTCAGTGTAGAAGTTGATGAATTTATTGTTAACATATTCTCCGCCATTATCAGATCTTAGCTTAAGAATTTGATGTCCATATTGTTTTTCAACAAAGGCCTTAAAGGCCAAGAACATGTTAAATACTTCACTCTTGAGTTTTAAGAAGTATACCCAAGTGTGTCTGGAGAAATCATCAATGAAAGTTAAGATATACTTGTAGCCAGAGAATGAAACAACTGGAAGTGGACCACATAAATCACTATGCACGAGCTGTAAATGGGTTGAGGCGTGCCAAGAGGCACGTTTTTCAAAACTATCCCGATGATTTTTTCTAAGTACGCATCCGAAACAAACACCATCTCTGCAAGATACCATTGGAAGACCTGTCACCATATTTTCTTTACATAGATTCTGAAGGGAGCGATAGTTTAAGTGACCAAATCGCTCATGCCAAAGTTTGCTCACTTCATCATTATGAGCAACAAATACTGAGGGAAAATTTGATGACCCAAAGTGGTGAAACTTATACAACCTTGTAGAATCATCAGCAATGCCAGTAGCTAAAATCTATCTAGGATCTCTTAGGTCCTTAATTACAACATCGTGAGGTGAAAATTAAATGATTTTACCTTCACCTGAATGAGTTATCTGATATACAGATAGAAGGTTGCAGGATAAGGTTGGAACACATAATACATATTAAATTGACCATTGTCTATATGAACAGTTCCAGTCCCTACAACACTAAGAGATCTATCATCACCAACATATATATTTTTGGTGTTACAATCATTTAAAGAAGAAAACATGGCTTTGTTTTTGTCCATGTGATAAGAAGCTCCGGGATCAATGAGCCACTCATGAGAATGAGAAGAAGAAGATATATTTAGTGCATAGCCAGACTGAGATGCTTGACAACCACATGCAGAAAGTGCCAATCCTGAAGATGAATTTGAAGTTGAAGAGTGCTCCAAATGCATATTATGCTTCTTCATTGCTGCTTCCAAGGCTTCCATCTTCTTAAAGCATTTGGATTCTAAGTGACCATCTCGATTACAAAAGTTGCAATGTCTATCAGTCTTCTTCCCTTTGTTTTTATTTGTCTTATCATTTTGTTGAAATGATTTTTCATTTTGAAGCTGAAATTGCTTAGGACCCTTGTTTGGTTTAGGACCATTCCTTTTAGGATACAACTTCTTAGGATTCTTTGAATTTGTTTGCTGCTGGGCGGCTAACGCTTTCTTAGAAGAGTTTCCAAGATGAAGAAGACCAAGGTGTAAGAGTTTTTCTTGTTCTCTTATTAAAGAATCACAAAAGGAATCAAAGGAAGGGGACTTGTAGGCTTGTCCTTGAGAAATGAAGGCTTCTCTTGTAGAATGGAAGGTGGAAACAAACACAGAATAGGCTGGTCCCAACTTAGTAAGAATGGAGTAGATAAGGCTACTATCTTCTTTCTTAACCTTAACACCTTCCAAGAGAAGTCTAAGGGTCTTGAACTTGGACAAAAAATCTTCAATGCAAGAAAAATTATTGGGGGTCCAATGTAAGCAACTCATTTTCAAGTTGATGGGCTTTAAGTTCATTTTTAATTCCAAAAACTTTAGTGATCTGTTTCATTGCTTCTTCAGGAGTATCAAGTTCTGTAATATGGAATCTAAGATCTGGAGAAATAGACATCCCTATCAACCCACGTGCTTGATATTTCCTATTTTCCCATTTAACTGCCTTATCTTCATCTTTCAGTTTGGTTTCTTGGCCTGAGGCTATTCTGTAGAGACCTTTACTTCTAAGTAAATCCACAATGTAGGACCACCATTGGAAGTAGTTGGTGTTGTCAAGAATAACTTGGCATGGACTTTCCATTTTAACAGAAACTGAAGCTATAGATGCTGAAACTAAGTGTTCCAATGGAAAGATCTCGAAAAATTAGGCTGGTTAAAAAAAACGGCTCTGAAAACGGCTTCCAGATGAAGAAGTTATGGCTTTTTGAAGAAAAGTTGATGAAGATGCCAACGAAGTGCGGGAATGTGCGGAAATGAAAAATCCACCCCCACAAAAAGGAGAATTGAACTCAAGACCTCTACTCTCATAAATTAGCTTTGGACCAAGTGAGCTAAACTAGAAGTTAGAGAGAGAGAGGGGGGGGATGTCTATGTTTTTTTTACTCACTGAAGCTTTGGGTTGCGTGCTTGCTTGAGAAAGCTCTTTTTCCCTACAAAACAAAAAACACAAAACCCAACACAGACATACAAAAAAAAAATGAACTTTATGGCTCGAAGTTAGCTTTAGCCGGAAACTAAATATTTTCCTCAATGTTTCTGATTTTCCGAGATCACACTAAGGCGCAGCGGAAAAGAGCATACGCATGAGAAAAATCCTTCCTTTCTGTTTCTGATTTGCCCAGATCGCACAGAGTCGCGGGGCAAAGAGCATACACAGAAATCAAAGGTACAGATCCGGTAATAAAAAAAAACAAAAAGCTAAATAAACCGAAACTGAAATAAACAGAGAGAAAATAACTGTAAACTGCAAATAAACATTGTATACCTCCAGATCTTAAAAATGACGTAGCTATGGATACCGAAAACCTTTTCGCGTGAAATGAAAGGGGTTCCTCACTGGAATAGATGCACCCAACACAATAGAGCAGTCCTCTCGGCCCGAAAGTAGTCAGAAACAGTAGATCTAGGAAACGACAGTCGGATGCAGTTCTATCGGCTTCATATTTGGATCACCAATGGACGTGGCCCTCAAATCGCTCTGATAGCATGTAGCAATTTACAAGGTAAGTTCCTCAGATAGAACACCAAAGGACACTGCTTACACACAGATCACAGATCAATACACTAGTATTTTGACGTGGTTAAAACCCTCAAAGAGGGAAACAGTCCACGGCCTGAGCCAACGCGGCCACTTCAGGCAATTTATTAATAAAAGAATGAAATTTTACATAAGCTTCTCTCATGAACAGTTAACCTATAAATGACCCTCCATTCTCTTTAAATAGAGATCATGGACCAATCGGGTGTTAAGCCATGGATCAAGTGTCGGTAATACCGAGGAGAGAATGAACCGTCGGATCACTACATATCGTGACTGTCGGATTGTAAGTTACAAAATGTACATAGTAAAGAAACACACTTTACCTAACTCTACACTAGACCAAGTTATACTTAATTATTTCCTATGTGTCGGAATATCCTAACATGCAATTGAATGGTTTGTATCATGTGCATAACCAAGTAGAAAATATCTATAAGTTAAGTTGTTGGTACGTGAATTTGAAACCATTACGTTCAGTCATGTTCCTAGAGCCCAAAACAACTATGTAGATGCCATTGCAAACAACATTGTAGATTGGCATTTATCACATGTATATCATAGAAGATAACCATAAACAAAACAAATGGCGAACCATCATCGTCATATAAAAATGCATAATCATATTATGTATCATAAAAATGTTTGGATCCATAGCTCTAAATATATCCGACATGCCCATAGCATGTTATAAAATTCAAAATCAAAGGGACCTATATGTCCCTACATCTAGTCACTATCCGGTAGATCTTGCGCCAAAGGCTCTGCTCCACCTACATGTAGATCGTGTACTGCTTAACCAGCCATCGCCACGCATCGCACGATACCTTGCCACTCTAAGGGAAGACTGGTGCACTCATCTGTGTACTAATCCTCTAATTCATGCCATCCTTTCTTTGAAACTCCGGTCAAGAGTACATCAAACCTACATTGCAAATCATCAAGCAGCGTAGTATCCTCTAGATCCTGATGTGACGATGATTTCCCCCGATCCGCAGCCCCATGCACTGTAGCTCGGCCTGCATATCCTGCCAGATTTATCAGTGTTATGTCTGCATACAACATATTTCACACTCAGTACCATATACATGTGATAGAAATATAAAATGCACCATAAAACATAGAAACTTAATACTTACCGTCTGGTCCCCATGCTCGCCTAGGCGGAAGTGGCAAGTCAAGATCTCCCTGATAGTTCATCCCGCTATAAGGGTAATCGTCAATGTAAAGGGGCATTTGATCCCAATGTGCGAAAAACTCAGGTCAGAACACCCATTTGACTCCCCCTCCTCCTCCTCTCTGTAGTAGCTACCCCCAGCAGTGCATCCTAGGCTCCTGTGGGCCCCCATCTCGGATCTGTACATGAGGACGGATAGTGGGTATCTTCTCAAAGAAGAACACACACAGTATTGTACCAAAAGCACAGTCATGGTTCACCTGCCTCTTACAAAGACTCAACTGTCGTTTCACCAATGACAACATCATCTAGGCCCACCCATAGTAGGTCCCAACCAAAACACTCTCAACCAACATCATCTACCCACCAGTGATGTGGTGGAACGCCTGGCTGCCCAAGACCCGTAGCACAGCTGCGGCAACAGCCTATGTCTCTAGCCTCTCTAGATCAACAAGTGGGATAGTCGTGCCCTTGACATGAACACCCCATCAATAATGGTGCTCCACAAACTCAGTAATGTTCCTCCCACGAGGTAACACCAGATGAATATCCCCCACCACTTCGAGGGGAGGCAGTCCGATCAAGAAGTAAATATCCTGTAATGTGAGCTCGATCTTGTGCCCCTACATGACAAAGACCTCCTGGTCTGGATCCCAATAGCTCACAATTCTCGATAGCAAGGGCTCACCTGCCCTCATCAATGGGTTCTCTACCAACTTGAGAACCCCATAACGAGCCAATGCCCCTCAAACCACCTGATCCCCCTGGATCTCGGATCGAAGAGTATCCAAGTCTCATTCACGCCAGTTGATTTTTAGCTCTGCCATGCCTGCAAAACACCACATGTCTTGTTAGTTCAAAGAAGAAAACAATGGTCTACACTGATCAACCTACAACCCCCACCAAGCTAACAAACCAACCCTCTCTCCAGCCCCAAATCATAGTTTTTAGCCCAGAAAGTGCGAGCTCGCAGGTTTCCAGTTGTTTCCTGCGAGCTAGATCGCACTTATGGGCCCAGAAAGTGTGATGTGACTGTGAACAAGAGAAGGGATTTCTCAAGGAGCTATCATGTGCCAAAAATTAGGAAATAAACCACTAAAATTAAAGAGATGAGTAAGGCCACCTATCTGAAAGTCACAGCTCCTAATTCCAACGATCGATTTGTCTACTACAATATCCACAGGTTTAGGGCCTTTTCCTCCTCTCCAAATTCACCATAGCCACGGGGGCTTCACTCAATGAACCTCTAACATAGCACGTGTGGTCCTGGCATAGTAAACAATACCCTTAATTTGATTACATATTGAAAAATACCTCTAAAAATCACATTATTTAACCCCCTACCAATATGAACCCAGTACACCTTCCCAATTTAAAAAACCTCTACTTTCATTAGATATTGTAGGTTTCCATTTTTTCATTAGCCTTTTTTAGACCCCTTTATATTTTTTAATTAACTTTGAGCTCCATTTTTTATACCTTCCAATATTAAAACAATTTACCCCCTATTATATGCTCAATATATTGTGTCATTTTTTCCTCAATATATATCCCCCAATATGAACCCATGTGGTATGGTATTGCTCCTTGAGTGAAGTCCCCATGACCACAACTCACTGTAGAATTTCGTAGAATTTTTCCTACAAATCAGCTAGCTTTGATACCATGTAGAACTTTTTCTACAAATCAGCTAACTCTGATACCATGTAGAAATTTCCCACCTATAGATCACCTGGTAATGCAATGTACTAAAGCAAAACACTTGATCTACTTCTACAAACAATTTAGCGGAAGCTTAATCAACCATGGGCAACATCAATAAGGACACATATAACTGATAAGAAGGAATCAATCACACATAACACAGAAGAATTTACCCAAGGAAAACACCTGCCTAAAACCCCATCTCTGTATTATCATACAAGTGGAAATATAGTCCGGATTACAAAAATCCTTAGCTAGGAAGCTATCCAGCTCTCAGTACAATCCCTTTGTTGTTCATAGACAGTAAAAGGCTTCTCACAAACCTTCTCCTCTGCCCTCCAAGCCTCCTATTTCCTTGTGCGGTTTCCTTGGGGTCTAGTGTTGCCACCTGTGTGAATTGGCCTCTTCACACACTCACTAACCTCTGATCTAACTGCACAAACTTGAAGGAGATAAATCCTCATCATGGATGAGCTTCCTTTATAGGAAAAATATTCATCCAACTGATAGTACACTGTCCCTTCTCTGATCTCAACTGGATCTCTGTCTGAACTTCCATGCATCAGTTATCTATGAGAGAATACTCAATTATCTGAAACTAACAGTTGTCACATGCATGCAAGCATCAACAAACTGTATCTTATTAATTTAACAACTTGTTAAATTAATCTAACTAAACTTTACGAAGTTAAACTAAGTTAACTGATCCTCTCAATATAGAACTCATCCTTAATTCCTCAATCAGTGGAGCAAATCAAGGACACATTCCCCAATCAGTGGAGAAATTATTGCATGTTTTCACAAAGACTTCAAGTTTGATTTTTCTTAACTAATTAACTCATGGAGAATTAATTAATTAATATTCAAACTGCTGGTAAGACCAAATTCGAATTTTACTTCCTATTTTAGACCAGGGACTGTCTAAAAATAGGAATCCAACTTGAACTGCTAAAAATAGAACTTCTATTTTTAGCACTTCCATTTTTCATTCCCTGTTGCCCAATCCAGCACTGATGCCCAAACTGCTATTTTTAGCACTTCTATTTTTAGCAATTTCTTGTTTCCAATTTTCAACACTCCCTCTCAACAAGAAAGGCTTCCTCTCGAACCCGATCCTGTACCTCTGGAATGTTCTGCATGCAACACATCTACCAAGTGTGGTTGCTCCAACAACTCTCGGAACAAAAAAAAACTCCCAATTAACCACTCTGTTGGGCTAGAAACATACTTTGATGTTGAAGCTCTACCTGCTGCTGACAAGTGCTCCCTCTCTGACCTCTGCGCTACTACAAAATCTCCATGCATCTCACACCATTGCACCCTTCTTTGTGCTACCCGGCATAGTGCAACACACTTGTGCCTCTCGCATTGCTGTAGCCTGAATGCTCTGTGTTGTCCTGGGATTCCCTGCATTGTAGCTCTCTCTTCCACTCCATCTGCATCTATCTCTACCCAATCATTCAGTTCCTGCTACTCCACATCGAGGCTCTCGTAGCAAAGTCTCATCCAAGAGATTGCGTACCTCAAGGATCCTGCCCCTCCTCCATGGGATGATCACTCCACATCGCCCCAACTCCTACCTGGAGGTATGGCTGCATGTGATCCCTCTACCCACCTGGCTCGAAGTTTCCCCCTACTGAAGATCTCTGCATGAGTAGATGTCTCTACTCAATCTCTTCTCAGATTCCCCTGTTGTAGCTACTCCACAACAACCTAAAGTTGTTGCACCAATCGTGGCTCCTCCACAATTGTCTGAGACTTCTTCTGACACTACATGTTGAGAGGTAATTTACTTTCCCTCTCAACCACCAAGTATCTAACCTTTGCCTTTCTCCTCAAGGCTTTGCATGCATCTTGTACCTCAAGTGCATACAGGTTCTTGGCTAGCACACCAATCTATTTCCACTTTCCCACCGTCATGAAATTCTCTAGAAAAAGAGCTGATTTCAAATCAGCGATATCTCCCTCATCCGAACTCTGATTGAGCCATTTTTTTTTTTGGTATTTTTCCGCAAGGAATCCAAATCTGCTATTTGTTTTTGGAAATTTTGCATAGAAATTTTCAGGTCTGTTCTGCAAACTCTCGGCCCAAAACTCAAAACTTTGAAATCTCCTCTCAGTATATTGTTCTCTCCTTGACCACCTGTGCTTTGATACCAAGTAGAATTTTGTAGAATTTTTCCTACAAATCAGCTAGCTTTGATACCATGTAGAACTTTTGCTACAAATCGGCTAGCTCCGATACCATGTAGAAATTTCCCACCTATAGATCACCTAGTAATGCAATGTACTAAAGCAAAACACTTGATCTACTTCTACAAACAATTTAGCGGAAGCTTAATCAACCATGAGCAACGTCAATAAGAACACATATAATTGATAATAAGGAATCAATCACACATAACACAGAAGAATTTACCCGGGGAAAACACCTGCCTAAAACCCAATCTCTAAATTATCATACAAGTGGAAATATAGTCTGGATTACACAAAGCCTTAGCTCAGAAGCTATCCAGCTCTCAGTACAATCCCTCTGCTTCTCATAGATAGTCAAAGGCTTCTCACAAACCTTTTCCTCTACCATCCAACCCTCCTATTTCCTTGTGTAGTTTCCTTGGGGTCCAGCGCTGCCACCTATGTGAATTGGCCTCTTCACACACTCACTAACCTTTGATCTAACTACACAAACTTGAAGGAGATAAATCCTCATCATGGATGAGATTCCTTTATAGGAAAAATATTCATCCAACTGATAGTACATTGTCCCTTCTCTGATCTCAACTGGGTCTCTGTCTGAACTGCCATGCATCAGTTATCCATGAGAGAATACTCAGTTATTTGAAAATAATAGTTGTCACATGCAGGCAAGCATCATCAAACTGTATCTCATTAATTTAACAGCTTGTTAAATTAATCTAATTGAACTTGACTAAGTTAAACTAAGTCAACTGATCCTCTCAATATAGAACTCATCCTTAATTCCTGAATCAGTGGAGCAAATCAAGGACACATTCCCCAATCAGTGGAGAAATTATTGCATATTCTCACAAAGACTTCAAGTTTGATTTTCCTTAACTAATTAACTCATGGAGAATTAATTAATTAATATTCAAACCACTGGTAAGACCAAATTCAAATTTTACATCCTATTTTAGACTAGGGACTATCCAAAAATATTAATCCACTTGAACTGCTAAAAATAGAACTTATATTTTTAGCACTTCCATTTTTCATTCCCTGTTGCCCAATCCAGCACTGATGCCCAAACTGTTATTTTTAGCAATGCTATTTTTAGCACTTCTATTTTTAGCAATTTCTTGCTGCCAATTTTCAACACTCACTTAGCAAATGAATCCAAATTGAAGGGAAAATGTCATTTCATAGAAAAATCCCCAATTTTTCTATCGCCTATTGAAAATAGACTGTAGATTTGTTTGACGAACCATCAGCACCGTTAGAAAGCTCTCACTGAGCTCTATAATGGGTCTTCCTCAGTTTTTGATGATTTAACACTTCACCAGGAATCCATTTTTCCATGAAAGGTCACTTCGTCGCCTCTCAAAATCGAATTTCGTCATAAAGTGACACTTGTACTTTGAAGTACACCTTCTCTTAATACTTTTTGTACCATATGTCGATTTTCGTCATGACTAACCATCATTTACTCATGTTTTGATGGTCCCCACCAGGCCTAGTTTGTGTGGTAGCGCCATCGAGTCACCTTTATTCAGAGCATCCGTGATGAATCACCCTTGCATTCACGGAGTCAATTTCACATCCCATTCTATCATGTCACGGTATTACACCCATATTTTCATATCATTCATCATGTTTTTCTCATTTTAGCCTCCAGTCATACTATCCCCATCCCCTCCGGAGTTGAGTCAGTCGCTGCCAGGTCAACCATGCACTTTATGCTCTGACAAGGGAAGTCGTTTGTTTGTCCCTCAGTCCCACTTTTTCCATTATCCCTGGTGTCAGTCCATCAGTCACATTACTATTTTCTCTCGTGCCTTAGTTGAGGATCCTCATTATCTCATTTATCGCGAGCCTTATTATGTCAACATCAATTCATTTATTCCAAAAGAACGACCTAGAGGGTGGTGTATCTTGGTTCCAACTTCCATTCTTGTTCAGTGCCTCAGATCAAGTAGAGGGTCTCATTATTTCACTTTGACTTGGTCGTTTCATGTTCGTGGTTCATGCACTTGATGGCCCAGTGATGCAGAAGATTGTACCAGTGATTCCCGGGTGGGTGTGAGATGTTTCAGACCTCATGAGGGGGTGGCCCTTCAGGTAGTCCCCCACAAGCCTAAATGCATACCTATTATGCTACAGCCTCAGATATAGTTCCGCAGAGTTGATGGGTTCAGTTCCTACCAATCGTTGTGTTCATAGCATGCATATCTCCTTCAGATGATCCATTCAGTTTTGCAGAGCCCTTCCTTGTTGAGCAGGGCTTCTCTGTTTTTTCTACCATCCCTCCCACCCATTTTTTGAGGGAAGGGCCTTTGTATCTCACGTACTCAGATATTATTGTATTTAGTCCTGACTCATGTTTTTCCACGTGCATTATGTATATGGGACACATTCTATTATTTTCTGGCTCTGTTATGCCAATATGTCATGTACCATTCAGCATGTACTTCATTACTCAGTTTTATATTTCTGAGCAAACCATTATTTTTGTACTAAGTTATCTCAGCGGGTATGGGTATGCCTCCCCCGCCTCATTGAGGTCTAGTACCACAACATAAAAGGAGACTTGAATTAGTCTCGCCCCCTCTGTCCCTATCCTCTTTAAATTCAGCTTCATTGGTCTCTCTCTCTCTCTCTATATCTCTCTCTCTGACTCCCCTATGTTGTCTAGTGATTGTGTCTTTACAACGTACTTTGGTCATACGTTTTGCTCCTAACACTCGTATGTTGGGGGGCAATCTATTATCACCAAAAAATTGATCATCTAGCCTAATTTACTAGATGGATCGAAGTACACCATGTAAAGCCAATTTTAACATAATAAAATTGCTTTCATTGTGAGAAATTACTTAATAAACCACCTTTGTTAAGTAATTTAGAGTTAAACCCATGAAGAATAATATAATAAATCACTATTTATTTTATTTTCTTCTAGGAATAATTAATTAAACCATTGTTCAATTATTATTCCTTGTCATATTTGACCCAACCATGAAAATAAACAGATAAATCATTTTTCTCTAAAAATAATTAATTAATCACTAATTAATTATTATTCTTTGTTAAATTTGACTAAATACCTTAGGAATATTTAAATAAATCCTTATTTATTTACTATTCCTTAACTAATTTTGTGAGATGATAAATAAACCAGTTATTTATTTATTATTTCTAAATAAAAGTTTAAATACATTTTCCCTCCTAAACAAATATAATAAAATACTCCAGGTGGTTATTCCAAGAATATGATCAATAATATTTTTTTATTGCTCATTATTCGAGGATAACTCAATATTTTGTTATAAATAGAAGGGTTTTTAATTCATTATTCATTTTTGATTATTTTCATTGTTATTGTAACTCTAATTATTTTCATTGTCGCCCACCATATTTTTGCTCGATTTACACATTATAGAGGAGAGAGACTCTACACAAGTTGAAGACATTTGAGGATAGCCAAGAACCCATCCCATAGAGGGGGGGCTGGTAACATTTATTTGTTCCCTTCACATATGTCATAATAAAATTATTCTTTGTATATCTAGTTCCCATTGGATGATTGGAGTTATTACTCTTTCTTTTTGTTGTTTAACTATGATTGTGGCATAGATCGAGACTTTGGCAGGTTTTGTTTCTATCATTTGCTACAGATCTACAATGTTTAGCAGCCATTTATATTGTTGAGATTGTTTGTCATCCACAATCTTAAGTGGGTGCTTTTCGTACATCTTTGAGAATAAAACACTACAACAACCATGTTACTTGTCAAAGCTCGCTAGATCTCTAGTTCCAAAAAATAATGAAGTTCATGCTTCAACTTTTGCAAGGTTCTTACTGCTACCAGTCTCCTCTAACCTGCTTCAACTATCATTGAAAATTCTAACTAGCTATGCTCCTTAGCTGGAATTTTATTCAATCTGCAGGGCTTCATTATGCCTTGATTTCCTTCTGCGCAAGATCCTTTGTGCTTAGCTTCCTCATTCAAATATCCAATTTTGAAGTCTTTTAAGCTCTCCCTACCTCTGCATCAACTACAGTTGTCCAAAATCAATCTACAGTCAACAATTTATTCTACAATTTCTAAGAGCAATACTCATGTTAAAAATCCCTTTGTCTTTGTGACTCGGCCACTCTGTTTTCAACCTATTAAACTTCAAAAATACCAATCATCTCTTACATTGATAATCTAATGGTATATTTTTCAACTCTAGCAATTTCTCCCTATAAAAAACATTCATGTTCTAACTCCTTAACTCATATTCTCTCTTCTAATTTCCTATGCTAGTCCTTCACCAATGTTGCCATCATATATGTTATAAGGTTGCTCTAACAATTATCTATTAACATTCAAACGAGTAGGTTTAACATGCTCTGATACCACAACTGATGCAATCAAGGTTCAATTCCCAAACTTTCTTGTGGCATAAGAACCTTCATAATTCCTCAAAGTCGTTTCTTTCTTCATCCAATAGTATAAAACACAACTTAAGCTCATCGACTTCCAATACCATAGTACTTCAATCCTTTGTAGAGTCCACACCAAATGTGATATTACTTTTCGATCTGAATACTTATGTGAACCATATATGATTCTTGGGTCCAAATATAGTAATGCATTAATGTTCTAATCTGGGAATTCGGCATCCGCTCCAAATGTAACTTGTACTTTCTTTCAAAACTCGAATATCTCATAACCTAGATGCATGACAATCTTTGACATGCTTAACAAAATTCCATCTATTGACTAATCTTCTTTTCAAAATGGAAATTAGGCATTTGTTAGAAAAGTTGAAGTGATAAAAAGTAGATCTAGCTTGATCTTGGAACTACATGGTAGATCCAAATGACTAAACCCTGAATTAAATTGTTGACTGAGACTCAAATCTCAAAACTAAGAACTTCTTGTCTATAAAATTTGATTCTTCATTTTCACAAAACTCATAATATCTCAAGTCATTAGATCACGCATAGAATTATTCTTTAATCTACAAAAATCTACGCAAGAGCTTCTACTCACCACAAACTTGCACAATATTCCCCTTATGATTCGGAAAAAGGAATCCTGAAATTGTTTACACCAACAATATTTACATTTGACCTCATTATATATGGATCATATATCCATTCTATTGATTCAGCCTGTTCATAGATTTTCCAACCTATACATATAGTTTTAACACTATATATTGGTACATTAACACAAAGATATTGAACTTACAAAAAAGGGAAGTAAATTACATCAATTTCATTAATCCAAACTCTGTACAGGATTTCAGTAACTAAGGACTACCTCATATGCTCTATTGGCTTGATTACACATTTTATCTAATCATTTGCTTGGCCCTAGTTGCTCCTCCTTATACGTACATGTCTCACACACTTTTCTTTTTTATCCAAATAAGATAGCCTATATATTCATCTATGTTCAACTACTTAGATCCTTTACTTGATATGATCAACCATTCCCCTTACTTGACCATATTTAACTTTACAAAATGTCAAAACCCCTCTAAAATCTAATCAACAAAGTTACTTTGAGATAATATGATAATATGTTGGTGCACCATAATAAATATCCAACCTATAACTTTTCATGAATACAAAAAAATATAAAATTCTACATCTAAAAAAACCTTAATATTAAACCACTTTCAAATTACTCTAGTTTAAAATTAAAATAAATTTAAATTAATATAATAATAAAACATATAATTAAAAAAATATATATAACTTTTTCAAAATAATTTAATAATTTTAAAAATTAAATAAATTCATCTCAATTTCAAATTTTTGTTTTCAATTTATAATATATACTTAGCTTTTTAAAATTCAATTTAATGTTAATGTAGTGTTAATAAATTAAACGAATTGTTAAAATCAATAGAGACTAACTACAAAAGAACCTATAGACATGCGGTCTCAATCAATCTTAATGTCAAACATAATTTGTATTTGTGGGGTCTTCATGTCGAACATTTTCCTAACAATACAAAAGAACCTATAGACATCCGGTCTCAATCAATCTTAAATGTCAAACATAATTTGTATTTGTGGGGTCTTCATGTCGATCATTTTCCTAACAATCCACCTCACATAGTGATTACCATGCCTTGGTCTCCAAGAAAATTGTTGCTGTTCTGAACTTTTCTCACAATTTTTTCAATCGCACGAAAACTTCTATCAGTAAAAACAGTCAACAAGACATTATCTTGTTCCATAACATTTTCTTGTCCCATAAAAATTAAAATTCAATGGTTTGACTGCAAATAAAGAGACCTTGGACACAAAGCAACAATATAAAATGTTATATCACATGGAGGAGCAAGTCGATATGTGGCCACATCAAATAAGAATGGTATAAGGTAGCGTGAGCAAATTGCTTTTGAATTGTGAGGAACCTGGGCAGTCAACCTAACAAATAAAATTATGTAAATTCCTTTAGCAGTCACCTGTAGAAAATTGACAGCCGCACTCAATTATGTAAAATACTTTTACTAGTCAGCTGTAGACAATTGACTGCTGCAATCACAACAATCTTAAACCTCATATAGACTTGTTATATATTCACAGCATTCTCCAGCATTGGTCACCAATCTTTTCTTTCGGTTTCTGTAGATTTACTTATTGAGAGAGAATTCATAGCATGCCATCCCAACCCAATTCCAGGCAAAAGATAAGTATGCCCTCTGAGTCCAGGCATATCCCCAAGAGAGGGCAAGTGAAGGCAGCCATTGCCTCTTCCCTTGCTCACTCCATCAAGTCCCTTTTCACATCACATTCCTTCTCCAGTTTTCATGGCTCTTCACAGTACTCCACGATGGCTGCTTCCTCTTCTTCAGCCTCAATCTTGGGTTCAGGTTCAAGCTAATGGGTTTTACAGAGCAATGGATATATGTTGCTCACAACATGCGGAAACACAGCGGTGGAAATAAATAAAAAAATTGTGGGCAAAGGCACCAGCACTCTAATAGAAGTGCTTATATCAGTCTTAAGAGATGGTTCAGTTAGCTGAGTTTTTGTTGCCAATTATTTTATCTATTTTTAAGTTATGGTGTTATGAATCAATCTCCTCGATACCTAGTTAGGCCTGGCTAATTTGCCCATATGAAAAGAATAGCATGGCTCAGATGATAGATGTGTCTACCATCACAAAAAGAATAGCATGGCTCAGATGATAGATGTGTCTACCATCAGAGGACTGTTCGCAGACAAATGAATATGGAATGGAATATGTTTATAGCATGCAGTTGTCATCACTGCTATCTCGTCTTACTCAATGTTATCTACTGTAACAGGATTTAAAGTTTCTGTCCTATTTTAATAAAAGGATTACTCTGTTATTCAAAAGGATTACTCTGTTATTCAAAACTATTGTCATTTTATAATTTAGAATTAAGATCGATCTGTTTTAAAGTTTTTGTCCTCTTATTTTAATAAAAAGATTACTAGATTATTCAAAACTATTGTCATTTTATAATTTAGAATTAAGATCGACATTTTATAATTTAGAATTAAGATCGATCTATGCCGATCGTTATCACATCTTAATGTTATCTACTCTACCAGGATGTTTTAAAGTTTTTTTCCTCTTATTTAAATAAAAGGATTACTTAGTTATCCAAAACTATTGTCATTTTATAATTTAGATCGATCTATGCCAATCATATAAGATTCAGATTACAGCTTTTTAAAACAGTTTTCAAAGACTCAACATATAAAACTTTTTGTTTATTTTAATTGAGAAATCTGAAATGCTGTCAGTTCTAAAGAAATAACTTCAATCAGCCAGCAGCTGTGATGTCTGAACTCTTGGTTTCATTTTGTTAAATACCATCGCAAATAATATCAAAAAAATAGCTCTTATAATCGCTCCACGTTCAAAATTTCTTTGCTGTTTTAATCTCTTTCAAGGCAGAGATATGTACAAAGGGATATTTATCATATCCCAATTCTTATTTTTCCTTTTTTTTTTAACTCACCATTGAACAAAGTAGAATCAAGATCGATCTATGCCAATCATATAAGATTCAGATTACAGCTTTTTAAAACAGTTTTCAAACACTCAACATATAATCTTAATTGAGAAATCTGAAATGCTGTCAGTTATAAAGAAGTAACTTCAATCAGCCAGCAGCTGTGATGTCTGAACTCATGGTTTCATTTTGTTAAAAACCATCGCAAATAATATCAATAAAATAGCTCTTATAATCCCTCCATGTTCAAAATTTCTTTGGTGTTTTAATCTCTTTCCAGGCAGAGATATGTACAAAGGGATATTTATCATATCCCAATGCTTATTTTTCCTTCGTTTTTCAAAAAAAAAAAAAAACTCACCATTGAACAAAGTAGCATCGCTGTATTGTTTGAATTTTATATTTCAATTTACGATAACTCTCCTGTGAATTTTATTTTTTATTTCTGAGAAATCTCCGGCCAGAGCAGCATTTATGAATCTGATCCATCATTTAAACAAGACAAACCAAAAGGTAAACTGCAGCTAGCATTTAATTCTAGTAGATATAATGGTTTGCATCTAATGCATATATGGTGTTAGGCGTTGAAATTGATAGTGGATATCAATTTTATTTTTAAAATTGGTATAAAATTGGTGCTTAGGATACATTTTGTAATGGAGATAAATACTGTATAATTTGAATATATATTAACATTTATTTAACAAATTATTGATTTAAAAAAAAAATATTTTCAGTAGAAATCATATTTTGAATGTGATTTTACCCAAAATACTATTTTCTTAATTTATTATTGATAACAGAAGTTTGAATTCAAAGATTATAGATTATTTTATTTTAATATTTTATATACTATTTTCTTAATTCATTATAAATCACAAAAATCTGAATTCAGAAATTATTGATTATTTTATTTTAATATGCTACAGGATTGCAAGGATTCTGAGGAAGTATGATGTGCCCGCAACCTTTAGACCTTTCAATACTATTCGTGGATCCCTCAGGTCTGTGAAAGACCCGATTGACCCTAAGGACATGAAGGGCGTCTATGTCATTCCTTGTTCCTGTGGGACCCCTTATATTGGTGAGACTGGTCGCTCTATTAATCAGCGAATTAGCGAGCATTCAGCTGACTTAAGGCATGGGAGGACCAAATCCTCGGCCCTGGTTGAGCATGCGGGAAAGACTATGCATCATGTATGTATAGAGGAGGCTAAGTCATTGCCAAAATTGCGCAGTTTCACCATCTCAAATTTAGAGAGGCCCTGGAGATTGAGAAAAGGCCGAACAACCTTAATAGGGATGATGGCTGGAAGATTAGCGGTCGCTGGGTCCCAGCCCTGTCTTCCTAGCCCCCTCATCCCCTTTTTTTGTTAGGTCTTAGGGTTTCTGTCTTCCCCCTCCTAATTTTTCTTTTGGCAGTTTTGTCCCATTATTTGGAGTGTTTAAGTCATTATTAAGTTATGAATTAGTTTCGGGCTATTATTGTATACTATTGGGCATATTATAATTAGATTTGATTTTTTGCCCTAATTTCATTAATTATACATTTTAATCTTAGAATTGAGTTTCCCTTTAACTAATATCTAAAAAACCCTTTGTCAACTTATAAATATTAATGACATAATTAACTTTAGTAAATTTGGGAATAAATAATTATGTAATAAATATTGATTATTATTAGAAATTTGACCTTTAGGATATATTATGATATACCAATATTATTAGTTATAGTAGTAAACATATCAACCCTAAATTATGGTAATTTCTTGTAAGTAATAATATATTTACCTAAGGTCTTAGTTTCCTTTATTAATTTATAATAAATAATGATCTAATATTTGACCATTAATGATGATATACCAATAATATTAGTTATACTATTATTAACAGACTTGGTTTTAACAACTCTAAATTATGGTTTTTACCTGATATAACTAAATTCTAGGAATATTAATGGTTTAACAATTTATTTGGATTTATTAATTATTAGGAAGAAATAGATTATTTAATAAACATATATTATTTTATATAACTTAGTATTTTATTGGACCAATATATTTAAATATTGAATATATTATAAGAACAAAATAGTGAAGATCTAACTTACCAAAGACCATTAAATAATTATTACACTATTACCTAGTATAACTAGATTCTAAAAATAATAATGATTGATTACCTTTACTTGTATTTTATAATAATTAAATATAGATTAATTATTACACAATTACCTAGTATAACTAAATTCTAAAAATAATAATTAGTGATTACTTTTACTTATATTTTATAATAATTAAATATAGATTAATTAATATATATTATGAGATATAATGACCATCATAATTAAAATAGGTATTCTCTTAATAATTGGATAATAACAATAATATACCTATTTAATTAAAATTACCATATATTGCCTTTTTTTAGTTTTTTCGAGAATTATTAATTAACTAATTTAGTGGTTTGACCAAGATCATTCGGTCAAAATTAGTCGTTAGCATTATAGCTGTTGGAGTCTCTGCACACACTATTTAATCACGCTAAGCCGGATTGGCTCTTCAACTTGTCCTGACGAACCACACTGGTTGGTTCGAAACGCGTCGACAAAAAATTTACTATGTGATTTTGCCTAAAATTATCTAACAAAAAAATTATTATTTAATAATAATCCATATTAAACATTTTTCACAAAACAAATTATAAATTTATTACATTTTTATTTTGTTTATCTAAGGCAGATAATATGATATTTAAAATTTATTACATTTTTATTTTGTTTATCTAAGGCAGATAATATGATATTTAATAGATACACAACAATAATAGTAAACGGATTATTAATTTATTAAGTGATACTTGGCAATTACCTGAAATAATCAAATAAATAACAAAATTAATGGTGTCGGGAACTTTGGAAGGCATCTTTTAGTGAGAAGCAAAGTATATAGTGTGGACACGGAAGTGTTGATGGGTCCATATTGCTTATGGTGCATCGTACTAAAATTTGAAGGTTACTTAATTCTTCATTCATCTTGGGTGGAATGTATTTGGACCGAAATCTGAATATGAACCATGCATTTCACATTTTTCCTCAGCTGCGATGTACTTGACTAAAATTTGAACGTAATTACATTCATTATAAATAGTAAATTGGAGTTGCTTGTTATTTCTAAATTCTGTACTTGATAGCTGCTCTCGAGTCTCGAGTCCCTTTGAGATGCGTCTTGTTGAACTCCTGTGATAACACCATTTTATAGATGCATCGTGTTCAATATGTGTGATAAAGGCCATTTTTTAATTTTATAGATGCATCTTGTTGAATGCTTGATAAAGATTATTTTGATAGATCAGATTGATGTTGGAATTATATGGGTAGATTCAAATGAATATAAATTTTGAATTAAATTGTTAGATTAGGATTCTAATCTCAAAACTGGGAATTATTAGTCGATTCTTTATTTTCATAAAATTCAGAATATCTCAAATCATTAAATTATGCACAAAATTATTTTTTAATTTACAAAACTCTACACAAGAGCTTCTCCTCACTACAAACTAGCACGATATTCTCCTTATGATTCTAAAAAAGGAATCCTGAAATTGTTTACACTAATCTTCTTTATAATTGATCTCATTAATATGGAACATGTATCCATTTTATTGATTCTACGTGTTCATGAACTTTCCAAAATATACATATAACTTTAATACTATATATTGGTACATTAACAAAGAGATATTGAACTTACAAGACAAGGAAAATAAAATACATTTATTTCGTTAATTAAGGCTCTGTATAGGATTTCACTAACTCTGTTGGCTTTATTACACATTTTATCTAGACATTTTCTTGGCCCTAGTTGCTCCTCCTTGTACTTACATCTCTCACACACTTTTCTTTTTTATCCAAATAAAATAGTCTATACATTGATCTATATTTAACTAGTCAGATCCTTTACTCGATACGATCAACCCTTCCCCTTACTTGACAAGATTTAACATTAGTAAGTTGACCCTCATTTGCTAGAAATTCAAAATATATAAACAAAGAATAAACATTAAATTAGTCTCAAATCCAAATTATCAACTTAAGTGATGCTAGAGTCTCTCTTTAAAGTTTACAATATTTCTAAGATCTCTTTGAATCTTACAAACCCACACAAATCTAAATGCATTACTTAACAAATTATTATCTAAACTCTTCTAAAAACTTACAATTTTTACAACAAAAATAATTTTATTTGGGAAATATCCAAACTCCTCTAAAATCTAATCAACAAAATTAATTAAACTAATATACTTCTACACCATAATAAATCTCCAACATATAACTTTTTAAAAATACAAAAAAAAAAAAAAAAAACTACATCTAAGAAAATTAATATTAAACCACTCTCAAATTACTCTACTTAAAATTAAAATAAATTTAAATTAATATAATTATAAAACATATAATTAAAAATTTATATAACTTTTCAAAATAATTTTAAAAATTAAATAAATATATTAAATAAATTCATTACCATTTCAAATTTTTATTTTAAATTCATAAGATACATTTTTTTATTCAATTTTGTGTTAATGTAGTTTTAATAAATTAAATGAATGGTTAAAATCAACAGAGACTCACTACAAAAGAACCTATAGACATCCGACTTGCACGGTCTCAATCAATCTTGAAGGTCAAACATTATTTTCATTTGTGGGGTCTTGTGTGGGTCTTCATGTCGATCATTTCCCTAACAATCCACCTCACATAGTGATTATCATGCCTTGGTCTCCAAGAAAATTGTTGCTGTTCTGCAATTTTATCAAAACTTTTCAATCGCACGAAAACTTCTATCAGACAAAACAGTCAAGTCATTATCTTGTTACTTAATGATGAAAATTAAATGCTTTGACTACAAATAAAGAGAGCTTGGACCCCAAGCAATATAAAATGTTATATCACGTGGAGGAGAAAGTCAATATGTGGCCATATCAAATTAGAATTCTATAAAGTATCGTGAGCAAATTGGTTTTGAATTGTGACAAACCTTGCCAATCGGCCTAACAAATAAAATTATGTAAATTTCTTTAGCAGTCATATGTAGACAATTGACTGCCACATTAAATTACAACTAAAATATGTTTAGTAGTCAGCTGTAGACAATTGACTGCCGCAATCACAGCAATCTTAAACCTCAAATAGACTTGTTATATATTCACAGCATTCTCCAGCATTGGTCAACAATCTTTTCCTTCGGTTTGTGTAGATTTACTTATTGAGAGAGAATTCATAGCATGCCATCCCAACCCAATTCCAGGCAAAAGATAAGTATGCCTTCTGAGACCAGGCATATCCCCAAGAGAGGGCAAGTGAAGGCAGCCATTGCCTCTTCCCTTGCCCACTCCATCAAGTCCTTTTTCTCATCACATTCCTTCTCCAGCGCTAATGGCTCTCCACAGTACTCCATCTCCAGATCTAATGGCTCTTCACAGTACTCCATGATGGCTGCTTCCTCTTCTTCAGCCTCGATCTTGGGTTCGGCTTCAAGCTAATGGGTTTTACAGAGCAATGGACATATGTTGGGTTTTACAGAGAAATGGACATATGTTGCTCACAACATGAGGAAACACAGCAGTGGAGATAAAATATTTTCGGTGGGCAAAGGCACCAGCACTCCAATAGAAGTGCCCACATGAGAGGAATAGAATGGCTCAGATGATAGATGTGTCTACCTTCACAGGAGTGTTCGTAGACATATGAATATGAAATGGAATATGTTTATAGCATGCAGTTGTCATCACTGCTATCACATCTTACTCAATGTTATCTACTGTAACATGATGTTTTAAAGTTTTTGTCCTCCTATTTCAATAAAAGGATTACTCTGTTATTCAAAATTATTGCCATTTTATAATTTAGAATCAAGATCGATCTATGCCAATCATATAAAATTCAGATTACAGCTTCTTAAAGCAGTTTTCAAAGACTCAATATATAAAACTTTTTGTTTATTTTAATTGAGAAATCTGAAATGCTGTCAGTTCTAAAGAAATAACTTCAATCAGCCAGCAGCTGTGATGTCTGAACTCTTGGTTTCATTTTGTTAAATACCATCGCAAATAATATCAATAAAATAGCTCTTATAATCGCTCCACGTTCAAAATTTCTTTGCTGTTTCAATCTCTTTCAAGGCAGAGATATGTACAGAGGGATATTTATCATATCCCAATTCTTATTTTTCCTTTTTTGTTTTTAAACTCACCATTGAACAAAGTAGCATCGCTGTATTGCTTGAATTGAATTTTTCTATTTACGATAACTCTCCTGTGAATTTTATTTTTTATTTCTGAGAATTCTCCGGCCAGAATCGCCAAATCCCAATCTAGATAAGTTAAATTTGGCATTTTCGAAATAAAGCTGCAGCGACAGTCGAACCCGAATTAATTATTCGCAAAATCTAGATAAGTCAAAATTGGGATTTTCAAAGTCGAGTTTCAGAAACATGGGAACCCGAATTAATGGTGGCCAATTAAAAGTTGGAGCAAAAGGTGAACAAGACTATGTCAACACCATTTAACTACGCTTTTTCTATGGGATTGGGAGGATATTGCATCACCATAGTTTTTAAGTTGATTTTGTTTGAAATTTGATAGGGATTCTTTCGAAATAGTAATTTTGAATTCTATAATTTGTATAAAAAAATTGAGAATATTAATTTTTTTTTTTAAATATATTTTAAATCATATAATGTGTATAAAAAAAATTTGAGAATATTAATTTTTTTTTAAATATATTTTAAATCATAAAAGTAAAGAAAGATTTTGAGAATATTAAATTTATTTATTTATTTAAAGTACATTCTAAACCATAAAAATAAACAATCTGCCGAATATTTTCATCACCAAATTTCCAAAAAATTGTGAAATAGTTAAACTATTCCCTTTTCAAAATAAGCTAGATTCTGTGCTCTTTATACGACATCGAGCACTGATCCAACAACCCACGAAATGTAATTAAAAGAAAAATCAAATGGCCCAAAAAGAAAATACTTTTAACTTAATTGTTTTGAGGAATGAATGATATCCAAATAGCTTTTCCCAAGTGCGTTATACCTGCCATTTTTTGGAAAATTAAATCCAAATCTGCCAACAAGAAAGCCACATAATACAATTAAAAATTCAATGGATGCATTGCGAGTGTAACTTAACCTTGATTGTTATAAAATAATTATTAATAAATGACCCGTGCACAGCTTTTCGTTGTTATGCACATTTTACCAAAAATAAATCCCAAAATAATGAAAAACACCAAAATAAGCTATGATCTGAAAACTTCCACTTTCCAGATGGTTCCTCGGTTTTGATCCTCTAAAGAACACTCCCACCCACAGCATGATCTGGGTCAAACTGCCGAATCTCCCTCTGCAACTGTGGACGGCCGAGATTCTTGCTACCATTGGTGGTGCTATTGGGAAATTCATTTATGTCGACCCCTGGGTTCGTGGCGAAAAGGATAAGAGAATAGCATGGATCCTTATAGAAAGACCATATAAAGGAGGCTATCCGGACCAAATCGAAATCACCTGGGACGGAATCAAGATCCTACAGAGGCTAGATTACTGGGGCATTCCTTTTCGCTGTTCTGCTTGCCACCGCACAGGTCATCTTGTCAAGGACTGCCACTTCCGTCGACGCAGACGCTGCCCCCCTTCGCGGGTCATCAAGAAACACGAAGGGTCCATCTCTCTCTCTGAAAAAGATGCCCCTCTTGAGGAGAATTTCTCCTTCCAATCAAAAGATTACAGATGTACATATGAAGTTGAACCTTCCAATCCAGGTTCGCCCGTCCTTACAGGATTCAGAAGCACCCCCATGTCAGAGGCGACCCCTTCTTCACCAATCAACTCAAGGGAAAATTTTTGCAGCTCCCCAGTTAATGAACAGCATGAAGAGGCCCCTGTCTCCGCTCCCCCAACCATGAATGTCTCAGATTTTGTGGTTGGCTCCCACCCCATCACTATCTCTTCCTCACCGTCCCCTCCCTCTGCTTCCCTAAAAGGGAAAGGAATACACCTCTCCCCGCCCCCCTTAATCCCCCCATCCGAATCCCCAGCCAACTATCCTGACAGTGATATCGAGCATCTCCTCAATTGCAACCCTCCTGTTCTGGAGCCACTAACTATTCATAAACCATCTTTCCCCTCTATCAGCCCCAACTCGGCCAGAAATATCACTGTCAGAAAAAAGTCCCGGGGTGGGAGTCGACACTATAAAGGGCGAACCATTTCCTCTGAACTTGGCCTAACAAACCTCCCCCTCGTTGATGTCCCCATCTTCGAATCCCCTCCCTCACAGCCCCTTAGAGCAGGCGCGGCTGGACAGTCGTCCAAATGACCTTTCTAATCTCATACAATATTAGAGGCCTCGGAGCCGGCCCAAAGTATTTGGCTCTAAGGGGAACCTTCCTCTCTGCACGCCCCTCCATCATTTTCATCCAAGAAACCATGCACCACAGCTCTGTCTCTATTGCCTTCTTCCGCAAGATGTATCCTTCTTGGCACATGGTCGCCACCAATGCCGACGGCCTCTCGGGTGGTCTGGTTTCCATGTGGGATCCGACTATTATTAACGCCAGGGCTTTCAAATGCTCTGCAGGAATTCTTCTCTCTGCTTCTATCAAGGGAAGGCCGACTACTTTAAATCTGCTGAATATATACGCCCCATTCAGACACAGGTCCTCTTTTTGGGATACCTTCTTCTCCACGGGCATTATGGATATTGGCTCGCTGCTCGTTGCTGGAGATTTTAATCTCACATTAAGTGCAGAAGAAAGTTGGGGCAATGGCCTCCCTCTCGACAGAATGGCGGTAAGAATGCGGAGAGAGTTTTTTAACCGCAAACTTGTCGACATTTGCCCGGCGGTCATGGCCCCCACATGGGACAATGGTAGACTGGACAATGCTTTTATAGCGAAGAGACTAGATCGGTTTCTCTTACATGCAAATATTATCCAACAATGGGGGATGCCATGCGCTAAATCCGGATGGGAGCTTACTTCTGATCATAAGCCCATCTTTCTTGAATGGGCTCAGGAGGAGCGTCGAATGGGGTACTCCTTCAAATTTAACTCTGTATATCTCCAGGACGAATCTTTCAACAAATATATAGAGCAATGCTGGGAGGATATTAACAAATCTCAAGACGCCTTCCTCCTCACTTTTCGGGATAAGGTCAATCTCCTCAGAGGGAAAACTAAATCATGGCATCATTCTCAGAAAATTAAAGACTCAAAAGATCTGATCGCCATCAACACAGAAATTGACGAGATCGCTTCCTCCATCCCCAACAATGGTAGATCTATTGCTATGGCTTCGACCCTATGCACTCTTGAGAGGAAAAAACACGCTCTTCTCCTAAAAGAAGAGGCCACCTGGCGTCTCAAAAGTCGCGCCACCTGGCTAAAAAACGGGGACAGGAATACTCGCTTCTTCCATTCTTATGCAAATGGCCGTCGACTTAAAAACTCCATATGGAAGATCGAAAACGAACAAGGTCTGTGTTTTTCCTCTCAGCATGAAATTGCAGCGGAGGCCACGTGGTTTTACAGGCGGCAATACTCCAGACAACATAATGACATTTCCGACTCTTTCTGGGCGGTTGAGAATCTACCCACCATGTTCGATGACCAGGCTAACGACGCCTTCTTCAGAACCGTCACGGAGGAGGAGCTGTCGGCCTCCATAAAGTCTCTCGGTAAAGACAAGAGTCCCGGCCCCGACGGCTGGCCGGTGGAATTCTTCTCCCACTTTTTCGAGCTCTTCAAAAAAGATCTCCTCTGTATGGTCGACATGTCTCGCCTCTCGGGAAACATCAACAGCGCACTCATGGCCACATTTATTGCTTTAATCCCAAAGTCTGATCGGCCCTCTACCTTTGGTGATTATCGACCGATTTCTCTATGCAACACCCTCTATAAGATCATCTCAAAAATTATAGCTGACAGATTGAAGAAGGTACTAAATTCATATATATCAGGAGAACAGCATGCCTTCCTCAAGGACCGGCTTATTATGGATGCGGTTGCCATGGCTCAGGAATGCATACATTCTATTTGCAGTAAGAACATCAACGCTGCTGCTCTCAAAATCGACCTCAAAAAGGCCTTTGACTGCGTCAATTGGAGTTTTCTCCACATACTTCTAGCCAAAATCGGCTTGAGACCCCAGGCTATCAAATGGATTATGGCATGCGTGGAATCAGTCCAGTATTCAGTCATCATCAACGGGGTTCCTTCTTCTTTCTTCCATGCCGAGAGAGGACTCCGACAGGGCTGCCCTCTCTCCCCTCTCCTGTTTATATTGGTCATGAATTGCCTCAGTTCTCACATCAACCTTGCTGTGAATGATGGTAGATTCAAGCCGGTCCGCATATGCAGGGAAATCTCCCTCTCACACAACTTTTTTGTTGATGACATCCTTCTCTTCGCTATGCTCTGCAAGTCATCCTGGATCTTCCTCTACATGCTCTTCAACAGATTCCATGCTGCCACTGGCCTCTCGATAAACTGCAGCAAATCTGTGCTATATCATAACAATTCGGACCCTGCTCTGGCGCTCTGGATTGCAGATCGATTTGGCATCAATCTTGCCCTCATCAAGAATGGCTTCTCCTACCTGGGATTTCGCCTCAAAGCCATGGGATACCAATGCCTGGACTGGGCATGGCTGGTCGACCGTTTCCTCCATAAAATCTCTCGATGGGAAATGCGTCTTCTCTCACTTGCTGGTCGTTTCATCTTGGTTCAGTCTGTCCTTTCACAGCTCTCAATTTATTGGCGACACCTCTTTCTCCTTCCAACCTCCGTCATCAATCAATTCAAATCCATCTCTGCCACTTTTCTGTGGAGCGGTCGGTCCTCCCCCTACAAACTTCATCTGGTTAAGCTGGGCTCTATCTCACGCCCAAAGGAGAAAGGTGGATGGGGCCTCCTTGATATGCATCTCTTTGGCAAGGCTCTTATATGCAAGTCTTTACACAGAGGCTTTTTTGGCGACAGCCCATGGAGTCTTTTGATAAAACAGAAGTATCTCAAAGGACGCCCTCTGGCCCACTGGCTTCATCGGCCCACTCTTGGCATCCGTCGTGGCTCCCCAATATGGAATTGTTTTAAAAAAATCCATCCTTTCTTCAGAATCCATCTCAAATGGACACTTTACTCGGGCTCCTCCATTCTCATAGGCATTGACCCCACTCTTTACAATTTTGAGTCTATGATCCCCCCCCCCCTTCTCTCCTTTTTTCACTCTCGAGGCTTTTTCACATGGAACACCCTCATTGAGTCCTGGTCCTCTCTTCAACCGGTTTGGAAATCCGCCCTCATGCTTGCCATCCCTCCCCATCTACTTGCCCATTGGACTTCCTTCACTTCTCACTTTTCCCATCAGGGAATCCTCCAACATGGAACAAAGGATTCCCTCATATGGTCTACCGATTCCTCCATCCATTTCATCACTGTCAGGAAAATATATTCTTCCATCATTGCTGAACTCCCTCCCCTTTCCTCCTTTTTTCCTGTCAAGTTTTGGAAGGCCCCTTGCCCTCTTAAAGTCATTCTATTCTCCTGGTTGCTTTTTTATGACAAAAATCTCTCCTGGGATGTATTACTGCGAAAGGGCTGGATTGGTCCTGGTCGATGTGTTCTTTGTCTACAGGACAATGAAACAAATCTACACATGTTTCTTCACTGTCATGCTGTCCAAGGAATCTGGCGGGAGCTCTCGACTCTTTACAGTTTCCCTCTCATTCACTTCTCTTCCATCCAGGAGGCTTTCAAATGGTGGGCAGACCAATGCTCTGACAGACAGGCACTCTTCTGCCTTACTTGCTGGAACATTTGGTTATGGAGGAATCGGCGCATTTTTCAGGCCTCCTGCCTGTCTTTGCTCTCCATCCTTCCTCTCATCTCGGGATCGATTTCCTCTCGGCTCTAACTGGGGAATTATGTCCAGCGCAATATATACAGGTGGGTTTCCTTATATGTATATGACTCGGCTGCTATCTCATGCCGCCGAACAATCTTCCTACATTTTGTTCCAGAACCTCGATGCTGTTCCATCCGATTGGTGCTGTCGGACGCAGTTTCATATGCGCCCTTCCATCGCCATTCTATTCAACTCCGACGCACAGGGCTTTATATGAACACCTTTCCTATGGCGGGTACAGTTCTTGATATCATCTGTTTATCCTTTCTACAAACAGGTTTTCCTCATATGTTCATGCCTTGTATATTAACACATGCTGCCGATTCTATATACATATCTATGAATCATTTCTAGATGCTGATCATATCTGAATGATGCTGTCTGATGCATCTCCTCTTGCGTCCTCTTGACGCCATATATCCATATTTCCAGGACTGCGGTCTCAATGTAAACATGATATATTTCTCAATATATAATATGAAGATTTTTTCCTACTGAAAAAAAGCTATGATCTGAAAACAAAGGCAGCATGCAACCCACCGAATGCAATTTAAAAAACATAGCGTTACCAATCCCAAATATTTGTTGGCAACGACCGAATAAACTATGTCCACGACCTATTCTCAAATCTGCTAAGCTATGCAATTTTCTTGAGAACAAATCCAAAATGTTGTGCGGAAAGATCAAAATAGCTCTAATTTAAGTGTACAGAGAAGTGATGTTATCTGCACTAACAGTTAAACCTTAAATTAGGGGAAAAAATAAAATCTCAAACTGGCTACCATGAAATAAAAGTCATTAAACTCTAAATGTGTGAGATCCCAAATAACAAAATTATTATTGATCTAGCACGCTTTAGTGTTTTAGTTAAAAAAAAATTGTAATCAAAACACTGAATACAAGGGATCTGGAAATGCAGCTTTATTTATATTATTAACGGAAGAAAATAGTACATGTCCATACAATAATATAATGGCATGCACGATTGTTCATCGAAAGAGAAAGCAAAAGACAACATAGCACAATTGTGGACCCTGGGTGGATCCACCACACAAATTACACCCACGGGGTTTTCGTCCCTGGATCAAACTAGCACTGGTCACGCTAAGTTCTCAAGAAAAACACAATAATATAGATAAACTGGTGATCCAAATGCCTAGCTCCTATCCCCTTAAATAGGCTAGAGGGTCTTTCTAGAAACATTATTTTATTATTTTCCCTCAAAAAACGAAGACAAATTCTATGGGCAGATCCCATGGGAAAATACCATGGGTAGATTCTGTCCATTTTGACCACATCAAGAAAAGGGAATATTACAAATCCTCTTGCCCAAAGATTGTTTGCCCTCAAGCAATCCACTTCTATCCACAACAAAAACATTTGTATATTGATACATGGATCCCATATAAACCAATGTGTTATTCCATGCCTCTATGCTAAATGATCCTGAATGGATCCTTCGATACCTGGATCCCAAACAATCCTCCGGCCAATCCTGCCCTCAATAGATTCACCTAGATCCCAATGCCACCTAAGTCCTGGGACCTGTGGGTTATGATACCATCTCAACCCTCCATCACTGTCCATGCCTAAGGGCCCAAGCTGCAATATGCCCTTGGCTAAGGGTATCCTCCTAGGAATCATCCCATCAATAGAGTTCCAACTCATAATCTCTCGCCAATCCATCTTGTGGGAAGGATCTAATGTAGGAATGTCTGAACATGGAATAAGTTTACTATGTTGATGTTACCTAATGCTCAACTCATGCTTCTCCACTCGGTCACCCAACATGATCCATTTGGAGAACTCTACCCTGCTCTCCCCAATGTATAAAGGCGGGTTGGTAGTGTTGCAAGCCTTATCTATGTACTCTTGTAGACGGCTGCTCTGGAACTCCCAATTATACTCCTCTTGTTGCCTTGCAGCAAACTTGAGTCGTTCCTCAATACTAGACAACGTGGTCGTTGATTCGGCACTTACCCCCATGAGATCCTCAATTTTCCTATTCTCCTGTAAGACAGTGTCTCAGACTGTCTAGACTCTTTGTTTCAACATCATAAGATATGCGTTGAAATGCATGATCTTTTCCCGAAAGTCCTCTACTGACAATTCGGGTTCCCTGTTGAATGCCTATGTATCTGTCTACACCAGATGTTCAACTATCATAGTTCCATCTTGAACCTTTGACTGACTCTCCAGAAATTGTTTGATCCGAATGGAAAACGACATCAACTCGTGGTATTCATCCACCCATATTATTCATCCACCCATAGAATTTACCCATGGTATTGTAACTGAAAAATACTATAGGTGACAAGTCACATTTTGTAAAAGGACAGTTTGTCCGCCACAATGTAGTTCTTACAGTTATTCTCCATTTGAAAAATAAAAATAAAAAAATTAAATAAAAAATAAAATAAAATAAAAATTCTTTGTGGTTTTGTTTATTGGGCATTCTCATATTTTTCTTCTGGCATTTCAATTTTCTTTTCAGATCTTGGGGGTCTTTCCCCAAGATCCATTTCAATCTTTTAGATCTTGGAGGTCTCCCCCCAAGATCTGGATCAGTGGTATCAAAGCAAGTTAGGATTCCATGGGCATGAGGGTTTGATGCATATTTCAGTTTCAAATTTTGCAACAATATTCAACAAACTTCAGACATGTGCTACATCCTCCACAGAGCATTTTCTTGGGCCAAGCAGGAAGAATTTTTCTTTTTTCATTTTTTTTGCAGGAATTTTCTTGAACGGCGACTTTGCAGATCAGATCTGAAACATTTGGTACAGAATTTACAAAAACAAATACCAGATCTGGATTCCTTGCGAAAAATACCAAAATTCAAAAAAAAAATCGACCGAATCAGAGTCTGGGTGAGGGAGATATCGCCGATTTAAAATCAGCTATGTTCTAGAAAGTGTTTCTAACGACAACTGGTGGACATATATTCTCCTATCATTTTTTGAAGTTTTTGTGCAGAATTTCACAAGAAGGATTGTAGATCTAAGATCCTCTCGAAAAATCACCCAATTTTAAAAAAAATGGGTCGAATCGGAGTTCAGATGTGGGAAATATCGCTGATTTAAAATCAACTATTTTTTTCAGAACTTTTGTGACGGCGGAATAGTTGCAGTGCGAATCTGAGATTTCAGAGTGTCCAAATAAGGATTTCCAACACATGGGAAGATGCAAAATGATCCTTCTGTTTCCAAAAACAAGTTATAATAAATATTCTGAGTTATATTGACCAAGTTATGTCCATTTTATTCTGGAGCAGCATTCAAAGTGGGTTCCCTTTGGAGACATGCCCTTCCAACCCGCTTTAGTAGTCACCTGGTTCACATTCATCAGTTTCATCATAGCAGCATTCGGTTTGGGTTCTTTGGAGATGTGCCCTCCCACCTCAAGCTATGTAGGCACCTGCTACTTCATCAACAACCAACATCACACTTATGGGTCAACCGCACAAAATCCTTGTCATTGAAGTCCATTTGCTAGGCCACACACTGTGAGTATCACAGTTGGTCACAAGCATTACAGGGTATCTCTATCCTCGGATCTTCATTTGTCATGGTTATGGGTCATCCACAAACCCACACTTCATCGAAGTCCATTTGCTAGACCGCACGGTGTCAGAATCACAATTGGTCACAAGCATTACAGGGTATCTCTATCCTCGGATCTTTGTTCATCATGGTTCTGGGTTAACCACATAAAACCCTTATCTTCAGTGGCTTTTCATATTCAACAAAGGCTTTGTCAGAGGGAACTTTACGCAATGGGGACCATTGCTTCTTAAGGAGGGAGAAATGATCCGAATGGAAAACGGCATCAACCCATGGTATTCATCCACCCATGGCATTATAAGTGGCATCCACCCATGGTATTTAGCCACCCATGGTATTGTAAGTGACATCCGCCCATGGTATTCATTCACCCATGGTACTTGCCCATGGTATTGTGACATCCACCCATGGTATTCATTCACCCATGGAATTGACCCGTGGCATTGTGACATCTACCCATGGTATTCATTCACCCATCGAATTGACCCGTAGTATTGTAACTGAAAATACTATAAGTAAAAAGTCACATTTTGTAAAAGGACAGTTTGTTTGCCACAATTTAGCTCTTATGGTGGTTCTCCATTTGAAAAAAAAAAAAAAATTTCTTTGTGGTTTTGTTTATTGGGCATTCTCCTCTTTTTCTTCTAGCATTTCAATTTTTTTTTAGATCTTGGGGGTCTTTCCCCCAAGATCCATTTCAATCTTTTAGATCTTGGAGGTCTCCCCCCAAGATCTGGATCATTGTTCATCCTGCATACTATATTTGTCATGTTTCCCTCATGATCATGCTCATCATGTCAGTTTATTACTACTTTCTCCTCACTCGATTCTCCTTGAAACCTTCTTTGTGGCCTTTTCCACGTGTGGGGACAATATGTTGTTCACCTTCTCTGTTTGGCAAACATGGATGTACTGGTGTACTGTTATCTATACTTGAATGCTCGTACTCTTCATGGACGTCACCCTGGATATCTATGGACTCAAATGTACTAGATTCTACCACATCGTTAGGAGGAATTACCTCTTTCCTTTCCCCATGTACTGTGTCACGCTGAATGATTATCATCGCCTTTTCCTACAAGTCTCTCTGAAAAACATTGTGTTGTTTCTCCCCATCTGTACTTGACTCCTCGGATCCTTCATGGGTGCTTTTCTGAAAACTGGTGAACCCAACTATGGATGAATCCCCATGATCTAAAGGAGTCTTTAATTGTTCTGCCCTTGTTTCCTCCTTATCACTTGGACATGAATGGTTAAGTGCCCAAGGTCCCTTGCAGAAAAAACATAGTCTTCTCCTTCTTAGTTCATTCTTGCTACAGGTTTTAGTCAACACTCTTTTGAGAAAATTTATGTTTTTCATGACCAAATTCTCGACTAAATCACAGGTGGTTGGTGATACAATTATTTCCTTTCTCCAAATGGTCAACAATTTGGATCTTAGTATCTTGTAGATGTCAACATCTCCTTCTAAAAAAAAGGACATAATATTTTGCATGCTTGTTTTGATATTGTCTCAATGAGCTTATGTAATGTTGGTGTAAAATTTCTAGAACACATGAAAGATCAATTCCTCACATTCCATATTCAACATGAATGTGCCAAAAATAAACTCTGCCATGAGTGTTAAGATTCTACGTTGCTTCTAAAAGGTAGTAAGCATGATGTTGTTCAACCCCTGAAGGATTTCTACTATCAGCTATAATATATCTCTCATGATATCATTATTGTAAGGCAATAGTGGCGATGTTGAAGCTATTATCATGCGGAGACAAGAAACGACTGTGAGCCTGGCCTCTTCAGAAGGATGCTCCCAGAGTTTGGGTTGTATTAATGAAAGCATGGATGGATTGAGAGACCAACTGAGTTTCTTCCACTCTGGTTGTCCTACCTTGGATAGACATGTGCCTAATTCCTCCAACTTAAGAAGGGCATCTCATGACTTCATACACTGCAACTCAAATCCAAGTGCAAAGAGACACTTGCTTCTGACATCTTCCTTTCGGATATCCTTTAAGTATTGCAAGATAGCATGCATCTTCTGAGAGAAAGAATTGTTGTTCTTGTAACAACTCTGATTAAAAATCCATGTAAATAGAAAATATAAGACCACGGTCATGGGAAACGTATTACAAGTTGAATGGTGGGAAAAAACATCCTAGTGGGGTATCACTTCAGTTTATTATGGATAAGGAAATCGGTAAAGTCAATGACAAAGGCTTTGGAAAGGAAAGAGACATTGATTGGAATTTTATTTCTGAAAATAATGGAAATAGGAGAAAAGGAAGGTGAAGAGCCACAGGTTGCATGTGAGGAGTAAAATGAAGAAAATAGAGGCCTTATTAATAAAAAGGTTTCTGAGGATCAGTTGGCAAGTTTTTTTTGCTCATGCTTGGTCAGTGTAAGCTTTTTGTCAATTCAGTTTTGGAACTCTCATTCTATTCTCTCTCACACACTCTTGGACACTTAGAGTTTTCTTGGATCACTCTTGGAGAGTGAACCATACTTAGATGCTTGGAGCAAGAAGGCAAAGGAAGAGCAGGAAAACACAAGATGACATCGAGATCAACAACTACAACGGGTTTTGCTTGCAAGTACGAAGTTGCATGTATGTTTTCCTCACTATTTTTGGCATGCATGGCATATGCATGTCGTTTATTGGTCATGATATGTCATTGACATAGAGGATTGCCAGGATTAACAGTGGATTTGCCTAGCCTTGCCATTTCTGGGATAGCCATGGTGTTGTGGGTTCATTTCTTTTTTTTTCTTGTTGGTTCTTATGTTTCCTTTAGCTTGGGTTGAGTTACTAGTTCCTGGAAGCCTTGGTTAGAAAAATTCTCTAGAAGCACTATAATAGCTTGGGTTGAGTTACTAGTCTTGGAAGCCTTGGTTGGACAAATTCTTTGGAAGCCCTTGGTGGGTTGAGTTACTAGTCTTAGAAGCCCTGGTTGGACAAATGCTCTAGAAGCCCGACAACAGTTGTGAGTTGAGTTACTAGTCCTGGAAGCCTTGGTTGGAACAAATGCTCTAGAGCCCTGGAAGGCTTGGGTAGAGACCAATCTGGTGATGGTTTGTGATGTCCGACCGTGAGGTGGAATCATTGTTTGATGGGTTGAGGTGGTTTGACCTCTGGAAGCTCTACCCCAATTTTGATGGATCGTTCCATGAGATCCCACATTCATGCTTGGAATATGGCATAGGGGTGATTGGTTAAAAGAAGATTTGGTTCAACCAATCTATGGTCAGGTGGTTCGTGGAAGTCCCAAACATGGTTAGTCGTTGCATTCATTAATATGAGGTTGTTTCTCATTTTTATTTCATGAGTATTATATTGGTTCATATGTGGATTATATTGTTGGTGTTTCTTTGGTATTACTATTGTTATTATGTTGGTTATGAATATGTGTTATGACAGTGGTGATGTATGGCTCTCGACATGTTTTTACTTGTAAATGAATGAACATGTATCTATGGCCTAATAAATGATAATGTAGCTAATGTGATAAGAAAAAAAATGCCTCATAGTGAATCTGAGATAAGTATGAGACCACTATGCTCAGCTCTGCTGTTAAGACCTGTAGATTTGATATTTGTGATATGTTTCACGGAATGTCTATCATGGTTAGTAGGTGTCCAGTCTAGTCCTTGTCAATTGTTTTGAAAATGTATCATTATTATGTTGTGTAAATTACTTTATGAAGGTGTCAGTGAGTTCTGGGTAGTGACCTGGGCTCTGGGCATGAAAAAGTGGCAAAAATCTTAGAGTCGTTAGCACAACACTGGAGGAAAAAATCGTTGGAAGCTCCCTTTCCCTTGTTGTGGGAGCATTTGGAGCCTCCCAAGCACACCCTTATCTATATCAAGGGGGCATACAGGGGTTTGATGCACTAAATCTTCAATTGGTCTCAGGGGCTAGTTATCTAAGTGGTTGGGATAGCTCCTAGGAGTTCTATTGTTGATATGGAAGGTCAGTGTGATGTGTTCCATCGGTTCCACTTCCTTAAGGTCACCTAGGAGGTTGAGTCTTGTCATAGTAGCCCCTCATCTCATGTCTACCCCGAGTAAACCGCTGAAAATGGTTAGATAAGAGGGGAGGTGTCATTACAGAGTGGTATCAGAGTGGTTTGCGCTCTCTTTGGGTCATATCTTATACCATAGGGTGGTATCATAGAGAGTTTTTTTCTCTTTGGGTGGTTTCTAGTTTCCGTTCTCCTTGTGTGATATCTGATACCATAGAGTGGTATTAGAGCATAGTTTTGTTCTCTTTTGGTGGTATCCAGTTTCCTTTCTTTTTGGGTGATATCTAATACCACAGAGTGGCATCAGAGCATGGTTCGCCCCTCAGACTAGATGGGTGGTGTGTTGGTCATGCATTCATGTCGGTTGCATATGTGTTCCTTATGCTTGTAGTCCATGTGCTAGTTGCATTTGCATGGTGTTGATCATGGTTGTAGTGATGTTGCCATCTGAAGGTTGATGGTGTTTTTGTGGGATGTGTCATCATGAGTATATGGTTGTATATCCATTTTCGGTGTCTATATGTTGTTATGCATGCATTTTCATAGTGAAGGTTGTTATGCATAAGGTCATTGTATGCAACTAAGTCATCATGATGATATTGGTATGTTATGATGCTAATGTGTTGGCTAAGATAGAGCAGGAGATGCAGATCATTAAAGTGAAGTTGCAACAATGGACTTTGGGGTAAGAGCATATTATCATACAGGTTTGTATGGTGGGAATGCAGGTATGTTGGTTAATGTTTGTTATAAATATTAGGGTTACTAGTATGCTTGTCATTCTATTATTATTATGGTTACATGTATGATAAATGCTAGTTGATTAGTGTAGTCATATGCACATGTGTCGGATAGTTATGAATAATAATAACCTATGGTTGTATGCATTGCTATTCTTGTTTTATGATAGTTAATTTCATGATTATGTTATATGTTGTTGATGAGCATGTTATATGTTAACTTCTTGTTGTTATATGTTAGTTAATGATTGATCTATTGTTGAATGTTAGTTTTGTTGTGCTAATTTCAGCTTCAGAGTTAAAACAATTGCTTATCATTTGCTTCATGTGCATATGTTTCCTTTATGGTGTTTGTAAATGAATAGGTAAATTTTGTCAACTTTTATGTCAAATTCATGAGAAAAATAGCATGTAAATCAAGTACTGAACAACAACAAACAAATGTTGCTACAACAAACCATCAAAATGAACACTTAAAACAATTTTTTGATGAAGGAGTTCACCCCTCCTGGGCTACATCTCCTTGGTCCAGCTTCCATGGCTTGGGACTCTGTATTAGCTCAAAATGTCAAAAAGTGCTATTTACAATGCTCTATTGCTCTTGAAACCTGCTTCAATGTGCTCAAAACATCAAAATCATTCAAGAATGACTTTTTCTGAGCCCAATTTGGTCAAAATTTGCAAAAGTTATGGCAAAAGTAGTTTCTCCTAGGAATTCTCCACTAAAACTGGAGGAACTCCAGTTAACTCCGCTAAATTTGAAGTTAGCACTCAAATTAGGGGACCGCCAAAAATGTTGCCAACTTAACTAATCTGTAGTTAATTAGGATAAGCATGCTTATTAATGTTAAACTGTAGTTTAGTGCTAATTGTGTGTGGTTATGTTAACCGTTGGCCAACAGTTATGTAGTAGTGGTCAAATGGGAGGGGGCTGGCCCTCTCCTCCCCCAACCGCCAACAATTATGATAACAATTACATTTTGCGCCTATAGTGTTGTAAGAACCACCAGCGCGGTAGAATGGTAAGACATGGGAATTGTGAAGTGTAGGTCATGGGTTCGACTCCCCGGCCTGCCCTAAAATTTTGCTAAAGCGTGTCAATACCCAGGCCTTTAGGGAGGGACAAGTGGTGGCGTCTGGGCTTACCACATGTATCCTCTTCATTAGTCCTTCCTCCACCAATAAGAAACCACCAACTCATCACACTGCAGAAAAACTAGATTGTGCCACTTGGCAAGACACCATTCGCCATTGATCAACCCATTGACCTACCTAATCACTTGCCATGTCAGCAGTACAAACTGTTGACTGTGCAGTGATTGTACCTTTTTTTTTTTCAAAATTCCTCTATTTGGAAAAGTGGACAAAATGCGATATATTCCTCATAAGAGCTTTGTTTTGAGTGAAACGAGTTGCATTGGGATCGTATCACCGAGACGGACGCAGTCGTTCAAGTTTTGAGTGATTCTGAGCACTTTTATTTTTGAGCTAAACATTTATCACCTGATCATTCCTCCCCACTTGAAGCCTTTTGGATCCCAAAAGATACTATCAATTGTTCAGCAGGTGAGGGTACATCTCCCTGACCCTCTCAATATGCATCCATTTGGCCTTAGAAGGATTTCATCCCTTGAGTCCCACTCGAAGGTATTCAATATTTCCTCTCTTTGAAGTTCTGGTTCTTCTGTCAAGTATGAGATCTTGCTGAATTTCATCGAGATATTTTGGTGAGAAATCATCTATTGATGGCAACTGAACATTCTCTCCTTGATCATCAACGAAAGGAGGCTCAAATAATCTCAAGTTCTCAACAGTAACAACAGAGTATTTTTGCATATAAGGAGGCAAATCTAGCTTTAATGCATTGTTACCAATCTTTTCCAGAATTTTAAAAGGACCATAACAGATTGGCTTCAACTTTTTACCTTCCCCTTGAAGTCTCTCTTTTCTAATATATAGCCAAACTTCATCTCCAACTTGAAATTTATGATCGACACCGTGTTTGGCATTCCTTGCCTTGTAGCTGCTTTGACTTTTTTAAAGTTGTTCTTGCATTGTGTGATGTATCAATTGAATTTTCTCAATAAACTTCCTTGCCTTATCGATGTCACTATGACCATCGATGGCGACATATTTCTCAAATATGAAGTCCAATGGTGATCTTGGCAATTATCCAAACACATGCCTCAAATGGTGATGTGTTTGTGGAAGAATGATTTGCCCTGTTGTATGCATGATGTATGTAATGCAACTGTTCATCCCACAATTTGGGACATTTGCTGCAATATCCTCTAAGAAGATGAATGATTGTCATGTTGACCACTTCATTTTGTTCATCTGTTTGTGGATGAAAGGTTGTACTCTTCTTCAACTTGTCCTACAAATTTGACCAAAAATTCCCAACAAATCAAGAATCTCGATCACTTACAATGGAAGTAGGAAGATCAAAATAAACCCAAATATTTTGAAAGAAAAGATGAGTTGTTTGTTCAGCTGTAATTTTTCTTTTTACATGGTGTTAGAATACACATATTGTTGAACCTGTCTACAACTACATACAAGTAATCATGACCATTCCTTGACAATGGAAGACCTCCTACAAAATCCATTGAGATAATTTCCCATGGATGTGAACGTACCAAAAGTGGAGTGTACAATCTGATTTTTTCTAGTCTTACTTGTTGCACAGAAAGAACATCTTCTAATGAAATGAGACACATTATCAAGCATGCGTGGCCAATAAAAATACCTTTGGATATTCGCTACTATCTTGCCTACACCAAAGTGTCCAGCAATCAATGAAGTGTGCGCCTCCCTTATGATACCATTTCTTTCTCCCATAACTTGCCCAAGTGATACAAAAAACTGTTATGTACATGGTAATCTAACTCTTCAATTTTGTTTCCTTGCCTCAAGCTTGCATACACATCTTAAGATTCATTATCATATGTATATTGCTCAATGTAACTTTCATGTAAAACATAATTGCGCTTGATTATCATAGATGAATTTACAATAGGCCTAGAAAGCATATAAGTTACCTTATTGTAGATTCCCTTTTTGTACTTGATAACCAAATGAAACTTTTGTAGAAAACACATCCATTTGAAGTGTCGTGATTGCTGTAACTTTCACTGTCACAGTAAGTACTGGAATGATTGATGGTCGGTATGGATAATGGTCTCCTTCCCCATCAAGTAGTGTTTCCATTTTTTAACACTTTGTACCAATGCGTAAAGTTCTTTTTCATAAGTGGGATAGTTAATCACAACACCATTAAAAAATTCAGAATGAAATGAAATGGGCTTACCATGCTGCATAAGAAATTCTCTCGTGGCATAATCACTAGCATCCGTTTGAATCTCAAATGGTTTTCTAAGATCCAGAAGAGCCAATACCAATGTTGAACTAATCTTTTGTTTTAAAGCATCAAATGATTTTTTTGTACATCTCCCCAATGGAAGAATTTCTTGACACTGGTCAATGCATGTAGTGGAGCTGCAATGGAAGAGAAATTAGCAATAAATTTCCTCCAATATTGTGTTGCCCTTAGAAAGATTCTTACCTCTATAACTGTATTGGGCTTGGGCCAATTCAAAATGACCTCAACCTTAGAGGGGTATATCTTCAACTCACCTCCTCCAACAATGTGTCCCAAATACACTAAAGAAGTCTTTCCAAATTCACACTTCAACATCTTTAAAAACAATTGTTCTTTTCTCAAGACATCAAGTACTTTGTTCACATGCATGACATGTTCATCTCTGGATTTGCTGAATATGAGAATGTCATCTAAGTAAAAAATGAAAAGATCATCTAGAAATGGTCTCAATACATCATTCATAACTCACTGAAAGTATCTGGAGAATTTGTAAGACCGAAAGGCATAACAAGCCACTCAAACAATCCTTGTTTAGTTTTAAATGCGGTTTTCCAAATGTCCTCTTTAGCTATTCTAACTTGATGATAACCACTTTGTAAGTCTAACTTAGTGAAATACTTTGCATACCTCAATTGATTAAGAAAATCATCAATTCTCGGGAGTGGATAATGATTCTTCACCGTTATCTTATTCAGTGCATGGAAATCCACACACATGTGTCAAGTCCCATCCTTATTTGGCAACAAGGCAATGGGTGAACCACATGGCAAAGTAGATGGGTATATGATACCTTTGTTCAACAATTCTTGAATTTTCTCATGCCAATTTTTGGAAGTGGAACATCGTGCTGCAGTTGTATCTCATGCTGAATTCCCCTCTCGAGAGGTAACCCCTTTGCTTCCTCAAATATCTCGCCATGCTTGCTTACCAAATCAAACAAATCAGATTTTAACTTATCATCACAACCTTCAAAAGATTCATAATCAATATCATTCTTTTTCTTGATCATGAGAAGCATAAAAGTTTTACTTGCATTTACTAGTCTCTTCATCTGCCCTACATTAACTAAAGAAATGTTTAAATTTTTGCGATGGGCTCTCACAATATACTCCACTCCATCCTTGAGAAATTGGTATTTGTTCTCATGGCGATAAAATACCGCTTTCCTATCACACAAATATGGGCTCCCCAAAATGATTCCTGAGATGTCAAGTGGAACTACAACTAACTCAACTTCATCAATGAATTTTTCTATAATGGAAAACCTGAATAAGCATTTCATTGTAACTTGTAAATTTGCATTGTTGACTTCCAACCCAAGGGATATGGCTTATGATGAGGTACAGTTTCAAGATTAAGATTTTTGACCAAGTATTCTGAAATTAAGTTCGATTGTGACCTATTATCAAATAATGCATCAATATTTGTATGATTTGAAATTACCCTTACATGGAACAACTCTATCCTTGATGCTTCATTTGGAGTGTTGTTGTGACTATGTGAGGAACTAGTACTTGCTATAACTTCTTTTACTTTTGTGACCATCGTTGAAATCTTGGTATCATCACCAGAATCAGATCCAAGATCATGTTGTGTGGTAGCGGTCGTCTTTTGTTTCCCCTTATTGTTTGGTTTCTTATGCCTTAGTTAGGGATGTAGTTTCCAACAATGGGTGTCATCACGCCCTGCTTTGGAACAATGTTGGTATACAGTTTTCTCCCCTTCCTTCTTCACACTTGCATTCTTCTTTCCTTTCCATTTTCCACCCTTCTATTTCTCTTTACCCTTGAATGGCTTCTTCTTACTACCCTCTTCTTGAATGTTCTTTCCTCTTGGTTCAAGGTGTGTGGCTTGCACATGTACCTCATCTAAATTTCTTGGATTGAACATAAAGATAGTGTGTTTTAAGTAGGAATGTAAACCCCCAATATATTTCAAGAGTGTATCTTGGGAATTCATGTTTACTCCTAACAACAAAGCCCTTTTCCTAAACTCCTGGGTATAGTCTTGAACTGTTTGGCCAAGCCTTTTTCTTAAACTCCTGGGTATAGTCTTGAACTGTTTGGCCCTTGAGTTGCCTAAACTTTTGCCAACTCATAATGGATTTTTGCATATAGGCTAAAGGATAAAAATGTATTTTAATTGAAGAAACAAATTCAACCCAAGAAATGGATATCTTACCATGAATTCACATTTCCTCTTGAGTCTTTGCTTCCCACCAAACTAGTGTTGCTCCTTCTAGCCTCAATGAAGCCAACTGGATCTTTATATCATCTTCTTGAAGGTTTTGAATTCTGAAATAAAACTCCAATTGTATAATCCAATTGTCTAACTTTTCTGCATTCACCTCACCATTGTACATGGGAAGTTCAAACTTAATGTCCAATTTGAGTAAGGGAGTTTTTATTTTAGGAGTTTTTGAATGAGTATGAACAGTTTTTGTGGTGGAAGTGGAAGATGATGTTGTTTGAGATGATGAGGATGATGAAGATGATGAGGAAGATGATGAAGAAGGTGGAGATGGAGGAGGCTTTCCTCCATTACCATTTGAATCATTATTTTCATATTTTTTATCTTCTAAGCTTCCCTCTCCATCTGGGGACTTAGAACTCTCTCCAGCCATTCTAGTATACCTCTATTCATTGATGAATCTAACCATGTCAGTTAAATCATAGAAATATTTCTTGAATGCTTCCTCTTCTGAAATACCTTCAGTCTCTCTTGCTCCAGACATGATGGTTGGATTCAATCTCATCTTCTAGTACTGCTTGTACCTCCTCAATCTCAATTGAATGTAAAACTTGAGGTGCTTCAAGTGCAACTGGGATTGAAACTTTGTGTGGATATTGTGGCCCTGTGTCTCTCCTTCTTCTGGGCATTACCTTAGGATTTTCAACCAATAGTATCCCTTCTCCTCTCTGCAACTTTAACCTTGTAAGCATCACAATTTTCAACCATTAAAACCCTACTTGCACAAAACTCAAGCAATCAAGCAAATAACTTTTTCTCTAATACCAAATTGATCTATTTTTGAATGTTAGTTTTGTTGTGCTAATCTTAACTTCATAATTAAAAACAATTGCTTATCATTTGCTTCATGTGCATAGGGTTTCATTTATGGTGTTTGTGAATGAACAAGTAAAATTTGTTAATTTTTATGTCAAATTCATGAGAAAAATAGCATGTAAATCAAGTGTTGAATACCAACAAACAAATGTACAACAAACCATCAAAATTAACACTTAACACAGTGTTTTGATAAAGGAGTTCACTCCTCTTGGGCTACATCTCCTCGGTCCAGCTTCCATAGCTTAGGCCTCTATATTAGTTCAAAATGCCAAAAAAATATTGTTTACAATACTCTACTGCTCTTGAAACCTGCTTCAATGTGCTCAGAACATCAAAATCATTTAGGAATAACTTTTTATGAGCCATATTTGGTCGAAATTTGCAAAATTTATGGCAAAAACAGTTTCTCCTAGGAATTCTCCACTAAAACTGGAGGAACTCAAGTTAACTCTGCTAAATCTGGAGTTAGCGCCAAATTTATGGGACCGCCAAAAATGTCGCCAACTTAACTAATCCACAGCTAATTAGGATAAGCATGTTTATTAATGTTAAATTGTAGTTTAGCGCTAATTGCATGCGGTTATGTTAACCGTTGGCCGACAGTTATATAGTAGTGGTCACATGGGAGGAGGCTGGCCCTCTCCTCCCCCAACTGCCAATAGTTATGATAACAAATACATTTTTCACCCGTAGTACTGTAAGAATCACTAGTGTGGTAGAACGGTAAGACGTGGGCATTGTGTAGTGCAGGCCATGGGTTCAACTCTCCGGCCTGCCATAAAAATTTTCTAAAGTGCGCCAATACCCAAGACTTTGGGGAAGGACACATGGCGGCCTCCGGGCTTGCCACATGTCTCCTCTTCATTGGTACTTCCTCCACCAATACGAAACCGCCAACTCGTCACACTATAGACCAACTAGATTCTGCCACTTGGCGAGACACCATTCATCGTTGACCAGCCTGTTGACATGCCTAATCACCTGCGACATCAACAGTATGGACTGCTAACTGTGTAGTGACTATACCTCTTTTTTTCAAAATTCCTCTATTTGGCAAAGCAGATAGAACACGATATATTCCTCATAAGAGCTTTGTTTTGAGTGAAATGAGTTGTGTTGGGATCATATCGCTAATACGGATGTGGTCGTTCAGGTTTTGAGCGATTCTGAGAACTTTAATTTTTGAGCTAAATATTGATCACCTGATCAATGATTAGGATTATTGCATTAAGATCTTGATGTTATATGTATCATGCTAAATTGCACTACAACAAAAAAGGTCACTGGTGAGGGTTGAAAAATGTCACCATAAACTTATTGGTGATGGTCAAAAGAGCCTCGGTCACCAAAAATTGAATGTCACCAAAGGTGGCGTTTCCAAACGTATAAGTGTTATGGTGACAATCAAGGTCCGTCACCAATAATGATTTATAATGACGGATAGTGACTGTCACCATTTCATATGAGAAATGGTGATGAAACTTAGCCTCCGTCACCAAAAACTAACATCACTAATGGTGGCATCGCCAAAAGTATACGTATTGTGGTGACATTCGAGGTCCGTCACGAATAATGATTATAATGACGGATAGTGACCATCACCATTTCATATAAACAACAGTGATTTATTGTAATGGACCTTTCATGATCATCACTATTAATGCATATATATATGGTGATTTTCATTGACCATCACCATTTCATATGAACATCAGTGATTTATGGTGATGGACCTTTCATGGCCGTCACTATTGATCCATATATATGGTGGCGTTAATTGACTGTCACCATTTCATATTTTGGTGAGGATCGAAAAATGTCAACCATAAGCTCATTGGTGATATTCAAAAGAGCCTCCGCCACCAAAAACTAATCGTCATTCCATCTGAATATCAGGGCACGATAGAATCGAACCACCAAACTCCTGCATGTAAAGTAGGTTCTCTTCCATTGAGCTAACACCCTTTAAAGAATTAGACTCACATGAATAGATATAGAGGAATAACAAAAAGATCCATAGAGAATAGGATTAGAGTGGGCAAAATAAATATGAGAAGAAAAATAATAACCAACAATGAAATCTATTAATTGAACATTTTTGAAGTGCATTAAACAGAGATGGAATCCATAGTACATTAAAGTGACATTGGTCAAAGTTGGGATTGGTCAATTTTCGACTATCCGTAGTGCCACCAATCTAATGAACTGTGACAAGAGATGTTTCCATTAATGGATAAGCATGATTAAATCTCATTGTTTCTTGATAACCACTCTCTCTACCTAACAACCATGCATACTTCTAGCCACTGCCCAACATGGACACAAAAGTGAGCATAAACACCAAAATCATAGTACAACCAATCTAATGAACTGTGACAGGAGATGTTCCCATTAATGGAGCAACATGTTTAAAGCTCACATTGTTTCTTGATAACCACTGTGTTATATACCTAGGGGGGATAATATGGGGTACAAAAGGAGGTACCCAAGGTAATAATGTAATAATGGGATGGGCCATAGTAATAATTAAGGTGGTTAACCCATATCGTGTAAGGGACCACAAGTAGTTAGTAATAATGTAATGGGCCCATGGTATTAGTTCGATGGTATGAGGGAACCATGGTAATGATCCATGGTATTGTATGTATGAGGCCTATATAGAGGCTAGAGATTCCACATGGAGAGATGTCAAGGATTATTGTATGAACATGCATATGGCTTGTGGAGTGTTCTCCTTCCTTAAGGAGTGAATATATGGTGTTGCCCTACCTTAAGGGTTTGATATCAATAAAGAAGCATTTCTATATATTTCTATCTTGTTATTATTGGGTATATCTATATTCTCATATATTTTCTGGGTTAGATCTATAACACACTGGCTCCAACTAACAACCATGCATAGTTCTAGCGCATCACTGTAAAACATGGACACAAAGTGAGCATAAATACAAAAAACCCAATATACCTTAATGGAAACAAATAAGAAATCAAAACTTAGTTACAATTAACCAACCATTGAAAGGATAAAAACATGAAAGCAAACGTCTTGATACTTCTCATTAAGGACAAACAAAATCATATCACCTTCAATGATGAATTTAGAAACCCTTTGAGTTCAAAAAATGTTGTTAATACACTTAACTTTAGTTGGTTGGAAGAAATAAGTCAAGGAGGAATTTTAAAATCCACCAGAATTATTTATTCATGGCAAAAAACAAGTTCAATATTAGAGCATTGAAGATAATTGGACTAGAAAATGAAAGACAATATTCAACCAGAAGATATTATCAGAAGAATTAAAAAGGAAAAGAAAAAGAAGATAGGCACATTTTACTTTAGCTGATAGCTAGATCCACATGAGGAACTTCAAATGAGTTTCTCCAAACCCTTCAAATCAAGGGACCCACAACCTATTCACATAAATGATGGTTACAAAGAAAGAAATATTTGACTGTCAGTACTTGTTGCTTGGTCCTATCATAAAAGTGAAATATCAAGAGCATATACCTCTAGTAAAGAATGCTTAGTTTGTCAATTATAATATTTTTGCAATCATTAGGCTATCATCATTAGGCAACTTCATTGCATAAAAAACATCATAGCAAGAATTGTTGGCTTTATCAACAATGTAAACTAAAATTCATGTATTGAAATTTGAAACGAAGAAAATAAAAATTTAATGTATTCATCTTTGGAACATTGATAGATACATGCTCTCACCCAAGAAGCTGAAATTATTGATAATGTTACCTAAAATGGAAAATCAAATATGAGAAAATATATTTCAAAGCAAATATATGAGTATATTTCATCAAAACTAAGCATTGTATGAGTATATTATTACCTAAAACCATATCATAACACTCTTCATCGACTCCAACAAGTAATGAATAATCCATGACATCAATTGACTACAAACACACATTGCACACAATCATGATAATTGACTAGCTCAACAAAAATTTGAAACTAAGATTACAATTATGGTTGATTAAGAAAAACGAAAACTATATTTACCACGAGAAATGAAGTATCATTCCAGACTGCTCTCTCCAAAAGGTGCTTGGATTTATTCCCAAGAAATATTGGAGTAGTTGGCATGGTCTCTAAGAGATTCTGGTCCAAAAGAACTTTGTTGTTGCCTGATGAATCTGCATTGTAACAAGAGCAACCAGAACCTTTGAGGTCATAAACCCATGTTACATTTCTTCCAAACAACAGATTTTCCATTACCATCAATTCATCCTGATCTCTTTGCCACCTTTTTCATTCTTTATAGTGACCTGAAAGATAAGCACATTATGTAGCATGCACACACACAATGAAGGAAACAAAGCCTGGTAAACTCTCTAAGAGTTTGCAAAAGGTAATTGTCAAATATAGAATAAACAATAATATGAGTATCCAACCTGATAAATACCAAGGATCTTTGCCAAACATGTGGGGCTTCCAGAACATAATGAGTCACATAGATATTTGAAATATTCTGAGGAAAACTTCATAAAAGACTCCAATTCTGTCCCGGTGACTCTCTTAATAATAAATATTTCATCCAAGGATTTTTCAAACACCACATTGCTCTTTCTTCCTTGAGGTTCCCATTTCTTGCAACAATTTAGTGACAATCTAAACTCCATCTTTGTTGGACAACACCTTTTCCTAAGGGCATCAAACTGTTTTGCATAATAATGGGTTACCAAATATTTAACTTTTCTAGGAGGACCCTCATCACAAAAGGATATTTTTTCATGTGCCTTTTCTATATAGTGATGAATCTGAACCCCCATTCTCTTTGGAGCCATATGTGTAAATATCCTCATATCCTGAACTTCTCTCTTTGGAAATAATTTTACCCGAGTCTAAGCAACCATCTGACGGCATAAGTGGATTTGAAACAACTCCACCCATACCAAATAAATTTGCACACTCCTTTTCTTTATCCATGTCTATTCCTTTTGCATCTCACTATTAGGTACATTGTCATATAGGGAAGCCTGATATTCTTGTGAGCTTAGTGCATAAGATATTATGCTTTTTGGATCATCATCATAAACAACAATAACCATATCATTGACACTAGTTGGTAAAATCATCTTACCCACTCCATTATCACCTAGAGGACTGACTGATGAGAGAAACATAGGACTATAACTTCTCTAAGGGTCAACTCTAATAGACCCCAATAAATTTTCTTGTAAACTCTTGTTGTAACTTTTTGGTAAATTTGACATAGGAGTCCCAAGGCAGCTTCCAAACTCTTCTGATATATTTAATGATTTTACTGTTGAGCGAGGGATGTTTTACCCCAGCACCTCTATTCCACCTTTATCATGCATTTTTCAAGTAGATTCAAACATCGTCTTGTTTCCTATTGCAATTTGTTGTATTGGATTAAAATCTTTTATGTCTACAAATTCACTGCCACTAGCAATAATAGCCAAAGTGGAAGAACCAACTTCCTAACCTTGTGATGTCATAGATACAGCCCGAGATTTTACCAATTGGCCTTCACCTATCCATGATGCATCTAATGTATTTGGCAGACCATCCAGGATAGGAGAATCCCGCTCTGACAGTTTCTGACAGGTTTCCATATCTTCATCCAAACCATTTGTATTGTCCCTACTCTCAATTGTTTCAAAAGGAATTGTATCAGAAACATTGATGATGGAATTGCATTCACCATTCTCCATACAAAAGTATGAAACATGGTACCATTAGTTATATTGGATGAATCTGTAATGATTGGATCTCCTTCCACATCATCCAAATATTCTGGGTTGTTTTACCTTCTCCCAATTTAATAATTTCCTCTTAATTTAATTTCAATTCACAAGTGCCAATTCCCTCTAAATGGGATGACCTCATTTTTCATTGTTGTCGTTTCTTATTCTATGGAGGTTGATGTGACTACCATCTCTTAGTTCTGGTTGAGATTTGTTGGTTGCGGAGGGGGATCCACCTGCATTGTTGTTTCATTAGTTCCCTCATTTTCCTTGTTTGGGGGGTCTCTTTGATCCACATCTTCCTCATCATCAAAAAGAGTAGGCTTGTGGGATTGCTAGTTATTTGTTTTGAATTGTTTCCCTTTCATCCTATTTGCTAGTTTTTTGGCGAGAGGACAATTGTCTTGTAGGTGTCTGGTTTGGTTACATACACAACATATAAAGGTCATGGTTTTATAATCTAAGATATTTTTCCACTATACCTGTCCACTAATTAACTGTATATGATATAGAAACCCTTGCTTAGGTCGATCTCTACACAAACACTAGCATATGTAAAAAATGCCTGTTATTCTCTCATTGTCTATTTTGATGAAAGATCCCAAAGAATTTCTAATGTCTCCAAGAACTTGATGGTGCCATAAGGTGAGTGGAATATTGGGCATCTTGACCCACATAGGCACTTTTGTTACTTTCATTATTGATGGGTCGAAATATGGAAACCAGGGGGTGGTGAATAACCCAGTTCTACCCCAGAACCACATTCCTTCCTTTAAAATATTCTGATAATATGTTTATGAGGAAGTGTGAACAATGAAGAATCCCTTCGAGCATAAATAGATGTCACATTATGTAGTCCATTTTGGGTAGATCCATAGGTATAGGTCTTCTAGCTTAGGCCAAAATTCGTTAAACTGACATATAACTTCCTCTTCATGGAAATAAGGCAACATGTTATTTACATGTGAGTTATGGATCTCAACCTTTGGATGTTTATCCATCTTTCCCACTATGTAAGGCCTACGCAATATCCCATTAGGAGTTTTGGCCTTAGTGTGTTTTTTACTCCCTCTGACAACTTCTTTGTAGGAGACTAAAGTCCTGGGACCTATTCCTTCGTGAAGTCCCCAAACTAGGGATAGAGTGGAACCATTATTTTTATTGTATTATTTGAGGGTCTTCTTGTTTTGAAGGGGTTTCCCTTTTGATATGAGCCTTTTCTCAGCTATAGGGAGTCCCTCCCGAATCTGTATCTTGTGCTTGACATTATCCACTAAATCCTTGTCATTTACCCATATCATAATGGATCTTCCCTTCAGGGTTTTTATGAAAATATGGAAAGACCTCTCCTCTTTTATGTAGAAGCCCAACTTCTAGTCGATCAGATCTACTCAGATCTAGGGTCCAGAAGGTGGAAGAATATGTATATATGGGCATGCCAAAATGGATCTACATACAGAGGCTTTTTGGGGTTGGATTGAATCCTCTTCGTCCCCCACCAACCCTAATGAGGATGGAAGGAAGCCTATTTTTGATGGATCGACTTTGAACTAGAGATCATGGTGTGAGATAATAATAGGGACAAAAGAATTTAGTAGTTGATACTCCCCTGCACTAGAAAAACAAACTAAGGAAAAGAGAAAAAGAAGTTTTGGCTCTAATGAGCTTATTTCCCTCTTCCATTTCCAATAGCCCATTAAGCAACTCATTAGGCCCAATATCAGTCTCCATGGCTCGGTCTTGGGCACTAAACGAGGTCAGGTTTGTGTGGCATTGGCTCTTCTTGGTCATCTCTTGGCCATGACGATCGGGAGTGATATATTATGACTTTGCGGTGCTTCCAATGCGAGAAACTTCTTGTGCATCCCTTTGTCTATGTTTAGGAGAGCGTTGAGATCTGTGTTTCCCAACCATGATTCCCCCATGAGACTTTGTCTAAGCTCCATATTTGCGTCAGAACGTGGGGTGATTGCTTTGTAGGAAACCTTAATGCTCATAGTGACCATCCTCTTTTCTCCTCTTTCTTTCATTCATGGTATTCCCTTCTGCTGGGCATATTAGGGTTTATTTAATATTTGATTTTTAATATTACAGTTCTTTAATATTTAGTTTAATATTGGTTTTTTTTTTATGTATTTTATGTTTTGTCTTTTATAATGGATTTGTAGTTTTTAATTTCGAATCAGTTACTTCTCTCAAGTTTTCTATTGAAATTTGTGTTGATTGGTTAAAAACATGAAAAGGGCTTGAAACCACCCTTCTACATGGACAAAGCCATGAAAATAATCATATGAATATTATTTCATTAATGTAACAGAGATGAAAGAAATCATATGAACACTAGCTCATTATTGATTGCAACCATGAAAATATAGTACAACATACTTCCTCTAAAAGGGAAACATGAAATTATGCTTGTAATGCCAATAGTTCTTCATTATCCTTATAATGAAATTATTATACATATTTCAAATGAGAGATGACTGATGATAAGATAAACATGTCAACAGTGTATTTAAATTGTGAAGAAACACTTTTTATATTAAATTTTATATTTAAAAATGAATCATCTATATGTGTAATGTTGAAGAAGTTCAATCCATGGAACCATATATAGCCAATTACACCAGTTGCCATGAATTTTCAATCAGCCAAGAAATAAAACTTGAGTAATCTAATGTTCTCCTCAACTAATATGTGTTCATGCTTTCACAAATACTTAAAATAAAATTAAAATAGGATTCCACCAAGAATAATGTTGGTTTCTTACACATCTGCTCTAATTTTTGTAGCATGTGAACAAGAAGAATGGGAGTAGCGGTGCATTTTGCAAAAAATGGTCTGTTAAAAATATGTTTTTGCTCGTACAACATAGTGATTTTGGGCATGCTTTCCAAACAAATGAGAATAAATTTTACAAAACCGAAAGAGGTTTTTCTCCGTAACAAACCCATTTAAAAAAACTCTCTCAATTTTCTAACAACTATCACAGTTTTGTGTTTTGAAGAGAACACTGGACCCTATTTTTCAAGAATTTGTGAGGAAAAATCTCATGGACAGTTGTTGACATGGATGCCACCTCATCAACTTCGACTTTTTGATCCTTATCTCCAGCCATGGCTCCAAAAACAACCTGATATTTAGATGCAGATAGGCTTGGAAATATGTTTATCTGCATGTATTTGAGAGATACACTTTATCACTTTTATTTTTAGAAATTTGTAATTAAGTATGAAAGAAAAACTTGTTAGATTTTATAATTTGCTTATAAAGTAAGGTGATGTAATGTAATAGAGGTTGGGTTCTGAAGACTGCTAGCCTTTGTATTCTTCATATTTTGATTAATTGAGACTATAAGATCATAAATACTTATTCTTTCATGCAAATATTCTTGTGCCAACAATTTCCTGCATGCTTTTATTCTATGTGATTGTTTTTCCTTTTTCTGTTAATTCATTTAATGTTTCAACTTCAGTATTTGAGTAGAGACAAATAAATCAGAATTCCTCACTACTATGTTTTCATAGTACTCAATTATATATCAACCTTGTCCTCTAAAATTGCATTTGGATTCATCTTGTATGCCTAATTGTAGTGGATTGTTTCCTTCCTTCAACTTTTGGCTACAATGGTAAATTGATGTCTATGAAATTGTTGTCTACCTTGCCTTTGTCAATCATTGACCATATAACCAGCGTCTTTCGGATCTTTTTCATTTCATGTGCCTGAATCCATCACCCAATGGATTGTCTTTATTTCCCAACCAAACTCCTTTTTTCAAAACTCCTCACTCTACATATGATCTAGCCATCGTGCTCATCAATATCCAGTCAGTTTTGGCTGAGTTATAGAATGGATCCCCCTTCGAATTGAAAGGGATAACTTTCAGTTCAAAAGATTGGTTAGAGTTTACCTTAGAGTTTTTCCCTAACAACCAATATTTTCTCTGAGTGATAACATTTTGGCGCCATTGCCGAGAAGCGAAAGTGAAATTTTCCCTGGGAGAATGACAAGATCTAGTTCTGATTGCTGATGGTGAACAATGTTCAGACACCATTGAGTAGTGCATCATTCACTTGGTGACTCCATTGTTAGATTCCAAAAGGCAGAACTTTCATGGCAGCTCCATTGTCCGAAGAATTCTGAGCTTGAACTACATATCTAGTTTCCTAATCAATCAAGATGACAGGGTATGTCTCAAATCCTGTTTCTATTGATGGTTTTGAGGAATATTGAGAAAATTTTGATGACGATCAGATTGATACATCTTTTTCAAGGTTTTTACCTATGTATTTACATTCATGTAAATTTTATTTCAAGGATAAAATTCATTTCTTAGAATAATTTGATGTCGAAATTCAGAAAGAAGTTGAAAATTTGGAGGCTCATATTCAGTCCCACATTTTTCACTGTCAAAATTTGCCTTTTGAAAACCATTTCATGCCAAAACAAGGGGATATAGTGTTACCCTATGATTTTCTGATTCAAGAATGTTTTGTTTCTGAACAATAATTGGACAATTCACAATTTGAACAATGGTTTGACATAAAGATGACACAGGAATAGACCAACCATAACAGTCAGATCGCAGAGTGCCTTGAAGATCAACAAATAAACTATTGCATTCATGTCTTTTATGATCTCGTAGCTTCCTAAATGGAGGGTTTTTTTAGCTTGTGCATCTAGCCATATTTTCATTATGGAGACAAGATCCATCATGACCATCCATTTCCCTTACATTTTTCATTTTTCATCTTTCATTTTGCTGAAGCATAATCAAGGAGCTACATTATTTGAGCAACTACTAGACTGGTTACATTGGAATTTTTCTATAATTTAATCCATCAATTCTTACAATAGTTTAGAGTAGGTAGGTGTGATCAATAATCTTGATGGGAAAGCATCTCTTTCAGCATGTACATTTTCAGTTTACTACATTTTTAGTTTCAATTTACAATGTAGTGTACAGTTTAGTTTGGATAACAGTTTGGTTTTCAGTTGCAAAATAAGTGCAGGTTGCAAGTTGCAGTGGTTGAGTTGGGATCAGTCCAATGGATCAAGCCTCTGGTCTATAGGGGTTCTTTCTGTCAACTATGTTCAACAACATCCCCATGAAGCTAGTTGTTATCACAATTTAATTTGTTGGTTTTTAAACGTGTTGACAGTGTCAATGTCAACACAGATTTGTAAAAAACAGTGTTAAAGCAATGACAACGTGAGTGTCAGTGCTGATTTGTAATAAATAGGGTTAAAGCACTAACAACAGGAGTGTTAGCGTTATCATGTGTTTGAAGAAAATAAGAAGGAAAATGCACTAACAACGGGAGTAGCAATGCATTTTTGTAAAAAAATGCTCTGTTAAAACTCTATTTTTCCTGTACAACATAGTAATTTTGGGCACACTTTCCAAACAAATGAGAACAGATTTTACAAAATAGAAATACCCATTAAAAAAAAACATCTCTCGGTATTCTAACAGCTATAACAGTTTTGGAGTTTCGAAGGGATCACTAGACCCTATTTTTTAGGAATTCGTGAGGAAAAAGCTCATGGAAAATTGTTGACTTGGATCCCAACTCATCAAATTCGACTTACTAATCCTTATCTCTAGCCATGACTCCAACAACAATATGATATTTAGATGCAGATACGCTTGGAAAGATGTTTATGTTCATGTATTTGAGGGATACACTTTATCTCTTGTATTTTTAGCAATTTGTAATTAAGTATGGAGGAGAAACTTGTTAAAGTTTCAATTTTCTTATAAAACAAGGCTATGTAATGTAACAGAGGTTGGGTTCTGAAGGCTGTTGGGCTTTGTATTCTTCAGATTTTGATTAATTAAGATTGTAATATCATATGTTTGATGCAAATATTCTTGTGTCATCTATTTCCTGTCTTTTTTTTCTTATATGTGATTATTTTTCCTTTCTCTATTAATTCATTGAATGTTTCAACTTCAATATTTGAGTAGAGACAAATGAATTAGAATTCTTCATTTCTCTATTTCAATACTACTCATATATTTATCACCCTTGTCCTCTAAAACTGCTTTTGGATTCATTTTATATGCCCAGTTGTATTGGATTGTTTCCTTCCTTCAACTTTCAGCTACAATGATAAATTGATGTCTAAGAAATTGTTGTCTACCTTGCCTTTGATAATCATTGACCATATAACCAGATCTTGTAGATCTTTGTTATTTCATGTGCTTGACTCCATCGCCCAATGGATTGTCTTTATTTCCCAACCAAACTCTTTTTTTCGAAACCCCTCACTCTACATATGATCTAGCCATAGAGCTCATCAAATAGCCAGATAGTTTTGGTTGAGTTATAGAAGGGATCCCCCTTCAAATTAAAAGGGCTAGCTTTCAGTTCAAAAGATTGGTTAGAGTTTACCTTAGATTTTTCCCTAACAGCCAGGGTTTCTCTTAGTGATAACACCTTGATAAATGGATTGAAAGGGACTAATAATGGATTGAAATGTATGGACTGGTAAATGAATTCAAATGGTTGATTTCTCAAATGAAGGGGCTCGTAAATATAAATGCACAATCCACATTTAATAAAATTGTTGCCACTTGTAAAAAAATAAAAAAATAATTATAGAAATAATTCTTGATTTTGAAACCAAAAACTATTAAAAAACTTTTCATGTCATCTATTAGATGGTGTATAAGATGAAGAATATTCCTTTAAAATCAAATCTCCTCTAACCATTTAATAAAAAGTCAAAATTCATGTGACCATGCTTTTGAATATTGTGTTTTGTATCTCGAAATATATGTTTTCATTACAATACACATCAAATTTTGAGATACAAAATTATGATACCTTGCAACATTTTACTACCACATAATTACACTTGGAGGCTTACCATATACGGATTTTGTGCCAACATATATTTCACCACCAAATTGGTCATCATTATTTTCCATCAATTGAAAGATAGGGTCTAAAACCTTAGTTCCCTTATGGTGATGAACCAATGACTAATCAGATTAATAGTGAGACCACGACTCAACTCGAATATGCTTATTGATTTTGATACTTCCATAGATAATATATGTTTCTTGAGTCTGGATATATTAATGTGCTAATGTTTCCAGTATCTACTCCAAATGTAACTTGTACTTGGTTTCAAAACCCAGATATCTCGTGACCTTCATTCATGACAATATTTAACAGAATTAACATGTTTTCATCTATTAAAATATCTTCTTTTCACATTGAAAATTGGGCATTTTTCAGAAAATTTGGAGTCATAAAGATTAGATTCAACTTGATATTTGAACTGCACAGTAAATGCGGATGACTGTAAACACTGAATTAAATTGTTGACTAGTACTCCAATCTTGAACGTGGGAAGTGCTTGTCTATAACACTAGATTATTCATTTTCACAAAACTCAAAATTCTCTCGAGTCATTAGATCATACACAAAATTATTCTTTAATTTGCAACTCTGCACAAGATCTTCTCCTCAATAGAGAAATTTTGAGGTCTAAAATGGGTCTCAAAACAAAAATGTACAACCAAAATTAACTTTACAAGAACCAATAGAATTCAAGAAGATGATGTCAACCATGGCGGATGATTCACCATTTTTGAGTAAAAACGTAAAAATATAAAAAAAATAAAAATTAAAAAAACTACTTTTTCAACTCATATTTTCAACTTATCGCCTTATGGTTTTACTCTAAATTCAAGCAAGAGCACTCGTTTGATGCAGAATTTAGTTCCTCATCCAAGGAGTACCCATGGTGCATACTTTCGATGGACCCTACTACACGAAAAATGAGAAACACGTGAAAAACGTGACTGCAATCATGGTTTTTCATGAGTTTCTCATTTTTCGTGTAGCAAGGTCCATCGAAAGTATGCAAAATAGGTACTCATTTCATCCATAAACTATCATGGATATTCCATAGGATAGATTGTCACAATAGATATGATAATATTATATTAAAAATATGAGATTCTACGCTATTACAGTTTTATTTAATTTCTAGATCTGCTAAATTAACTGTGATTAGTGCATGCATGTCAAAGTAAATCAAACATAAAAGTAGAGAATGAAAAAATAAGCTCACACACACATAATACACAATATATTCTCTCTGGGAAACCCTTTCGGGAGAAAACCCAGATGGAAGGTGAGGTTGCTTCGTTATTTTTCTATGTTTGGAAATATGGTTGTAGAGACAAAGAAGTAATGTTTGTGGCCCGTGACTGCTACAGTGCATAGATCCTCTCTATGTGCTCTACCTCCTATCTCTCTTGGCTATCTTTTCTCAACCATGTAACAAAATTCTCTTGAAATGATGGAATGCCTCTTCCTCCTAGTGGCCCGGTTATAACACAGCCTGATAACCTACTAGTGGTTAAGTTTGACTACATCAACTCTTAACAGGAGTTAAAAAATAGACTCTTTTAGAGTCCTTTGCATCAAAAACACATGGATAGCCCCTTTTCTATGACTAATGGGGGTTGACGTGACATCCTCCCAAATTATAGGTGTGAAAACAGGAAGGTCAACTTCTAAGTGGCATAACTTTTGCATACGGACTCTGATTGACATGATGCTTATGTTGTTGGAAATATCTCTATGTGTAGAATAACAAGAAAATATGTTGGGCTTAAGTGACAAATTTTTACACCCAAAAAATTTCATTTGATGCCTCAAAATTCTCCTAGAAGGTTTCAGACTCTGTTTCGCCAAACTGGGGCTCACTGTAAAAACGGTCCCATGAGCTGATTCCTCCACTTTTTCCACTCCAAATGCATCGAGATGGATGAAAAAAAATATAATGATCCAATTCATATCACAACTCACCAGATTTGGAGCCTTTTGGTCCCCAAAACCTTTCACTGAATGAGGTGAGGAAATGTATCCTCCACCTTCTCTCTAGTGTACCATTTAGCTTTGCCTGGAAGTTGACCCTTCAACCTGTTGTACTATGAAACAAACCCCCCATTTATATATAATAATAGCTAATGTTAGACATATAAATGGGGACACTTTTTAATTTTTTTAGTCTTTAGAAAAACAAATCCTAACTCTAAGAAATTCCTTTGAAAACTCTTAGAACAACCGAAGTTTATGATCCTCATCGCAAATCACAAATCACATTTTCCCATGTGATTATTATAAACACCTTAAAGAAATTACGATATGCAATCAAACCTCTCGCTGCGACATACCGATCAAAACCCCTTACAAAATCGCAATTGCATTTCGCAGGAGTCGCAAGTAAATAAGACCTGCCAGTATGTCATTCGTTAACTATTTATGAAATGCGATGTTACGATATTTGCAATCGAATTTTTCATTATAAGCAGGTAATGCTATATAACATCGTTTTAAAAACTGTGATGCAGGAATAAAACAGTAAGTGTGGGAAGTAACTGTGTTTTAATATAATAACAAAAGGTTTGACAGGGTAATTAATGTTTAGTGGCCCAAGGAGAGGTAATGATTTTTCAAGTTATGGATAGTTATCGTTGAGTATCTCATTTGAAATCGTCCCACGATTCAAAGTCATTTCACAAAGCTTTTAGCCTTAACTACCCAATATTGTCTGCGCTGATATATCTCATCCATTTCAGGCAAGCTACAAAAGACATGTCATTGTGGAAGGTGATGCAGAAACAGAAAAAGCAATGCATTACAAAGTCCAAGCTATCAGAAATGTCTCCTATATTCTTTGATATAGTCGGCAGCGCCAATGGGGGAGCAACAACTTGGAAGGTTATATACAATAGACTTGAGGGTGACTGTCCCAAGATTACTATCACAAAAGCGACGACTAAATCAATAAGACCTTTGGGACACCAATTCAAGGATGTTGCATGTTATTTCATTCATAGAATAGGAGCGAGAGCAAAAATCCTCCCATACACTGATATGATTAGGTGGGTGGTGGAAAAACTCACCATTGAAGATAGGGAATTCAGGAACTCGAGAATGGAACTCCTGTGGTCATTCAAACCAGAAGACCTGAAGTAAATGTACCATATACCTGACCCTCAGGATATATATGATAAAACATACGTGGCCAACTTCTCAAAGAAGAACGAAGAACCCTTCAAGATGATCTAGGGCTGAAAGGTACTCGAGAACAAGTTCAAATTTGATAAAACAAGTATGTATCCTATAGCCTCTTTGGAAAACCCCTACAACTATGCAACTGCTATTTTATGTAGACTATACGGGTCACCTAATAATGCTAAGTTTTCTATAGAATGGATTCCTTTGATTGATGCCTGTGTTAATTCCCACATCATGAATTGGGCCACCATCCTATCCAATAACCTAGCCACTGACATCACTGAATATCGTCAGAAGAGATCCTCCTCTCCAGAGAACCTTCCTCCATTCTATTTTAGTGCCTACATTATGGATGCCATCTATTTCTGCACTAAATTTCCAATCATGGGTTGGAAATGGCCCTTGCAAGACCCCTACCCTATCCATCTCAACCATAAAGAAATTTGGGAATCCCATTATATACCCCATTTCTATAAAATATTCCATGTTGTTGTTTTGCCATTGCATCAATCCATTTTCAATAAGAAAGCTCCCAATTTTTTCCAAGAAGCCACTACAGACCTTCCAGCTATCGGAAAATATTTTGTTGAAGAATGGTTCACCTACATTAGGGTTTTTGGTAGTACAGCAGACCCACATGTCCTCCCTTTGTATGTCTCTAATAAATTGTTAGCAATAGATATAGCCCACCAGACTGTGGGAAAAGGCTTGACCAAATTTTTGAAAGAAAACAAGAAGTTATTATGGCCATATTTTCCTATTAGGTGTAGTTCCTTTTCATTAGCAAATTTTAATCATGCGATAAACGAGTCAATAAGTCTGGAAAGCCTTAGGCTCCATACTTTTCCCAAAAGGAAATTTGATCCAGACAAGATAGCACATAACATCACTAATGTAGTAAAGATCAAGCCTTATAACCATGAGGCTAATTATTTTGAAGACATTTTACAGTCGGCTTAATCCATCAAACAATCGCTCGAATGGGAAAAGACCAATCTAAGTCCTGAATATTTTGAGAGCCTTCAGGAGTTCATAAACAAAAGGCTCGAGATAATCCCACTACATTTGTTAAAATTCAAGGACAAGCCTACGCCCAGTGTGACTATCAACAGCAAGGGACCTGATTCTCACATAGTCTCAAGTAGATACATGGACAACACTGGATACAGGGAAGGCCCAAGACACTGAGAATACAGCAGAATATAGCAAGAATTCAGCCGAAAATAAGGGTATGAGTGCCCCACTTAAAATATCAGTTTAGGCATCAAAAGCAACAGTTTGGAGCAGGAGTGGGATCAATTCAATAAGAAATTACAAGACACTCCCAAGACAACATATACCCAGGAAACTACGGAGTATCAAACTCCTTTGCATGTTCAGAAAAATACAGAGTCTAAACCAATGGATGAGCAAGTGACAACGTCTTAGCAGACCGAAATCATCCCCGCTCTACCCACATCGGAAATTGTCTTGAAGGTGACCGAGATCCCTCCTCTTGATGTGTTCTACAGCCCATTGCACAAGGTTGTAGTAAGAAGACAGAGGAAAAGGAGAAGGATAGAAACACCCGAACTCCCACCTGGGAATAAATGGACATAGTTTGGAAGTTCATCCCTTCCAACTGAGCTAAAAACTTGACTATATTGTCATATTTTACATGAGTGTATGCAACTACCACCATGGAAAAAGCTACTGAAATATCTGTTTTGTTGAAGGAAAAGGAAGAGAATATTGCACAGCTCAAGCAACAGCTCGAAATAGAGAAAGCAAGTGTGAACAGACAGGCCGCTGAGCAGCTGGCCCAATTGCAACAAAGCATGGAGGTGCTGAAAATAAGCTACGAAGAAGACATATCAGCCAAAAACATGCAACTCCAACACTTGTAGCAAGCCATGGAAAGATATAAGGATGTTCCTATTGTCGAGGAATTCATCAAAGAGGTGCTAGAGCTTAATTCTCTCTTATTAAAACAACAAGAACAATTTTTCCAAAAGATGTCACATATCACTCCTTATCTGATCACTAGTGACCAGCTAACGGATAAAGTGATTGACCAGAGAACTGAGTTTACTGATCTAAACACAAGAATCTCAGAGTTCATCGAATGGCAAGAAACAGAAGAGGGAAGGAAATTTAATCTGCCTGAGATCAAGGAGACACACAAGGAAATTCTTTTCACAGATTGGGATGCAAGGATCAAACAAGCTAAACTAGCAGTGGCAAGAGCGGTCGGGGTGTCAAAGAACATAGTAAAGGTGGTAAACCATACTTTGTTTTCCACCAACCTGGTGAAAGAAGGCAACCCAAAAGAACTACCCGATCTAAATGACTTGCATAACAGATGGAAGGAAAGAGCGGAAACTCAAAGGGAAGCAATCGCAAAATTAGCAAAGACTAATTGGGAGTCGTATTGGCAATACCTCATCAAGCCACACAGTCAAATCATGACACTTAACTTCTCTCTCCATTCAACACAATGGATGCTACCACCTCTCAAAGATGCAGTTTTCGTAGGATAGGTCAGAACACTGTTTCGGGCACCTCCTCAAGTCAAACCGATGGCCGATATATGTGATTTGAAGGAAAAGATGGCAGACAACAAATCATCATCATAACCTCTACTCATCAAGTCACTTTTTATGTTTGAGTTAGTTAACTAGTTAGGAGGAAGGTTGTTTGAAACCTCCTCAAATTTTTGTATAATATATTTTTGAACATTAGTTGTAATAACATTCATACCTTTCTCGTGCATTTAGAGAAGGGTCCAGAATTTTATCAAAAACATTTGCAAAGAATGCACTATTGTAAGTTTGTGAATGCTTAGGTGAAATTATGGAACATGATCGTTTCTTTTAAATATTAGACTACTTTTCTTTGTTAATGCACTTTTGTATACTTGGACGATAATGTGATCTGAAGAAAGGAGTTGATCTATGTCATTAGTCAAATGAGCAGAACTTCACATATATGGTACTTCTATCTTATATGATTAGCCCTGTTTATGTTTAATTAGTGACAACACTTTATTTTCACGAATTGTATATGAAATATGTTTTTTTTGTTAAGCATTAATTGCACTATTATATGATGCCTAGCTGAGATGATTTATTTTCATATATATATATATATATATATATATATCTATATCTATATATATATATATATATATACATATATACATATATACATATATATATATACATATATACATATATAGATATATATATATATATATATATGTATATATGTATATATGTATATATATATATATATATATATATATATATATATATATATATATATATATATATATATATATATATATATATATATATATATATATATATATATATATCATCACATATGCGATATAGTTCATACATTTCTTTGACTAACTATTTAGTCAAAGAAATTATCTTTATACGTTATCATCTCTATTTTATGCGTGATTGATTTTTATTATCACATGTCAAGCAAATATCTTTGTAGTTCGCATATTACACAGAAATACACGGGTTTATATTAGATTAAGTTAGCTATAGAATTGCATGATATATTAGGTCATTTAAGTTATCATTATTCTATTTCAATCACTCTTAAACCACCCACTCTCATTTTAAAACCCATACTGGGAAACTGGTCCCATTATCCCCAGTCGGAGCTACCACTTTAAATGAAAAAGGAGTTGTCTTAAGGTCCGACTGGGTGGTTATCCCCCATGTTGGAGCAGCAGAAATCTGAGACCTCAACATTTTGGCACTAAAAGGAGGACTGTCCAACTATGAATGACATATAAACCTAAATATCAATCGAAAAACATTCATAAGAGTCAAAACCCCCCGCCACTTCTACACCTTCTAGATCTCGTTCAAAATCTCCAAACCAGAAATCTGAAGTTGTAGAAACATCTCCCTTGTCTCCTGAAGTACTAAGACAACTACTTTCTCCAGATTACACTCCCAAGTCTCTCGAATTCCATTCTTTGATACAGAAATTGGAACATATATCCATTTCTGTCAAGAAACCAGAGAGGCCCGAAGCTTTTGAAGAAAGTGTTACTTCCTTATTACGAGATATTAGTGTATTAACTAGATTGCAAAGTGAAAGACTTGAAGTAACTCCTTTTGAGTTTCCCATCCCTCCACAACATAGGAAAGTTATCATATCAAGATCTGAATCGAATACCATCGAGATCACATCACCCTTCCATCCATTCACTTCTCCATCCATTTCTACTCAATCCACTGCTTCCCAACTATCCACTTCTCCAACTAGTACTTCCACTAGTAGTACTAGCCTAGTAGTAAGTTTTTTGCCTTATAACTACTTCTGGACCAGCCTTCCCATTTTCCTAGCCTCCAACTCAAGCTATGGCCAATCAACCCTCTCAACCTTGGACAAATCCTGGTGTTGTTTTGGTTGTAATCCAAATGCTCTCCCAGCAAGCCCAGAAAAATGGTTACCTAAGTACAATCCTGATGATGGTCTTCCAGATGAAGAACATCTAAATAACTTTATGTTAGCCATGAACCTTAATGGAGTTGCACATGAAGATCTTGTGATTAGATTGTTTCCTTATATCTTCCAAGGATCTGCTGGGTCTTGGTATTTTTTCCTTCCAACAAGTTCAATAAGAGACTGGGATACTTTTCAAGAAGTATTTCTTGCAAAATTTGGTGATGACAGGACCATTGCATCCTTAATTGATGATCTTTCTAATTTAAAAGCAAATTCAAATGAAAGGATCAAAGACTTCAACTCGAGATTTAACAAGTTACTAAACAAAATCCCAGTTGCCTCAAGACCTATAGTAGATGTACAAATAGAATGGTACATATCCTCTCTTCCTTCTAATATTGCAATTTTTGTAGATAGAGCCAATAAGGCTACCCTTGTAGAAAACATGAAAGAAGCCATGTCTGTAGAAAGAAGGATTATAGCTTTAGAAAATAGATCACATACAGATGAAAGGAAGTCAAAGAAAGTAACATTTAAGGATGATTCAAAAAAGAAAACTTCAAAGGAACCTTTCGATCTTGAAGGCCTTTAGAAAGTGTTAAAAACCATATCCAATGAAATGGTCGAAATCAAGAAGCAGGCCGCAGAATCCTCTACTCCCAAGAAACCTTTTCTCTCATTTAAACGAAACCCTTCTTCTACACTGCAACCACCGAATATTATTTCAAATTTTGAATCTGATGAAGAAACAAAAGAAGACTCACCGGCTGAAGAGGAAGTCGAAACGGAAGAAGAAGTTGAATTAAGTGGAATGTGGGATTTCATTCTTCCAACTGAATAAGAAGCACACGCTATGCCAATAACTACAAGAAGTAAAAACTCTCCTGATATGTCTATAACAAATCAGAGACAGAAAACTGCTACTACTGTAAAGGGGAAAACAATAAGTAAGAATTCTAATACTAGTCAAACTGATCCTATTCCACTAGATCCTCCAAATGCTTCCAAAATATTGGTAATCTCAGATACATTGGGATATAACATAGTCAAAGATATGAAAAAGATGAGAGAAAACATTTCATTACATGAACTCACTAAACTCAATCAACAAAAGAAAATTCTATTAAGACAATTAAAAACAATTCTTGTATCCCCTCTATTATTTGTTGTAGTTACTCAAGCTGCCTACGATATGGGAAAACCTCCCTCATCTTTAAACAAAGTAAATCCGGCATATTTAGTCCGGATAGATGATGGGTCTATCTCTCATACACCTCCATTTCTTCTTACTTATGAGATTTTCAACAGAAATATCCATAATTGCCTTGTTCATTCAGGCGCCTTTTCAAACATTATGCCAAGGACCGTGTGCACCAAATTGAATATTACACCTAAAAAATATGCACTACACTTCAATTGGACAAGACAAAAGTAGAAGTACTTGGAGAAATAATAGCAATTTCAATTAGGCTTTCCTCTAATCCAAAAGTTTCGCAGATAATTGATATTCTAGTGGTTGATATCCACGAATTTTATGGTTTAATTCTAAGTAGGGATTGGTCTGAAAATTTGCACAGATACTTCGCAACTGATTGGTCTAACAGGTGGCTACCACACAACGGTAAACCAAATCAAATCAGATTAGACCGAGAGAAGTTCATGAAATACACAGTCACTGATCTCGAGGGAAGCAATGAACCTGTTGCCTTCACCAATAATATCATTGGTAATTACTCAGTTGAGTCATTTTTGGGATCTTTTAATGCTCAAAGGTCCCCCTTTCCGAATGATGTTGTAGTGTCTCAAATAGAGAATTTTTCACAAACAAATGCTTCAAAGTGTGTAAATATAGTAGATAAAATTTTAGATAATTCATTATTTTGGACTCTTTATTTTGATGGTTCCAAATCTGAAGATGGTGCAGGTGCAGGATGTATTTTAATCAACCCACAAGGAGAGAAAACCATGTTAGCCTGTAGACTTGAATTTCAATGCACTAACAATACCACGGAATATGAAGCATTGATTCAAGGGTTGTATAAATCCATTGGCCTTAATGTCAAATATTTGAAATTATATGGGGATTCTGAAATAATCGTTAAAAAAGTAAGAAATACAATTCATTGTGTGTACGGGCACCTTAAACATTATCAATATCTTTCTTAAAATCTTACTGCTCATTTCACGGCTTTTAACATTTCCTCAGTTCCTAGATTGAAAAACGCAAGCGCCAATTTACTTGCTAGTGTGGCATCCAAGCTTATACCTTCAAAAGAATTTACTCCAGATAGACTTTCAATAGAGTTAGCTTTTAGGCCGTCCATTCCCGATAATGTGACAAATTGGATAGTGTTTAATAATGATGCGGATATCATCAATTTCCTTACATCAGAAGGGTCTTATGAGGAACAAATCATATATAAACATGAGCATGATCTGCAAATCAACCATAAACAAGATCAAAACCCAATTCCGAAGTCTGTAGTTAAAATGGAAGATCTCTATGATTTAAAGGATATATTCAATAAGACTACCAACTCCAAAACTCAGAGTTCCACTTTGAGATTTGAAGTAGTAAACCTAGGTTCAACTGAAAAACCTCAAAATGTCAACCTAGGTCTTGGTTTATCATCTGAATAAAGGATATTATTCATTAAGTTGTTAAAAACATATAAAGGTGTCTTTGCCTAGGATTATGCAGATCTCAAGACCTACGATACCTCTGTAATTCAACATACCATACCAATGACTTCAAATGAAAAGCTAGTACAACAGAAGCTTAGGAAAATTCACCCAAACCTTGAAAGTCAAATCAAATCTGAATTGAACAAGCTTCTCAAAGCCAAAATAATCTTTCCTGTTAGACACTCAAAGTGGGTATCAAATATGGTCCATGTGAGGAAAAAGAACGGTGATATTAGGATTTGTATTGATTTTAGAAATCTAAATAGAGCTTGTCAAAGGATAACTTTCCTCTGCCTACTATGGAGCAAATATTGCAATCAGTTGTAGGTTCTGAATTAATGTCTTTTCTAGATGGATTTTCAGGATACAATCAAATTCTTGTACATCCAGATGACAGATTGAAGACAACATTCAGGACCAAGTGGGGGACATACGCTTATCAGAAGATGCCTTTCAGACTCATAAATGCAGGTGCTATGGATATTGCTTTCAAAGGTCTAATTAATAAATCGGTTGTTATTTACCTAGATGACATCATAGTCTATTCTAAGGGTAGAAACAATCATTTAAATGACCTAAAGAACATTTTTGAAAGATGTAAGAAATATTGCATTTCCTTAAATCCCAAAAAACCTTATTTTGCTTTACCAGAAGGCAAACTCCTTGGATTTATAGTGTCCAAGAAAGGGATTTACATTGATCCTGATAGAGTCCAAGAGATTGAAAAAATTCATCTCCCACATAACAAAAAGACCATGCAATCGTTTTTATTCCAAATTAATTTTGTAAAAAGAATTGTTCCAGATTTTTCACAGATTGTCCTACCCCTTCAAGCAATGATAAGAAAAAACAAAGTCTTCAAGTGGGGTAAAGATGAAAAAGAGTCATTTGAGTTGATTAAAAAAACCATTATCAATGCTCCTTCTTTAACAACTCCTGACTTTCTCAAACCTTTTGTGTTATACACTTTTTCATCCGATACATCATATGCAACAGTTTTAACACAGCTGAATGATCAAAATATCAAGGCACCCATCTCTTTTTTCAATTCTAATTTGCAAGGTGCCGAGTTAAATTATTCAGCTGTTGAGAAACAAGACTTTGTTGTTTTTAAAACCCTGAAACATTTCAAATCTTTTCTTCTTAAAACCTATACAAAAATAGTAGTACCTTACCCTGCAATAAAGCAATTATTGGTTCAAAGAGAAGTAGGGGAGAAAAGAGACAATTGGGTTACTACCCTTCAAGAGTACGATGTAAAAATATGGCCAGCTAAAATTGTTAGGGGCCAAGGTTTTTGTAGGATGTTAACTGGAGCTTCCCACTTATCAGCAGAGGAAGACCAAGGTAATGAATTGTGAATATCAAAGGTAAGCCTCAATGATGCACAATCGCAATATGCTTATTTGAAGTTTTATTTGAAGAATGGATATGCTCCTATGCATCTCAATTATAAAACAAAGTGTGCTTTAAGGTTGAAATCAAATAAGTATGAATTAATAAATGATGTATTGTTTAGGAGAAATTATGATTCGATATTGTTAAGATGCCTAGAAAAACCTAAAGCTGAAAAGGTCATGTAGGAATTACACGATGGACCAGCTGGAGGACATTTTGGAGGGAACACCACAGCTCATAAAATCCTCCATGCATGTTATTATTGGCCAATACTATTCAAAGATGCGCATGAATATGCAAGAAAATGTAAAACTTGTCAAACTGCAGCCGAAAGAGAAAAGAAGCCAGCATTCCCTTTGTAACTAGTGAGCATCCAACAACCATTCGAACAATGGGGATTAGGTATAATTGATGAGATTTTTCCTAACTCTTCCAAGCAGCACAAATACATCCTTACAACTATTGATTATTTTACAAAATGGGTAGAAGTTATCCCCCTAAAGATAGCTAATACAGAAATTATTACGGATTTCATTTATCAGTACATAATTACCAGCTTTGGCTTACCCACAACGTTAATGTTTGATAATGCATATTATTTATCTGGAAATACAACGGTAGAATTTTCTTTGAAGTGAGGATTTAAATTAAAGTATTCAACCAACTATTATCCACAAGGTAATGGATTAACAGAATCGACAAACAAAAACCTCATCAGAATCATCAAAAGGACTATTGACAAAAATCATAGGAATTGGCACAAAGCATTGACATTTTCTCTTTGGGCAAACAAAATTACACAAAAGGCCTCCATTGGTTCTTCTTCTTTTGCTTTAGTTTATGGAAAAGAAGTTGTTCTCCCCACAAACATAGCAATTCCATCTCTCTCCCTATTGCAATTCACCGATGAAAACCCTTCCTCCTCTCTCCAAGCAAGACAATTCCAGATTAAACTCGAGGAAGAACGAGAAAAGGCTAAAGCAACCCACTTCCATCATCAACAATTAGTCAAAGCCTCTTTTCATACAACCTCTACCAGTCATAAAACTTTTGAATTAGGTGATCTCGTTTTGAAATGGGACAAAGCACACGTGGAAAAAGATAAACATACCAAATTCCAAAGACTATGGCTTGGCCCTTCCCAAGTCATTGAGAAAATTGGTCAATCAACATTTATTTTACAAGACTTATCAACACGGATAGATTCCTTTCTCGTTAATGGGAAAATTCTCAAAAAATAATTTTCCTAGAAGATAACCTCTTCTAATTTTGTATCATATCCCCTTTAAAACTCTTAGGAAAATAAAGATTAAGTAGTATTTACTCTTGGTTTTTTCAAAATAAAATCTTTGATAATATTTTTGACTTTTTGCTTCTATAAGTAGGAAAAGTTAAAGAAATAATTATGACATTTGAGTATCAAAGTAATCTTGATTTCTTTGGAAAAACTTGATCTTGCTGAAACATTTATTCTATGAACAAACTCTTACCTTTACAAAGTATATATGTGTTGTTATCAATCAAGAAAAGAATCTTTAACCTAGTAAGGACTTTCTACATATGAGTATCTTAAAACTCTATCATTATCATCCAAAACTCTTAAATGAGCCAATGATTCACCCCATCTGATAATTTTTTTTTTTTTCAAAGTGTAATTCTAAAATATAAAATACTTAGAAGATAATAAGTCTCATTACGAGCTTGTTTACCATGATCATAGCGAAATAATTAAACTGATATTACCAAAACTTCATACAAAAACAGGGTAATAGTCAATGATCAAATCAATCAAAGGTAAAGGGGTCTCATCAAAAGCCAGCTTGTTCAGTTTAGTTACAACCAGCGAGAGGAATTGTCATTATTAGGTTACCAAGCTTAGACAATGTCTTTTAAGAAACTTAAAAGAAATGGTTATATAAAAAAGAAAAAGGACAAGCTCCAAATGATATTGGAAGCAAGTGAATATCATTTTGAATTTTGAAGATTGCTTCAGATGGGACAATGAATCATTGTTGGTAAAAAGATAACCCTGTCGAGGCTCTGAAGGCCTGCCAGTAGCAGAGGCTCTATCTGTGATAAATGAGTAAAAACCAAAAACTACTCTGTAGAAGACACGTGCTATATCTCTTTAAATCTTAATATTGACTGGTGAAGGCGTTTGTATTTTTATCACTACAAAGGGTAAATTAGTTGAATAAATAGACTAAGTGATTATGATTCTAGAGAAATGTTGTTTACTTTATAACTCATGTAATTATTATTCCTATAACTCTTCTTACTATGAAAGTTCTAGAAATTTCAGAAAACCAATCAGAGATAACTGGTTCTCCCAAGTGAATTGCCAATTGTTGTACTATGAAACAACCCCCCATTTATATATAGTAATAGCTAATGTTAGACATATAAATGGGGACCCTTTTTAATTTTTTTAGTCTTTAAAAAAATAAATCCCAACTCTAAGAAATTGCCTTGAAAACTCTTAGAACAATCGAAGTTTAGGATCCTCATCGCAAATCGCAAATCGCATTTTCCCATGTGACTATTAGAAACACCTTAAAGAAATTGCGATATGCGATCAAACCTCCCGCTGCGACATACCGGTAAAAACCCCTTAAGAAATCGCAATTGCATTTCGCAGGAGTCGCAGGTAAATAAGACTGCCACTATGTCATCCATTAACGATTTACGAAATGCGATATTCACAATCACATTTCGAATTATAAGCGGGTTACACTATATAACATCGTTTTAAAAATTGTGATGCGTGAATGAAGCAGCAAGTGTGGAAAGTAACTGTTTTTTAATATAATAATGAACGGTTTGACAAGGTAATTAATGTTTAACGGGCTAAGGAGAGGTAAGATTTTTCAAGTTATGACTAGTTAATGCTGAGTATCTCATTTGAAATCCTCCCACTATTCAAAGTCATTTCACAAAGCTTTCAACCTTAATTGCCAAATATTTTTTGCGCTGATATATCTCATCTATTTCAAGCAAGCTACAAAAGATATGTCATTGCGAAAGGTCATGCTAACACAGAAAAAGCAAAGCATTATAGAGTCCGAGCTATCAGAAATGTCTCCTATATTCTCTGATAGGGTCTGCAGTGCCGATGGGGGAGAAACAACTTAGGAGGTTATATACAATAGGCTTGAGGATGAGCATCCAAAGATTAACGTCACAAATGCAACGACTAACTCAATAAGACCTTCGGGACTCCAATTCAATGATGTTGCCTATTCTTTCCTTCATAGAATAGAAGCGAAAGCAAAAATCCTCCCATACACTGATATGATTAGGTGGGTGGTGGAAAAACTCACCGTTGAAGATAAGCAATTCGGGAACTCGAGAATGGAACTCACGGGGTCATTCAAAGCAGAAGATCTAAAGCAAATGTACCATATACCTGACCCTCAGGATATATATGATAAAACATACGTGGCCAACTTCAGAAAGAAGAATGAAGAACCCTTCAAGATGATCTAGGGCTAGAGGGTACTGGAGAACAAGTTCAAATTTGATAAAATGGGTATGTATCCTGTAGCCTCTTTGGCAAACCCCTACAACTATGTAGCTGCTATGTTATGTAGACTATACGGGTTACTTAATAATGTTAAGTTTTCCATAGAATGGATTCCATTAATTGATGCATGTGTTAATTCCCACATCATGAATTAGGCCACCATCCTATCTGATAACCTAACCACTATCATCACTGAATATCGTTAGAATAAATCATCCTCTCCAGAGAACCTTCCTCCATTCTATTTTAGTGCCTACATTATGGATGCCATCTATTTCTGCACTAAATTTCCAATCATGGGCTGGAAATGGACCTTGCAGGATCCCTACACTATCCATCTCATCCATAAACAAAGTTGGGAATCCCATTATATACCCCATTTCTATAAAATATGCCATGCTATTTTCTTGCCATTGCATCAATTAATTTTCAATAAGAAAGCCCCCGGGTTTTCCTAAGAAGCCATTACAGACCTTCTGGCTGTCGACAAATAATTTGTTGAAGAATGGTTCACCTACATTAGGGTTTTTGGTAGTACAATAGACCCACATGTCCTCCCTTTTTATGTCTCTGATAAATTGTTAGCAAGAGAAATGACCCATTAGACCATGGGAAAAGGCTTGACCAAAGTTCTGAAAGAAAACAATTAATTATTATGGCCATCTTTTCCTATTAGGTGTAGTTCCTTTTCATTAGCAAATTTTAATCATGCGATAAAGGAGTCAATATGCCTGGAAAGCCTCAGGCTCCATACTTTTCCCAAAAGGAAATTTGATCAAGACAAGATAGCACATAACATCACTGCTGCAGTAAAGATCAAGCCTTATAACCATGAGGCTAATGATTTTGCAAACCTTTTACAGTCAGCTCAATCCTTCGAAAAATCGCTTGAATGGGAAAAGACCAATCTAAGTCCTGAAGATTTTGAGAGCTTTCATGAGTTCAGAAACAAAAGGCTCGAGGTAATCCCATTACACTTGTTAAAAATTGAGGACAAGCCTACGCCCAGTGTGATTTTCAACAACGAGGGACCTGATTCTCACATAGGGTCTCAAGTAGATACAGGGAAAACACTGGATATAGGGAAGGCCCAAGACACAGAGAATACAACGGAATCTAGTAGGAAGTCAGCTAAAAAGCAAGGTATGAGCACCCCACTTATAGATATCGATTCAGACATCAAAAGCAGCAGTTTGGAGCAGGAGTGGGATCAATTCAATAACAAATTACAAGACACTCCAAAGACAACATATACCCAGGAAACTACGGAGTATCAAACTCCTCTGCATGTTCAGAAGAATATATATTCTGAACCAATGGATGAGCAAGCGACAACGTCTCAACAGACTGAAATCATCCCCACTCTGCCCACATCGGAAACTGTCTTGAAGGTGACCGAGATCCCTCCTCTTGATGTGTTCTACAACCCGTTGCACAATGATGTAGTAAGAAGACAGAGGAAAAGGAGAAGGATAGAAACACCCGAACTCCCACCTGGGAACCAATGGACATAATTCGGAAGGACATCCCTTCCAACCCAGCTGAAAACTTGACTAGATTGTCATAGTTTAGAGGAGCATATGCAATTTCCACCATGGAAAAAGCTATCGAAATATCTGTTTTTTTTAAGGAAAAGGAAGAGAAGATTTCACAGCTCGAGCAACAGCTCGAAACAGAGAAGGCAAGTGTGAACAGGCAGGCCGTTGAGCAGCTGGCTCAATTGCAACAAAGCATGGAGGTGTTGAAGATAAGCCACGAAGAAGACATATCAACCAAAAACATGCAACTCCAAGACTTGTAGCAAGCCATGGAAAGATATGAGTATGTTCCTATTGTTGAGGAATTCATCAAAGAGGTGCTAGAGCTTAATTCTCTCTTATTAAAAAAAAAAGAACAATTTTTCCAAAAGATGTCACATATCGCTCCTTATCTGATCACTAGTGACCAACTAACGGATAAAGCGATTGACTAGAGAACTAAGTTTACTGATGTAAACACAAGAATCTCAGAGTTCATTGAATGGCAAGAAACAGAAGAGGGAAGGAAATTTAATCTACCTGAGATCGAGGAGACACACAAGGAAATTCTTTTCATGGATTGGGATGCAAGGATCTAACAAGCCGAACTAGCATTGACAAGAGCGGTCAGGGTGTCAAAGAACATAGTAAAAGTGGCAAACCAAAGTTTGTTTGCCACCAACCTGGTGAAAGAAGGAAAACCGAAAGAATTGCCCGATCTAAATGACTTGCATAACAGATTGAAGGAAAGAGCGGAAACTCAAAGGGAAGAAATGGAAAAATTAGCAAAGACTAATTGGGAGTCGTATTAGCAATACCTCATCAAGCCACACAGTCAAATAATGACCCTTAACTTCTCTCTCCATTCAACACAACAGGTGTTTCCACCTCTCAAAGATGCAGTTTTCGCAAGACAGGTCAGAACACAGTTTGGGGCGCCTCCTCAAGTCAAACTGATTGCTGATATATGCGATTTGAAGGACAAGCTGGCAGACAAAAAATCATCATCATAGCCTCTGCTCATCAAAACATTTACAAAGAATGCACTATTGTAAGTTTGTGAATGTTTTGGTGAAATTATGGAACACGATCGTTTCTTTTAAATATCAGACTACTTTCCTTTGTTGATGCACTTTTGTATACTTGGAAGATAATTTGATCTGAAGAAAGGAGTTGTTCTATTTCATTAGTCAAATGAGCAGAACTTCACATATATGGTACTTCTATATTATAGGATTGGCCCTGTTTATGTTTAATTAGTGACAACACTTTATTTTCATGAATTGTATATGAGATATGTTTTTTTTGTTAAGCATTAATTGCACTATTGTATGATGCCTAGCTGAGATTATTTATTTTCATATATATATATATATATATATATATATATATATATATATATATATATATATATATATATATATATATATATATATATATATATATATATATATATATATATATATATATATATATATATATCATCACATATGCGATATAGTTTATACATTTCTTTGACTAACTATTTAGTCAAAGAAATTATCTTTACACGTTATCATCTCTATTTTATGCGTGATTGATTTTTATTATCACATGTCAAGCAGATATCTTTGTAGATCACATATTACACAGAAATACCTAGGTTTATATTAGATTAAGTTAGCTAGAGATTTGCATGAGAGAATAGGTCATTTATGTTATCATTATTCTATTTAAATCACTCTTAAACCACCCACTCTCATTTTAAAACCCATACTGGGAAACTGGTCCCATTATCCCCAATCGGAGCCACCACTTTAAACGAAAAAGGAGTTGTCTTAAGGTCCGGACCGGGTGGTTATCCCCCATGTTGGAGTAGCATAAATCTGAGACCTCAACATTTTGGCGCTAAAAGGGGGGCCATCCAACTATGAATGACATATAAACCTAAAGATCAATCAAAAAACATTCATAAGAGTCAAAACACCCCTGCCAATTCTACACCTTCTAGATCTCGTTCAAAATCTCCAAATCATGAATCTAAAGTTGTAGAAACATCTCCCTCATCTCCTGAAGTAGTAAGACAACCAATTTCTCTAGATTACACCCCCAAGTCTCTCGAAGTCCATTCTTTGATATAGAAATTGGAACATATATCCATTTCCGCCAAGAAACTAGAGAGGCCCGAAGCTTTTGAAGAAAGTGTTACTTCCTTATTATGAGATACTGGTGTATTAACTAGATTCCAAAATGAAAGGCTTGGAGTAACTCCTTTTGAGTTTCCCATCCCTCCACGACGTAAGAAAGTTATCACATCAAGATCTGAATCGAATACCATCGAGATCACATCACCCTTCCATCCATTCACTTCTCCATCTATTTTTACTCAATCCACTGCTTCCCAACTATCCACTTCTCCAACTAGTACTTCCACTAGTAGTACTAATCCAGTAGTAATATTTTTTCCCTATAACTACTTCTGGACCGGACTTCCCATTTTCCTAGTCTCCAACTCAAGCTATGGCCAATCAACCCGCTCAACCTTGGACAAATCCTGGTGTTGTTCTGGTTGCTAATCCAAATTCTCTCCCAGCAAACCTAGAAAAATGGTTACCTAAGTACAATCCTAATGATGGTCTTCCAGCTGAAGAACATCTAAATAACTTTATGTTAGCCATGAACCTTAATGGATTTACACATGAAGATGTTGTAATCAGATTGTTTCCTTATACCTTCCAAGGATCTGCTGGGTCTTGGTATTTTTCCCTTCCAGCAGGTTCAATAAGAGACCGGGATACTTTTCAAGAAGTATTTCTTGCAAAATTTGGTGATAACAAAACCATTCATCCTTAATCAATGATCTTTCTAATTTAAAAGCAAATTCAGATGAAAGGATCAAAGACTTCAACTCTAGATTTAACAAGTTACTAAACAAAATCCTAGATGCCTCAAAACCTGCATTAGATGTACAAATAGAATGGTACATATCCTCTCTTCCTTCTAATATTGCAATTTTTGTAGATAGAGCCAATAAGACTACCCTTGTAGAAAACATGAAAGAAGCCATGTCTGTAGAAAGAAGGATTATAGCTTTAGAAAAGAGATCACAGACAGACGAAAGGAAGTCAAAGAAAGTAACATTTAAGGATGATTCAAAAAAGAAAACTTCAAAGGAACCTTTCGATCTTGAAGGCCTTTGAAAGTGTTAAAAACCATGTCCAATGAAATGGTCGAAATCAAGAAGCAGGTCGCAGAATCCTCTGCTCCCAAGAAACCTTTTCACTCATTTAAACGAAACCCTTCTTCTGCATTGCAACCACCGAATATTATTTCAAATGTTGAATCTAATGAAGAAATAGAAGAAGACTCACTAGCTGAAGAGGAAATCGAAACGGAAGAAGAAGTTGAATTAAATGGAATATGGCATTTCATTCTTCCAAGTGAAGAAGAAGCACAAGTTATGCCAATAACTACAAGAAGTAAAAACTCCCCTGATATGTCTATAACAAATCAGAGACAGAAACTGCAACTCATGTAAAGGGGAAAACAGTAAGTAAGAAGTCTAATATTAGTCAAACTGATCCTATTCCACTAGATCCTCCAAATGCTTCCAAAACATTGGTAATTTCGGATACAGTGGAATATAACATAGTCAAAGATATGAAAAAGACGAGAGAAAACATTTCATTACATGAACTCACTAAACTCAAGCAATAAAAGAAAATTTTATTAAGAGAGTTAAAAATAGTTCTTGTATCCCCTCTACTATTTGTTGTAGTTACTCAAGTTGCCTACGATATGGGAAAACCTCCCTCATCTTTAAACAAAGTAAATCTGACATATTTGGTCCTGATAGGTGATAGGTCTATCTCCCATACACCTCCATTTCTTCTTACTTATGAGATTTTCAATAGAAATGTCCATAATTGCCTTGTTGATTTAGGCGCCTCTTCGAACATTATGCCAAGGACTGTGTGTACCAAAATGAATATTACACCTAAAAAATATGTAGTACACTTCAATTGGATAGGAAAAAAGTAGAGGTACTTGGAGAAATAACATCAGTTTCAATTAGGCTTTCCTCTAATCCAAAAGTTTCGCAGATAATCGATATTCTAGTGGCTGATATCCCTAAATTTTATGGTTTAATTCTAAGTAGGGATTGGTCTGAAAAGTTGCATGGATACTTCACAACTGATTGGTCTCACATGTGGCTGCCACACAACGGTAAACCAAATTAGAGTAGACGGAGAGAATTTCATGAAATACATAGTCATTGATCTCTAGGGAAGCAATGAGCCTGTTGCCTTCACCAATAATATCATTGGTAATTACTCAGTTGAGTCATTTTTTGGATCTTTTAATGCTCAAAGGTCCCACTTTCCGAATGATATTGTAGTGTCTCAAATAGAGAATTTTTCACAAACAGATGCTTCAAAGTGTGTAAATATAGTAGATAAAATTTTAGATAATTCATTATTTTGGACTCTTTATTTTGATGGTTCCAAATCTGAAGATGGTGCAGGTGCAGGATGTATTTTAATCAACCCACAAGGAGAGAAAACCATGTTAGCTTGCATACTTGAATTTCAATGCACTAAAAATACCACGAAATGTGAAGCTTTGATTAAAGGGTTGTATAAAGCCATTGGCCTTAATGTCAAATATTTGAAAGTATATGGGGATTCTGAAATAATCGTTAAACAAGTAAGAAATACAATTCATTGTGTGTACAGGAACCTTAAACATTATCAATCTCTTGCCTAGAATCTTACTGCTCATTTCACTGCTTTTAACATTTCTTCTGTTCCTAGATTGCAAAACGCAAGCGCTGATTTACTTGCTAATGTGGCATCCAAGCTTATACCTTCGAAAGGATTTAGTCCAGATAGATTTTCATTAGAGTTAGTTTTTAGGCCGTCCATTCCCGGAAATGTGACAAATTGGAGAGTGTTTAATAATGATGCGGATATAATCGATTTACTTGCATCAAAAGGGTCTTATGAGGAACAAATCATATATAAACATAAGCATGCTCTGCAAATCAACCATAAACAAGATCAAAACCCAATTCCAAAGTCTGTAGTTAAGATGGAAGATCTCTATGATTTAAAGGATATATTCAAGAAGACTACCAACTCCAAAACTTAAAGTTCCACTCTGATATTTGAAGAAGTAAACCTAGGTTCAACTGAAAAACCTCAAAATGTCAACCTAGGTCTTGGTTTATCATCTGAAGAAAGGATATCATTCATTAAGTTGTTAAAAACATATAAAGGTGTCTTTGCCTGGAATGCAGATCTCAAGACCTAAGATACCTTTGTAATTCAGCATACCATACCAATGACGTCGAATGAAAAGCCAGTACAACACAAGCTTAGGAAAATTCACCCAAACCTTAAAATTCAAATCAAATTTGAATTGAACAAGCTTGTCAAAACCAAAATAATCTTTCATGGTAGACACTCAAAGTGGGTATCAAATATGGTCCCTGTGAGGAAAAAGAATGGTGATATTAGAATTTGTATTGATTTTAGAAATCTAAATAGAGTTTGTCAAAAGGATAACTTTCCTCTGCCTACTATGAAGCAAATATTGTAATCAGTTGTAGGTTCTGAATTGATGTCTTTTCTAGTTGGATTTTCAGGATACAATCAAATTCTTTTACATCCAGATGACAAATTGAAGACAACATTCAAGACCAAGTGGGGGACATATGCTTATCAGAAGATGCCTTTTAGACTCATAAATGCAGGTGCTATGGATATTACTTTCAAAGGTTTGATTAATAAATCAGTTGTTATTTACCTAGATGACATCATAGTCTATTCTAAGGATATAAACAATCATTTAAATGACCTAAAGAACATTTTTGAAAGATGAAAGAAATATGGAATTTCCTTAAATCCCAAAAGATCTTATTTTGCTTTACCAGAAGGTAAACTCCTTGGATTTATAGTGTCCAAGAAATGGATTTACGTTGAACATAATAGAGTCCAATAGATTGAAAAAATTCATCTTCCACATAACAAAAATACCATGCAATCGTTCCTATGCCAAATTAATTTTGTAAAAAGATTTGTTCCAGATTTTTCACAGATTGTCCTACCCCTTCAAGAAATGATAAGAAAAAACACAATCTTCAAGTGGGGTAAAGATGAAAAGGAGTCATTTGAGTTGATTAAAAAAACTATTATCAATGCTCCTTCTTTAATAACTCCTTACTTTCTCAAACTTTTGTGATTTCACTTATTCATTCGATAAATCATATGCAGCAGTTTAACACAGCTGAATGATCAAAATATCGAGGCACCCATCTCTTTTTTCAGTTCTAACTTTCAAGGTGTCCAGTTAAATTATTTAGCGATTGAGAAACAAGATTTTGTTGTTTTAAAACCTTGAGACATTTCAGACCTTTTTTTCTTAAAACCCATACAAAAATAGTAGTACCTTACCCTAAAATAAGGCAATTATTGGTTCAAAGAGAAGTAGGGGAGAAAAGAGACAGTTGGGTTACTACGCTTCAAGAGTACGATGTAAAAATATGGCTAGCTAAAATTGTTAGGGGCCAAGGTTTTTGCAGGATGTTAACTGGAGCTTCTCACTCATCAACAGAGGAAGACCAAGGTAATGAATTGCAAATATCAAAGGTAATATTCAATGATGCATAATCACAATATGCGTATTTGAAGTTTTATTTGAAGAATGGATATGCTCCTATGCATCTCAATTATAAAACAAAGTGTGATTTAAGGTTGAAATCAAATAAGTATGAATTAATATATGATGTATTGTTTAGGAAAAATTACGATTCGGTATTGTTAAGATTCCTAGAAAAACCTGAAGCTGAAAAGGTCATGCAGGAATTACATGATGGACCAGCGGGAGGACAATTTGGAGGGAACACCACAGCTCACAAAATCCTCCATGCAGGTTATTATTGGCCAATACTATTCAAATATGCACATGAATATGCAAGAAAATGTAAAACCTATCAAACTGCAGCTGAAAGATAAAAGAAGCCAGCATTCCCTTTACAACTAGTGAACATCCAACAACCATTCGAATAATTGGGATTAAGTATAATTGGTGAGATTGTTCATAACTCTTCCAAGCAGCACAAATACATCCTTACAAATATTGATTATTTTACAAAATGGGTAGAAGTTATCCCCCTAAAGATAACTAATACAAAAAGTATTACGAATTTCATTCATCAGTACATAATTACCAGGTTTGGCTTACCCACAGCGTTAATGTTTGATAATGCATCTTATCTCTCTAGAAATACAATGGTAGAATTTTCTTTGAAGTGAGGTTTTAAATTAATGTATTCAACCAACTATTACCCACAAGGTAATGGATTAGCAGAATCAACAAACAGAAACCTCATCAGAATCATCAAAAGGACTATTGACAAAAATCATAGGAATTGGCACAAAGCATTGACATTTTCTCTTTGGGCAGACAAAATTACACAAAAGGCCTCCATCGGTTCTTCTCCTTTTGCTTTAGTTTATGGAAAAGAAATTGTTCTCCCCACAAACATAAAAATTCCATCTCTCTCCCTATTGCAATTCATGGATGAAAACCCTTCCTTCTCTCTCCAAGAAAGACAATACCAGATTCTTAAACTCGAGGAAGAATGAGAAAAGGCTAAAGCAACCCACTTCCATCATCAGTAATTAGTCAAAGCCTCTTTCGATACAACCTCTGCCAGTCATAAAACTTTTGAATTAGGTGATCTCGTTTTGAAATGGGACAAAGTACACGAGGAAAAAGATAAACATACCAAATTCCAAAGACTATGGCTTGGCCCTTTCCAAGTCATTGAGAAAATTGGTCAATCAACATTTCTTTTACAAGACTTCTCAGCAAGGACAGATTCCTTTCTCGTTAATGGGAAAATTCTCAAGAAATACTTTTCCTAGAAGATAACCTCTTCTAATTTTGTATCATATCCCCTTTAAAATTCTTAGCAAAATAAAGGTTAAGTAGTATTTACTTTTGGTTTTTTCAAAATAAAATCTTTGATAATATTTTTTACTTTTTGCTTCTATAAGTAGGAAAAGTTAAGGAAATAATTATGAAATTTGAATATCAAAGTAATCCTGATTTCTTTGGAAAAACTTGATCTTGCTAAAACATTTATTCTATGAACAAACTATTACCTTGACAAAGTATAGGTGTGTTGTTATCAGTCAAGAAAAGAATCTTTAACCCAGTAAGGACTTTCTGCATATGAGAATCTTAAAACTCTATCATTATCATCCAAAACTCTTAAATGAGCCAATGATTCACCCCATCTGATAAAATTTTAATTTTTCAGAGTGTAATTATAAAATATAAAATAATTAGAAGATAATAAGTCTCATTACGAGCTTGTTTACCATGATCATAGGGAAATAATTAAACTAATATTACCAAAACTGCATACAAAAACAGGGTAATAGCCAATGATCTAATCAATCAAAGGAAAAAGGGGTCTCATCAAAAGCCAGCTTATTCAGCTTAGTTACAACTAGTGATTGGAATTATCATTATTAGGTTTACCAAGCCTAGACAATGTCTTTTAAGAAACTTAAAAGAAAAGGTTATATAAAAAAAAGGACAACCTCCAAATGATATTGGAAGCAAGTGAATATCATTTTGAATTTTGAAGATTGCTTCAAATGGGACAATGAATCATTGTTGGTTAAAAGATAACCCTGTCGAGGCTATGAATGCCCGCTAGTAGCAGAGGCCCTATCTATGATAAATGAGTAAAAACCAAACACTAATATGTAGAAAACACGTGCTATATCTCTTTAAATCTTAATATTGACTGGTGAAGACGTTTATATTTTATCACTACAAAGGGTAAAAGTAGTTGAATAAATAGACTGAGTAAGTGATTATGATTCTAGAGAAATGTTGTTTAGTTTATAACTCATGTAATTATTATTCTTATAACTCTTCTTACTTTGAAAGTTCTAGAAATTTCATAAAACCAATCAGAGATTACTGGTTCTCCCAAGTGAATTGCCAATTGATGTACTATGAAACAACCCCCCATTTATATATAGTAATTAGATAATGTTAGACATATAAATGGGGACCCTTTTTAATTTTTTTAGTCTTTAAAAAAATAAATCCCAACTCTAAGAAATTGCCTTGAAAACTCTTAGAACAACTGAAGTTTAGGATCCTCATCACAAATCGCAAATCGCATTTTCCCATGTGACTATTATAAACACCTTAAAGAAAATTGTGACATGTGATCAAACCTCCCGCTGCGACATACCAATAAAAACCCCTTAAGAAATCGCAATCGAATTTCGCGCAATTAAATAAGACTGCCACTATGTCATCCGTTAACGATTTGCGAAATGCGATATTGCGATATTCGCAATCGCATTTCACATTATAAGCGGGTAACACTATATAACATCGTTTTAAAAATTGTGATGCATGAATGAAGTAGTAAGTGTGGAAAGTAACTACGTTTTAATATAATAATGAATGGTTTGACAGTGTAATTAAAGTTTAGCGGGCCGAGGAGAGGTAATGATTTTTCAAGTTATGGCTAGTTAATGTTGAGTATCTCATTTGAAATCCTCCCACGGTTCAAAGTCATTTCACAAAACTTTCAGCCTTAATTGCCCAATATTTTTTGCACTGATATATCTCATCCATTTCAGACAAGCTACAAAAGACATGTCATTGCAGAAGGTCATGCAGACACGAAAAAAAGAAAAGCATTATAGAGTATGAGCTATTAGAAATGTCTCCTATATTCTCTGATAGGGTCTACAATGTCGATGGGGGAGAAACAATAGGCTTGGAGCATCCAAATATTTCCGTCACAAACGCATTGACTGACTCAATAAGACCTTCGAAACTCTGATTCAACGATGTTGCCTATTCTTTCCTTCATAGAATAGAAGCAAGAACAAAAATCCTCCCATACACTGATATGATTAGGTGGGTGGTGGAAAAACTCACCGTTGAAGATAGGAAATTCGAGAACTCGAGAATGGAACTCATGGGGTCATTCAAAGCAGAAGACTTGAAGCAAATGTACCTTATACCTAACCCTCAAGATATATATGATAAAACATATGTGGCCAACTTCGAAAAGAAGAACGAAGAACCCTTCAAGATGATCCAGGGCTGGAGGGTACTGGAGAACAAGTTCAAATTTGATAAAATGGGCATGTTTCTTGTAGCCTCTTTGGCAAACCCCTACAACTATGTCGCTGCTATGTTATGTAGACTATACGGGTTACCAAAAAATGCTAATTTCTCCATAGAATGGATTCCTTTGATTGATGCATGTGTTAATTCCCACATCATGAATTGGGCCACCATCCTATCTGATAATCTAACCACTGTTATCACTGAATATCGTCAGAAGAAATCCTCCTCTCCAGAGAACCTTCCTCCATTCTATTTTAGTGCCTGCATTATGAATGCCATCTATTTCTGCACTAAATTTCCAATCATGGGTTGGAAATGGACCTTGCAGGACCCCTACCCTATCCATCTCAGCCATAAACAAATTTGGGAATCCCATTATATACCCCATTTCTATAAAATATGCCATGCTATTATTTTTCCATTGCATCAATTAATTTTCAATAAGAAATCCCCCAGGTTTTCCCAAGAAGCCGCTACAGACCTTCTGGCTGTCGACAAATATTTTGTTGAAGAATGGTTCACCTACATTAGGGTTTTTGGTAGTACAGCAGACCCACATGTCCTCCCTTTGTATGTCTCTGATAAATTGTTAGCAAGAGAAATGACCCATTAGACCGTGGGAAAAGGCTTGACCAAAGTTCTGAAAGAAAACAATTAGAGAAGATTCTTTGGCAAAAATCACATTAGGATTCTTTTTTCAACGCGTTTCGAACCAACAAGTGTGGTTCAAGAGTGGTTCGAACCAACAAGAATCTTCTCTCTACTTGATATGGATCACAGAAGCCTAAATTCAATAAGAAAACAACTAGTTATTATGGCCATCTTTTCCTATTAGGCATGATTCCTTTTCATTAGAAAATTTTAATCATGCGATAAAGGAGTCAGTATGCTTGGAAAGCCTCAGGCTCCATACTTTGCCCAAAAGGAAATTTGATCCAGAAAAGATAGCACATAACATCACTACTGCAGTAAAGATCAAGCCTTATAACCATGAGCCTAATGATTTTGAAGACCTTTTACAGTCAGCTCAATCCTTCGAACAATCTCTTGAATGGGAAAAGAACAATCTAAGTCTTGAATATTTTGAGAGCTTTCAGGAGGTCAAAAACAAAAAGCTCGATGTAATCCCATTACACTTGTTAAAAATCGAGGACAAGCCTATGCCCAGTGTGATTGTCAACAACGAGGGACCTGATTCTCACATAGGGTCTCAAGTAGATATAGGGAAAACACTGGATACAAGGAAGGCCCAAGACACCAAGAATACAGCAGAATCCAGTAAGAAGTCAGCTGAAAAGCAAACTATGAGCACCCCACTTAAAGATATCAGTTCAGACATCAAAAGCAGTAGTTTGGAGCAGGAGTGGGATCAATTCAATAAGAAATTACAAGACACTCCCAAGACAACATATACCCAGGAAACTATGGAGTATCAAACTCCTATGCATGTTCAGAAGAATACAGATTCTGAACCAATGGATGAGCAAGCGACAACGTCTTAATAGACCGAAATCATCCCCACTCTACCCACATCAGAAATTATCTTGAAGGTGACCAATAGCCCTCCTTTTGATGTGTTCTACAGCCCGTTGCACAAGGCTGTAGTAAGAAGACATAGGAAAAGGAGAAGGATAGAAACACCCGAACTCCCACCTGGGAATCAATGGACATAGTTTGGAAGGACATCCCTTCCAACCCAGTTGAAAACTTGACTAGATTCTCATAGTTTATAGGAGCGTATGCAACTGCCACCTTGGACAAAGCTACCGAAATATTTGTTTTGTTGAAGGAAAAGGAAGAGAAGATTGCACAGCTCAAGCAGCAACTCGAAACAAAAAAGGCAAGTGTGAACAGGCAGGCTGCTGAGCAGCTGGCCCAATTGCAATAGAGCATGGAGGTGCTGAAGATAAGCCACAAAGAAGACATATCGGCCAAAAACATGCAACTCCAAGACTTGCAACAAGCCATGGAAAGATATAAGGATGTTCCTACTGTCGAGGAATTCATCAAAGAAGCGCTAGAGTTTAATTCTCTCTTATTAAAACAACAAGAACATTTTTGCCAAAAGATGTCACATGTCGCTCCTTATCTGATCACTAGTGAGCAACTAACGGAAAAAGTGATTGACTAGAGAACTGAGTTTACTGATCTAAACACAAGAATCTCAGAGTTCATTGAATGACAAGAAACATAAGAGCGGAGGAAAGCTAATCTGCCTGAGATCGAGGAGGCACACATGGACATTATTTTCATGGATTGGGATACAAGGATCAAACAAGCCAAACTAGTAGTGGCAAAAGTGGTCGAGGTGTCAAAAAACATAGTAAAGGTGGTAAACCATACTTTGTTTGCCACCGACTTGGTGAAATAAGGAAACCCGAATGAGCTGCCCGATCTAAATGACTTGCATAATAGATGGAAGGAAAGAGCGGAAAATCAAAGGGAAGCAATCACAAAATTAGCAAAGACTGATTGGGAGTCATATTGGCAATACCTCGTCAAGCCACACAATCAAATCATGACCCTTAACTTCTCTCCATTCAACTCAATGGATGTTGCCACCTCTCACAGATGCAATTTTCATAGCAAAGGTCAGAACACAGTTTAGGGCACCTCCTCATGTCAAACCGATGGACGACATATGTGATTTTAAGGACAAGCTAGCAGACAACAAATCATCTTCATAGCCTCTACTCATCAAGTCACTTTTTATTTTTAGAGTTAGTTAACTAGTTAGGAGGAAGGTTGTTTGAAACCTCCTCAAATTTTTGTATAATCTATTTTTGAACATTATTTAGAATAGTATTTATACCCTTCTCATGCATTTAAATAAGGTTCCAAAATTTTATCAAAAACATTTGCAAAGAATGCACTATTGTAAGTTTGTGAATGCTTTGGTGAAATTACGGAACACGATCGTTTCTTTTAAATATCAGACTACTTTCCTTTGTTGGTGCACTTTTGTATACTTGGAAGATAATTTGATCTGAAGAAAGGAGTTGATCTGTGTCATTAGTCAAATGAGCAGAACTTCACATATATGGTACTTATAATTAGCCTTATTTCGGTTTAATTAGTGACAAAACTTTATTTTCATGAATTGTATATGAGATATGTTTTTTTTGTTAAGTATTAATTGCACTATTGTATGATGCCTAGCTGAGATTATTTATTCTCGTATATATATATATATATATATATATATATATATATATATATATATATATATATATATATATATATATATATATATGTGTGTGTGATATAGTTTCTACATTTCTTTGGCTAACTATTTAGTCAAAGAAATTATCTTTACACGTTATCATCTATGTTTTATGTGTGATTGATCTTTTATATCACATGTCAAGCAGATATATTTGTAGATCGCATATTACACAGAAATACCCGGATTTATATTAGATTAAGTTAGCTAGAGATTTGCATGATAGAATAAGTCATTTAAGTTATCATCATTCTATTGAAATCACTCATAAACCACCCATTGTCATTTTAAAACCCATACTAGGAAACCGGTCCCATTATCCCCAGTCGGAGCCACCACTTTAAATGGAAAAGGAGTTATCTTAACGTCTGGACCAGGTGGTTATCCCCCATGTTGGAGCAGCAGAACTCTAAGGCCTCAACTCAACCCAATCTACCAAAGTTCTTGTTACCCTTGTCTTGTATTTTTGGACCTCTTCTGCAAAACGGTGTCTTCTGTCAACTCTGCTTGAGCGCATGGTGCCAAATCCTCCACAAAAGGTAGGATATGTTCCTATTCCCGATATAGCATGGAAAGATAATAAAGTTTCAAATTATCTAAATTTACAACTGAGTAAATGTGCATATATGGTGGTAAACTGAGTCGATAGGAATTATCACCCACCTTGTCCAGTATACCAAAGGGACCTTACCTTAGAGCCTTGATTTTCTTACCAGGCCTCTGCAACCTCAGCATGTTCAACTGTAGGCATACTTTGTCTCTCACCTTGAATGATTTCTCTATTTTGAGTTGAACATGCTTAGCCTTATACTTCACCTGTGACTTCTGCAGTGTTGCATGTACCCGTAGATGGATCTACCTGATCTTATCTATAATTTTTTTAGCCCTTAAAGCATCTCATGTAATGTCTTCCTTCACTTCTCCTTGCTGCCCATATGCAATATCCAAAGGTGAAGGTGGAAAATATTCAAAACAAGTTTCAAATGGGGACTTTTCTATAGATGTGTGGACCGCTCTGTTATAAGAATGTTGTATATATACCAGATTTTCATCCCAGGTCTTCGAATGCTTTTGGTTGTAACCCCTCAGAAGCTGCACCAAAGTCTTATTGACTATTTTTGTCTTCTCATCTATCTGTAGATGGAATGTTGTAGATCTCTTCAACTTCGTGTTCATCTTTGCCCACAATGTAGTCCTAAATGCACTGAGAAATCTTGTATCCCTGTCTGAAATGATGCTCCTTGGTATCCCAAAGTGTACCCAGACCTTTCCAAAGAACAAGTTTGTGACTTCTTCTCCGCTGATGGTCTTTTGATAGGGCATCAGAACACACATCTTTTTGAACCTGTCAACTACCATGAACAGGTAGTCATGTCCCTCCCTAGTTGTCAGTAAGCCTCCCACAAAGTCCATGGAAATGATTTCCCAAGGATGAGTAGGTACGAGTAATGGATGATGCACACCCTCTTTCATGTTGATGGCCTTGCTAGTAAAATAAAGCATGCATCCTCTTATGAACCTAGCTACTTGTTCTATCATCTTGGGCCAATACACATACCTCTGCAAGTTAGCCACAATCTTCCCTAAACCAAAGTGCCCTACAACCTTGGAAGTGTGAGCCTCTCTGATCAGCTGCAAATGCCTCACCTTTAGGAACACATAGCTTATCGAACCTATAGAGTAACCCATCCTGGAGATGGTAGTCAACGGTGCTATCGCCATCGTGCACATGACTCTGACTCTACAGCTGTTGATACACCTCCTTGAAGTCCCCATCTTCTGAATATGCCTCTCTATGTGCATCATAGGTTAATGGCTCCATGTGTATAAGAGTCCCCAGAGCTATAATCTTTGATGTGGGTGGCCTTGAAAGCATATCGGCCAACTTGTTTGTGTTTCCCTTCTTATACTTGATCACCAAATGAAACTGTTGTAAGAACCCCATCCACTTGTAATGCCTAGTCTGTTGTAGCTTATTCTGGGCTTGCAAGTACTGTAACGGCTAGTGATCTATGTGGATTATTGTCTCCTTTCCCATCATATAGTTCTTCCACTTCTTCATAGATTGCACCATGGCATAGAGCTCCTTATCGTAGGTAGGGTAGTTAAGAACTACCCCATGAAATACTTCAGAATGGTAGCAAACATGCCTTCCTCCTTGCATCAAGACAACTCCCATAGCATACCCACTCACATTTGTCTCCACTTCAAAGGGCCATTACAAGTTTGGTAATGTCATAACTGGTGCTTCACTGATCTTCTTATTTAACTCATCGAAAGCCTTATTCTTCCCTTTTCCCCACTGGAAACTCTTGCCACTTGATGATATGGTGTGGAGCGGTGTTGCTGCCACTGAAAACAAGGCTATGAATTTCCTCAGGTACTGTGATGCTCCAATGAAACTCCTAACCTTAGTAACATTAGTAAGCATCGACCACTTCATGATGGCCTTCATCTTGGAAGGATCTATCTTCAATTCTCCTCCACCAATCACATATCCCAAATAGACCAAGGACTTTTGTGCAAACTCACACTTATTCATATTTGCTAGCAGTTGATGCTTCTTCAATGTTTCTAGCACCTGCATCAAATGTGAAATATGCTCCTCCCAGGTAGCACTACATACCAGTATATCATACCAATAGACAATAACAAATGAATCTATAAAAGGGCACAATACATCATTCATCAATCTCATAAATGTAGCTGGTGCATTACATAGGCCAAATGGCATAACTAAACACTCATATAAAACTTGTCTGGTTTTGTAGGCAGTCTTCCATGTATCTTCTTCTTTGACTCGAACCTGGTGATATCCAGACTTCAAGTCCAACTTAGTGAAATAATTTTCTTGTTGGAACTAATCTAGCAAATCATCTATCCTGGGCAGGGGCTATCTTTTATTGAGCGTGATTTTATTCAATGCCCTGTAATCTATACACATCTGCTAAGTCCCATCCTTCTATGGCACAATGATGATGGGTGATGTTGTCACTCCAAATCGCACCAATAACACAAGTGTTGCAGGGGAGATAGAAAGCCTCCTAGAGACAGCCTCTGGGTTGATTGTAGACCAGTGAATAGGACATCTTAAATAGATGAGTGCTTGAAAGGTTATATGTGAGGGGTTTGCAACACTCCAATTTTCACGTAAAAAGGTAATAGGATGGACTTGGTTCAATAAGTCTTCACTAAGGTAGCTTCAAGCCAACAAATGGATCCAAATTATGGGGTTGTATTGAGGCAACCTCAAAGAGAAATGGCTTCATTTTGTGGTTGACACAAATCAATGAGATAACTCAATACTAAAGTTGTAGTAATGGTGGAGAGGAGGAAGGAAGGAAGGAAATCAATGCATAGGGTTGTAACAAACATAATCCTAAGTAACAATGTTCCAGCAGAAAAATGGAATTCGATGTATAGGGTTGTAAACAACACAGAATCCTAAAGAAAATATTTTCCAATATAAATATGGAAGAGGAAGGAGGTGGAATGATAGAAACAGTGGAGTACTTATTGAGGTTTCATGCCTATAACATGGGTACCTCTATCACCAAACAGTGTGAGAAAGGTTGTGCTCATACAGGTACTGCAGGTTATTCCAATAACACAAGTAAATCTATAGTTTCACAGGTATTGTAGGCTATTGAATAAAACAAGTAAAATTGTAATACGCAAAGGCACTGTTCTCTATTTAGCAGCCATGGTAAATCCATGAATCAGGGAGAAGACAACAATCTCATTCCACTATTTCAGAGAAGGAAGAACAACTTATGAAATGAGATTACAGACGAGAAAACATATTGCACATCAATCATGCTTGGAATCACTAGAGAGTTTCATTCATCTAATATGAGTCCAACATACCAGTCCATAACATCCAGCACCACATCGGTCAAGTCCACCATGAATAAGCAAATAGAACCAAAATGAAATCTCAGAATTTCGATCGCTCGGGTGAGAAATTCTGGAACCAGCCAAACCATGTTAAAGTGTTGTTCTTCCCTTTTTATAAGAAGAGGGGGAGCTGTAATTACAGTTTAGAAAATATTTGAGCCAGAGCCACAGTTGTTTGCTAGACTCACTGTCTCGGCCCATGGAAGGCATTGTTGCCCAAAAGAATTACATTTGGGATTTGATCCCTTCTTGGAAATAAACAGAAATTAATGAATGGAGAAAGAAAATGGAAAGAGGAAGGAGCAATTGTCCCTCCACTGTCCCTGTGAAGGTCTCTGGCCAAGCCATATCTCATCAGTGATGCGCTCCCCCTGCTGCTCATTGTTTTCTATCAATTCTGCCTTTACTGCGTGAACAACCAATTATGTGGAATTGGGAGTGGGTCGATGCAAGTGCCTATCTCAATGGTCCTTTGTTGTGCAGAGGAGTGAGGCTCCATGCCAAGTCATTAAGTTTTCATGAGCCACCCATACTGGTTTAATGTTGCCCATACTCTATTTAATATCACATTTTTCGACTCATCCGCCTTAAGAGCTCTGCACAATCCTTTTGGCGCTCTGATGCACCTGGGGTTGCATTTACGATGTAACATGTAGTCCTTTGGATGTGGGCATCTATCGCTGAAATATCATGAAACATGTGCGCTCTGATTTCCCCTTGGACCCCTATTGCTTCAATCCCTTTCTACTTATTCATACCACCTAACTGTGGGTTGTGACCGAGCATGGGTTGTGACCAAGCGCTTTGCCCTCGGGGGCTAATGCTCTCAACTGTTGTCTGGGGGACCTTTTCCTTTGTAACATGGAATGCCTTTGATAACTCCTTATACCGCATCGGTCGATATCCCGGACGTGAAATCCTTATAAAATATAACCTATGAAACATCGCATTCGAGGACCCTTTTCTTTATCGCAATCACAACTCGAGAGGAGTATCGGCGAAGGGAAAGAATCTTACACTTTGTGCGATCGTTGATCGCCGATATGCGTGGTGACGTCATCACTACCACGTGTCACCCGATGGGTGGTGACACGTGTTACCCAAAAATGGCCCCATAAGACCCCTAAAAATGTCGAAACTGAGTGACACGTGTCCACCTGTATTTCCATGTCAGCATCCGTACTGCCACGTCAACAATTACGTCAGCTACCATGTCAACTTTGAGGACCAACCATATGCCACCACATGGCCCCCCTAGAGGAGAGAGAAAATAGCCTGCCCAGCCTTGTTATCACAAGAATTTCCTTTGTAAATTGATTTATGCCTCCCTCGGCACTTTAACTCTAAGTGCCCGAACTATCGGCGATTTGTGCTATCGGCGTGTTTCACCCCCCGCAATTCCTTAAGGATGGAAATTTGCAGGACTACGGGATCACGGTACTATAGGACTGCGGGATCGCAGGACTGCAGGACAGTGGGATCGCAAGACTGCAGGACAATGGGATTGCCGGACTGCAAGACTACGGGATGGCGATACTATGAGACTATAGGACTGCGGGATCACGGGACTGCAGAACTGCAGGGTTAATGATATGCGTGACTGCAGGATGGCAGGATCACGGTACTACTGACTGCGAGATTGTAGGACTCTGGGGTCGCTGATATGCGGGATGCAGGATGTGGGACCTGCGGGATGCGGGATTGCAGGGTTGTCGAAATGCGATTTGCATGATGTGGGACCTATGGGATCACGGTACTGCGGAGGCTGCCCATCACTGATGTGCAGGATTCATTGTGCCCAGGGCCCTCCAATGTGCTCTTTCTCTTTCATTTCAAGGCAACAGAACCCCATCTTTAGACTACTCTAACTTCTTATCTAGAAGTCCATTTTTGGACTTCCATATACCGTTGGAAAGCTTATAATGAGCACTATGAAATGGAGAGGGTTTGATTCAACTTTGAGAGCTTCAGCGGTTTAGTAAATGGCTTCAAAGTTAACTATTTTTCTGCACTCTGGGCATCTAATAACCTTATAAAGCAGTGAGTGGCAACAGGTGACCCACATGATGATGTACTCGGTCAAATGACACCCTATTCCAACAACTACTACAACTGTTTATTCATCTCACTTGCTTCTATAACAGACTACCTATACAGCCCAATATTTGGCAATAGGGAGTCTGGAAATAGTTGGATCTCGTGCTCCACTTCTCTCTTCGGGGGTAGCCCTTTAGGCTCTCGGAACATGTCCTTGTATGCCTGTAACAACTCCTCCAATTGTTGTTTTTGTTTCTTAATACACCCCTCTAGGGATTCCTTGCCTCTTATTAACTGCTCTATAGAATGACCTTCTCTTAAAAACAATAAAACATACTTCTTGCTAGAACTTATCAATTTCTTGACTTAGTTGGCACTTATTAGGGAAGTTTTCGACTTGCCTTTGTGCGCATTGATGATGAATGATTTTCCATCCTTGATGAGCTGGTATAGGTTAACTCTCCTCATGAATATTGCATCACGCATGTACAAGTATGGACTCCCAAACACGACTCCACATATCTCAAGGGGAACCACATTCCTTTTATTTATCCCTGTCAATTTTCTTTGGCTTCTCAATATTAGGTACGTTGTCATATAGGCAAGCCTATTACTCTTGCGAGCTTAATGCATAGGCTATTATTCTTTTTGGCTCATCATCATAAACAACAATAACCATATCATTGACAACAGTTGGTAACAACAGCTTACCCACTCCATTACCACCCCAATGACTCACTAAAGAGACAAACATAGGACTATAGCTTCTCTGAGAGTCAACTCTAATAGACCCCAATAAACTTTCTTGTAAACTCTTGTAACTTTTTGGTAAGTTTGACATAAGAGCCCCAATGCAACTTCCAAACTCCTCTGATATATTTAATGATATTACTGGTGAGGGAGGGGTGTTTTTCTCAGGCACCTCTATTCCACCTTTATCATGCATTTTTCAGGTAGATTCAGACATCATCCTGTCTCCTATTGCATTTTTTTGTACTGGATTAAAATATTTTTTGTCTGCAGATTCACTGCCACTGGAAACAATAGCCAAAGTGGAAGAACCAACTTTCTACCCTTGTGATGTCACAGATATAGCCTAAGATTTTACTAATTGGCCTTAACCTATCCATGATGCATCTAATGTATTTGACAAACCAGCCAGGATAGGAGAATCTCGCTCTGAAAGTTTCCTACGGGTTGCCATATCTTCATCCAAACCATTTGTATTGTCCCTACTATCAATTTTTTCGAAAGGCATTGTATCAGAAACATTGATGATGGTATCGCATTCACCATTATCCATGTCAAAAGTATGAAACATGGTACTCGGTTAGTTATATTGGATGAATCTCTAATGAATGGATCTCCTTCCACGTCATCTAGATATTCTGGGTTGTTTTACCTTCCTCCAATTTAATAATTTCCATGCCTTAATTTAATTTTCCATTCACAGTCCCAATTCCCTCTAAATAGGATGAACTTATTTTGCATTGTTGTTGTTTCTTGTACTACGAAGGTTGATGTGACTGTCATCTCTGATTTCTAGTTGAGATTTGTTGGTTGTGGAGGGTGATCCACTTGCATTGTTTTTTCATTTCTTCCCTCATTTTCCTTTCTTGGGGGTCTCTTTGATCCACTTCTTCTTCATCATCAAAAATAGGGGGCTTGTGGGATTGCTAATTCTTTGTTTTACATTGTTGCCCTTCCATCCTATTTGCTAGTTTTTTTGCCAGAGGACAATTGTCTTGTAGGTGTCTGGTTTGGTTACATACACAACATATAAAGGTCGTGTTTTTATAATCTAATATATTTTTCCACTGCAAGTGTCCACTAATTAACTGTATATGATCTAGAAACACTTTCTTAGGTCGATCTCTACATAAACACTAGCAAATGTGAAAAACACCTTTGTTATTCTCTCACTGTCTCTTTTGATGAAAGATCCCAGAGAATTTCTAATGTTTCAAGAACTTGATGGTGTGAGAAGGGGAGTGGAAGATTGGGCATCTGGACCCAAATAGGCACTTTTGTTACTTTCATTTTTGATGGGTCGAAATATGGAAACCAAGGGGTGGTGAATAAACCATTTCTACCCCAGAACCACATTCCTTCCTTTAAAATATTCTGCTAATATGTTTCTGAGGAAGGATGAATAATGAAGAATCCCTTCGAGCATAAATAGATGTCACATTATGTAGTCCATTTTGGGTAGATCCATATGTATAGGTATTTTGGCTTAGGCCAAAAATCATTAAATTGAAATATAACTTCCTCTTCGTGGAAATAAGGGAACATGCTATTTACATGTGAGTTTTGGATCTCAACCTTTGGATGTTTCTCCATCTTTTCCATTATGTAAGGCCTACGCAATATCCTATTAGGAGTTATGGCCTTAGTGTGTTTTTTACTCCCTCTAACAACTTCTTTGTAGGAGACTAAAGTCTCGGGACCTGTTCCTTCGTGAACTCCCGAAAGCAGGGATATAGTGGAACCATTATTATTATTGTATTATTTGAGGTTCTTCTTGTTTTGAAGGAGTTTCCCTCTTGATATGAGCCTTTTCTCATCTATTGGGAGTCCCTCTCAAATCTATATCTTGTGCTTGACATTATCCACTAAATCCTTGTCATTTACCCATATCATAATGGATCTTCCCTTTAGGTTTTTTATGAAAATATGGAAAGACCTCTCCTCTTTTATCTAGAAGCCCAACTTCTAGTCGATCAGATCTACTTAGATATAGGGTCTAGATGGTGGAACAATTTGTATATATGGGCATGCCAAAATGGATCTGCATACAGAGGCTTTTTGGGGTTGGATCAGATCCTCTTTGCCCCCCACCAACCCTAATGAGGATGGAAGGAAGCCTATTTATGATGAATCGACTTTGAACTAAAGATCAGGGTGTGGGACAATAAGAGGGACAAAATAATTTAGTAGTTGACACTCCCCTGCACCAGAAATCCAAACTAAGGAAAAGAGAAAAAGAAGGTTTGGATCTAATGAGCTTGTTTCCCTCTTCCATATCTGATAGCCCATTAAGCAACTCACTAGGCCCAATATCGGTCTCCATGGCTTAGTCTTGGGCACTGAACGAGGTCAGCTCTGTTTGTCATTGGCTCTTCTTGGTCATCTCTTGGCCATGGCGATTGCGAGTGATATATTATGACTCTGTGGCGCTTCCAATGTGAGAAACTTCTTGTGCATCCATTTGTCTATTTTTTGGAGAGCATTGAGATTTGTGTTTCCCAACCATGATTCCCCCACGAGACTTTGTCTAAGCTCCATATTTACTCCGGCACATGGGATGATGGCTTTGTAGGAAACCTTAATGCCCAGAGTGACCATCCTCTCTTCTCCTCCTTGTTTCATTCATGGTATTCACTTTTGCTAGCATATTAGGGCTTATTTAATATTTGATTTTCAATATTACAGTTATTTAATATTTAGTTTAATATTGGTTTTTTTTATGTATTTTATGTTTTGGCTTTTATAATGGATTTGTGATTTTTAATTTTGAATCAGTTACTTATCTCAAGTTTGCTAATGAAATTTGTGTTGATTGGTTAAAAACATGAAAAGGGCTTGAAACCACCCTTCTCCATGAACACATCCATGAAAATAATAATATGAACATTGTTTCATTAATGTAACAAACATGAAAACAATCATATGAACAATAGCTCATTATATATTGCAACCATGAAAATATAGGACATCATACTTCCTTTAAAAGGGAAACATGAAATTATGCTTGCAATGCCAATGGTTGTTCATTATCCTTATAATGAAATTATTATAAATCTTTCAAATGAGAGATGATTGATGATAAGATAAACATGTCAACATTGTATTTAAATTGTGAAGAAACAATTTTTATATTAAATTTTATATTTAAAAATGAATCATCTATATGTGTAATGTTGAAGAAGTTCAATCCATGGAACCATATATAGCCAATTACACCAATTTCCATGCATTTTCAATCAGCCAAGAAAGAAAACTTGAGTAATCTAATGTTCTCATCAACTAATATGTGTTCATGCTTTCACAAATACTTCAAAAAAAGAAAAGAATAGGATTCTACCAAGAATAACGTTGGTTGCTTACACGTCTACTCTAATTTTTGTAGCACAGGAACAAGAAGAATAGGAGTAGCAGTGCATTTTTGTAAAAAATGCTCTGTTAAAAATATGTTTTTGCCTATAAAACACAGTAATTTTGGGCACGCTTTCCAAACAAATGAGAATGAATTTTACAAAACCGAGAGAGGTTTTTCTCCGTAACAGACCCATTTCAAAAACTCTCTTAGTTTTCTAATAACTATCATGGTTTTAGCATTTTGAAGGGAACACTGGACCCTATTTTTTAGGAATTTGTGAGGAAAAAGCTCATGGACAGTCATTGACTTGGATGCCACCTCATCAAATTCAAACTTTTGATCCTTATCTCCAACCATGACTCCAACAAAAACAGGATCTTTAGATGCAGATAGGCTTGGAAATATGTTTATGTGCATGTATTTGAGAGATACACTTTATCTCTTTTATTTTTAGCAATTCGTAATTTAGTATGAAGGAAAAACTTGTTAGAGTTTGTAATTTTCTTATAAAGTAAGGTTATGTAATGTAATAGAGGTTGGGTTCTAAAGACTTCTAAACTTTGTATTCTTCACATTTTGATTAATTGAGGCTGTAAGATCGTACGTACCTATACTTTTATGCAAAGATTCTTGTGCCAGCGATTTCCTATATGTATTTTCTTCTATGTGATTGTTTTTCGTTTCTCTGTTAATTCATTTAATGTTTCAGCTTTAGTATTTGAGTAGAGACAAATGAATAAGAATTCCTCACTACTCTGTTTTAATAGTGCTTAAATATATATCACCCTTGTCCTCTAAAACTACATTTGGATTCATCTTGTATGCCTAACTATAGTGGATTATTTCCGTCATTTAACTTTCGCCTACAATGATAAATTGATGTCTAAGAAATTGTTGTCTACCTTTCCTTTGCCAATCATTGACCATATAACCATCATCTTGAAGATCTTTGTTATTTCATGTGCCTAAATCCATCACTCAATGGTTTGTCTTTATTTCCCAACCAAACTCCTTTTTTCCAAACCCCTCACTCTACATATGATCTAGCCATCGAGACCATCAAATAGCCAGTCAGTTTTGGCCAAGTTATAGAATGGATCCCCCTTCGAATTGAAAGGGATAGCTTTCATTTCAAAAGATTGGTTAAAGGTTACCTTAGAGTTTTTCCCTAACAAACAAGGTTTTCTCTAATTGATAATATTTTGACGCCATTGTCGGGAAGCGAAAGTGAAATTTTCCCTAGGAGAATGACAAGATCTAGTTCTGATTGCTGATGGTGAACATTGTTCAGACACCATTGAGTTGTACATCATTCACTTGGTGACTCCATTGTTAGATTTCAGAGGGAAAAACTTTCATGGCAGCTCCATTGTCCGAATAATTCAAAGCTTGAACTGCATATCTGGTTTCCTAATCAATCATGATGACAGGGTATGTCTCAAATCCTATTTCTATTGAAGGTTTTAAGGAATATTGGGACAATTTTGATGATGATCAGATTGATACATATTTTTCAAGGTTTTTACCTATGTATTCACATTCATGTAAATGTTATTTCGAGGATAAGATTCATTTCTTAGAAGCATTTGCTGACAAAATTCAGAAAGAACTTGAAAATTTAAAGGCTCAAATTCAATCCCACAATTTTCACTGTCAAAATCTTCCTTTCCAAAACCTTTTCCTACCAAAACAAGAGGATATAGTGCTACCCTATGATTTTTTGATTGAAGAATGTTTTGTTTCTGAACAAGAATTGGACAATTCATAGTTAGAACAATGGTTTGACATAAAGATGACAAATGAATAGACCAACCATAACGGTCAGATCATAGAGTGCCTTGAATATCAACAAATAAACTATGGCATTCATGTCTTTTATGATCTTGTAGATTCCTATATGGAGGGTTTTTTTAGCTTGTGCATCCATCCATTTTTTCATTATGGAGACAAGATCCATCATGAGCAACCATTTCCCTTACATTTTTCATTTTTTATTTTGTTGAAGCATAATCAAGGAGCTACATTATTTGAGCAGCTACTAGACTAGTTACATTGGAATTTTTGTATAATTTAATCCATCAATTCTTTCGCCAGTTTAGAGTAGGTAGGCGTGATCAATAAGCCTGATGGGAAAGCATCTCTTTTAGCATATTCATTTTCAATTTGCTACATTTTTTAGTTTCAGTTTACAATTTAGTGTACAGTTTAGTTTGGATTATAATTTGGTTTTCAGTTGCAGAATAAGTGCAGGTTGCAAGTTGCAGTTGTTGAGTTGATATCAATCGAATGGATCAAGCCTCTGGTCTATAGGGGTTCTTGCTGCCAACTATGTTCGACAACATCCCCATGAAGCTAGCTGTTATCACAATATAATTTGTTAGTTTTTAAAAGTGTTGACAATTTCAATGTTGGCGCCGATTTGTAAAAAGCAATGTTAAAGCACTGACAATGGGAGTGTCAGCACCGATTTGTAATAAATAGGTTTAAAGAATTGACAATAGGAGTGTTATCATTATCATGTGTTTGAAGAAAAGAAGAAGGAAAATGCGCTGACAACGGAAGTAGTAGTGCATTTTTGTAAAAAATGGTCTATTAAAACTTTGTTTTTCGAGTACAACACAGTAATTTTGGGCATGCTTTCCAAACAAATGAGAACGAATTTTACAAAACTGAAAGATTTTTTTTTCCATAACATACCCATTTAAAAAAAACATCTCGTTATTCTTATAACTATCACGGTTTTGGAGTTTCGAAGGGATCGCCAGACCCTATTTTTCAGGAATTCGTGTGGGAAAACCTCATGGACAATTATTGACTTGGATGCCAACTCATCAAATTCGACTTAGTAATCCTTATCTCTAGCCATGACTCTAGCAAGAACATGATATTTGGATGTAGATAGGCTTGGAAAGATGTTTATGTGCATGTATTTGAGAGATGTGCTTTATCTCTTATATTTTTAGTAATTTGTAATTAATTATGGAGGAGAAACTTGTTAGAGATTGAATTTTCTTATAAAACAAGGCTATGTAATGTAACAAAGGTTGGGTTCTGAAGGTTGTTGGGCTTTGTATTCTTCATATTTTGATTAATTGAGACTGTAAGATCATACATACTTATTCTTCAATGTAAAGATTCTTGTGTCAACAATTTACTGTCTATTTTTTCTTATATGTGATTGTTTTTCAATTCTCCGTTAATTCATTTAATGTTTCAGCTTCAGTATTTGAGTAGAGACAAATGAATTAGAATTCTTCACTACGTTGTTTCAATACTACTCAAATATTTATCACCCTTTCCCTCTAAAACTACTTTTGGATTCATTTTGTATGACCAATTGTATTGGATTGTTTCCTTCCTTCAACTTTCGGCTACAATGATAAATTGATGCCTAAGAAATTGTTGTCTACCTTTCCTTTGACAGTCATTGACCATATAACTAGACCTTGCAAATCTTTTTTATTTCATGTGCTTGACTCCATCGCCCAATGGATTGTCTTTATTTCCCAACCAAACTCTTTTTTTCAAAATCCCTCACTCTACATATGATCTAACCATCGAGCTCATAAAATAGCCAGTCAGTTTTGGTTGAGTTATAGAAGGGATCACCCTTCGTATTGAATGAGCTAGCTTTGAGTTCAAAAGATTGGTTAGAGTTTACCTTAGAGTTTTTCGCTAATAACCGGGGTTTTCTCTGAGTGATAACACCCTGATAAATGGATTGAAAGGGACTAATAATGGATTGAAATGGATGGATTGGTAAATCAATTCAAATGGTTGATTTCTCAAACGAAGGGATTGGTAAGAAGAAATGCATAATCCACAATTAATAAAATTGTTTCCAATTGTAAAAAAATAAAAATAAAAATAATTACAGAAATAATTCTTGGTTTTGAAACAGAAAAACTATTTAAAAACTTTTCATGTCATCTGTTAGATGGTGCATAAGATGAAGAATATTCCTTTAAGGTTAAATCTCCTCCAACTATTTAATAAAAAATCAAAATTCATGCACCCCAATTCTAATATAAACCATGCATGTTGGTGCAATAATTACATTATAACCTTGACATTAGCTTCATGTGACCATGATTTTGAATATTGTGTTTTATATCTCGAAATATATATTTTAATTGCAATACACATCAAACTTTGAGATACAAAATTCTGATACCTTGCAACATTTTACTACCACATAATTACACTTGGAGGCTTACCATATACAAATTTTGTGCCAGCATATATTTCACCACCATTTGGTCATCATTATTTTCCATCAATTGAAAGGCAGGGTCTTAGACCTTAGTTCCCTTATGGTGATGAACCAATGACTAATCAGATTAATAGTGAGACCGCGACTCAACTCAAATATGCTTATTGATTTGGATACTTCCATGGATAGGATATGTTTCTTGAGTCTGGATATATTAATGTGCTAATGTTTGGATTTGGGAATTGAGTATCTACTCCAAATGTAACTTGTTCTTGATTTCAAAACCCAGATATCTCGTGACTTTCATTCATGAGAATATTTAATAGAATTAACATGTTTTCATCTATTAAAAGATCTTCTTTACACATTGAAAATTGGGCGTTTTTCAGAAAATTTGAAGTGATAAAGATTTGATTCAACTTGATATTTGAGCTGCACAGTAGATGCAGATGACTGTAAACACTGAATTAAATTGTTGACTGGTCCTCCAATCTTGAACCTGGGAAGTGCTTGTCTATAACAGTAGATTATTAATTTTCACAAAACTCAGAATTCTCTCGAGACATTAGATCATACACAAAATTATTCTTTAATTTGCAACTCTGCACAAGATCTTCTCCTCTCTAAAATGGGTCTCAAAACAAAAATGTACAACCAAAATTAACTTTATAAGAACCAAAAGGATTCAAGAAGATGATGTCAACCATGGGGGATGATTCACCTTTTTTTGAGTAAAAAAGTAAAAATATTAAAAAATAAAAAAATAAAAAACTACTTTTTCAACTTGTGTTTTCAACTTATCTCCTTATGGTTTTACTCTAATTTCAAGTATGAGAACTTGATTGATGCAGAATTTAATTCCCAATCCAAGGAGTACCCATGTTACATACTTTCAATGGACCCTACTACACGAAAAATGAGAAAAACATAAAAGTCAGGGTCCATCGAAAGTATACAACATAGATACTCATTTCATCCGTAAATGATCGTGGATATTCCACTGGATAGTTTGTCACAACAGATATGATAATATTATATAAAAAATCTCAGATTCTATGATATTACAATTTTATTTCATTTCTAGATCTGTAAAATTAACTGTAATTAGTGCATGTATGTAAAAGTAAATCAAGCAGAAAAGTAGAGAATGATAAAACAAGATCACACACACATAATACACAATATATGCTCTCTGGGAAACCCTTTCAAGAGAAAACCTAGATGGAAGGTGATGTCGCTTCGCTCTTTTCTCTACTTGGAAATATGGCTGTAGATACAAAGAAGTAATGTATGTGGCCCGTGGGCTGCTACAGTGCATAGATCCTCTCTATGTGCTCTACCTCCTATATCTCCTGGCTATCTCTTCTCAACCATGGAACAAAATTCTCTCAAAATAATGGAATGCCTCTTCCTCCTACTGGCCCGGTTATAACACAACCTGATAATCTACTAGTGGTTAAGTTTGACTACATCAACTCTTAACTAGAGTTACAAAATAGACTCTTTTAGAGTCATTTACATCACAAACACGTGACTATACCCTTTTCTATGACTAATGGGGGTTGACGCGGCATCCTCCCAAACTATAGGTGTGAAAACAGGAAGGTCAACTTCTGAGTGGCATAATGTTTGCATACGGACTCCGATTGACGTGATGTTTGCATCATTGGAAATATCTGTGAGTAGAATAACATGAAAAGGTGTAGGTATTAAGTGACAAAGTTTTACACCCAAAAAATGTCATTTGATGCCTCAAAACGCTCCTGGAAGGTTTAAGGCTCTGTTTCACCACACTGGGTCCCGCCAGTAAAAACAGTCTTGTGAGTTGATTCCTCCACTTTTTCCACTTCAAATGCATCGAGATGGATTAAAAACAATATAATGATCCAATTCAGATCACACCTCACCATTTTGGGAGGCTTTTGGTCCCCAAAAGCTTTTACTGAATGAGGTGAGGAAATGTTTCCTCCACCTTCTCTCATGTGTACCATTTAGCTTTGCTTGGAAGTTGGCCCTCCAACCCAATTTACCAAAGGTCTTGTTACCCTTCTCTTGTACTTATAGACCTCTTCTACAAAACTGTATCTTTTGTCAACTCTTCTTGAGTGTATGGTGCCAAATCCTCCACAGAATGTAGGACATGTTCCTCTTCCTAATCTAACATGGAAGGCTCATAGAGTTTCAAATTCTCTACATTTACAGCTGAGTAAATGCACATATATGGTGGTAAAATGAGTCGATAGGAATTATCACCCACTTTGTCCAGTGTCTCAAAGGGACCATACCTTAGAGACTTTATTTTCTTACCAGGCCCCTACAACCTCTCCTTGTTCAACTGTAGCCATACTCTGTCTCCCACCTTGAATAATTTCTCTGTTCTGTGTTGATCATGCCTAGCCTTATACTTCACTTGTGAATTTTGTAGTGTTTCATGTACTTGTAGATGGATCTGCCTGATCTTTTCTATAAAATTTTTAGCCCTCAAATCATCTCATGTAATGTCTTCCTTCACTCCTCCTTGCTTCCCACATGCAATATCCAAAGGTGAAGGTGGAAAATATCCAAAACAAGTTTCAAATGGGGACTTTCCTATAGAAGTGTGAACCACTCTGTTATCAGAATGTTGTATGTATACAAGATTTTCATCCCAGGTCTTTAGATGCTTCTGGTTGTAACCCCTCAGAAGTTGCACAAAAGTCCTATTGACTACTTCTGTCTACCCATATTTTTGTGGATGGAATGTTATAGATCTATTCAACTTCAAGTCCATCTTCTCCCACAATGTAGTCATGAATGCACTGAGAAATCTTGTATTATTGTTTGAAATGATGCTCCTTAGTATCCCAAAGTGTACCCAAACTTGTCCAAAGAAAAATTTTGTTTCTTCATGCCCACTAGTGGTCTTTTTACAGGGCATCAGAACACACATCTTATTGAACCTGTCAACTACCACGAATAGGTAGTCATGTCCCTTCCTGGTTGTCGGTACCTCCCACAAAGTCCATGGAAATGATTTCCCAAGGATGAGTAGGTACAGGTATTGGATGATACAGTCCTTGTTTCCTGTTGCTAGGCTTGCTAGTACAACAAAGCATGCATCCTCTTATGAACCTAGCTACTTGTTCTTACATCTTGGGCCAATACACATACCTCTGCAAGTTAGCCACAGTCTTCCATACACCAAATTTCCTTGCAACCTTGGAGGTGTGAGCTTCTCTAATCAACTACAAATGCTCACCTTTAAGAAACATATCATATCCAACCTATAGAGTAACCCATCCTGGATATGGTAGTCAATGGTGCTATCACCATCGTACACATGACTCTGACTTTACAACTGTTGATAAACCTCCTTGAAGTCCTCATCTTCTGAATATGCCTCTCTGTATGCATCATGGGTGAATGGCTCCATGTGCATAAGAGCCCCCAAAGCTGTAACCTTTGATGTGGGTGGCCTTGAAAGAATATCAGCCAACTTGTTTGTGCTTCCCTTCTTATACTTGATCACCAAATGAAATTGTTGTAAAAACCCCATCCACTTGTAATACCTGGTCTGTTGTAGCTTATTATGGGCCTCAGGTACAATAACCGTTGGTGATTAGTGTGGATTATTGTCTCCTTTCCCATCAGATAGTGCTTCCGCTTCTTCACAAATTACATTATGGCATAGAGCTCCTTATCGTAGGTTGGGTAGTTAAGAACTACCCCATGAAATACTTTAGAATGGTAGCAAACAGGCCTTCCTCCTTGCATCAAGACAACTCTCATAGCATACCCACTTGCATCTATCTCCACTTGAAAGGGCCATTGCAAGTTTGGTAATGTCAGAACTGATGCTTCACTTATCTTCTTCTTTAACTCATCGAAAGCCTTCTGTGTCCATTTCCCCACTAGAAACTCTTGCCACTTGCTGATATGGTGTGGAGCCGCGTTGCTACCACTGAAAACGAGGCTATGAATTTCCTCAGGTACTGTACTTCTCCAATGAAACTCCTAACCTCAATAACATTAGTAGACACCAACCATTTCATGATGACCTTCATCTTGGAATGATTTATCTTCAATTCTCCTCCACCAATCACATATCCCAAATACACCAAGGAATTTTGCGCAAACTCACACTTCTTGAGATTTGCTAGCAACTTGTGCTTCTTCAATGTTTCCATCACCTGCATCAAATGTGAAATATGCTCCTCCCAAGTAGCACACGTACCAGTATATCATCCAAATAGACAATAACAAATGAATCTATAAAAGGGTGCAGCACATCATTCATCAATCTCATAAATGTAGCTAGTGCATTACATAATCCAAATGGCATAACTAACCACTCATATAAACCTTTCCTGGTTTTGAAGGCAGTCTTCCATGTATCTTCTTCTTTGACTTGAACCTCATGATATCTAGACTTGAAGTCCAACTTGGTGAAATACTTTGCTTGCTACAACTGATCTAACAGATCGTCTATCCTGGTCAGGGGGTATCTGTTCATAAGCGTGATTTTATTCAACGCCCTGTAATCTATACACATCCACCAAGTCCCATCCTTCTTTGGCACAATAATGATGGGTGACCCACATGATGATGTACTCGATCGAATGACACCCTATTCCAATAGTTTTTGCAATTGTTTCTTCACCTCACTTTCTTTTATAACAGACTGCTTGTACAACCCAATATTTGGCAATGGGGAGTTTGGCAATAGCTGGATCTCGTGCTCCACTTCTCTCTTAGGGGGTATCCCTTTAGGTTCTAGGAACACATCCTTGTATGCCTATAACAACTCCTCCAATTTTTGTTTTTTTTTCTTATTACACCCTTCTAGGGATGCCTTGCCTCTTATTGACTCCTCTATAGACTGGCCTTCTCTTAAAATCAATAAAACATACTTATTGCTGGAATTGATCAATTTCTTGGCTTGGTTGGCACTTACGAATGAGAATTTCTACTTGCCTTTGCATGCGTTGATGATGAATGATTTTCCATCCTTGATGAAACGATACTGGTTAGCTCTCCTCATGAATATTGCATCACGCATGTACATGTATGGACTCCCGAACACGACTCCACATTCATCAATAAAATCATAACTGATAGCAAATCTAATTTTGCTTTGTTTTGTTACCTTCAGTTTTGCATCCTTATGTACCCATCCCAGTGGATATGGGTTTGGATGATCACGAACTTACAACCCCAACTTCTTGACTAGATATGTAACAATGAGATTTTCCTGCAATCCTGAGTCAAACAGAGCATCAATCTTCGTCTTCTTGACATGTATCTTTACATGGAAGAGCTTGGTCATTTATTTCTCTTCATGTTGCTAAAGGCTACTCAGATTCACCTCCTTTTGAATTAATGTACAAATGATCTTTCATCCATGTCTAAGTTGATTTCAACCTGGTTGCTCGAATCAGTGGCCATGAGATTCTTCTTCTTATTATATTTCTTCTTATTCTTCGGGTTTAGCTCTCGATGCAACTTCTAGCACTTCTCCTCTGTATGGCCATCAATATTGCAGTGGTTGCTAGGATATTTGCACTAGTATGTTGTGGCTATTGTATTTTTATCTTTTCCCCCTTTTTGCTTCTTCTTCCCCTCCTTAGAAGCAACTTGTTGCTCCTTTTGCTTCGATCCATTTGATTGCGCTCTTTTCCGGCCTATGTTCTTCGGGTATTGTGCCTGTACACAAGCCTCGTCCACCATTTTGAGCTTGAACAACATCACTTGCTCACACAGATGGCGGTGTAGACCCCCCAAAATATTTGAGTACATATGGGTTCTTTGGAGAGATACCCAACATTATAGCCATCTTTCTTAATTTTGTAGTGTACTCTTGCACACTTTGGCCCGGCTTTTGCCTGAAGTAATGCCACCAGATCCACTAGTCTTCCATATACCTAATGGGATAAAACTGTGACTTAATGAGGATTTTTAAATCCTCCCACTTAATCATTACAGGTTCTCCCTCCAACCTTAGGGTTTATGTGTGGCTCTCCCACCAGGTCAATGCATGGCCCTCCAATTTCAACCGCGCGAATGAGATCTTCTGCCCTTCCTCGATCTAATGGACACTAAAATAAACTTCCAATTGCTACAACTAGTGGTTCAGCTTTAGAGCATCGATCTCGCCATGGTATGGCTTGATATCAAATTTTTCTTCCACTTTAAATAGGGATTGGTTCACGACACTCTAACTAGGTTGATATTTTCTGAGTTCTTTCTTCGGTTGGTTGTCTGTGTCTTCCCAATCCCCCTTCTGATTTTTCCTCTGCATTCAAACCCCCTTCTTCTCCAAATATCCCCAACTTATTGCTTAGGGATTCCATGAGGAGGTTTACATTGCAGTTTAATCTGCGACTTGTCCTTCGAGTCGTGAAAAAATCACCCTTGCAGGATCACGAGATTCGTTTACAGATTCATCGCCCATGATTAGGGTTTTACGAATTTCGGCCTCGCCGATCTAGATCCCTACAATCTCCACAAAATACCCAAATAAATATACTCTAATACCAAATGATCCATAAACTTCCATGGATATTCCACTAGACAGTTCATCACAACAAATATCATAATATTATATTAAAAATATGAGATTCTACACTATTACAGTTTTATTTAATTTCTAGATCTATAAAATTAATTGTAATTAGTGCATGCATGTAAAAGTAAATCAAGCAGAAAAGTAGAGAATGAAAAAATAATCTCACACACACATAATACATAAGATATTCTCTCTGGGAAACCCTTTCGGGAGAAAACCCAGCTGGAAGGTGAGGCCGCTTCGCTCTCTTTCTCTGTCTGGAAATATGGCTGCAGATACAAAGAAGTAATTTCTGTGGCCCGTGGACTGCTACAGTGCATAGATCATCTCTGTGTTCTCTACCTCCTATCTCTCCTAACTATCTTTGCTCAACTATGGAACAAAATGCTCTCGAAAGAATGGAATGCCTCTTCCTCCTAGTGGCCCGGTTATAACACAGCCCGATAACCTACTAGTGGTTAAGTTTGACTACATCAACTCTTAACTAGAGTTACAAAATAGACTCTTCTAGAGTATTTTACATCACAAACACGTGGCTAGCCCCTTTTCCATGAATAATGGGGGCTGACACAACATCCTCCCGAACTATAGGTGTGAAAACAGGAAGGTCAACTTATGAGTGGCATAAATTTTGCATACAAACTCCGATTGACGTGATTATTGTGCTGTTGGAAAGCTCTCCATGTGTAGAAAAACATGAAAAGGTGCATGCTTAAGCAGCAAAGTTTTACACCCAAAAAAAAAGGTTTGATGCCTCAAAACGCTCCCGGAAGGTTTCAGAGCCCTTTTCACCAAACTGGGTCCTACCAGTAAAAATTGTCCCGTGAGCTGATTCCTCCACGTTTTCTACTCCAAATGCATAGAGATGGATGAAAAACAATATAATGATCCAATTCAGATCATCCTTGGATGAGGAATTAAATTATGCATCCGCCAAGTGCTCCCGCTTGGAATTTGAGTAAAACCATATAGAGATAAGTTGAAAAGGTAGTTTTTTCTTTCACCCTCTAAACTTTGATGATGTAATCTAATCTTATTTTATTATTTTCACTATTGTTTTATACTATTCCTTAGGAGGCCCATTTTATACCTCAAAATTTATCTAATACACCACAAACTTGCATGATATTCCCCTTATGATTCAAACAAACAAATCTTGAAATTGTTTACACTAGCAATGTTTATGGTCAATGTCTCTAGTATTGATCACATATCTATTTTATTGATTCAACCCATTCACGAACTTTCCAACATATACATACAATTTTAAAACTATATATTGGTACATTGACTCAAAGATATTAAACTTAGCAAATAGGGAAATATAATACATTAGCTTCATTAATCCAAACTCTCTACATGATTTTTGTAACTAAGGATTACCTCATAGCCCTGTTGGCCTAATTACATATTTTATCTGGGCATTTTATTGGTCATAGCCACTCCTCCTATTTACATCTCTCACATACTTTTTTATTTTTTATCCAAATGAGACATCCTATACATTCATCTCTATTCAACTACTCAAATCCTTTACTCGATTAAATATTTCAATGATCAACCCTTCTTCTTACTCATCTAGATTTAACATTAGTAGGCATATCCCCATCTACTCAAAATTTACAACATATAAACAAGGAATAAACCTGAAGTTGGTCTCAAATCCAAGATTACTGCTTAACTAGCCATACAATCTCTCTTTAAGGTTTACACTATTCCTAAGATCTCTATGAGATTTCTCTGAACCTTACAAACTAATATAGATTTGATTACATTACTTAATAACACATTATCTAGACTCTTGCAGAGTACTACAATATTTACAATGAAAATAATTTCCTTTCAAAAATCTCAAGGCCGCTCTAAAATCCAATCAACAAGGATGATTTGGTAGAATATGATTTTGCATCAGACTCCCAAAGTTGAAAATTTTTCATGATCTCCTGGCCATGATCCTTTAATTTGTTTCAATTACCTCCTAGATCCCAAATTTTATGTTGTTGTTATCCACAGGCATCACTGCATTGTTGTTTTGATATTGTCCTGAATCTTCCACGGTTCCAAACTTGGTTTTGTTTCCTTCCATTTTCTCTATTGATGTAATCCTTAGTAGTCAACCATACTTGTTTGTTGACTTCCTTCTTTACATCATTGTACAATTAAGTCATCTAATTCAATGTCAAACCTTTCCCTTTGCTGCAACAAAATCCTTACATCACTTACTTGCAGCTATGCTTCAGAATTTAAAAAATTTATGGCCTCAATTACCATTTCACAATTCAACTTCCATTCTTTGTTGTCAGATATCTCTTCAAAGATATTTAAGTCGTTTGAATAGCTTCTCCATGGATGCTTCATGAAATATTGAATTTCATTTTCAAAATTTTTGCTTTTATATGCATTTGCACACAAGACTACCTTATTACAAAAACATTAAACTCTTTGAAACTATCATCAACAAATTCAACGTGTTTGCTTTCACTACTATTCACTCCAAATGTGTAGCTTGTTGTCCCTTTATGGGCATTAGTTTTCCACTGAATTTTTTTATCCATCTTCACATCTTGATCGTTACGCTTAATGCTTTCCTCCTCCTTACTATCTTCTGGGACATTTCTTGTTCTGCACTTTGTGCTTAGATATTTTCTCTACTTGGACTCCTTTCAAGTTCTTCCTCATATGACTATCCCATTATCACGTTCATTAAATTCATATGCTACTTGATTGCATTCAAATGAATTCCATGTTCCTTTTTCCCTCCTCTACATATTCACATAAAGAATTGATTTCAAAGATTTTGAGTCTATTAGATACTTTGAGCACCTCTTTATCATCATGCTTCCTATCTACAATTTTTACGTAGTCCTCTCCAATCCTTGGATGACTGAGCCATTCTTCTAACAACTTTAATTCTCTATCAAGATTTACATTTCGTTTTTCACCCCTTATTCCACACATAGAAAGGGTTTATTCATGTCATCATCCTCGTGCTTTGACTGAAATAAAATTTCAATCTCATGAGACATTTTTGTCCTTGTCTCAACTCCCTTTGCACCTATACACATATAATTAACTTGGAAATACTCCTCTTACTCTCTAGATGCTATTAATACCTCTACTTCACTAAGTATCTCTGAATATTATTCAAAATTGATTGTAATTCCTTCTTTATATTCAAGCTTCCTCAGCCACTCTTCCAACAATTTTACTTCTTCATAAAAAAAATATTGATATCATATCTAAATGTTGTTTTTTTTCCTCTTGATTCGCTTCACTGGAAAATTTATCCTATTTACTATAAAAAAAGATAATTGTATTGTCCCACAATATCTGCATCCTTTCACTATGTATATATTCCCTTTTGACTTACTTTGTGAGGCATTTTATCCCTTCTTTCTATGACAAATTTCTTATCATATCCTTCCTTAATACATCTAGAAAGAATTATTTTATCTTCCTCTTTCCATATGACATTTTTTAGTGATGCCCTTCATCTGCAAAACTTGTAAATATTGTACTGACACACAAATTATCAGTTTTAAAACCATAAGGCTCTCTAGCTTCCTGTAGTGGTTTTTCCAAGCAATCTATGAGACTCTCCGTAAGTCTCTCATCAACATGTTTATTATCATCCTGTCTAAGAAATGATGCCTGTCTGGTTCATAATTGTGAACTTCTTCCTCCTCATACTCAATTTCTCTGAGTCATTCCTTGAACCAAGTACTCATCACGTGCCTCATCCTCTTATTTTTCAGCCTTTCCTCTATTTTGATCAAAAAGTTCATTTTGTGCATTAATTTCTTTGCAAACAAATGCACAATAGGTCATCTGACTTTCTTCTTCATTTTAAATCCATGCCTCAGATCCTCAACAGTATTATTCTGTAGCATATTTCTCATAACACTGATTTGTTCCTTCATCTCATCTATCCCTCTATCCACTTCTTCATCACTCTTGTTTTTGCGGACATTCTTGGTGTATTTTCTCATCTCATTGTGGCTTCCTTCTTCTAGAACCTTTACATGCACTGCAAAAAAGCCTTTGTAGTAACAAGTTTGTTTCACCTTGCTACAAGATACCTCACTAATCTTTTCTCCTAAACATAACCTTTTGGTACTTTTGATTCTCTCTTTTAGAACCCCTCTAGCTTCATTTTCTCTTTATGGATTTTGCATTCTTTTGACAAATCTACCCACAATGCCAATTTATGGAATTCTCTCTACAAATTCTACCCAAGCTTAGCTTAAAGTTGTTACAACTTCTACTATTGTAATATTCTTTGCAACATTTACTTCTTCCTCTCGCTACTACCCAGAATCAACAATTTCTTTGTCCAAATTAAAGTGAAAATGTAAAGACCATGTTACTTGTGAGATCTCGCTAGATCTCTAATTCCAAAAAAAAATGGATTTCTTGCTTCAACTCTTGCAAGGTTCTTACTGCTACTAGTCTCCTCAAACTTGCTTCAACTATCATTGACAAATCTACCTAGCTTTGCTCCTTAGTTGGAATTTTCTTCAATCTATAAAGCTTCATTATGCCTTGATTCCCTTCCGTGCAAGATCCTTTGTGCTTAGATTCTTCATTCAAAACTCCAATTTTGAAGGCGTTTAAGCTCTCCCTATCTCTGCATCATCTAAAATTGTCCAAAATCAATCTAAGATCAACAATTTATTCTACAATTTCTAAGAGCATTACTCCTTTTAAAAGTCCCTTTGTTTTTGTGACTCGACCACTCTGCCTCCAACCTATTAAACTTCAAAAATACCAACCATCTCTTACATTGATAATCTAATGGTATCTTTTTCAACTCTAGAAATTTCTCCAATCAAAAACATTCTTCTTCTAACCCCTTGCCTCATATGCTTTCTTATGATTTCCTATGCTAGTCATTCACCAATGTTGCCACCATATATGTTATAGGGTCGCTCCAACAATTCTCTATTAACATTCAAATGAGTATGTTTAACCAACTTTGATACCACAATTGATGCAATCGAGATTCAATTCACAAAATTTCATGTTGCATTAGAACTATCATAATTCCTCAGAGTCATTTATTTCTTCATCCAACAATACAAAACACAACTTAAGTTCATTGACTTACTAATATCAGAGTATTTCAATCCTTTGTAGAGTCCACACCAAATGTGATATTACTTTGCCACTTATTAATTTGAATACCTATGTGGATCAAATATGTTTCTTGAGTCCAAATATATTAATGCACTAATGTTCTAATATGGGAATTCAACTTCTGCTCCAAATGAAATGTGTACTTCCTTTCGAAACTCGAATATCTCGTAACCCAGATGCATGATAATCTTTGACATACTTAACAAAATTCCATGTATTGATAGATCTTCTTTGCAAAATGAAAATTAGGCATTTGTTAGAAAAGTTGAAGTGATAAAAAGTAGATCCAAATTGATCTTGGATCTACATGGTAGATCCAAATGACTATAAACCCTGAATTAAATTGTTGACTGGGACTCCAATCTCAAAACTAGGAACTTCTTGTCTATAATGATTCTTCATTTTCACAAAAATTAGAATATCTCAAGTCATTAGATCACGCACAAAATTATTCTTTAATGTACAAAACTCTACATAAGAGCTTCTCCTCACCACAAACTTGCTCGATATTCCCCTTATGATTCGGAAAAAGGAATCCTAAAATTGTTTACACCAAAAATATTTACAATTGACCTCATAAATATGGATCATCTATCCATTCTATTGATTCGACGTGTTCACGAACTTTCCAACATATACATATAGTTTTAACACTATATATTGGTACATTAACACAGAGATATTGAACTTACAAAACAAGGGAAATAAAATACATCAATTTCTTTAATCCAAACTCTGTACAGGAGTTCAGTAACTAAGGATTAAGTTTGTTGGCCTAACGACACATTTTATCTAGGCATTTTCTTGGCCCTAGTTGCTCCTCCTTGTACTTACATCTCTCACACACTTTTTCTTTTTATCCAAATGAGATAGCCTATACATTCATCTCTATTCAACTACTTAGATCCTTTACTCAATATGATCGACCCTTCCCCTTACTCAACCATATTTAACATTAGTAGGTTAATCCCCATCTGTTAGAAATTTATAATATATAAACAAAGAATAAACCTTAATTTGGTCTAAGATCCAAAATATCAGCTTGAGGTTTACAATATTTCTAAGATCTCTATGAGATATCTCTGAATCTTACAAACGAACACAAATCTAAATACATTGCTTAGCAAATCATTATCTAAACGCTTCTAGAAAATCAAAATATTTACAACAAAAATCATTTTTATTTGAGAAATGTCCAAACCCCTCTAAAATCTGATCAAAAATTAATTTGAGATAATATGATCCTGCACCATAATAAGTCACCAACCTATAACTTTTTAAAAATACAAAAAGAAGAAAATCAACATTTAAAAACACTTAATATTAAACCACATTCAAATTACTCTGTTTAAAATTTAAATTAATATAATGATAAAACATATAATAAAAAAATTATATAACTTTTCAAAATTATATATATATATCTATATTTCAATTTTTATTTTAAATTCATAAGATACATTTAACTTTTTAATTTGATCTTCAATTTAGTGTTAATATATTAAATGAATGGTTAAAATCAATATATACTAACTAGAAAAGAAATTATAGACATCCTTATTCAACTTGCACAGTCTCAATCTTAAAGGTCAAACATAATTTTTACTTGTGGGACTCTTATGTCGATCATTTTCCTAACAATCCACCTCATTTACTGATTATCATGCCTTGGTTTCCCAGATTTAATATAGTGTTAATAAATTAAATGAAAGGTTGAAATCAATAGAGACTAACTAAAAAAACTATAGACATCTTATTTGACTTGAACAGTCTCAATCTTAAAAGTCAAAAATAATTTTTATAATAAAATGTTAATACAGCTCAAACATAATTTTTATCTTTATCTGTGGGACCTTAAATTTTATCTTTATCTGTGGGACCTTTATGTCGATCATTTTGGTAACAATCCACTCCTATAGTGATTACCATGCCTTGGTCTCCCAGATTTAATATAGTGTTAATAAATTAAATGAAAGGTTAAAATCAATAGAGGCTAACTACAAATAAATTCTATAGACATCTTATTTGCCTTGCAGAGTCTCAATCTTAAAAGTCAAACATAATTTTTATTTGTGGGACCTTTATGTCGATCATTTTCGTAACAATCCACATGACAGTGATTATCATGCCTTGGTCTCCAAGAAAATTGTTGTTGTTCTGCACTTTTCTCACAACTTTTCAATCTATCAGTCAAGAAGTCATTATCTCGTTACATAAAGATGAAAATTCAATGGTTTGACTGCAAATAAAGAGAGCTTGGACCCAAAGCAATAATATAAAATGTGTGATATCACATGGAAGAGCAAGTCGATATGTTGCGATATCAAATAAGAATTGTATAAAGTATCGTGAGCAAATTGGTTTTGAATTGTGAGGAACCTGGGCAGTCGACCTAACAAATAAAATTATGTAAATTTCTTTAGCTGTCATATGTAGACAATTGACTGCCACATTCAATTACAACTAAAATATGTTTAGTAGTCAGCTGTAGACAATTGACTGCCGCAATCACAGCAATCTTAAACCTCATATAGACTTGTTATATATTCACAGCATTCTCCAGCATTGGTCACCAATCTTTTCCTTCGGTTTGTGTAGATTTACTTATTGAGAGAGAATTCATAGCAGGCCATCCCATCCCAATTCCAGGCAAAAGATAAGTATGCCTTCTGAGTCCAGGCATATCCCCAGGAGAGGGCAAGTGAAGGCAGCCATTGCCTCTTCCCTTGCCCACCCCATCAAGTCCTTTTTCTCATCACATTCCTTCTCCAGCTCTAATGGCTCTCCACAATACTCCATCTCCAGATCTAATGGCTCTTCACAGTACTCCATGATGGCTGCTTCCTCTTCTTCAGCCTCAATCTTGGGTTCGGCTTCAAGCTAATGGGTTTTACAGAGCAATGGACATACCCATCGCAGAGCAATGGACAAATGTTCGGTTTTACAGAGAAATGGACATATGTTGCTCACAACATGAGGAAACACAGCAGTGGAGATAAAATATTTTCGGTGGGCAAAGGCACCAGTACTCCAATAGAAGTGCCCACATGAGAGGAATAGCATGGCTCAGATGATAGATGTGTCTACCTTCACAGGACTGTTCGCAGACATATGAATATGGAATGGCATATGTTTATAGCATGCAGTTCTCATCACTGCTATCACATCTTCCTCAACGTTATCTACTGTAACAGGATGTTTTAAAGTTTTTGTCCTATTTAAATAAAAAGGATTACTCTGTTATTCAAAACTATCGTCATTTTATAATTTAGAATCAAGATCGATCTATGCCAATCATATAAGATTCAGATTACAGCTTTTTAAAACAGTTTTCAAAGACTCAACATATGAAACTTTTGTTTATTTTAATTGAGAAATCTGAAATGCTGTCAGTTCTAAAGAAATAACTTCAATTAGCCAGCAGCTGTGATGTCTGAACTCTTGGTTTCATTTTGTTAAATACCATCGCAAATAATATCTATTATCATTACAATAGCTCTTATAATCACTCCACGTTCAAAATTTCTTTGCTGTTTTAATCTCTTTCAAGGCAGATATATGTACAGAGGGATATTTATCTTATCCCAATTCTTATTTTTCCTTTTTTTTTTTGAACTCACCATTGAACAAAGTAACATCGCTGTATTGCTTGAATTTTATTTTTCTATTTACGGTAACTCTTCTGTGAATTTTATTTTTTATTTATGAGAACTCTCCTGTTCAATCTAGATAAGTTAAAATTGGCATTTTCGAAATAAAGCTGCAGCGACAGTCGAACTCGAATGAATTCGCCTAGTCTAGGGAGGCGGAGAAGTTGTCTGGAAAGTTACGGAAATACCGTTCATATTTAGAGAAAATTCAGCAAGGATTTTTGTAAATCTAAGTTATAGTTGTTAAACTTCAAAATTTTAGATATTCTAGACGTTATTGATAGTGGTGAATCTATTTCCACCATAAAAACACAATTCAAACACTGGCTATACAAGATTTTTGAATTTATTTAAACACTGTACAAGATTTTTGAATTTATTCTACCCAGATTCCACCCACTTTTGGTTTTTCGTTAGATGAATCCGAATTAATTACTCCCAAAATCTAAATAAGTCAAAATTGGGATTTTCAAAGTCAAGTTTCATTAACGGGGGAACCCGAATTAATGGTTGCCAATTTGGAGTTGGAGCAAAAGGTGAACAAGACTATTTCAACACTATTTAACTACGCTTTTTCTATGGGACTGGAAGGATATTGCATCAGCATAGTTTCATTTCAGTATAAACAAAAAGCGAGGAGCAGTAGTGAAATATGGTGAGATGATGAAAAAGGAATGGCGTTGTTTATTAGGGGATATGAAAAAACATGAGTTGTTTATTAGGGAATAAGGAAAAAAAAATTGGTTGAATATAAATATTTTTATAATAAAAGAAATGTTTGAATCTGGTTTCTCGGTGGAAATAAATTTAACATCAATAAAGATCTGGGATATTCAAAATTTTGAAATTTGATAACTATAAATTAAATTTCCAAAAAAAATTACTACATTTTTATTAAAATAATATCAAAATTTTCATAATTTTCCAAACCAAATTTAATCATAATTTAACTAAACCAAAAAGAATTAAAACTAAAAATTATATGCTTTTACCAATCAACCAAAAACTAACTAAACTCTAACCTATAAACTCTATGTACATCTGTATGGAGATAATAATCAACTTTTAACAATTAGCGAAAAACCAACTGAATTCTAACCTATAAACTCTATGTACATCTGTATGAAGATCATACAACCAATATAAAACAGAAACCAACATCTCCGAAATGAGAGAGAGACACCAACATCTCCGAGATGAGAGAGACAGGATTCGGATACCTTTCTTCACGACTAATTCTTTTAAGTTTAGTTAAAGACTACTTCTCTTTCCCATAAGGAAGGGATTAATTCATTTAAGTTTAATGAAGGACTAATTCTCATCAACTCCTTTGTGAAACAAGGCACTGGAGAAGGCAAAAAGAAGTGCGGGAGGAAAGAGTGTATTTTTTGTTCTTCCGGAAAAGTGGAAACATAAAATCACTTCATTTTGGAATGCGATACCTTCAAAAACAACAGGGAAAGTTATGTAGATATTTTGGCAACTAGCTCTCTTGAGATAATCTATTTGGCGAAGGGTTTGTCTAGAAGCTGGGAGTGTTTATTGTGAGGCTTCACAGGAAAAGGCCCAAATACATCAACCAATTGAAGAAGCAATCTATCCTATAAGCTATCTTTAACCTGGTCAACTTTAAAATATTTTTTTTTTAAACAACTTATATGCACTCTATATACTTTCAACCAGAGTATAACAAGGCTTTACCTAATTGCAATTATTTTATTTTTTAACCCAAAAACAAACTTAAAACTGAATGCAACCCACCAAATACAATTAAAATTCAATGATACATAAATAACCTAGCTTTACCTAACTGTTATTAAATAATAAAGGATCTGTACGGTTATTTTTTCTCTGCTATGTTAAAAGCTATGCAACTTTCTAAAAGCATGGTCTATAAGAAATTTATGATAATTTTTTTAAGTTATTTTTGTTTGAAATTTAATAAGGATTTTTTAAAATAATAAATTTAAATTTTATAATTTAAATAATTTAAATGCTTCATAAGTTTTTAAAAATACTAAATCTATTTATTTAAAAATATATATGTTTATAAAAATAAAAATACTCAATCCCATGAATATTTTCATCACCAAATTTCCAAAAAAAAATTGTGAAATAGTTAAACTATTCCCTTTTCAAAAATAAATTCCAGCGAGAGCAATAAGCTAGACTCTGTGCTCTTTATACTAGACTCTGTGCTCTTTATACTACATCGAGCACTGATCCAAAAACCCACGAAATGCAATTAAAAGAAAAATCAATCAGCCCCAAAAAAAATATAGTTTTAACTTAATTGTTTTGAGGAATGAATGATATCCTAGAAGCTGTTCTCAACTGTGTTATACATGCCATTCCTGGAAAAATTAAATCCAAATCTGCCAAAAGAGAAGCCACTTAGTACAATTAAAAATTCAATGGATGCATTGCAAGTGTAACTTAACCGTAAGTGTTATGAAATAATTATAAATAAATGACCTGTACACAGCTTTTCGTTACTATGTTGATCCCTGCACTTTACCAAAAATAAATCCCAAAATAATGAAAAACACCAAATACGCTATGATCTCAAAACAGAGCCAGCATGCAACCCACCGAATGCAATTTAAAAAAACATGGCTTTACCATCCCAAATATTTGTTGGCAACGACCAAATAAACTATGTCCACAGAGTTATTCTCAACTCTGCTAAGCTATGCAATTTTCTAGAGGATAAATCCAAAATGTTGTGCGGAAAGATCAAAATAGCTCTAATTTAATTGTACAGAGCAGTGCTGTTATCTGCACTCAACTGTTAAACCTTAAATTGAAGGAAAAAATAAAACGGCAAACTAGGTGCCATGAAACAAGAGTCGTTAAACCCTAATTGCGGCTATTTCATTCAATCCCAATCTTGTATTTTCCTTTTTTTATTTTGTTCTGTTTCGTTCTAGGTATTTTTCTTACTCATATATAAAAGGAATCTAGCCGGAGCAAGATTCGGATTAAATGAAATGAAAAACAAAACACAAATTTATAGTCAAAGCATTTTTATTTCAATCTGTTCCGTTCTTGGTATAGTTCTTGGTATTTTTCTTTCTGGGAGAAAAAATAAAGACGGAGCAAGACTGATTCAAATCAAATAGACAGAGAAGACTTGGATTCAAATCAAATAAGTAAGACCCAGATTAAAAAAATTAGCATACAACTTCCACGATAAAATTCAGCATGGTAACCTATTCTTTCTCATCGAACCTCCATAGAACTGATGTTCGACTGTCTCTCTCCTCTCCTCTCAACAATGTAAGAATAAAAAAAAATAAAGAAAAAGAGCACCCAGGAATAGATGCAAAGTAAACAATAAGGAGGTGATCAATCTCATTCTTGCTAATTAAAATTATCTTTTTTGTATTGACTAATGCCAAAAAAATGAGAACTAATTCTCATAGTTTTGCAAGTGAAACCCAGCCTTGGTCTATTCCCAAAACACCTTGGGATGAAAGAATTTGTGAACTTTGTGATGCTAAGATCCTAGAAGATGAAAAATACTCTCTTGGATTACCTAGATCTTATTCACATCCAATCTCATTTCCATAACACTTGTCATAGTAGCAACCTTGGCTAAATCACCAAAATTGTTGGTCTATTCCCAAAACACCTTGGGATGAAAGAATTTGTGAACTTTGTGATACTAAGAATGTAGAACATGAAAAATACCCTCTTAGATTACCTAGATCTTATTCACATCCAATCTCATTTCCACAACACTTGTCATAATACCAACCTTCTTGACATGCTAAATCACCAAAATTACACTGATCTAGGAATGTTTCTTTCCCTTCTTTTTGATCATAGAAATAAAATTTTAAAGAGTCTCAATTAATCTCGTGGACATTAATCATCATCATATTCCAAAAGTAATATTTTTATTTGAATAACTTTAATAGTAAAAAAAATATGTTTCCTTTCCATAAATTACAAGTTTAATGGATTCAATGATTAAAATTGTATATTTTTTTCCCAAATTATAATCTCAAAACCTTTTTCAATATTTTTTTACTTCAAATTATTTTGAAAAGAACTATAGTTAAAAGATCTATTTTTCTATTGGTTAAATAATATGTGATTTGACATTATATGAAATTTGTTTTTGACAAATTGCTAAAAAGACAAATTATTAAAAAAAACAAATTTATAGCTAGGCATTTTGGAAGAAACTCAGAATGCATCGATATTGTAATGAATTAGGATCTGCATTGCAATGAGCATTCATTATTGCAGATGCTCTGTGTAGCCACCATTGTCTAACTGTGGTTAGGGATGTCAGTGTATTGGGCATCTACAGTGTTTCTCACCACTTAGCTACTCATAATCTCTACTTATGGCTACCCTATTTTCCATATGCTTCTATCATGCCCATTTTAATCACTTTTGTCATTGATGGGACCAACCCTTTTAGCTTGTGGATTAACAATACTTAAGCGGTGATTAACAATCGGATAAAGTCAATGCAATTATGATTATCACTAAACAGATGATTAACACAGATATTTGTTTTGGCTTGATGGCTCGGTTAATTGCTGGGTACGGTGGTAGGTGTGAGGGGACACTTGTCCTTGCCCTCGGTCTTCACCCTCCCGCACTTCGACTATACTCCTCCACTCCGCATTCACTTGTCACTTTGGCACTTGGCCTTGCTCTGCTCGCGATGAGGGTTTGTTGATGGTTTGTCTGCGACTGTGTTGAGGGTTAACGATGGTGTTTAGTCCGCAACTGGGTGTGGGTTCTTCTGTTGGTGACTTGGCAGCTCCGCCTGCCCTTCCTGCTATGCTATCTGGTTGGTCTCACCTGGGCACTGTGTTGATGGCTCTATCGGTTTCGTTAGAGGGTTTTCTCTGTCCTGAAACTCAATGGTTCTCTATGTGCCTTCATTGTATAATTGTTTGTTTGCTTGCTTATTCATGCTTCTAGTTAACTGGTTCTTTCTCTGCATTGTTTTCTTGCAAGTTGCGGTCACAAGGGACCGGTTCCTCGGCTTTGCTTGGCAAGGTAAGCTCTCTGTCCCTGCTACATTCCTTTTCCACAATTTTCCATTTTTACTGAGGGTGGCCGCTCCTTGTGAGCAGGGGTTCCCTCCTGTGGCTGCGACCTGGTTGTGGGTTCTTCGCACCGGCGTCGTCCACTCCTCTGGTGAGTTTACAAAACCCTCTCTCCTACGGTTGCTCGCTCTCTTATCTTCAGTTTCGTATGCTCAACTTCTAACACACTTCTGTTGGTTGTAACTGCAGGTGGGTGGTGGCTTGGGACGGCTGCTTCCACGACTGTCGCTGTCTGGTGAACCTGGTAGGGTCGCTCCTCATCACTGATATATGTTTCGTTTTTATTTTGGTTGTGGTTCCAGCACTTTGGTTTCTGGTAGTTGTTTGGCTCTGAGAGCCTCGCTCTTTGGTTGTTGTTGGCCGCCTTTGGCTACGCCCTCCTTGTATATTATTTATGTTGTCTCGGTAGTCTTAAATATTTTAAGGGTCTTCGAACCCTCGATCTGTAGTGGGCTATCTCTAACGAGACTCATCCCACCTTGGCAATGGCTATTCTGATATTTTTTTTGTAACTTATCTTCCTACTCGTCTATTATTTAAAAGAAAAGAAAGACTTTGTTTGTATGGCTATGGATTACCTGAATATACAATGCAGTCGTTTTTAAGCTGAGACTATCGATTCTATAGAGGCTTCTCCGTGCCGTTTGTCTGTTCTCCGTGAGCTTGGAATTTGTTGCTGGCTAGAACTATAATTTTGCTCTTTGCCTTTCAAATGTTTTCAAATGCTGTTGTTTCCGTCCTTGAGACTCTATGTTGCTAGATAGCTGGTAGAACTAGTTGTTTTGGAAAAGAACAAGAAGATACAACACTCTGTTCTTTGTCAAATGCACACAGTAATTGTATAGAAGGGTTTAACAGTTAACTATCAGTGAATTCGTTGCTCTGTCTTGGTCAATATACACAGTAATTTAATGAAAAGGATTACTGGTTAGCCGTAAACAAAATTCAGTTCTCTGTCTTAATCAATACATAATGGTTAAATGGAAAGAGATTAAGAGAAAACTGTAAATGGACACAGATGGTTTGCACAAAAATGAAATTCTTATTTTTACTTTCTTCTATTCTATCTCTCGCATTCCAACCCTTACAAAATATGATATGCTTTCTTTTGTACTATTTCGAGACAGTTTCTCACAACTGCTCGCAGTTACATTGGTAGTTACATAGTTGTGAAAACTGTTTTTTTGTTTTCTTGCTCTGTTGGAAAATATATTTTTTGTACGAAGACAACTATTAATTAAAAAAAAAAAACAAAAGAAAAAGGTGGTTGTAACAACCTCCCTCTAACCATGATGTTCCTAATTACCATTTAACTAAATAATTAAAAATGCAAGTCCTTAAATGTTGTTTTAACCAACAAATGGAAATGAAACTAAATGATGAGTGTGAACCTGTTCTTCCTAGCTGAGACCAAACACCCCAGCCATGATACCCTCAGCTGGATGCTCTTGCATCAGGCTCCGGGGGTAAGAAAAATTCATGGCTCCGGTCCATGAGCTCCTCGACTGAATAGCCTGCCCACTGTATTGTCCAACGTCAAGCCAAGAACTGTCCTCAATGGGATGGTTCTTCCACTTGACAAGATACTGTAGGTACTCCTTCCGCCGAGTTCGCCTGGCCACCTGAGTGTCGAGGATCCTCTTGATCTCAAGGGGCTGAACTGAAGGCATTTGCCTCATCCAAGTGTCTCTTCCTTCCTGTGTGTCCCGTGTAGGCCATGCTGAACTGTCGTCTTCAGGACTGGCAGTATATGGAAACAAGTTTGCCACGTTGAAGATGGGTGATATGCCTATCCCTGGAGGTAGCTATAATTCATAAGCATTGGTTGAAAATTTACGCAGAATTTTGCAAGGGCCAGTCTTTTTATATTTCAGTTTGTTGTATTCACCCCTAGGAAATCGTTCTCTGCGTAAATGTGTGAGGACTTCATCCCCCCCATTAAATTGTACCTCTCGTCATTTCAGATCTGCCCACTTCATCATTACCTGCTCGTGTAGGTCATTCATTGCTTTGGTGAAATCTTCCCCATCCGCACTCTGTCTTTCTTGTTGTCCTAGATCTCGTAACTCATGCACTCCGCGAGGATGCATGCCATATAAGATCTGAAAAGGACTGTATCCCGTGCTGCGATTCGGTGAGTCGTTGTAAGCGAACTCCACCTGGGCAAGTACATGATCCCACATCCATGAATTTTCCCCGATCAAGCTTCGTAGCAGGTTTCCCAAGCTCCTGTTTACCACCTCTATTTGCCCGTCGGTCTGTGGGTGATAAGCAGAGCTGAAACTTAACTGTGTGTCCATCTTTTTCCACAAGGTGCGCCAAAAGTGTCTTGTAAATTTCACGTCCCTATCGGAAACTATGGACTTAGGCAGGCCGTGTAGCCTAACTATCTCCGTGAAAAACAAGTGGGCCACGTGAGTGGCATCGTTGGTTTTTTTACAAGGGATGAAATGTGCCATTTTTTAGAACTGGTCTACTACCACCATCACATAATCGTAACCCCGTTGCGTTCTTGGTAGACCCAAGACAAAGTCCAAGCTGACTGAGTCCCACGATCTACTCAGAATAGGTAGTGGTGTGTAGAGTCCCGTATTCTGACTGTGTCCTTTTGCCAACTGACACACTTTACATCTGGTTACAAATCGCTGCACATCCCTTCGCATCTTTGGCCAGTAATAAAAATGGTTGAGCTGGTCTAAGGTCTTATCAATGCCGAAATGTCCGGCTAGACCTCCGTTGTGCTTCTCCCTGATGATGTTCTCCCTCATCGAACAGTCGGGAATGCATAGCTGTCCCCCTTTAAACAACAACTTCTCCTGTAAGTTATAGTCCAGCCACAGACTATTATTCCTCAACAAAGGATTTTGGCAGGCTTCATAAGCCTCCTTGAAATCCGTATCTATCTGATACAAGTCTGTCAGGTGTTCGAATCCCAACACTTGTATCATGCTCTCCTGTAAGAGCAAAGCTCTTCTGCTCAATGCATCTGCTACCTTGTTGGCCTGTCCACTGATATGCTTCAAGACAAACGTGAAACTCTGCAAGTACTCAACCCACTTTGCATGCTTGTGGTTCAGCTTATGCTGCTGCATAACATACTGTAATGCAGAATTATCAGAAAACAAAACAAACTCATTCCCCAGCAAATAGTGTCTCCAATGCTTCAATGCTTGGACGACAACATAGAACTCCTTGTCGTAAGATGAGTACTTCTGCCTGCTTTTGTTCAGTTTTTTGCTAAAATAAGCAACAAGTTTGTCTTCCTGGCTGAGTACGGCCTTAATGGTTCTATCACTGGCATCACAGCGAACCTGGAAAAGCTTGTTAAAATTTTGCAATCTCAGGATTGGTCTTTCAGTAATCTTCTTCTTCAGCATTTGAAAGCTTTTCTCTGCTGCCTCAATCCAACGGAAAGGCTAACTTGCCTTTTTTATAGTATCCAACATAGGTGTGCAGATCTCACTAAAATTTCTTATAAACTTACGATAAAAACTTGCCAACCCATGAAAACTACGTACCTCAAACAGACTTTTTGGGGATGGCCAGCTAATGATAGCTGCAATTTTCTCTAGGTCCATCTTCAGCTCATTTTCTGCAATCAAAAAACCCAAATAAACTAATTCTTTCTAAAGAAAAGAACATTTTTTCAGATCTATCAGCAAATTTTTTTGTTGTAACTTCTCCAGCACACTTCGAACATTTCTAAAATGTTCTCCTCTGGTCTGACTAAAAATAATTATATCATCAAGATATATAATCACGACTTTTTCGATGAATTATTTTAACATCTCATTCATTAGGCGCATAAAGGTACTAGGGGCATTACTTAACCCGAATGGCACCACCAGCCACTCATATAAGCCTTCATTGGTTTTAAAGGTTGTCTTCCATTCATCTCCTTCCCTGATTCGGATCTGGTGGTATTCGCTCTTTAGATCAATTTTTGAGAAATACGCCGCCCTGCTCAAACAGTCCATCATGTCATCCATCTGTGGTAATGGGAAACTGTACCTGATGGTAATCTTATTGATGACTCTCGAATCAGTGCACATTCGCCACTCTCCTCCTTTTTTGGGAGCTAAAACTATTGGAACTGCACAGGGACTTAAACTCTCCCTTATCAACCCTTTATCCAGCAATTCCTGTACCTGTTTTCTAATCTCCTTGCTGTCCTTAGGACTCATTCGATACGATGCCTTGTTTGGTAGACTACCTTCGGGTATAAAGTCTATGTGATGACTAATACTTCTCTTAGGAGGCAATTTATCTTATAAATCATCCACGATAATATCGCTGAACTCCTGCAACATGTTCTGAATTTCTTCAGTAAAATCTGCAATTTCGGTGTGCAACAACACTGTTTTTAGCCTCCTCAAAACAACATATTTTATCTCACTGTCCTCGATCTATTTCAAAAATTCCTTTCCTCCCACCAGCAACACTTTTGTCCCACTAGTTTCTGCTGCTTCCTCCTCCTTGATGGGTACAAGCGTGTGTTTAATCCCATCCTTGACAAAATTGTAATAGTTTGTCTTTCCATCATGAACTACCTTCTCGTCATACTGCCATGGCCTTCCTAGTAGTATATGACATACGTCCATAGGCATAATATCACAAATAACCTTGTCCTTATACCTGCCAATATGGAACTCAACTTCACATTGTTCGTCAACCAACAGCTGATGGCCTTTCTGCAACCATGACACCTTGTAGGGAGTGGGGTGCTTCAGCCGCTTCAAACCCAACTTCTCCACCATCTCTGTGGCAACCAGATTATCCGTACTCCCACTGTTGATAATCAGCTTGCAGCATTTTCCGTGTGACTTACAAACTATCCGGAATAATGCCTTCCTTTGAGTTTGTTCAGTTGTCTCCTTTGTTGGCTTCAGTAGTACTTTATTCAAAATTAAGGCTTCCCCTGTTTCCGGCACATTCTCTACTTCCTGGGGTGGTGCCTCTACCTCCTCGGGCTGTGCAACATATGCTCCTCTTGGACCAGCTTGTTCTCCTTTAGGACACTCAAAAGACCTGTGCCCCCACTTGTGGCACTTGTAGCACTGGTAGGCAGCTCCTCTGCCTCTGCCATTTCCCCTTCCTCTCTGATATGGCCTTCCTCCTCTAGTGTTGTCTCCTTTTTCTGCTATCCCTGAAGTCTTGGAACTGTTGCCCTCTTCACTATTGTTGGCAATTCGTCCTCTGCCATAGGATTATCCTATTCCCCTGCGAGTTCCTCGTCCTCTCCTGGCATTTTGTTTTCTTGTGATCTTCTCTTCTGCCTTTATGGCACTCTGGTATGCTTCTTCTATGTTCCTTGGAGAGAGAATACTTATCTCATCCAATATCTCCAGCCTTAGGCCGTTCACAAACCTTGTTGTTTTTTCTGGGGTGTCCTCCATGTAACCAGCTCTCAAATTCACCCGGTAGAATTCTTCAGTATATTCTTTCACCGTCATTCCTCTCTGCTTCAAATTCTGCACTTGTCGATGTAGGGAAATCTCGTAATCTTTGGGCAAAAATATGTCATTCATCTTGGCTACCATTCTTGGCCATTTCTTAATTGGCAACTTATTCATCCTCCTTCTTTCTGCTTGGACACTGTCCCACCACAAGGCCGCATGTCCTTTCAGCTTGGTTGCAGTGAATCTAACTCTTTGATCTTCACTGACCTCCTCACATTCGAAATATTTGTCCAACTCGCTAATCCAGTCCAACAGTACTTCTGTTGACAAGCTGCCATCATAATTTGGAATCTCTGGCTTTGGCTTACTGCTAGCCAACAAAATTGATCTCAATAACCTGATTTTAGGTCCTTCCTCATCTGATCCATCTATCACAACTACAGCTTCTTCGTCACTGTCATCTCCTACCTCCGGATCCCTTCTCCTTCCTGCTTCGACTGCCTCCAAACGGGCACTAAGGATCCTAATCTCTTCTCGTAATCCTTCCTCTGCTACTCTCCGAGCACCTCTCCCACGACCTCGTCTTCCAACTTCCATTTCTTAAGAAAACTCAAAACCTGCTCTGATACCACAATATGATGGGACCAACCCTTTTAGCTTGCGGATTAACAATACTTAAGCGATGATTAATAAACAGATAAGATTAATGCAATTATGATTATCACTAAACAGATGATTAACACATATATTTGTTTTGGCTTGATGGCGCGGTTAATTACTTGGTACGGTGGTAGGTGTGAGGGGACACTTGTCCTTGTCCTCGGTCTTCACCCTCCCATGCTTCTACTATACTCCTCCACTCCGCATTCACTTCACTTTGGCACTTGGCCTTTCTCTGCTCAATATGAGGGTTTACTGATAGTTTGTCTACGACTTTGTTGAGGGTTAATGATGGTATCCAGTCCGAAATTGGATGTGGGTTCTTCTGCCAGTGACTTGGCAGCTCTGCTTGCCCTTCCTGCTATGCTATTCGGTTAGTCTCACCTGGGCACTGTGTTGTTGGCTCTGTCGGTTTCGTTAGAGGGTTTTCTCTGTCCTGAAACTCTATGGTTCTTTGTGTGCCTTCATTGTATATTTGTTTGTCTGCTTGCTTATTCGTGCTCCTAGTTAACTGGTTCTTTCTCTGCGTTTTTTTCATGCAGGTTGCGGTCATAAGGGACCAGTTCCTCGGCTCTGCTTAACGAGGTAAGCTCTTTGTCCCTACTACATTCCTTTTCCACAATTTTCCGTTTTTACTGAGGGTGGTCGCTCCTTGTGAGAAAGGTTCCCTCTTGTGGCTGCGACCTGGTTGTGGGTTCTTCACGCCGGCACTGTCCACTCCTCTGGTGCTTTTACAAACCCTCTCTCCTGTTGTTGCTCGCTCTCTTATCTTCAGTTTTGTATGCTCAACTTCTAACACACTTCTGTTGGTTGTAACTGCAAGTGGGTGGTGGCTTGGGATGGCCACTTCCACGACTGTCGCTGTCTGGTGAACCTAGTAGGGTCGCTCCTCGCCACTGATATATGTTTTGTTTTTACTCTTCGGTTGTGATTCCAACACTTTGGTTTATGGTAGTTGTTTGGTTCTGAGAGCCTCACTCTTTGGTTGCTGTTGGCCACCTTTGGCTACGCCCTTTTTGTATATTATTTATGTTGTCTCGGCAGTCTTGAATATTTTAAGGGTCTTCAAACCCTGGGTCTATCGTGGGTTGTCTCTAACGAGACTCATCCCACCTTGGCAATGGCTATTCTGGTATCTTTTTTGTAACTTATCTTCCTACTTGTCTATTATTTAAAAGAAAAGAAAGACTTTGTTTGTATGGCTATGGATTACTTGAATATACAATGCGATCGTTTTTAAGCTAAGACTGTCGATTATGTAGAGGATTCTCCGTGTCGTTTGTCTGTTCTTCGTGGGCTTGGAATTTGTTGCTGGCTGGAACTATAATTTTTCTCTTTTCTTTTCAAATGTCTTCAAATGCTATTGTTTCCATCCTTGAGACTTTTTGTTGCTAGATAACTGGTAGAACTAGTTGTTTTGGAAAAGAACAAGAAGATACAACACTCTGTTCTTTGTCAAATGCACACAATAATTGTATAGAAGGGTTTAACAGTTAACTGTCAGTAAATTAGTTGCTCTGTCTTGGTCTATATACACAGTAATTTAATGAAAAGGATTAATGGTTAGCCGTAAACGAAGTTCAGTTCTCTGTCTTGATCAATACATAATGGTTAAATGGAAAGAGATTAAGAGAAAACTGTAAATGGACACAGATGGTTTGCACAGAAATGAAATTCTTATTTTTACTTTCTTCTATTCTGTCTCTCGCATTCCAAATCTTACAAAATATGATATGCCTTCTTTTGTACTATTTCGAGACAGTTTCTCCCAACTGCTCGCAATTACATTTGTAATTACATAGTTGTGAAAACTGTTTTTTTGTTTTCTTGCTCTATTGGAAAATATAATTTTTGAACGAAGACAAATATTAATTAAAAAGAAAGAACAAAAGAAAAAGGTGGATGTAACAACCTCCCTCTAACCGTGATGTTCCTAATTACCATTCAACTAAATAATTAAAAATGCAAGTTCTTAAATGCTATTTTAGCTAACACATGGAAATGAAACTAAACGACAAATGTGAACCTATTCTTCCTAGCTGAGACCAAACACCCCAGCCATGATACCCTCAACTGGATGCTCCTGCATCAGTCATGAATGTCCATTAAGCTTTGAGGTTTCTATCTTGCTTAAAGGATGAATTGCTTCTTCTTACCTTGTACTAGAAGAATAGGTCAATAGACAATCTGAAATACTTTGTAATCCATGAGTTTGGAATAATACTTGATTTTATGTTCACACGCAATGAACTTCAATGTTTCCACAATTTTTGTTACCCTCACTTTATCCTTGAGTGATTATTTAGGCTGTAATATTTTCCTTCATTCAACAAAAATCTTTCTAGCTTCTCCTCATCTAAAGGGTGCCTTCTCCCATAATTCATGAATTGAAAGTGGTTAAGTCCATTGGAAAAGGAAATAGGTGTATAGTTGTGGTATGTACCAGTAAGTGAACAAGTAAGCAACGATTCAATGGATAATTCGAGAATTAGCCATCAAACATGAGCTAATTCAAAGTTATTTCATCACATTTTCACATGTCCTTTCAAATGCATATATAGGGAATTTGTTAATTAAGTTTGAGTCTCTTTTAAACCTTAGATCCATTTTCACCCCTCTTTGTTACTAATTTGGTTTTATTTTAAGTAACTAAATTCTCGAGAATAAAGTGCAAAATTATTTCATTTAGTCACCCAAAGTAAAGATTTCTTACCTAATCAAGAGAATAATCATCTCGATCAACAAGATCAACATTCTATAGTAAGTCCATAAGTGAAAAATTTATGTGAAGTTCCTTTTAAAAGTTTTCAAATGACTTAGAGAAACTCCTAGAACATGTCATGTATGTTTTGTTCATGAAGTTCTAGTAGTATAAACATGGATTGTGTACAACCTCGCAAACTAAACTAACCAAAAAAAAAAAACAAATTGTAAAAAATTAAGAGAGTTTAGGAATTCTTGTTACCATGTCTAGGATGGGCATGCCTACTTCCAGTTATTAATGACAGGATGCAAGGGTCTATTCTTCCAATTTGTTTAATGTCTAAAACTACAGTTTCCTCATCTTTGACTACTATATTATTGAGCTAGGATGAAGCAATCAATGTTACTCGAGATTGTACACTTATGATTTCTTCACAGCCAAGTCTTTGCTTTAATTTAATTGCTTGACTTGCTCCTATAGATGTTTTATCATATCCTCCTCCTCTACAATTTTCTCCTTTTTAATCTCCTCTCCAATCTCCTAAAAGATCATTTGACTTCTTTGTTTTTCCAACTGAATCCCTTATTTTTATCAAAAGTGTTTATTTGTATCTTGTTGGTTAATTACATATTCTTTCTCCCAATTATCATCTTTATGTTTCCATACATTGTATAGTTTGGACAACCAACTCTTGAGTTTAATCATATAGACTATCATAATCAACCTATGTGTGTTTCTCATATGCTCATGAGGTAAATACATAGCACTAAAATCAATAATGGTACCCACCACTACCTTATAAAAGACAAAATTCATTGCAACAAACTCTCCAAATTCTAAACCAAATATTGAATATTTAATTGAATCTAGATAGAGATCACGTAGCAATGACCAAGTAAGAGTCTCCAAACAACCAGAATACCACCCAATGAACTTCTCACATCGAGGCTATAGTGGGCATAAAATTATAACTTTGCCAAGATGTTAGGTGAGAGTTATTTGGGGGCGCAAAGGATGAAATCTAAAAGACTCATTGAAATTAAATAATTTATTAAGTTGATTCTCTTTGTCGGTTAATTTTGAAACATTTTATCTTATCAATTCGAATTTGTAAACTTATGAAGCATAAAGCAAAATATATGTAGAGATATAGCTTCTAATTCTATCAAAGGTAAATTGATATTTAAAGGAAATTATATTCTATGAAAGCAATTAAATCTAATCTAACTCAATATGATCATGGTCTTGAAACATTTGTAGACCCTCTTTGCCATGTAGAAATTCAACTAATTTTGCACAACAAACTTTCTTAAATATTTTTTAATATAACATATTGAAGTTTATAATGGTTTGACCCCTACATCATATTGACAAATGAAAAGTAATTAAACCCACATTGACTTGAAATTGAAATTCACACAACAAAAATAAACCTAAGTGATCACTACACTAGTTTTAAATTTGAATTGTTTTTGAAGTATATTTCTAGACACTTGATTGGAAAACTATAATGAAACATAGCACTGGTTAAATGCTAAGTAAATAGAGTATTCCAGTGCTCTAAAAAAAATAGAGCATAAGTGAAAAACAAATAATACTACATTATGAAAACGTGTAAAAGAGCATAACACGTCCTACGCAAGGCCTTCCCGGTGTTTGTGTGAGCTTGAGAAACCTTAGAACCCTGACTTTAGATGAACCCATAAATACATACACACAATGAAATAGAACTCAACTTCTTGCAAATGATATTATAGAGAAATAATTCATATAGGGAACTAAACTTAACCTACTTGTGTCTATCGAGCGATATCAATATATGAATCTTGTAAAGTAACAATATTCAAATTTTACAAGTCACTAATCAGAACAAAATATGATGACTAAGTGTTTTGTCACTATCGTGTAGACCAAGAGCATATAACCTGGCTCATACGTGAAGTTGTATGAGTCTGGTTGATCACACGTAGCCATCAAAATATTATTCTTCAGTGCTAGATCTTGTGAAGATGCAATGGTGATTCATCATCGATATGTCATGGTGCCATGTCACAATTCTTTAATGATATGCCTTTGTGCGGTAAATGTTCACCGTTTTGACTAGGACTTTGATTTTGGTATAGCATTGACATGTTTGTTTTTCTGATGCGCCTAATAGGTGAGTAATCATCCTAGTACGTGTTGCCACATGTCCCAAATATTGGTTCCATTAAGTTGTCCCTAGAGATGCATCAATCTATTAATTTAATTTGCTACAGGGCCACAGAAAAGCTACATATTTTGTTACTTTCTACAAATATCACATATAAAACTTTAAAATGTTGTAAACATTAACTTTGAATTTATTTTTTGTTACTTTCTACAAATATCACATATAAAACTTTAAAATGTTGTAAACATTAACTTTGAATTTATTTCTTATAATCTTGTGACTCTAATAGCATATATACATATCGATGGTGACAAAGATATGTAAAACGAGATGATTATGGAAGCATCTGAAAGGTAAAAATGGTCAAAATTATGATAGTAAGGTGACAAAAGGATCTAATTTTTTGGTCCATCACTCTTCTTTAATGATTATAAAACTTGTTTTCTTGATTGCAAGGATCACTAAGAAAGTCAAGATGACAACATAGAACATATGCATCGATAATCCCATCCAAGTCATGTCAAAATAGAACATAAATGCATAATCCAAGGAGGAAATAATCCACACAATTTACCAAATACCAATTATTCTAAGAGCGACTTTGATGCAGGAGCATTCAACCCAATAATGTCATTGTGTTTTAGTAAACATAGGGGTATTGTGTTTTCAAGGAAGCTGGTCTCCTAAGTGTGAATTAATGTAATTATTTAGGCTTTTGAGTGATTTTAATGAGAATAAGATTTAATTAAATATAGTGAAGCATATTTGTAAATGTTCTTGAATGTAGGAGAACATGAGAGATTTAGAATAATTGAGAGATGAGAGGATTTGAGAATTAATTGTAAAACTCAGATTAGGAGTTAGTTCATGATTTTATGGATTAGAGAGGATCCTTAGGGATGAAGAAGATATTTTAGGATTTTGTTTAAGAATTTATGGATCTAAACCAGGAATTGGTTTTAGAGTCCTTTGTATAAATGTAAGCCTAAAAGGCAAAGACAAGGCTTAGAAAGTAAGAAACTAGACAGGCTAGATAGATAGCTAGAGTGTGGTTTTAAGCCTATGGGAAGAGTGTAATCAGAGACCATTGATATTAGAACATCAAGCTAGAGAGACAAAGATCTCATTCTGTAATCATTGTTTATATTTATTAATATAATCAACTCAATTCTGAGTTTGAATGTGTGTTTGAGTGTTAAATGATGAGTGATGATGGAATTGGAATTCAGTATAAATATGTGTGCAGGCATAACCAAGGTGAATACAGAGAGGAAGAGAAGAGATAGAGGATCTTAATGGGCGTTGAACGATCGCAGAACCAAGTAATGGTTGAATCGTCCGTGAGTAAAGAACTCACAGAGTTAAGCCAAGAGGAGTGTGCAGCGAAATAGAGAAGGACGAGGAACCCCGAAGAAACTCAAAACACACAAGAAACATTGAAGAATGACGAAAAAACCCAAGTGAAGAGAAGGGCGAAAGAATAAAGTATCGGCGCACAGGATCCGTTGGATCTTTAGGATCAATGGGCAGGATTAGATCGCAAGAGAAATAAACTAGCCTTGAAGTGTTGTGAAGTGTGATCGCTCTGATATATCACATCGAAGGAAAACTGCAGGAGCAGTGAACGAGGGCCTTAAGCAATCCCCGATTGCGATCAAGCGATATCAAGCATGGTCCGTCAGATCAGGAAGAAGAACAACGACGGAGATTCAATCTAAGTACTGGCGGAGAGAGAAGACGGGTATCAATCTGGACTGTAGGATCTAAAGACCTCGTCATCCAATGGATATCAAGCCGTAAGTTGATCGAGCATTAACCGTAAGGGGCGGACCCGAACTTTTATAAGTTGGGAGTTTATAATGCCCATCGGATCCGAAAAGGCATTAACCCTCGCATAACTTGTTCACGCGAAATCGTTGTAGAGTGTCGGATCAAGCAGATCTTGATCAACAGTTGTAAAGCGTTGGGAAATTCTGTTGATCAGGAAGGAGTACAGCCGTCGGATCAAGAATAAGATCGAAGGTGGAGAAGGGTTGCGACAAGGCATTGACATGGCCGACCCGATAGAATTATATGGCGCAGTTTGTAGTATTTGAAATCCGGCAGTCTAATCGCATATCGGAAGCGGAAGGTTTATGTGTAGTGTGACCGCGAAGAGCCGATACCCGATTGCGATAAAGGCATGCATCAGAAAATGTGCAAGGGCTGTAAAAAGGCGAAAGGGTATGGTTTATGCATGTTTATGGTGATTTCTATTATATAAACATTATAATAGAATATAACGCGATATGAAGGACTTCTTGGGTAAGTCCAAAGGAATGAGTGGGATTTATTTTAATGTGCGGATATATATATATATATTTGGGTTAACAAAAGGTTAACGAAGGTTTAGAGGGGTGATTAAGTCCGATAGAAAGGTGGTTTAGTAAAGACTAGGCTATTATAATGAATGATTCCGTAGAGTTTAATAAAGGGGGCCTAAACCATTGATAGTTGAAGATTTTGACTCGATAGTGAGTTAAAATTCTTGAGACAAATATGATTATGCATTGTACATGCATATTGTGGGTGTGATCAAGGGTAACCCCACGTCAAACTTGAAGGAGATGGGGGGTTTCCCTGGATTGTTTGACGGGAGATGTACTTGTCCATATTTATGCGTGAGCAATTATCACTTTCTATTTTGTCTTCTATGGTGCTTTCTAATGCTCTAAATCTTATCTGGAAGTTCTACCTCACAACAAAACAACTTGATAAGCACTTGAACCCAAAATGTCCATCATCTCTCTTAACCTTCAAGCCCCACCTTAAATTCCTACCTCATTACACAACAACCTCACAAGTTTGTGGCTCAATTGTTGAGCTTCTATGAAACAATATTCTTTCTTGCCAACATCAAAGGCATCAGGTTCAAATCTGGTCCATTCTATTTTCCTATTGGTCACATTATGTGTATTTTATGGGAATGTTTTTCTCATGTTCTTTTGTTGGTAGTACTTACTCTTGTGGCCTTTTGTAACAACCTTGGTAAAAATTCCATGTAAAATATATAAGACTGTTGTTTATGGGACACTTATTTCAAGCTGAATGTTGGGCAAGACATCCTAGGGGGTGTTCATTTGGTTGTCTATGGCTAAGGAAATTAGCAAAGGCAATGGTTAAGGCTTTGGAAAGGATAAATGGCATTTTGGCACATTTATTTATGAAAATAATGGAAATTAGGAGAAAATGGAGGTGAAAGGTCACATGTTGCATGTGTGGAGGAAATTGAAGGAAAATGATGAAAAATGAAGAAAATGGAGGCCTCATTGATAAAAAGGCTTATGAGGATCATTTGGCAAGCTTAGTTAGTGTAACCTTTTGTCAGTTGAGTTTTGGAGCTCTCTCATTATTCTCTCTCTCTCTTTCACTCTTGGACAATTAGAGTTTCTTGGAGCATTTTGGCATTGGAGAAAGAAAGGCAAAGAAAGCAAGAGGAAGCAATGATCAAGCAGGGAAAGGCAAGATCAAGCAGCTACAAAAGGCTTCATTACAGGTATCAACTTGCATGTGTATTTTCATTGCTAGATTTTGCATGCATAATTGCATGTGTTTATTTTCTACCATGGCATGGGTTTTGCCAAGTGTGATAGTATTTTCATCCTAGCCTTGCCATTTCCTGTTAGCTTTGATGAAATGGATTCTCTCATTCGATTTATGTGGGATGGCCAAATTGGATTCGAGGCTGAGTGGGGCGGATCTCCGAGTTGACAAACACATGGTGTAGTGGTCCCTTAATTGGACTGAGGATCATGAAGCCACTGGCCTAGTAGCCCCTAAACCGGACTGTGGGTTGCGGTAAAGCTAGATTGTGTGCCTCGGTGGGCCTAGGAATCCTTGCCGGTGAATGGCGGGATATACAGTAAAGCCAAGAGGTGGATTTTCTCTTCATTGGGCCTAATGGTTCCAGGATGGAATGCATGGTAAAACCTAGAGATTATGTCTCGATGTAGGGCCTAGTGATCCCTGAATCAGACTGTGGATGCACGGTAAAACCTGAGAGACTAGGAGGCACTCAAATTCCTCACGATGTAGGTGGAGAACTTCGGTGGCATCCATTTTGCTTGGTGTTTTTTTGATGTGTTCTATGAGTCCCACATTCATGCTTGGAATATGGCATGGGGGTGATTGGTTGAAGAGAGACTTGACGCAGCCAATCTATGGTCAGGTGGAATGTGGTAGTCCCATCTCCGGTTGGTTCATTGCATTTATTAATGAGAAATTCATTCCCTTGATTTTCATGTGGAAATGTACTAATGTATATATGGATTTTGATGGCTGATATGTTCATGGTATTTTTGTTCCTATTATGTTGGTTATATGTATTTGTTGTGGTAGCAGCTATGTATGGCTCTCAACATGTTTTTACTTGTCTATGAATGGATAACGTATCTATGTCTTAATAAATGATAAGGCGACAAATGACATGAGGAAACAATGGTTCATGACAATTCTTAGATAAGTATGAGATCCCTACACTTAACTATGTTGTTTACACCTGTAGATTACATGTTGATGATATGTTTGATGAAATGCCTGGCATGGCTAGTAGGGTTCTGGATATGTTCTTGTTCAGTTCATTGCTTTGGCATCATTGTTTACATGTACTTTTACCGATTTTAAGTTATCATCTAATTTTGGGTAGTGTTATGTGTTGTGGGCCTGAAAAGGTGGCTCAAATCTCGGAATGATGACCAAACATAGCATTAGCCTAGAGACTAACACATTTCTCTAAGGGATGGAGAGCATTATAACTCACCTAGGTTGTGTCTCATGAGCGTTACTTTGGCCTATGTTGGTCAAAACTTCAGTAAGACCTAGGGGAAAGCTATCTAAAGTGCTTGTTTGGTTCCTGTGGGTCCTGAGACTAGTGTTGGATGTATGTGTGTTATAATTTCATTGATTTCACTTCCTTAAATTTACCTAGGAGGTTGAATCCGATCATAGTAGTCTCTCATCGTATGTTTACCCCGGTTGGCTAGTTACTTGGGTAGATGTGGGAGGATGGTGTTACAGAGTGGTATCAGATTATGGTTCAACTCTCGGACTGATAGGATGTGTGTGTTGGTGATGCATGCATGCCAGTTGCATGTTTGTCTCTTACACTTTCATTTCATGTACTTGTTGCATTTGCTTGATGATTGATTATGGTGGTAGTATGGTTGTCATGGAGAATTCGATATTGATGTTGTGAAATGTATCTGTCATGAGTATGTGATTGGTTGTATATGGTTATATGTCGCTTACATGTTGATTTTAAGTCGCCTACTTACATCCTTGTATCTTAGGTTACATTCTTGAATATTTTGATTACAGGTATCAGTCTTGTAGGTTGATTACAAGAATTGATCTCTTATGCTCAACTACATGTGTTTATGTGTATTTGTAGTTGATTATGCATTGCTTATGCATGTTGATGGTTGCATGTGGCAATGTGTACAATGGAGTAATGATTGTTGTCATGCATAAGGTCATGGATTGTGAAATTGATATGGTCATGCATTGATGACTGGAATCTAGATAGAAGGATGTGTATATGGTTTTGTACTTATGTGTTATATGTCTATATGCAGTCATTATGCATGTATGGTCTTGGTTATAGTTATGCATGAATAGTAGGTGAAACATGCCTTGTGAAGTCTTGGTATGCAATTTAGGTCATCATGGTGCTATTAATATGTTATGATGCTAATGTGTTGAATGAGGTAAAGCAAGAGATGCAGATCATCAAAGTGAAGTTGCAACATTGGACCTTGAGGCGAGAGCATGTCATCATATAGGTTTGTATGTTGGGCATGCAAGTATGTAGGTTAAGAATTATATATGCATTAGGTTTATGTACGTCTTTTGATATTATTATTACATTCATGATAGATGTTAGCTTACTAGTGTAGTTATATGCACGTGTCAGATAGTCAAGAATGATAGTAACTTGTAGTTGTATGCATTTCTATTATTGTTTTATATTAGATAACCTTATGATTATGTTATATGTTGTTGATGAGCACGATATATAGATTATGGTTGTTTTATGTTAGTAACTTGATGATTAGGGCTATAGCATTTATGTTGGAATATATTATATTCCTTGGAAGATAATAATGTCTTTGTATTATGTCGTAAGTTGTCCACAATCTTATGTAAAAGAGTAATACATTATATCCCATATTTATTATGGCATAATATACTCTTGTATCCATTTATTATATAAAGAGGTGTCATTTTGAAGAATTATATTATCCCACATTCAATATGTGAGAGCAATTCATCCACATCTTTGGGTATATAATAGGGTCAAGGGGGCCTCTTAAGGCATATACCATTTAGTGATACCATCACATCTTATCTTGTGCTCACAGAATACTGCTATTTGTATCATGTTATTTGTAGTTGCTCTCTTTGTAGGATTGTAAGAGATTTCTGGAGATAATCGAAGATAACCTTCCTGTGGACGTAACCCAATTGGGTGAACCACGTATATCTGTTGTATTCCTTTTCATTGTTCTCTTTTCGTTCTTATTTATATGTTGATATATTGTTGGTTTCTTAGATAGATAGCTAGTTTAATAGATCTAATATTATAACATGGTATCAGAGCCATGACTACTATGATCTAGCATCTTCTTGGAATTTAGCCATCAACGTGTATCTTCATTTTTTTTTATCTGGGCACTCATTATTTTTGGTAGATTTTCTTTCTATCTAGTCGCCATTAGGCGTCTCTTCAGATCTGGGCATGATTCTACATATTTGAGTTTATTCCTCATAACCCTAAGTTTGTTATGTAGTTTTTTGCAGATTTTTCTTTTTCAAGGGGCTCTTGATTGCTTTTTTGTAAGATCTATATGGTTTTTGTATTCTCCTCAAGGAGATCTATCTTCCAGCTATAAGATCTATGATTTTCGTCTAGTTTTTTGGCCCTTTTTTATCATGGTAGAAGATTAGCATACTGAGGTTTCAGATCAGAATTTCGGCCACATAAGTGGATGCAGAGTGGCTGTGCCATTTCTAAAAACTGGTTATAATAAGAATTTGGAGCATTATTGAGTGTTTTTTGTTTTGACACCTGACGTTTTTTGTCAGATCTATTACCTTCTGTGCAGAATTTCCTAGAACAGAGTAGATATTTGGGTTCCTCTCACCGAGCTACCCAATTTCAAAAAAAAAATCAGCTCAAATGGAGTACCGGAAGCAAAATTATCGTTGATTTAAGATTGACAGTTTTTTCAGGTTTTCTAGTGACGGCAGAACGAACTGCAAAAATTTATAGTTTTCTATCCACTTTTTCTCATCATTTATTGCATTTGGGTTTATATTTCTTGTCAAAATTTCTATCGCTATGACTTTAGAAGTAACTTCTGTTCCTGAACTTGTCGGTTCTAACTATCTTGCATGGAAAAGGAAAATGATTGATGTTCTCAGGAGTAAGAATCTATGGAGGTTGGTTAATGGTGAACACAAAAAACCTACAGATGCTCAAGCCTTGATTAAATGGGAAGAAAATTTTGATCAAGCAAGAAGTCTCATTGGTCAAATGGTTTCAGATAGTTTTCAGGTAAGTATCGAGGCGGAAGACAACTCGGTTTAAGTATGGATAATTCTTGCTTCTTTATTTAATAAATATAATGATGTTTCTACTTATTACCTTGAAAAGAAGATTCATGAGCTAGATCCTACTAATTTTGATAGAGTAGAATTATATCTTGTTGAATTGAAAACCTTAAATGAAAAGTTAAATAATTGTGGTAAAGATTACAAGAAGATAGACACTACTCTTATCATTCTTGTAGAACAAAAATTGCCATCTTGTTTTGACATGTTCATCCAAACTAGGAATAGGGCTCTTGAATTGTCTCAAAGTACCATGAAACCTAATTTTGATGATTTCTGTAAAGGGTTGATAAATAAGCAAGAAAGTTTGATTGTTTCAAGACAAGTCTCACCTAATAAAGCTCTTATGGCACATAATAAGAATCCTAAGAAAAGTTTTAATAATGCTAAAGGTTCTTATTCACACACTTCTAATCATACTAATAATAATGGTCATGCTTCTCATGCACATCATGAAACTAGTAAGAGGAAGAAAGTGTATGATCCTTGTAAGCATTGTGGTAAAACTAACCATCCTGAAAAGAATTGCTTTAAAGCGAAACATTTAATGGCTAAAGCTAACAAGAAAAATTCTAATGAATCTCAAGTAGCTTTATGTGCATCTGTTGTTTCGTCTAGTAATTATTCTTCTAATGTGGAATGGATAATGGATTATGGTGCTTCTAAACATATGACTGGTAATGTTTCTTTATTTACATCTTATGACACTAATAAGCACTCATCTCAGAAAGTTTCTATTAGTGATGGTAAACAACTTTCCATAATTGGTTCTGGTAATATTAATGTTGCTAATGGTCAATTGGAAGATGTTTTTCATGTTCAAAACATGCCCATCAACTTACTTTCTATTTATCGTGCATGTCAGAAAGGTTTTAAATTTGAAGCTTGGCCTGATAAATATGTTCTTAAAGATATCAACCGAAATTACAAAGTAGTCTCTTCTGGTCCTGTTGATCATACAACTGGTTTATATAAATTTGCTAGTTTTAATTCAACTAAGAGACAACCCTTTTATTCCTATGTTGCTCGTGCTAATGAACTAAGTTAACTATGGCATAACAGATTGGGTCACTTGAATTATGGTAAAATGCAAATGCTAACTAAAATCGTTCATGGTTTGCCTAATATTTATTCTACTACTAGTGTTTGTGAAGGATATGTTCTTGGTAAACATCATAGAGATTCGAGAAATGTTTGATAAAGGTAAAGCCTGTCATGCTAAAGCACCTTTGCAATTAATTCATAGTAATATATGTGGTCCTTTTGAAGTTCCTTCAATATTTCATGCAGTTTATTTTCTTACCTTTATTGATGACTTTAGTAGAAAATCTTGGGTTTGTTTTTTGAAAAATAAAAATGAAACATTTGTAAAATTCCAAGAATTTAAATCCATGGTTGAAAACGCATCTGGTAAAAGTATTAAAACCTTGCGACCTGATAATGGGGGGTCTTTGTTAAGCAAGAATTTGATGCAAATTTATCTAAACATGGTATTCAAAATCAAAAGACGGTTCCTTACATACCTCAACAAAATGGTGTTGTTGAAAGGAAAAACATAATTGTAGTTGAAATGGCTAGATGTATGCTTTATTCTAAAGGAAAGCATAATAAATTTTTGGTTGAAGCCATCTGTTGTACTAATTTTATCTTAAATAGAGTTCCTACTAAAGATTTTAAGCATGTTACCCCTGAGGAAACATGGAATGGACGTAAACCGGATATTAGTAATTTTAAGGTGTTTGGTTGTGAATGTTGGGCTCATATTCCTGATGAAAAACAAAAAAAAATAGAACCCAAATCTCACAAGTGTATCTTCGTTGGTTATGATGAGAATACCAAGGCTTATAGGTTGTTTGATCCTTCTAATCAAAGTGTCATAATCAGAAGGTATGTTCAATTTCATGAAGTCTCTTCCCCACCTGAATGTAGAAACTCATGTTACCTTGAATTTACCAATGCCACCTGTTACTCCTTCCAGTTTTGTGCCTCTTATTGATCTTGATTCTTCCTCTCCCTCAAGTATTCCACCTGAAACTCATGAAGCTCCTGAATTGACTTATGTTCCTTCTACTCTTCCTGTTTGGGTTCGGAAAACTCTTGAATCTACAGGTAGTGAGGTCAGAAATCCTTCCGACACTCATCAAACTAGATCTAACTTTTCTCTTATGACCAAAGTTTTGGCCACGGATGATCCTACTACTTATGTTCAAGCTAAGGGTATGCCTCATTGGGAACACGTTATGTCTGTTGAATATGAATCTCTTTTGAGAAACAAGACTTGGTCTCTTGTTCCTCTTCCTTTAAGAAAGAATTTAGTTGGTTGTAAACGGGTTTATAAAACTAAGTTCACTGCAGAAGGACAAATCAAAAAACATAAAGCTATATTAGTTACAAAAGGTTTTAATAAACTTGAAGGTATTGATTATAATGAAACTTTTGCTCTTGTTGCTAAAATGAACACAATAAGGACCATTTTATCACTTGTTTCATATTATAAGTGGGAAATTCATCAAATGGATATTAAAAGTGCCTTTTTAAATGGTGATATTACTAAAGAAATTTATATGCAACAACCTCCTAGTTTTATTTATGCTGAATGCTCAAGTTTAGTATGCAAATTACAAAAATTTATATGGTCTCAAACAAGCATCTAGGTCTTGGTATGATAAAATTGGTGCATATTTCTTGAATAATGGTTTTAAGCATTGTATATATGATCCAAATTTGTATGTTAATAACTTGGGTGATAATGTCCTCATTATTGTTTTATATGTGGATGATCTAATTATCATTGGAAGCCAGCTTGTATTAATTCAAGATATGAAAATTGCTCTTTAGAAGCAGTTTGAGATGACAAATCTCGGTACATTGCACTATTTCTTGGGTCTTCAAATCCGCCATATGGTCGATGGTATTTCTCTTTCTCAGCCTAATTATGTGACATATTTATTGGCTCGTTTCCATATGAGTGATTGTAAACCTGCTCCTACGCCATTTCAATCCAGTTTAAAGTTAATTGTTGAATGTACCACTCCACTGGTTGAGATTACTCTTTATCGTCATCTCGTTAGCAATTTTTATATATTTAACTCACAACAAATCAAATCTCTCTTTTGTGGTCAGTATGGTTTCTCGATTCATGCAGCAACCTCGTGAAAGTCATTGGAAGGCAACCAAGAGAATTTTGCGATATTTACAAGGGACAATACATTATGGTGTATTTTATTCAAGCAGTGCTATAGTTTTACTCTCTGGTTATAAAAATTTTGATTGGGCAGATGATAGTTATGATCGACGATCAACTGCTAGTTACATATTTCAACTTTGGTTCAGGTCCGATCTCTTGGTCCAACAAGAAGGTGAAGGCTCTTTCTTTATCTTCATGTGAAGCAGAGTATAGAGCAGCTGAAGAAGTCGTTTGGTTACGTCATGTTCTTACCGAGCTTCGCTTGGTTTTGAAATCGTCCACTATGTTGAAATGTGACAGTCAGGGTGCAATTCAGCTTTCTTATAATCATGTATATCACTCCAAGACGAAGCATCTCGACCGTGATGCTCATTATATTCGAGGTTTTATCACCGATGGTATTCTTTCTCTGGAGTATTATCCTACTGAGCAGCAAGCAGCCGATATCTTCACCAAATCCTTAACATAAGCGAAGTATGTGCATCTTCCTTCTTTGCTTGGGATGAGGGAAGTTGTCATCAAGGGGGAGTAGTAATGACTCCTTCCTTCCTTAGTCTAGGGATGGGCCCTTCTCCCAGCCATTATTAAGGGGGAGTGTTGGAATATATTATATTCCTTGGAAGGTCATAATGTCTTTGTATTATGTCGAAAGTTGTCCACAATCTTATGTAAAAGAGTAATACATTATATCCCATATTTATTATGGCATAATATACTCTTGTATATATTTATTATATAAAGAGGTGTCATTTTGGAGAATTACATTATCCCACACCTATTTATATAATAAATGGAGAATTACATTATGCCACTTTGTTACGATGTCTTATTACTTTTAGTTTCATGATCTTCTTCTTGTTTGTTTCTTGACTTTCCTTTTGTGTTTTGAGTCTTGGGAATTGGTTAGGAAAGAGGAAAATTAATGGAGCTCAGGGAGAGTTGTGTGGTACCCAACAAGTAATGTAAGACTTAGATGAAGCTTTGTGCGTGAGTAAACACAACAAAAGGTAAGACTATGATAGTTGATTGGAAAAGTTGGGTCCATTGTGGTAAATGGGCAGTGGCAGTACGAACATACGAAAGGTAACTAGGAAAGGTAAAGTAAATGGATCTGAGGTGTCAAATGCCTTGGCTATGTTGGGAATGATTGTTCTCAATGTTGTGCATGTTGTGTGCGAATAAAGGAAGTTCTATTAACCTTGACCTTACGTTATCTGGTAATTATGTCATGATCATAATTATGCTTATGTTTATATATCTATATATGTATGTGTGTATGTATGTCGTTGTCTGACAGGATGATGATTGTTTTATGCTAATGATTATATATGCATGTATGCATGTATCTGTGTCACTGTTTGACACAATCGTCAGGGATAATTCTTGTGAAGGAATGAATTCTTATACATTATAATGGCATGATGAGTTTCTTGGCCTTGCGAGGGATCAATTGGGAAGAGTAGCCACGACAATATATGAGGTCAGTATCATGTGGTTATGGACTCTCTTCCTGTCAATGGTCAAGATCTCAAACAATATTTTCAATAGCAACCTAAGGATGTGTCTCTACCTTATCTTCATATTTCCTTCCTTGTCATTTTTTTTGTTTGTTATTGCCATGTTCTGTGTGTGTTATATCCTTTTCATCGTCTTTTGTTTTGTTGTCCTATGAATAAAACCTTGTGTGAAAATGTTTTTCCTGGTTCGAACAGGTGTGGAAAATGTTTAAAAGGGAATCATCACATACAACAACACTTGGTTAACTTTTATTCCTTCATATTTGTCTTAGTATAATATCTTAAGTTCAATGATGTCTCGATGGAAATACAATCCATTCAGATGGAAATATTTGGGAAAAACAATGATACCCACATCTTTTCTACAACCTTCTTTTCTTGAATTAGTGTCATAATTAAATGGTGTTTGTCATGTTGATCCAAACAACTACATAAAGGAAAGGGGAAAACTAATAGAGAGTGTATCAATTGCAGAGGTACACAAAATTCTCTAAACAAACAACCATTCTTGCTCTTAATATGTCGAGATCCCTATTTCACCTTGGCTATAAAAACATTGATAAAAAGCCGATGAACATATTGAAATAAAATAAAGGGTGAAAAAAGAGAAAGGATTACTGCATAGAGAGGTGAAGGAAGTAACTTCGTCGGGGTACTTAAAAGGCCTACTAGAAATGCAGCAACATCGAAGATGAAATTGAAACTTTGATCATTTCAAATTCGCTACTACATATCACCCTTCTCCTAGATCAAAACAATTGTGATATGACAAGATTTGTAAAGGTGTTTAACCAAGAAAAGGAATAGAGGGGACTACATCCATACAATGGTTAAGTAAGGGAGCCAAAGTAATCCACATGATGAATCAATTATTTTTCAAAGACTAGACCATGTGCATAAAGATCCACAAGAACAGAGAAGCTAGAGCTATACCAATGTGTCGCCAAGTGTTGTCGTTGGTACGACACCCTCCAAATTTTGGCCTATATTCAATATTTGGAAGCTCCTTTAACCATGTGAGTTTCCATTTCTAGTAATATAAGCCATTCCATGCATGTTCTCTAAGTTTCCAAATTCCTTTGCGAAGAAAACCCAAGTATCGGATTTTGGTAAGGGAAGTGTCACACTTTGTGAAGGAGAGTTATAGCGCATCTTTAAGAGCAAAATTTGGTACTAATGGGTCTTATATATAATATATACATGTATTAGACTCATTCCCAAAGTTATGTGCGTTGTTTTGTTTTCATCGTCACTTGTGTCGCAAAGTGTATCCTAAGTGTCGCACTTAGAGGTAAGTGTTGTTTGTTGTCGTTCCAAAGGGTAGATGTTGATTTTGGGTGTTAAGTGTTTCATTGTTGTGTGGTTGTTCGTTTATGAGTATGTGATCATGTTCAAGTCATGTTTTGGTTTCATCTCTCGCCTCATTTTTCCCACACTTAGTCAATTTCTGAAATGACCCTTATCTGACCAACCACTCCTCAACTTGCCCCGTAAATTATGCATCGCGCAATTTGAGGCCCTAAACAACCACCCTTACCTTTTTGAATTATGCACTGCATAGTCACAGTGCTCGATCTCTACCTCTTGTCCCTGGAAATCGTGTAATTCTCTCTCCCAACTAGCCTTCCACTTCACACTGTGCAGTCTTAGTCAACAGTATGGCCTCACTGCCTCCTGTTAGTGTCATTCTTGTCTGCCTGTCAGCATTGATCAAATATGCTTTTACCAAGTCTCTTAGGGGTCTCAAGGTCAAATTTTATCATGTCACTAGGTTTCAGAGTAAAATTTTGTCACTGGCTAGTTTGTCTAGGAATGTCTCCATTCTTTTGAAAGATCTCACATGAAAATCGCCTACTTCACTTAGATGAGGGAATCATAATAAAGATAATGTTTTCATCATATCAGTCATCATCATTAGCATTTCAATCAGTCTGATATCTTCATTATGTCATTAGGGTTTCAAGTTCCACCCTCATTCCATACATAAATCCAGCATTAGATGAGTTGTGATAAGCAGTGCTTGGCATAAGTTTTTATGAATTTTCATGAATTCTTCATGGTTGCAATCTAAAGGTTCCAAAAGAGGAAGTTTCATTGTTCAAAAAGATAAAGAGAAGCTCATATTTCAACTCTCCAAAGTGGCCAAGTTTAAAAGGTGAAAATCATGTTTTGAAAAGGTATGTGGGACCCATTTTTATTCAAAAAGAATCATATTTTGCCTATAAAAGCTCAAAAAGTCCCAAACTTGTTTCATTTACCTCCTAACATTATTTGTTCATCGGGCTCTCCTCTCCATTGGTGAAAAAACACAGGTTTCCTAGGCAAATTTGGACAAAATCTCTTGGCGTTGTGCTTCTAGAGACTGCGTTGTGCTTCTGAAGGTGGCACTGCGCTTCTGGACACTGCGTTGCGCTTCCATGAACCGTGTTGCGCTTGTGACATAGTATCCAGAAAATAAACCAAACTCACCCAAATTTTGAATTTGAGCTTGCATTCCTACTTCTTGCCATTCTAATACTATTCACAAGTAATTATTATCCTTTTGCTTAATTTTTTTCTTTGGCAAGATAAATGCTAATGCAAGTTTTCTTCATCTAGGGTTTAGGTGAAATTTTCATGCTATAAGCACTAGTGTAATTGATGGATTTGGTTAGTTATGACATTGAAAACATGTAAATTTTTCACGTCATACGTATGTACATGTTTAAAACACCCTTTAATTCACTAAATAACTTATCAACCCTCAAATTACCTCACCCTTACATAAACCCTAGCTCATACCTATCAGTTTGGGAAAATTTCCTAGCAGCATTGTTTTTCAATTTCTCCTAATCATTTCTTTACCTCAGTTCACTCCATTTAGAATTCATAAGTTTCTTGCAACCCCTATTCATCTCGCAAAATTCCCCCACCATCATTTCCTATCCCCAACCCCCTCATTTCATCATTTCACTCATTCCTCACTATTTTTCCATTTTCCTGTTATCTAGGGTTTCTATCCTAATGGAGAGAGATTCTTCACCATCAAAAAGGAGAAAACACCATAAAGGAGGAAAAATCCTCAGATATGAGCTTACTAGCTGCAATGAAATCAACTCATTACCATTCATCAAACAATGTTTTGAAGATGTCAATTGTCTAGGGTTTTGTAAAAGGGTATGTGAAGTGGGTTTCCATGAAAAATTAACTGATTGGATTGCCACACATCTAAAAGGGGAAAGGGCCATCATAGCAGGGGTTGAATTTATATTTTCAGTAGCTTCCATTTCTCTTGCCACAAGGATACCTGATCATGGAGAGTACTGGATTAAAGGCATGAGCTTGGACCTTCAACATTACAAATCTTTCTTAGGAGGCCCATTTTAGACCTCAAAATTCCCCTAATGCATAATTTCATAGTTCAATAATTCAACATTTGAAAGTTCAGGGAATTTTCAAGAAGTCAAGTCACTTCAACTTTAGTTTATGTTTATGTTAGGATCTCACAACACTAATGAGGTCTATGAACTAGGTCAGATTAGAACTATCTCACATAATTCTTTTCTCATTATTGTTTCATTGGATCTAAGCTCATTCCTGAAATATTTCCAACGTTTTTAAGTTAATCTTATTATCCTCAAGATAGAGCTAAAAATTCTTGTTTTGCTAATTCTTCTTTATGAAAATCCCTTGTATCTAACCCATGATTGGAATGCATATTTTTCTAGAATGTACAAAGCTATGAAGCCTCTCATTCTAATTATCAAGATAAAGATCAACATTGGACAAAGAATTCATATAGGTTAAGTGATTTTCTGAACAATCATCTCCTAATATTTATTATGAATGTTATGACACTAATAATTTTTGCTTTGGCCTAATCAATCCTTTTGAGTATCATTCAATTCTTGAATCATTTAGTGGAGAAAAACCCCCATGTTGATATGGATACTAGACTTGATTTAACATATCCCTTTAACCTTTTCTCAACGTGTTATTTAATTGGTTTCCCAGATTTACGAGGCCAACAATTTTTCTTAATTTCCCAAGCTTTTGTATTACTGGTCCGTTATGGAATTAGATACAAATGGAGTTGATTGAGAATCAAGAATCTTGTATGTCAAGCCACCAATCTGATCATAACACTGGGTCTAACAACCGTCATTATAATAATCAATTTCCCACTAGTATATATGATGATATTTATTTTACATCAATTGATCTTGTTGAACCCATTGATCTTTATGATTTATCATTTTACTATTCAGATACTTGTCAAGCAGCTGAGGCACTTCAGCGTTTGTTGATGGTTATGTCATGTCCCAACTATATTGACAAAGTTTTTGAATGAGACCAGGTTATCTTTTCTTTGCAACATTCCCCCCATGATTCAAACATGCTTCTTGAAAGTTCATTCTCCCAAGAATTTAAAATCTCTCAAAAGGTTTTTTTTTTTAATTCCATGATTGAATCTATGATTGCTGAAAACATCTAATTTAGCAAGCTCTTTCACTAATAATAAGTTTCAATCTTTCATGATGTTTGCTAAGGATAAGAATACAAATGAAGGTACATTCATAAGAAGCTTTCGAGCTTTGTATTATTGTTGTTTTGATCGAAAGGGTAAGAATACAGATTGGTTAAAGTTAGTTGTTATGGCACATATTCTAGTTTTAGCAAGGACCTTCTATCATATTGTCACTTTTGCACAATTCTTTATATTCTTTTTAATTTCTCATATCTTTCTATTTGTGGGTTAGGAGCAGCTTCAATGGCTACATTGGAAATTTCACTACACTTAATACTAACCTTCTAGCCAATTGGATTAGGAGTAGGTCTAGTTGCATTTTAGTTTTATTTCGCATTGCGTTGACCTTCCATTTTTCTACGCATCTAGTTTGTGCATTTGTTTGGTTCTCTTACTTCCCATCTTGCATGTTGCTTTTCTTTTAAGTCTTACATTTGTTTTATTCTATTGATTTCCCTTTCCTTGTTGTGTCATGTCTTTTCTTTCGTGTTTTGTTTAATAATATTGTGCATGAAAACTACTCTTGGTTGGTTCAAAAGGCAATGTGGCAAAGCTTTGAAAGGGATTTGTGACACACATCAACGCTAGGTTAACTTTTGGTCCCTCTTCTTTGCTTGGGTCTAATATTTCAAGGTCAATTATGTCTAAATGGAAAATATGATCCATTCGAATGGAAAGCTTTAATAATAATCATGATTCCCGCATCTATTTTAGCATCTTAATTCCTTGACTCAGTATGGTAATTGAATGGTGTTTCGCTTGTTGATCCAATCGAGTAGAGAAGGGAAAGGGGAAAAATAAAGGCAAGTGCATCAATTTTAGAGGTATATACAATGGTCTCTGAAAGAACAACCTCTCTTGCTCACAATAAGATGGGATCTATCTTCCACCATGGAGATATAAACATTGATAAAATGCCAATGAGCATACTGAAAATAAAATAAGGGTGAAATAAGAGAAAGGCTTCCTGTGCAGGGAGGTGAAGCAAGTTACTTTTTCAGGGTACAGAACAGGGTTGCTAGCAATGAAGCAATGCTTTTGTTTTTGTAGTGACTCTGTTGGGGTACTAAACAGGCCTGTTGGTAGTGTAGAAACACTAGAGATGAAACGAAGACTCTCATCTTTTAAACTTGCAACTATATATTACCCTTCTCCTAGATCAAAACAATTGTGATATGTTAAGCCTTGTAAATGTGTCTACTTGAGAAAGGGGATAGAAGATACTATATTTAGAATCGGATTAAAAGGTGAAACTAAAGTAATCCACATGATGTGATCTAGGTGGAAAATAGTTAGTGCATTTAATAATTAATTTATATAATTGGTTGTTAAAACCATGGATAATGTATGATAATAAAAATAATCATAATATTAAAGTGAGAATATAATCGCGGGATGATTTCAATTTTACCATCGTAATTATGATAATCACACATGGTATTCACCCATGGATTTTGTAAACCATGGTATTTAGCCATGGTATCATAATTTATTATATTTACTCATGTCGTCGTGATTTATTATATTTTCCTATGGTATTCGCAATGGATTTTGTAAACCATGGTATTTTGAAATGTAAAAGGTTATAAGTCTAGGTGGAAAGACACCCATAAAAATTATAAAGCATAGATGCTTTTTCTCATAATGTAGTCATATGGGATATTATCAATTCAATAAATATTTGAGTTTGTTTTTATTACTTTTGTGAAATACCTCTCTTGCAAATGTTCCATATTTTGAGTTATCTTTATAATATCAATATTTCATTTAGGCATTGTGCCCTATTCTCAAGTATTATTATAATGTTTTTTTGCAATGTTTATCTCACATATTATGACATATTCCTTTTTCATTCATGAAGTTGCATTTCTTAAACAAATTGGATCATGCCAACGTTAATTATCAGATTGGATGAGAACTTTGCAGTTAAGCATGCTCATGCCAGAGTAGTACTCGAATCGGTGACTTGCTAGAAAAATTTTAGTCCTTACTATTTTTTCACTTTCCTTGTTCTCACTCCTCTAAAGATTTGTATCAATGGTATTAGAGTGGGGTTTCTCTTTCTATTTTTTATGCATGTCCCCAACAAGGTTAGGTTATAAGGAGCTCAAACTTTAACTATATTTTTTCACTTTCCTTGTTCTCACTCCTCTAAAGATATGGATCAATGGTATTAGAGTGGACCAATGGTATTAGAGTTGGGTTTCTCTTGCCAACAAGGTTAGGTTATAAGGAGCTCAAACTTTAACTATATTTTTTCACTTTCCTTGTTCTCACTCCTCTAAAGATTTGGATCAATGGTACTAGAGTGGGGTTCCTCATGTCTATTTTTTTTACGCATGCCCCCAACAAGGTTAGGTTATAAGGAGCTCAAACTTTAACTATTGCAACCTTTTCAAGACAATAATCATCCACCCAAACAACCTCACATGGCACACAAAAAGATGCATTTCCCCAACAAGGTTAAGTTATAAGGAGCTCAAACTTTAACTATTGCAACCTTTGCAAGACAATACTCATCGACCCAAACAACCTCACATGGCACACAAAAAGAAAATTGACTCTCAAACTATTGCTCGAGGAAACACTTACATGATAAAGGAGTTGACCCAAACAACGTCACATGGCAGATAAAAAGAAAATTGACTGTCAAACTATTGCTTGAGGAAACACTTACATGATAAAAGAGTGATATGATGGAATCCTTTACAACATCTCATTGTATGGTGAGAATTTACAAAGAGAAGCCACCAAATCTCTACTAGGCACATCGACAAGCAAATTATCTTAGCATGGTTATGGGTCAATCACAGAAAACCTTTTCCACTGAAGTCCATTTTCTAGGTTGCACATTGTCAACATCACAGTTGTCCCATAAGAATTACATGGTATCTCTATCCCCAGATCTTCATTCATCACGGTTATGGGTCAACCACACAAAACCCTTATTGTTGAAGTCCATTTGCTATGCCGTACACTGTGAGCATTACAATTGGCCCACAAGCATTACATGGTATCTCTATCCTCAGATCTTCATTCGTTATGGTAAAGGGTCATCCACAAACCCATAGTTATGAAAACCATGAAAAACCCTTGTCTTCCACAACACCTAATTTTGGGTCATCCACAAACCCAAAGTTATGCTCCTATTCAATAAAGGCTTCCCCGGAGGGAAATTTATGTAATGGGGACCATTGCGTCTTAAGGTGGGGATTGATATAGGTGGAAAATAATTACCGCACTTAATATTTATTTTCTATAATTTTTTGTTAAAACCATGATAAATAAATCGTAATATTAAAGTAAGAATATAATCACACGATGATTTCAATTTTACCATCGTAATTATGATACTCACCCATGGTATTCACCCATGGATTTTGTAAACCATGGTATTTACCCATGGTATCATAATTTATTATATTTACCCATGGTGTCGTAATTTATTATATTTTCCGATGGTATTCACCCATGGATTTTGTAAACCATGGTATTTTGAAATGTAAAAGGGGATAACTCTTGTGGAAAGACACCCATAAAAATTATAAATACGGGAATTCACTGGGAGCAAAGCATGATTTTCTCATAATGTAGTCTCATGGGATATTATCAATTCAATAAATATTTGAGTTTGTTTTTATTACTTTTATGAAATACCTCTCTACAATGTGCCATATAATAGTTATCTTTATAATGTCAATATTTATTTTATGCATTGTGCCCTATTCTCAATTATTTTTATAATGCTTTTTTGCAATATTTATCTCATGCATTATGACATATTCCTTTTTCACTCATGAAGTTACATTTCTTAAACAACTTGGATCATGCCAACATTAATGTATCAAATTGGATGAGAACTTTGTAGTTAAGCATGCTCAAGCTAGAGTAGTACTGGGATGGGTGACTTGTTGGGAATTTTTTTGCCCTTACTATTTTGTCACTTTCCTTGGTCTCCTTCCTCCAAATATTTGGATCACGTTGAATCAATACTTTCTGAAAGACAAGACCCTGTGCTCAAAGGTAGACCTAAGTAAAGAAGTTGGAGTTCTTCGAGTTTGTCGCCAAGTGTTTTCGCTGCAATCATAACAAGCTCCAAAATTTTTCTTACACTTGAATTTTGGAGCCTCTTTGTGATCCTATGATCTGTCATTGCTTGATTGTTTTTAATCGCTTCATGGTCGATTGATGATTTTCTAAGTGTTGAAGTCACTTGATAACACATGCTTAGCATTCGATGCATTCACAAGAGCACCTCTTTCTTACAAGCTCAGTAGTCAATGTTTACCTCTGTAAACATGCATTGTGTAGCCTCTAGAAATAGAGCATGCATAGTCACTAGTCATAGTGATTGCACAATCCTTAGTAATAGACATTGTGCTACTCATAGACCATTCACAACCCCTACCGATAGTGCTTGAGACAGTTGCAATATGCAATCGTGTTGATAGTTAGTGTGCAACATTATTTGACAATCTCTCTCACTCTTAGTGGAAATTGTGTCATCATTCCTGTGAGTCTTCTCAATTTTTTCTTTTGTGCACCCTTTGCTTTCACAAGTGTCATTTTCACTTTCTTGACTATCTTTTTTGCTTGCTTTTCCTTTCACAAGTGTCATTTTCACTTTCTTGACTATCTTTTTTGCTTGCTTTTCCTTTCACAAGTGTCAATTTTTCTTTCTCTTTGCTTTAGAATGTGTTGCATTAACTTTCTTTAGCTTTTGCAAGTGTCATTTTCACATTTCTTACTATTGTAAGTGTCACTTTTAACTATTTGTACTCCTGTGTGTGTTGCACTTTGGCACACTACTAGAGGCAGCTCTAGCACACTCTTCTTCATTCGATGATCATATGTATCACAAGAATATGCACTAGACACTTTCCCACACCTTAGCGAACTTTTTGTTCTCAGTCGACACTTTTGTAGTAACTTGTATTCTAAGTGCCGCAAAGCTACATTTCAACTTTTGCACTTAGAAATAAGTGTCTCTTTGTCGTTGCTTCAAGGTATGCATGTTGTTTTTGGGTACTATGCATTCTTTGGCTTGTGTTGAGGTTATCTGAGTGTGATATCACTATCTTAGGACTTGTTTGCATGTCTTTTTCTCTCTTGTCCCATTGATCCCACACTTAGTCATTTTGGTAATTTTCACTATCTTTGCAAGTTTCTAACCTTTCTACCTCTTGGAAATAATAGTCCTAAGTCATAGTGAAGCACCCTCTACCTCTTGGAACTGAAAATTGTGTAGTCCTAGAGGACAGTCTCCATCAACAATACATTGAGCAACCTTGGAGTCTAGACCATCACTTTAACTGCTTACCCATTTCAACTTTGTAGTTCATGATTCCATTTTCCCTAGATTGCGCATTGCGCAGTTGCAATGGAAAGTGGGGTCATCTCTGTGTCACTGCCATGCCTAATTGTGTAGTTCTCAAAGATTTCTCTTCAACCATTGAGAATTGTGCAATTACAGTGTGCAACCTTGTCTCCATAACTTTCCCAACTACACAAATCCCTTCATCTGGTGGGCCTCCTACTACACATTGCATGGTTCTAGTGAGAAGTAGGTCACCTCTAGGTCACTTAGAGCCTAAACTATGTAACTCACTGGGCATGTCCTTCAATGACTATGCATTGCGTAGTTACAATGGTTATTCATGTCCCTCTTGCTGACTGAAAACCCCACTGGGCAATACGTTGTCTTATCCTGCCTCCTATTATGAATTGTGTAGTTCCAATGGATAGTGGTCTTATCCATCAGTCCCTCTAATGTTCCACTGTGCAATATTTGCCTCCTCTTTCCTAAGCACTGTGAACTATGTATTTTTAGTCATCAAGCCCATCACCTTGTCTCATGTACTTCCCCACTACACAGGACCTTGAAATTTTTTCCCTAATTGTGCATTGTGCAGCTCCAAAGGCTAATGTGGCCATCCTTACGTCCCTATAGCCCTCAACTACGCAATTCTCAACCCCCTGATCTCAAAACACATGCTTGTTGCCTTATCACAATCGACATCTTGCACGAGTAAGAAAAGGTAGAATAGGTGGTTTCCAGGCTGATGTTGGCTTGACATGATTGGTCTTCATCTACAGGTGTTACCATTCCAACTTGTAAAGGTGATCCTCAAGGGAGGTCATCAAGGAGAGACTACAAGAGAGGACTTGCAAAAGAGTAGCAGAAAGAACTATCATGAAGGACATGAAGGAATCTTGGATCAAGGCAAAGACATGACAACCATTAGAGAAATTTTGAGGTCTAAAATGGGCCTAGGAATATTCTAAAATAATAGTGGAAATAATAAAATAAGATTAGATTACCTCATCATGTTTTGGAGGGAAAAAAGAAAAAATTACTTTTTCAACTCATATTTTCAACTTTTCTCCCTACAATTTTACTCAAATTTTAAGCGGGAGCACTCATTGGATGTGGAATTTAATTTTTCATCCAATGAGTACCCATGTTGCATATTTTCAATGGACCCTACTACATGAAAAGAGTGAAATACATAAAAAATAAAATAAAATAAAAAAGCATAATTGCAATCATGTTTTTTCATGTATTTCACAGTTTTCGTGTAGTAGAGTTCATCGAAAGTATGCAACATGGGTACTCCTTGGATGCAAAATTAAATTTCGCATCTAACGAGTGCTCCTACTCAAAATTTGAGTAAAATTGTAAGGAGATAAGTTGAAAAAGTAGTTTTTTTTTTAACTCCAAAAATAGTGAATCGTCCCCCATGGTTGACATCATCATATTGAATACTTTTGGTTCTTATAAATTTGATTTTTGTTGTACATTTTTTATTAAGCTGATTTTTTACCTCAAAATTTCTCTAATGTCATGCTGACTTGGAAGGTTTTGACACTCGTCTAGACCCTTTGGAGGGTGTAGATGCAAAGAAAACAAAGATCCATTATAAAGAATTCAAATTCATAGAAATAAGGAGAAGATCTTGGAATTGATGAAATAAAGTCTTATGTCATCGTCGCTAAGTCATGGCTTCTCAAAGTGTCATTACAAGTTCATGTGTCAATGTGTTTTGCCACATCATTTATGGAATGTAATTTCCAAAAAATTAGAAAATGTAAAATATGTGGAAGCCCAAGGGTCCCACATGGAATGTGAAAAGTCCCTAAAAAGTTCTAAATTCATGTAGAATCTCATAGGTCACAAAGGAATTTGTAAAGTCACAGTAGGAGGTCAAGAGCCATGAGGAAGGTCAAGAGTCACCTCATTTGTTATAAATACACCATCATAGCTCAAGCAAATGGACTTTGGACTTTCCACCTTGGCTTCTCTAATTTAGAATATGAGAGAAGATATTTCTTTGGAGGAGCAGGTGGTGACTTAATGTTCCATTATTGAGGCTAGTGTGACAACATTGTAATTATATATCTTGAGACTTTCACTTAATATATAAAGCTCTCGGTTCCCGGATGCGAGTGTTTAAGTTGGCTTTAAATTCGATGGGACTAGAGTGGGGTGAGAAAGGCCGCCACCTGCCAGCCTTGTACAACGAAGTTATTAACCAGTGGACGGATGATCATAGGCATGTGGGCATTGCTATGTTTAAGGGAATTAGTGCAGGCGACCTTGAATAATCTTTCACCTCCGCACGCTCTGATATGTTCTGGCTCTCGGCCCCCATGAATGCCATAGTAAGAGCGGGCGAGTCTCGAGGTAGGGGAAAGGGTAATAAAACTAGCCTCCGCCATGGGTTCGTTCAGGTGTCTCTCATGTTATGTTGGTTGGATGCAACGAAGCTGGGCTCCTGCTCTGTTAGTTCGGAGAAGCAGCCTCAACCTATTTCCTTGATTCTCTCTGAAGCTTTCGTTTCCCGTCTGATTGTTCGCTTGTCTGGCCTGCGCCCTGCTTCTCTGGTTGCTCGTTCTGGTATCTACAAAGGCGCCGTCACTGTCGAAATGCCCCGACTCCGCCAAAGGATGATAAGTCGCAGAGGCACCTCTCGGAGGGCGCCCTCTAGCCCTTCATCCCTCTCTCCCTCCAGTGACTTCATTTCAAGCCATTACCCTCGCACTCCCAGCGGGAGAGGGCGCTTTCTGTGGCCTAGTCAATTCCTTGAGCCCAGTTCTCCAGGTTCCTCATCCTCGCCCTCCTTCGGCTCTGCAATCTTCACTTTTAATTGCACCCTGAACTGTCCAAGGATTACCGCTCATGTCTCGGTGCTCTTTCTTGAGGAAGCCCAAGAAGGGGAGAGTCCAGTGCTCATCAGGAGGACCCAGGCTTAGTTTCTGTGCCGAATCCTGGCTCTCCGCGAGCTATGGAGATTCCTGCGAGCAATGTTAATGACATAGTGATAGAGCCAACGGTCCCGGGTACGTTTGTGAACGATGCTACTCGAGCTCAGGATCTGTCTGACGGTGGATGGTGCAGAATCATGGAGGAGCCTCCAGACGCCTAATTCATGCTCTGCAGCCCTGTCTCAGGTTATGCGGCCCAGTATAGAGGGCTTTTTGCCACAGTTGATAATTTTTGTAATTGTTGTTACGCCAAGGTTAAATACGCATGTTTTTTGTAATGCTTGTAAGCTCAGTAAGGCCTGGATGGTTAACACTGGATCCCCTGCGTGGGACTGCATAACATGGTCTCATCCAAACTCACTGTCTTGGAGAATTCTCTGTTTCATTCTATCTTTCCTTCTGGGCAATTGTTTTTGACGCTAGTCACGCTGTAACTGTACACCTTTAATGTGAATAATAGAATAGTCTTATTTAGAAAAAAAAAAAAAATATATATATATATATATATATATATATATATATATATAAAGCTCTCGGAGTAATTTCATGCATATTTTTTGAATGATTGTGAGACTATTCTTTCATTGTTTGCAATGTATGTTTATGTTAACACATACTAATGGAAATGAAATATTTCGTTGGCTTTGGCATGGATCTTAATGAATGTGCATTGTTACTTACTTTTATGATCGTTGTTATCTTGTGAACTACTTTGCAGGTTAACTAACGATTCCTTCCATGCTCTTGTGTGTCTCTTCTAGGATAATACTATTACTTTTCTTCTAGAGTATCACTCTCTCTTCTCCTGCAGTCAAAGTACCTTATATACACTGTGATCATATGCCTCACAATGTTAACTTGCTTGATTCAAAGTTTGTTTGTGTAATCTCTTATGTTAATAATTGTAACCAAGGAAAATTCCTAAGAATAATGGAAACATGCCTTATTTCCGAGTTAAGGATCCTACTCCAAATGGTTTTAGTTATAATTGGGACTTCATACCGGGGAGACCCCCTTAATTAACGGATTTCCAGCACCATCAACAAAACACTTGATAATAAGTTGTTTTAAATTGTATAATTGAATTGCAATGTTATAATGCTTTATTTTAATATTTTGAATTATTATTTATTATTAGGTGTAATATTAGGCTTTTTTTAATATTATGGTTTAGTATTTTCTTTGCCTAGAAAAAGTGTAATTTTATTATCAAAAGAAAATAAAACTATATTTTGTAGATACATGTCTAGCATGCATTCAAATATAAAGGATCACTTGGATATGGCACGCCAATGGCTCAAGGCCCTCATGATTGTGCAAAAAAGATAAAAACAAACAAGAATTCCTAATGGCTAGAATAATTATAAAAAGCATCCACGTTTCCTTTCTTCCCTTTTTTCTTTTTTACTTCCTTCCATGCCCTTGTGGGAGGTTGTATGATAGCTAGAGAGGAATCCCTTAGTTTGTTGCAGGGGTGAGCTCCTTATTTGATTCTGAACTCTCGAATACATGTGATCTTTTGGTTCCTGGGATGACCTCGTTTTGCACTGTTGTTGTTTCTTTTACTACAGGGGTTGATGTGGTTGTCATCTCTGAGTTCTGGGTGAGATTTGTTGGTTGTGGAGGGGGTAATCCTATATTGTTATTTTATTTGTTCCCTCATTTTCCTTTCTCGAGGGGTCCCTTTGATCCACTTATTCTTCATCATCAAAAAGGGGCGGCTTCTAGGATTGCTAATTCTTCTTTTTTTTTGCATTGTTTCCCTTTCATCCTGTTTGCTAGATTTTTAGCTAGACGACAATTATCTTGTAGGTGTCTAGTCTGGTTACATACACAACATATAAAGGTTGTGTTTTCATAATCTAAGCTCTGTTTCCACTGCAAGTGTCCACTAATTAACTATATATGATATGGAAACCCATTTCTTAGGTCGATCTCTACGCAAACACGAGCATGTGCAAAAAAAATCCTTTGTTATTCTCTCACTGTATATTTTGATGAAAGATCCCAGAGCATTACTAATGTGTTCAAGAACTTGATGGTGCTACAAGGGGAGTGGAATATTAGGAATATGGACCCAAATAGGCACTTTTGTTACTTGCATTGTTGATGGGTTGAAATATGGAAACCAGGGGGTGGTGAATAATCGAGTTCTACCCTAGAACCACATTCCTTCGTTTAAAATATTTTGTTAATATGTTTTTGAGGAAGGGTGAAAAATGAAGAATCCCTTCGAGCATAAATAGATGTCACATTTTGTAGTCCACTTTGTGTAGATCCATAGGTATAGGTCTTCTGGATTAGGCAAAAAATTGTTAAAGTGACATATAACTTCCTGTTCATGGAAATAAGGGAACATGTTATTTACCTATGAGTTTTGGATCTCAATCTTCTGATGTTTCTCCATCTTTTCCACTATGTAAGGCATGGCCAGTTGCCCATTAGGATTTGTGGCCTTAGTGTGTTTTTTACTCCCTCTAACAGCTTCTTTGTAGGAGACTAAAGGCCCAGGACCTGTTCCTTCACAAAGTCCTGAAAGCAGGGATAGAGTGGAACCATTATTGATATTGTATTATTTGAGGGTCTTCTTGTTTTTGTTAGGTAAACTTGACTCCAGATAGAGTCAAAGTTGACCAGGTTAAATAATGATGGTTTTGGGGCACATGGTATTGTGCACCCATAATATTCTACCCGTGGTATTATAGGTAATGGAGCTTATAAAAGGCTAGAAGGACTTCATTGTAATGCAAGACCTGGAGGTGAGTGGTGAAGGCTCACTTGGTCGGATTGGCCAGAGTTTTGGCCAATGCTAATGAGATCTTATTAGATTGGGTTTTTCCCCGGATTTAGGTTTTTCCTAGATAACTTTTGTGTCTATGTGTTTATGGTTGTTGCTGGTTATTTTTATATTTATTCCTCTTAGTAATTATTTATGTTATGCAATAAATTTCCTAACAACTGGTATCAGAGCCAGATATTGGCTTCAAAGGGATTCTTTGATGCCAAGGGTTTATAGTGCTTGATGAAATCAATGCAACGTTTTTACAGATTTGAGTCTGAAAATAATGGTGGAACAATCATACGCGGAAGAACCTTGAGGAGAATGTGCGGAAGATAGTGCCGTAACTGCTAGGGATCGCAGTGCATTTGCGATATTTACCGGTTTGGAACATGCTGACGAATTGTTCGGGATTCATGCGGCTATTTAAAGAAGGTCGGTAGAAGAAAATTGTTCATGCAGCTTCGAAAATTGTTCGTTTTCTGCTACGTGAGGCCACTGGTGCTGGAATCTACGAGGTTCTCGTTGGGCTTGCAACTGGAGTGGTTTGATATAAGTTTTTTAGCAAATCAAATTGAGAGAGGATGGATTAAAATCGCAGCAGCAATAAACAAAAAAAAAAAAATGAAGCCAAAATCACTGCATGTAAATGGGCATACTACTGTAAGACCTGGTAAGGCATGTGTACCCCTGAGTGATCATCGGTAAAGTTTGGGTTAGACCTAGGTGATATGGGGGATGTCGGATTAACAATATCCTGGGTAAAAACTCTGAGGGGGGTAAGAGCTAGAGTGAGTGTGATTGTCTCACTTAGCAAGTTTGGCTGGAGTTAGTCAAGGAACCCCAAGTCAAGTTAAAGGGGGCAATTGTTAGGTAAACTTGACTCAGGATAGAGTCAAAGTTGACCAGGTTAAACAGTGATGGTTTTGGGGCACATGGTATTGTGCACCCATAGTATTCTGCCAGTTGTATTATATGTAATGGAGCTTATAAAAGGCTGGAAGGACTTCATTGTAATGCAAGACCTGGACGTGAGCGGTGAAGGCTCACTTGGTTGGATTGGCCAGGGTTTTGGCCAACGCTAATGAGATCTTATTAGGTTGGATTTTTCCCCGGATTTGGGGTTTTCCCGGATAAACTTTTGTGTCTACGTGTTTATGGTTGTTGCTGGTTATTTTTATATTTATTCCTCTCAGTAGTTATTTATGTTATGTAGTAAATTTCTTAACAGTTTTGAAGGAGTTTCCTTTTAATATGATCCTTTTCTCAATTATTGGGAGTCCCTCCTAAATCTGTCTTATGCTTGACATTCTCCATTAAATCCTTGTCATTTACCCATATCATAATGGACCTTCCCTTCAGGGATTTTATGAAAATATGGAAAGACCTCTCCCTTTTATGCAGAAGCCGAACTTCTAGTCAATTAGATATGCTCGGATCTAGGGTCCAAAAGGTGGAAGAATATGTAAATCTGGGCATGCCAAAACGGATCTGCATACGAAGGCTTTTTGGGGTTGGATCGGATCCTCTTTGCCCCCCACCAACCCTAATGAGGATGGGAGGAAGTTGATTTTCGATGGATTGACTATGAACTAAATACCATGGTGTGAGGCGATAAGAGGGAAAAAATAATTTAGTAGTTGAGACTCCCCTGCACTAGAAAGACAAACTAAGGAAAAGAGAAAAAGAAGGTTTGGCTCTAATGAGCTTGTTTCCCTCTTCCATTTATGACGGCCCATTACACAACTCACAAGGCACAATATCAATCTCCATGGCTCGGTCTTGGGAACTGAACGAGGTCAGGTCTGTGTGGAATTCACTCTTCTTAGTCATCTCTTGGCCACAATGATCGAGAGTGATATATTGTGACTCTATGATCCTTCCAATGTGAGCAACTTCTTGTGCATCCTTTTGTCTGTGTCTGGGAGAGAATTGAGATTTGTGTTTCTCAACCACAATTCCCCCACGAGACTTTGTCTAAACTCCATATTTGTGCCGATATGTGGGCTGATGGCTTTGTAGGAAACCTTGATGCTCATAGCGACCATCCTCTCTTCTCCTCCTTGTTTCATTCACGGTATTTCGTTCTACTAGGCATATTAGTGTTTATTTAATATTTGATTTTTACTGTTACGGTTTTTTAAATATTTAGTTTAATATTAGTTTTTGTATTTATTTTCTGATTTGGATTTAATAATGGATTTGTCGTTTTTAATTTCAAATCAGTTTCTTCGCTCAAGTTTGCTAATGAAATTTGTGTTGATTGGTTAAAAACATGAAAATGGCTTGAAAGCACCCTTCTACATCAACACAGCCATGAAAAAAATCATATGAACATTGTTTCATTAATGTAACAAACATGAAAGCAATTATATGAACACTAGCTCATTATTGTTTGCAACCATGAAAATATAGTACAACATACTTCCTTTAAAATGGAAACATGAAATTATGCTTGTAATGCCAATAGTTGTTTGTTATCCTTATAATGAAATTATTATAAATCTTTCGAATGAGAGGTGATTCATGATAAGATAAACATGTCAACATCGTATTTAAATTGTGAAGAAACATTTTTATATTAAATTTTATATTTAAAAATGAATCATCTATATGTGTAATGTTGAAGAAGTTCAGTCTGTGGAACCATATAAAGCCAATTACACCACTTTCCATGCATTTTCAAAAGAAAACTTGAGTAACCTATTGTTCTCATCAACCAATATGTGTTCATGCTTTCACAAATACTTCAAAAAAAAATCAGAATAGGATTTCACCAAGAAGAACGTTGGTTTCTTACACACCTACACTAATTTATTCAATCAAGATTTATCTAGATACTCTTGGATCAAATCTAAATGGTTTCGTCAAGCATTGATTGTATACACATTGATGAAGAAGTCTAGAATCAATGTCCAAGTTTGAAAAGATAGAGAAAAGTGTTAATAATTCCAACAAAATTTAGTGGCGCAATGAGAAGTCATTAATATTTAATCAAAACCCTCTTGGATTTTGAAATGTTACCTTGATATATTACCTTGTTATGGGGAACCGAGGTTGCCACAAAAGGTTGGCCCTAACAATTGTCACGTCTTTCAATGATCTCAATGACTAAGAATGTTAAATCACTTCCCTCCCACGTGTGATATATGACCCACTTCCCATTTATAGACATGGTATATTGGTGGAAACAATGTGGTTTCTCTTGTTTATCTTCCACGCATAGCACATATCTATCAATAAAAACAATAAGCGATGTCTTGAGAAATATAACTAACAAAAAAATTGTACAAAATGAAAAATACAAACAATGATACCTATATCCATGCTCTAATAAGGAAGCCCGTGCAAAGGTAGATGTGGCGTCAGTTGTGCTTGATTTAGTTGTGATCCTTGGCACTTCAATAAATCTAGTAATAACCATTATATTATACCATATCTATCACAACCTAAAAGATACCTTGGTAAATGGATTGAAAGGGACTAGTAATGGATTGAAATGGATGGATTGTTAAATGAATTCAAATGGTTTATTGCTCAAATGAAGGGATTGGTAAATAAAAATGCACAATCCACATTTAATAAAATTGTTGCCACTTGTAAAAAATAAAATATTATGGAAATAATTCTTGGTTTTGAAACGAAAAAACTATTCAAAAACTTTTCATGTCATCTGTTAGATGGTGTATAAGATGAAGAATATTCCTTTAAGATCAAATCTCCTCCAACCATTTAATAAAAATTCAAAATTCATGTACCCCAATTCTAATATAAACCATGCCTATTGGCGCAATAAGTACATTATAACCTTGGCATTAGCTTCACGTGACAATTCTTTTGAATATTATGTTTTGGATCTCGAAATATATTTTTTAATTACAATACACATCAACTTCTGTGATACAAAATTTTGATACCTTGCAACATTTTACTAACACATAATTACACTTGGAGGCTTACCATATATGAATTTTGTGCCAACATATATTTCAACACTGATTTGGTCATCATTCTTTTCCATCAATTGAAAGACGGGTTCTCGGATCTTCATTCCCTTATGGTGATGAACCAATGATTCATCAGATTAATAGTGAGACCATGACTCAACTCGAATATGCTTATTGATTTGGATACCTCCGTGGACCGGAAATGTTTCTTCAGTCTAGATATATTACTGTGCTAATGTTTGGATCTAGGAGCCTAATATCTACTCCAAATGTAACTTGTACTCAGTTTCAAAATATCTAGTGACGTTCATTGATAAAAATCTTTAACAGAATTAACATGTTTGCGTCCATTAACATCTCTTCTTTGTGCATTGAAAATTGGGAATTTTTCAGAAAAGTAGAAGTGATAAAGCGCAGATTCAACTTGATATTTGAACTACGCAATAGATGCAGATGACTGTAAACACTGAATTAACTTGTTGAATCGGACTCCAATATTGAACCCGAGAAGTTCTTGTTTATAACATTAGATTATTCATTTTCACAAAACTAAAAGTTCTCTCGAGTCATTAGATCATACATAAAATGATTTTTTATTTTGCTACTCTGCATAAGATCTTCTCCTTAATAGAGAAATTTTGAGGTCCAAAATGGGACTGAAAACAAAAGTGTACAACCAACATCAACTTTATAAGAACCAATAGTATTCAAGAAGATGACATAAAAAAAAATAAAAAAATTAAAAAAAAAAAAAAAAAAAACCTACTTTTTCAACACATTTTCAACTTACTCTTTATGGTTTTACTCTAATTTCAAGCAGGAGCACTCGTTGGATGAAAAATTTAATTCCTCACCCAAGGAGTACCCACGTTGCAAACTTTCAATGGACCCTTCTACAACGAAAAAAGAGAAATACATGAAAAAGTGTGATTGCAATCACGTTTTTTCATGTGTTTCTCATTTTTCGTGTAGCAGGGTCCATCAAAAGTATGCAACATGGGTACAACGAATCACATTTTTTATGTGTTTCTCATTTTTTGTGTAGTAGTATCCATCGAAAGTATGCAACACGGGTACTCCTTGGATGAGGAATTAAAATATGCATCCAACGAGTGCTCTCGCTTGGAATTTGAGTAAAAACATAGGGAGATAAGTTGAAAATACGAGTTGAAAAAATAGTTTTTTCTTTTCTCCCTCTAAAATTTGATGATGTGATCTAATCTTATTTTATTATTTTCACTATTCTTTTATAAAATTTCTTAGGAGGCCCATTTTAGACCTCAAAAGTTCTCTAATGCACCACAAACTTCCATGGTATTCCCCTTATGTTTTGAATAAAAAGATCCTGAAATTGTTTACACTAGCAATATTTATGGTGGATGTCTCTAATATGGATCACATATCCATTTTATTGATTCGACCCATTCATGAAATTTCAAACATATACATACAATGTTAACGCCATATATTGGTACATTAACTCAAAGATATTAAACTTACAAATAGGGAACTATAATACATTAGTTTCATTAATCCAAAATCTCTACATGTTTTTTGTAACTAAGGATTACCTCATACCCTCTGTTGGCCTAATTAGACATTTTATATGGGCATTTTCTTGGCCCTAGCCACTCCTCCTACTTACATCTCTCACACACTTTTCTCTTTTTTATCCAAATGAGACATCCTATACATTCATCTCTATTCAACTACTCAAATCCTTTAATCAATTAAATATTTCAATGATCAACCCTTTTGCTTACTCAACTAGATTTAACATTAGTAGGAATATCCCCATCTACTCAAAATTTGCAATATATAAACAAAGAATAAACCTAAAGTTGGTCTCACATCCAAAATATTTGCTTAACTGACCTACAATCTCTCTTTAATGTTTACACTATTCCTAAGATCTCTATGAGATCTCTTTAAACCTTACAAACTGATATAGACTTGATTACATTACTTAACAACACATTATCTAGACTCTTGTTGAATAATACAATATTTACAACGAAAATAATTTCCTTTCAGAAATCTCAAGACCCCTGTAAAATCTAATCAACAAGGTTGATTTGGTAGAATATGCTTTTGCATCAGACTCCCAAAGTTGAAATTTTTTAATGATCTCATGATCATGAGCCTTTAATTTGTTTCATTTGCCTCCTGGATCCCAAATTTTATGTCGTTGTTACCCATAGGTATCACTGCATTGTTGTTTTGATATTGTCCTCAATCTTCCACGATTCCAAACTTGGTTTTGTTTCCTTCCATTTTCTCTATTGGTGTAATCCTTAGTAGTCAACCATACTTGTTTGATGACTCCCTTCTTTACTTCATTTTACCTTTACTTAGGCATATTCTTCACCAACATACAAAACTCTACTAATTCAATGTCCAACCTTTCCCTTTGCTACAACAAAATCCTTACATCACTTACTTGTAAATATGGTTTAGAATTTAAAAAATTTATGGCCTCAATTGACATTTCACAGTTCAACTTTCATTCTTTATTGTCATATATCTCTTCAAATATATTTAAGTCATTTGAATTCCTTCTCCATAGATGCTTCATGAAATATTGAATTTCATTTTCAAAACTTTTCTTTTATATGCATCTGCACACAAGATAAACTTATTACAGAAAACATTAAACTCTTAGAAACTATCATCAACAAATTCAACATGTTTGATTTCACTACTATTTACTCCAAATGTGTAGATTGTTGTCCCTTTATGGGTATTGGTTTTCCTCTGAATTTTTTATCCATCTTCGCAGCTTGTTGGTTATGCTTAATACTTTCCTCCTCCTTACTATCTTCCAGGACAATTCTTTGTTATGCACTTTGTGCTCAGAGATTTTCTCTACTTGGACTCCTTTCATGTTCTTCCTCATATGACTATCCCATTATCTCATTCATTAAATTCATATACTACTTTATTGGATTCAAAATAATGTCATGTTCTTTTTTTCCCTCCTCTGCATATTCACATAAAGAATTGATTTCAAAGATTTTCAATCTATTAGGTACTTTGAGCACATCTTTATATTCATGCTTCCTATCTACAATCTCTACGTAGTCCTCTCTGATCCTTGTATGATTGAGCCATTCTTCTAACATCTTCGATTCTCTGTCAAGGTTTACATTTTGTTTTTCACCCCTTATTCCACACGTGAGAAGGGTTTATTCATGTCATCATCCTTGTGCTTTGAATGAAATAAAATTTCAATCTCATGAGACATTTTTTCCTTGTCTCAACTCCCTTTGCACCTAGACACATATAATTAATTTGGAAATACTCCTATTCCTCTCTAGATGCTATAAATACCTCTACTTCACTAAGTATCCCTGAATATTGTTCAAAATTTATTGTAATTCCTTCTTTATATTGAGGCTTCCTTAGGAACTCATCCAAAAACTTTACTTCTTCATAAAAAATTATCAAGATCGTATCTAAATGTTGTTCTTTTTTTCCTCTTGATTTTCTTCACTGGACAATTTTACCCTATTTACTATAACAAAAGTTCCTTGTATTGTCCCAAAACATTTGCATCCTTTCACTATGTATAGGTTCCCTTTTGACTTACTTTATGAGGCAATTTTATCCCTTCCATTTATATGACAAATTTCTTATGCTATCCTTCTTTAATACATCTAGAAAACATTCTTTTATCTTCCTCTTTCCTAATTACATTTTTCAGTGATGTCCTTCACTTGCAAAACTTGTAAATCTTGCACTCACACACGAATTATCAGTTTTAAAACCATAAGGCTCTCTAGCCTCCTATAGCGATTTTTTCAAACAATTGATGAGACTCTCATTAAGTCTCTCATCAACATCTTTATTATCATCATGTCGAATAAATTATCCTTGTTTCCGTTCATAATAGTTAGCTGCTTCCTCCTCATACTCAATTGCTTTGAGTCCTTCCTTGAACCAAGTACTCATCTCATGCCTCATCCTCTTATTTTTCATTCTTTCCTCTATTTTGATGAAAAAAACATTTTTTCCATTAATTTCTTTGCAAACAAATGCGCAATAGGCCATCTGACTTTCTTCTTCATTTTACATCCATGCCTCAGATCCTCAACAATATTATTCTGTAGCATCTTTATCATAACACTAATTTGTTCCTTCATCTCATATATCTCTCTATCCACTTATTCATCACTCTTCTTGTTTTCATCAACATTCTTGGCATCTCTTCTCATCTCATTGTTGCTTCCCTTTTCTAGAACATTTACATGACTATTTATAGTCATCTTCACTTCCATTTTTATGAGCTTTTCCATGCCCAACCGTGAGCTGCAAACAAGCCTCTGCAGTAACAAGTTTGTTTCACCTTGCTACAAGATACCTCACTAAGCATTTCCCCTAAACATAGCCTTTTGGTACTTTTGATTATCTCTTCTAGAACCTCTCTAGCTTCCTCTGCTCTTTATGGCTTTTGCATTCATTTGACAATTCTACCCACGACACCAATTTATGGAATTTCCTCTACAACTTCTACCCAACCTTAGCTGAAAGTTGTTACAACTTCTACTATTGCAATATTCTTTGCCACATTTCTTTCTTCCTCTTGCTGCTACCCTGAATCAACAATTTCTTTGTCCAAGTTAAAGTGAAATGTAAAGACCATGTTACTTGTGAGATCTCGCTAGATCTATGATTCCAAAAAAAATTGAATTTCTTGCTTCCACTGCTGCAAGGTTCTTACTACTAACAGACTTCTCAAATATGCTTCAACTATCATTGACAATTCTACCTAGCTCTACTCCTTAGCTGGAATTTTCTTCAATCTATAAGGCTTCATTACGCCTTGATTCCCTTCCATGAAAGACCCTTTATTCTTAGCTTCTTCATTCAAAACTCCAGTTTTGAAGGTTTTTAATCTCTCCCTATCTCTACATCATCTATAATTGTCCAAAATCAATCTACGATCAACAATTTATTCTACAATTTCTAAGAGAATTACTCCTATTAAAAGTCCCTTTGTTTTCGTGACTCGACCACTCTGTCTTCAACCTATTAAACTTCAAAAATACCAATCATCTCTTACATTGATAATCTAATGGTATCTTTTTCAACTCTAGCAATTTATCCCAATCAAAAACATTCTTGTTCTAACCCCTTGCCTCATCTTCTCTCTTTTGATTTCCTCTGCTAATCCTTCACCATTGTTGCCACCATTTGTGCTATAGGGTTGCTCCAACAATTCTCTATTAACATTCAAACGAGTAGGTTTAACCAACTTTGATACCACAATTGATGCAATCAAGGTTCAGTTCACAAACTTTCATGTGCCATTAGAACTATCATAATTCCTCGGAGACATTTCTTTCTTCATCCAACAATATAAAACACAACTTAAGTTCATTGATTTACTAATATGAGAGTATTTCAATCCTTTGTAGAGTCCACACCAAATGTGATATTACTTTGCCACATATTAATTTGAATACCTCTGTGGACCAAATATGTTTCTTGAGTCCAAATATATTAATGTGCTAATGTTATAATCTAGGAATTGAACATCCGCTCCAAATGTAACTTGTACTTGATTTCGAAACTCGAATATCTCGTAACCCAGATGCATGAAAATCTTTGACATACTTAACACAATTCCATTTATTAACAGATCTTCTTTTCAAAATGAAAATCAGGCTTTTGATAGAAAAGTTGAAGTGATTAAAAGTAGATCGAGACTGGTCTTGGAACTACATGGTAGATCCAAATGGCTATAAACCTTGAATTAAATTGTTGACTAGGACTCCAATCTCAAGACTAGGAACTGCTTATCCATAATATTTCATTCTTCATTCTCACAAAACTAAGAATATCTCAAGTCATTACATCGAACACATAATTATTCTTTAATTTACAAAACTCTACACAAGAGCTTCTCCTCACCACAAACTTGCACGATATTCCCCTTATGATTTGAAAAAAAGAATCTTGAAAATGTTTAAACCAACAATCTTTACAATTGACCTCATTAATATGGATCATATATCCATTCTATTGATTCAACGTGTTCACGAACTTTCCAACATATACATATAGTTTTAACACTATATATTGGTACATTACCACAAAGACATTGAACTTGCAAAACAAGGGAAATAAAATACATCAATTTCATTAATCCAAATTTTGTACAAGATTTCAGTAACTAAGGGTTAACTCTGTTGGCCCGATTACGCATTTTATGTAGGCATTTTCTTGGCCCTAGTTGCTCCTCCTTGTACTTACATCTCTCACACACTTTTCCTTTTTATCCAAATGAGATAGCATATACATTCATCTCTATTCAACTACTTAGATCCTTTACTCGATATGATCGACCCTTCCCCTTACTCGACCATATTTAACATTAGTAGGTTGATCCCCATCTGTTAGAATTTTATAATATATAAACAAAGAATAAACCTTAATTTGGTCTAAGATCCAAAATATCAGCTTGAGGTTTACAATATTTCTAAGATCTCTATGATATCTCTCTGAATCTTAAAAACGAACACAAATCTAAATACATTGCTTAAGAAATCATTATCTAAACTCTTCTAGAAAATTAAAATATTTACAACAAAAATCATTTTTATTTGAGAGTCAAAACCCCTCTAAAATCTAATCAAAATTTAATTTGAGATAATATGATCTGCGCCATAATAAATCACCAACCTCTAACTTTTTAAGAATACAAAAAAAAATCTACATTTAAAAAAACTTAATATTAAACCACATTCAAATTACTCTACTTAAAATTTAAATTAATATAATGATAAAAAATATAATTAAATATTTATATAACTTTTCAAAATTATATATATATATATATATATATATATATATATATATATATATATATCAAATTTTTATTTTAAATTCATAAAATACATTTAACTTTTTAAAATTCAATTTAGTGTTAATAAATTAAATGAAAGGTTAAAATCAATAGAGAATAACTAAAAAACTATAGACATCTCATTCGACTTGCACAGTCTCAATTTTAAAGGTCAAACAGAATTTTTATTTGTGGGACCTTTATGTCGATCATTTTCGTAACAATCCACCTCATTTAGTGATTATCATGCCTTGGTTTCCCAGATTTAATATAGTGTTGATAAATTAAATGAAAGGTTAAAATCAATAGAGACTAACTAAAAACTATAGACTTCTTTTTTGACTTGAACAGTCTCAATCTTAAAAGTCAAACATAATTTTTATAATATAATGTTAATAAAGGTCAAACATAATTTTTAATCTGTGGGACCTTTATGTCGATCATTTTGGTAACAATCCACCTCATATAGTGATTATCATGCCTTGGTCTCCCAGATTTAATATAGTGTTAATAAATTAAATAAAAAGTTAAAATCAATAGAGACTAACTAGACAAAAAAACTATAGACATCTTATTTGACTTGCACAGTCTCAATGTTAAAAGTCAAACATAATTTTTTTATCTGTGGGACCTTTATGTCGATCATTTTCGTAACAATCCACATGACATAGTGATTATCATGCCTTGGTCTCCAAGAAAATTGTTGCTGTTCTGGACTTTTCTCACAACTTTTCAATCTGTCGAAAACTTCTATCAGTCAAGAAGTCATTATCTCGTTACATAAATTCAATGGTTTGACTGCAAATAAAGAGAGCTTGGACCCAAAGCAACAATATAAAATGTTATATATCACATGGAGGAGCAAGTCGATATGCGGCCACATTAAATAAGAATTGGATAAAGTATCGTGAGCAAATTGCTTTTGAATCGTGAGGAACCTGGGCAGACAACCTAACAAATAAAATTATGTAAATTCCTTTAGCAGTCACCTGTAGACAATTGACTGCCGCACTTAATTATGTAAAATATGTTTAGCAGTCCGCTGTAGACAATTGACTGCCGGAATCACAGCAATCTTAAACCTCGTATCGACTTGTTATATATTCACAGCATTCTCCAGCATTAATCACCAATCTTTTCTTTCGGTTTGTGTAGATTTACTTATTGAAAGAGAATTCATAGCATGCCATCCCAACCCAATTCCAGGCAAAAGATAAGTATGCCTTCTGAGTCCAGGCATATCCCCAAGAGAGGGCAAGTGAAGGCAGCCATTGCCTCTTCCCTTGCCCACTCCATCAAGTCCTTTTTCTCATCACATTCCTTCTCCAGCTCTAATGGCTCTCCACAGTACTCCATCTTCAGATCTAATGGCTCTTCACAGTACTCCATGATGGCTGCTTCCTCTTCTTCAGCCTCGATCTTGGGTTCAGCTTCAAGCTAATGGGTTTTACTGAGCAATGGACATACCCATTACAGAGCAATGGACATATGTTGCTCATAACATGAGGAAACACAGCATTGAAGATAAAATATTTTCGGTGGGCAAAGGCACCAGCACTCCAATAGAAGTGCCCACATGAGAGGAATAGCATGGCTCAGATGATAGATGTGTCTACCTTCACAGGACTGTTCGCAGACATATGAATATGGAATGGAATATGTTTATAGCATGCAGTTGTCATCACTGCTATCACATCTTACTCAATGTTATCTACTGTAACGGGATGTTAATTTAAAGTTTTTGTCCTATTTTAATAAAAAGGATTACTCTGTTATTCAAAACTATCGTCATTTTAGAATTTAGAATCAAGATCGATCTATGCCAATCATATAAGATTCAGATTACAGCTTTTTAAAACAGTTTCCAAAGACTCAACATATAAAACTTTTTGTTTATTTTAATTGAGAAATCTGAAATGCTGTTCTAAAGAAATAACTTCAATCAGCCAGCAGCTGTGATGTCTGAACTCTTGGTTTCATTTTGTTAAATACCATCGCAAATAATATCAATAAAATAGCTCTTATAATCGCTCCACGTTCAAATTTTTTTTGCTGTTTTAATCTCTTTCAAGGCAGAGATATGTACAAAGGGATATTTATCATATCCCAATTCTTATTTTTCCTTTTTTTTAAACTCACCATTGAACCAAGTAGCTTCGCTGTATTGCTTGAATTTTATTTTTCTATTTATGGTAACTCTTCTGTGAATTTTATTTTTTACTTGTGAGAACTCTCCTGCTAGAATCGCCTAATCTCAATCAGTTAAGATTGGCATTTTCGAAATAGAGCTGCAGCGACAGTCGAACCCGAATTAATTACTCCCAAAATCTAGATAAGTCAAAATTGGTATTTTCAAAGTCAAGTTTCAGTAACAGGGGAACCCGAATTAACTGTTGCCAATTTGGAGTTGGAGCAAAAGGTGAATATTGCATCAGAATATTCACTAACGCTATTTAACTACGCTTTTTCTATGGGACTGGGAGGATATTGCATCAGAATAGTTTCATTTCAGTATAAACAAAAAGCGAGGAGCAGTAGTCAAATATCGTGAGATGATGAAAAAGGAATGGCGTTGTTTATTAAGGGATAGGAAAAAAATGAGTTGTTTATGAGGGCACAGGAAAAAAAAATGAGTTGAATTCAAATATTTTTATAATAAAAAATTGTTTGAATTTTTTAGGTGGAAATAAATTTAATATTATTAAAAATCTGAAAAATTTAAAATTTTGAAATTTGACAACTATAAATTAGATTTCGAAAAAAATTACCACATTTTTATTAAAATTCAAATTTTCGTGATTTTCCAAACCAAATTTAATCATAATTTAATCAAAACCAAAAGAATTAACACTAAAAATTATACGTGTTTAACAATCAACCAAACCAAACTGAATTCTAACCTATAAACTCTATGTACATCTGTATGGAGATAATAATCAACTTTTAACAATCAGCTTTTAACAATCAGCCAAAAACTAACTGAATTCTAACCTATAAACTCTATGTACATCTGTATGGAGATAATAATCAACCAATATACAACAGAAACCAACATCTCCGAAATAAGAGAGAGACACCAACGTCTCCCAGGCTAGAGAGTCTCCCAGGCTAGAGAGACAGGATTCGAATACCTTTCTTTAGGACTAATTCCTTTAAGTTTAGTTAAAGACTAATTTTATTTCTCGTAAGGAAAGGATTAATTCATTTAAATTTAATTAAGGATTAATTTTTATTAATTTTTTTTGTGAAACTAGGTGTTTGAAAAGGCCAAAAGAAGTGCGAGAGGAAAGAGTATGTATTTTTTGTTTTTCCGGAAAAGTGTAAACAGAAAATCACTTCATTTTAGAATGTGATACCTTCAAAAACAACAAGAAAAGTTATGCAGATATTATGGCATCTAGTTCTCTTGGGATAATCTATTTGGTGAAGGGTTTATCTAGAAGATGGGAGCGTTTATTGTGAGGCTTCATAGGAAACGGCCCGAATACATCAAATCAGATGAGGAAGCAATCTATCCCATAGGTTATCTTTAACCTCTTCGACTTTAAAATAATTTTCTTTTTTTAAACAACTTACATGCACTCTAATACTTGCAACAAGAGTATAACAAGGCTTTACTTAATTGCAATTATTTTATTTTTGAACCAAAAAGAAACTTAAAACTGAATCTAACCCACCAAATGCATTTATAAATTCAATGGATATAGTGATTTTTGCTCTGCTATGTTAAAACTCTGCAACTTTCCAAAAGCATGGTCTATAAGAAATTTATGATATTTTGAAATTTGATAAAGTTTTTTTCAAACAATAAGTTTAAATTTTATAATTTATATAATTTAAATACTTTCCTAATTTTTTAAAAATACTAATCTATTTATTTAAAATATATATATATATTAAAAAATAAAAATACTCAATGAATATTTTCATCACCAAATTTCCAAAAAAATTGTGAAATAGTTAAACTATTCCCTTTTCAAAAACAAATTCCAGCCAGAGCAATAAGCTAAACTCTGTGCTCTTTATACTACATCGAGCACTGATCCAAAAACCCACGAAATGCAATTAAAAGAAAAATCAATGGGCCCAAAAAGAATATAGTTTTAACTTAATTGTTTCGAGGAATGAATGATATCCAAGAAGCTTTTCTCAACTGTGTTATACATGCCATTTTTTGATAAATTAAATCCAAATCTGCCAACGAGGAAGCCAGTTAGTTCCATTAAAAATTCAATGGATGCATTGCAAGTGTAACTTACCGTAATTGTTATGAAATAATTATTAATCAGTGACCTGTACACAGCTTTTCGTTGCTATGTTGATCCCTGCAATTTACAAAATATAAATCCCAAAATAATGAGAAACACCAAATAAGCTATGATCTCAAAACAAAGCCAGCATGCAACCCACCGAATGCAATTTAAAAAAACATGGCTTTACCAATCCCAAATATTTGCTGGCAACGACCAAATAAACTATGTCCACAGAGTTTTTTTAGTACGGAAAAAAAGCTTGATTTATATTACTATGAAAGATATTTATATAAGAGAGGTTCTGTAAAGACCAATAACATATAAAAGATATTTATATAAGAGAGGTTCTGTAAAGAGCAATAACATATATATGTAACTGGAATGTTTTGCTGAAGATAAAAGCCGGGCAGGGCCATCATGGAAGCATAGGAACAAAATTCTCTGGAATAAGATAAAAAACAGAAAGATAGACAGATAGCGAGGAGCTATAAACATATATATATACCGGTCCCATCACGCATAAGGGTCAGGGGATAAACAACGTACCTTTTATGTGAAAGAAAGAAGGCGATAATTCAAAGGAAAGCAAAAACCAGTTGGAAAACTAGGTACCCGAAAGGGAGAAATCTTTTATTAGATACATTGAGTCTTGTATTTGAACCTCCATTTTCCATAAACCAGGTTCTATTGCAAGGCCCCTCTTTGACAAGCTGTCCGCATGAGAATTCATAGACCTGTCCACATCGCTGATTGTGTAAACCGGATTTCTGTTCCATAACATTTTTATCCTATTAATCCATCTAGTAAGTATGGGATTCTTGTTTATTAGTTTCCCTAAGGCCAGTCCTATTGTGTTTTTGGAATCCCCATATATCTGCAGCGTTTGTATATTCAGGAAAGAGCTGAACTGAAGAAGGCCCACCAAATCCATTGCCTCGGCCTTATTGTTTGTACCACTACCACCATTCTAATAGATAGAGAAATGAAGATCTTCGGACATCGATATAAAAACACCACGTGCACACGTGCCTCTTTGTGCAGGTCCATCAAAAAAAGCCCTTGGAAAACCCATCAACGTCATTGTATGGTTCCTTGGAATGCTAGATTTGCCTAAAGACAACTTTTTGGGAATGGAATAGAACATTGTAGTGATCTGTACAAACAAAGGCAATTTTATATCTTTCCCATCTCAGAATATAGCATTGTTCCTTCTCTTCCAAACTGTCCATAAAAGCAAAAGGGGAATTGATCTATGAGAAACTTTCTGCGAGCTCCACCAGCTTATAGCCACTTCGACATCTGAGTGATCCACCAGACAAATACCAAAGAAATATGCAAGATCCCTCCATAATTGATAAGTGTATCTACTATTAAGAAAAATATGATCGCTGCTATCTTCCCCATTTTTTCATAATAGGCATATACAAGGACCTGACCAGTTAATTTTTTGTAGATTATCCCAGGTAAGGATCTTGTTGTGAAATACGAGCCATGAGAAATGAATGATTTTGTTTGGCACCCCAGTATTCCACAATGTCATGGGAAAGATGTGTTGAAAAGGGAGCGGGATAGACCTTGCCAGAACTAAATAGATATCTTTGACTTTTAATGCATCCCATCTCTTTATACCTCTCCATGTAAGATGATCCCTCCCTTCAATTTTGCATAAGCCAGAGCCCCTCATAGCTATCATAATACTGGCCCATTGCTGTGCATAATCTTCACTAAGGCCCAGAGACTAAAAATTCTTCCATATAGGAATGCCTCCCTACCAATTTTCAATTAGTTGACTCTAGGAAAAAATCCCGGATCTATGCAGAGCCATAATGATAGAATGTGGAATGAAAAAATCCTCCCCGAGTCCAATGACATGATCATAACCTATAAACACATCTTTTCCATTTTTGACATTCCAGACTATATTCTTAAGGAAGAAGGGTTCTATTCTACGAAAGCTTTTCCAGATTGTCGATCCCTGTGGTTTTCCAATAGTGCCTTCTCTATACCAGAATATTAGGTCTTTATTCTTCATGTACTTCTTTCTTATGGTAGCGCTCCAAAAACTGTCCCCGTTAATGCTCCTCCAAATGGATTTACATAAAAGGGCCTTACCAAAGTTCCTAATATTCATGATGCCCCATCCTCCCAAAACCTTAGGAAGGGAAATTTTAGAAATACTCGTCAGATGAAATTTCCTTTTGTGCTTTCCTCCTCCCCATATAAAATTTTCCATAAGCCTATTCAGAATAGCAATGATACCAGAGGGAAAATAGAATAAGTGGGCCCAAAAAACAGTAATCTGGGCCAGGAAAGATTGGGCCAGAACTGGTCTGCCTACTATGGAGAGGCACTTGAACTCCCAACCTTCAATTCTTTTATAAAAACGATCCAATAACCACATCCAGTCAGCTTTTTTGTATCCTGCAGGTCTGAGATGAAAACCCAGGTATTTGAAGCCATCCTTTATAGGCTTAATTCCAATATTAAACAGAGCAGACAGATAGTCCAATGATTCTCTATCTTCAACCTCAGAAAAAAGGAAAATTTTCCTTCATTGATAAAGATACCTGAAGCTTTTTGAAAATTTCTAAGAATGCCATGAATGCATTGCCAAGAAAGTGTACATATCATACCAAAAATCATGATATCATCAACAAATACGTTGTGGGAAATAAAGGATCCACGACATATCCTAATTGGTCTGAATTTATTTTCTTTGACCACACCATTGATATGTAGACTTAGTGAATCCATTGCTAGGATAAAAAGAAGTGTTGACCAGGAACATCCCTGTCAAAGACCCCTAGTAGCTGCAAAAAAATTTGTAGGTAGACCATTTATAAGGATAGCAAAATTGACATTCTCCACACAAGCCATGATCCATCCAATGCATTCATTTTTTAGACCTATCTTACAAAGAATGCATCTTAGAAACCCCCAATCTAGGCTATCATATGCTTTCTTCAAATCCAATTGCAGGATGGCCGCATCCAATTTTTTGGAATGTAAGGAATGTAAACACTCTTGTGTATTGGCTACAACCTCAATAATATTCCTATTCTTGAGAAAGCCATGTTGTTCTAAAGTAATATAATTTGACAGGATGCCTCGGATTCTATTAGCAATTATTTTAGAGGAGATTTTATAGATGGCATTACAAAGGGAAATCAGTCTAAAATCTGAGAAAGCAGTGGCTTTCATCTTTTTGGGAATAAGGGCAATATAAGTAGACGTGATATGGGGATGGAAAGACCCCCTCATCCGCGATTCTTCCACCATTGCCAGGATATCTTTCTTGAGAATATCAAAGAAGTGGATATAAAATTCAATAGTCTAGCCATTAGGGCCAGGACTTTTATCTCTTTTGAATGATTTCATAACTTCAAAAAGTTCATTCTTAGATACAGGCTGGAAAAAGGTATTGTTTTGTTCATCCTCAAACATAATAGGGTAAGGAGCAATTCCCCATAAGATGTCCTTGTTATTAACATTATAATCCCTTTTGTAGAAATTTCAAAAATGTGACACAACTTCCTTTGAAATTTCCTCTTGTCAGTAAAGCTTGATTCCGCTATCAATCTGGATTTCCCAATAGAGTTGATTTCCCTCCTATTATTCGCAAATCTATGGAAAACCTTTGTGTTCCTGTCACCCTCTTTCAACCATAACGCCCTACTCTTCAACCTCCAAGTGGCTTCCTCAATTGCAAGTAATTTGTGCCTTTTCTTTTCCAATTCATGTATGCTATTACGAACCAAAAATGAGATATTTCCTTCTTTTAGTTTTCCAGCTAATACATCCAAATTTGCTTGAAGCTCTTTCAAAGCAACTCTATTAGATTTCAGCTTTTTTCTCTGCCATGCCTTGACCTTCACCTTTAATTCCCGTAGATTGTCCAAGAGGTGTTGGGAAGGAGAAATAATCTCCTTCGAACAGTTAGTAGACCAAAATTTTTTGACAAGGTCATTGAATTCCTCGTCCTCCGGCAAAACTCTGTTGAATTTATATGGAAGACCTTTCTTATAGCCTCTTTTACCCCATTGTAAGGATATTGGTCTATGATCAAATATGAAGCTGTTAATAATATGGGATAATGGCCTACCCATACGAACCAACAAATTGTCAGAGATCAAAAACATGTCCAGTCTTTTACCCAGATAGGATGCACCAATTCTTCCGTTATCCCATGTGGGCCCATGGATTGGGGAGATACATCTATCCTATTGTGTTGAAGAATGGCCTCTTTAATACCAATTTTTAAACTATGTCCACAGAGTTATTCTCAACTCTGCTAAGCTATGCTATGCAATTTTCTAGAGGATAAATCCAAAATGTTGTGCGGAAAGATCAAAATAGCTCTAATTCAATTGTACAGAGCAGTGTTGTTATCTGCACTTAACTGTTAAACCTTAAATTAAAGGTAAAAATAAAACCGCAAACTAGGTGCCATGAAACAAAAGTCATTAAACCCTAAATATGCCCTGAAATAAAAGTCATTAAACCCTAATTGCGGCTATTTCATTCAATCCCAATCTTGTATTTTCCTTTTTTTATTTTGTCCTGTTTTGTTCTAGGTATTTTTCTTACTCATAAATAAAAGGAATTTACCGGAGCAAGACTCGGATTAAAATGAAATGAAAAATAAAAGACAAATTTATAGTCAAAGCATTTTTATTTCATTCTGTTCCGTTCTTGGTATTTTTCTTACTGTTAGAAAAAATAAAGACGGAGCAAGACTCATTCAAATCAAATAGATAGAGTAAGACTTGGATTCAAATCAAATAAGTAAGACCCGGATTAAAAAAATTAGCACACAACTTCCACGATAAAATTCAGCATGCTAACCTATTCTTTCTCATCGAACCTCCATAGAACTCATGTCCGACCATCTTCTCTTGTCTCAACAACGCAAGCGTCAAAGAAAATAAAGAAAAAGAGCACTCAAAAATCCAAAAGCAGAGATAGATGCAAATTAGACAATAAATAGGTGATCAAGCATCAAAGGAAATAAAGAAAAAGAGCACTCAAAAATCCAAAAGCAGAGATAGAAGCAAAGTAAACAATAAAGAGGCAATTAACCTCACTCTTGCTAATTAAAATTATTTTTTTGTATTGATTAATGCTAAAAAAAAGAGAATTAATTCTCATAGCTTTGCAAGTGAAACCCAGTCTTGGTCTATTCCCAAAACACCTTGGGATGAAAGAATTTGTGAACTTTGTGACACTAAGATTGTAGAAGATGAAAAATACTCTCTTGGATTGCCTATATCTTATTCACATCCAATCTCATTTCCATAACACTTGTAATAATACCAACCTTCTTGACGTGCTAAATCACCAAAATTGTTGGTCTATTCCCAAAACACCTTAGGATGAAAGAATTTGTGAACTTTGTGATATTAAGAACGTAGAAGATGAAAAATACTCCCTTGGATTACCTAGATCTTATTCACATCCAATCTCATTTCCATAACACTTGTCATAATACCAACCTTATTGACTTGCTAAATCACCAAAATTATAGTGATCTAGGAACGTTTCTTTCCCTTCCTTTTTATCATAGAAATAAAATTTTAAAGAGTCTCAATTAATCTCGTGGACATTAATCATCATCATCATCATATTCCAAAAGTACTATTTTAATTTGAATAAGTTTAATAGTAAAGAAATTTTGTTTCCTTTCCATAAATTACAAGTTTAATGGATTCAATGATTAAAATTGTATATTTTTTTCCCAAATTATGATTTCAAAACCTTATTAATTTATTTTTATTGGTAAATACATCTAAAGGTTTTGTCAATATTTTTTTACTTCAAATTATTTTGAAGAGAACTTAGGTAAAAGATCTATTTTTCTATTGGTTAAATAACATGTGATTTGACATTATATGAAATTTGTTTTTGACAAATTGTTAAAAAAACGAATTATTAAAAAAAAAAACAAATTTATAGGTAGGCATTTTGGAAGACACTCAGAATGCATCGATATTGTAATGAATTAGGATCTGCATTGCAATGAGCATTCATTATTGCAGATGCTCTATGTAGTCACCATTGTCTAACTGTGGTTAGGGATGTCAGCATGTTGGGCATCTACAATGTTTCTCACCACTTAGTTATGCCTACCCTATTTTCCATATGCTTCTATCATGCCCATTTTAATCACTTTTGTCATGAATGTCCATTAAGCTTTGAGGTTTCTATCTTGCTTAAAGGACGAATTGCTTCTTCTTACCTTGCACTGGAAGAATATGTCAATAGACAATAATTAGGTCCTACAATCAATCCCAATGGTTTTAAATCTAAAACACTTTGTAATCCATGAATTTGGAATAATACTTGATTTTATGTTCACATGCAATGAAATTCAATGTTTCCACAATTTTTGTTATCCTCATTTTATCCTTGAGTGATTATTTAGGCTATAATATTTTCCTTCATTCAACAAAAATTTGTCTAGCTTCTCCTCATCTAAAGGGTTCCTTCTCCCATAATTCATGAATTGAAAGTGGCTAAGTCCATGGGAAAAGGAAATAGGTGTGTAGTTGTGGTATGTACCAGTTGGTGAACAAGTAAGCAACGATTCAATGGATAATTCGAGAATTAACCATCAAACATGAGCTAATTCAAAGTTATTTCATCACATTTTCACATGTCCTTTCAAATGCATATATATGGAATTTGTTAATTAAGTTTGAGTCTCTTTTAAACCTTAGATCCATTTTCACCCCTCTTTGTTACTAATTTGGTGTTATTTTAAGTAACTAATTTCTAGAGAATAAAGTGCAAAAATATTTCATTTAGTCACCCAAAGTAAAGATTTCTTACCTAATCAAGAGAATAATTTTCTCGATTGACAAGATCAACATTCAATAGTAAGTCCATAAGTGAAAAATTTATGTGAAGTTCCTTTTAAAAGTTTTCAAACGACTTAGAGAAATTCCTAGAACATATCGTGTATTTTTGTTCATGAAATTCTAGTAGTATAAACATGGATTGTGTACAACCTTGCAAACTAAACCAACCAAATGAAAAAAAAAAAAAAACAAAGAAACAAACAAATTGTAAAAAATTAAGAGAGTTTAGGAATTCTTGTTACCATGTCTGGGATGGGCATGCCTACTTCCATTTATGAATGACAGGATGCAAGGGCCTATTCTTCCAATTTGTTAATGTCTAAAACTACAATTTCTTCATCCTTGACTACTATATTATTGAGCTAGGATGAACCAATCAATGTTACTAGAGATTGTACACTTATGATTTCTTCAAAGCCAAGTCTTTGCTTTAATTTAATTGCTTGACTTACTCCTATAGATGTTTTTATCATATCCTCCTCTTCTACAATTTCCTCCTTTTTACTCTCCTCTCCAATCTCCTAAAAGATAATTTGACTTCTTTGTTTTTCCAACTGAATCCCTTATTTTTGTCAAGTGTTTATTTGTATCTTGTTGGTTATTTACATATTCTTTCTCCCAATTATCATCTTTATTTTTCCATACATTTCATAATTTGGGCAACCAACTCTTGAGTTTAATCATATAGACTATGATAATCAACCTATAAGTGTTTCTCATATGCTCGTGAGGTAAATACATAACACTGAAATCAATAATGGTACCCACCACTACCTTATAAAAGACAAAATTCATTGCAACAAACTCTCCAAATTCTAAACCAAATATTGAATATTGAATTGAATCGAGATAGAGATCATGTAGCAATGACCAAGAGTCTCCAAACAACCAAAATACCACTCAATGAAGTTCTCACATCGAGGCTATAGTGGGCATAAAATTATAACTTCGCCAAGACGTTAGGTGAGAGTTATTTCGGGGCACAAAGGATGAAATCTAAAAAACTCATTGAAATGAAATAATTTACTAAGTTGATTCTCTTTGTCGGTTAATTCTGAAACATTTTATCTTATCAATTTGAATTTGTAAACTTATGAAGCATAAAGCAAAATATATGTAGGGACATAGCTTCTAATTCTATCAAAGTTAAATTGTTATTTAAAGGAAATTATATTCTATGAAAGCAATTAAATCTAATTTGTAAACTTATGAAGCGTAAAGAAAAATATATGTAGAGACATAGCTTCTAATTCTATCAAAGGTAAATTGATATTTAAAGGAAATTATATTCTATGAAAGCAATTAAATCTAATCTAACTCAATATGATTATGATTTTGAAACATTTGTAGACCCTCTTTGCTATGTAAAAATTCAACTAATTTTTCACAACAAACTTTCTTAAATATTTTTTAATATAATAAATTGAAGTTTATAATGGTTTGACCCCTATTCAATCCGAATTTTGTATGATCAGCTACATCATATTGACACATGAAAAGTAATTAAACCCACATTTGGTTGAAATTGAATTTCACACCACAAAAATAAACCTAAATGATCACTAGACTAGTTTTAAATTTGAATTGTTTTTGAAGTATATTTCTAGACACTTCATTGCAAAACTATAATGAAACATAGCACTGGTTAAATGCTAAGTAAATAGAGTATTCCAATGCTCTAAAAATAGAGCATAAGCAAGAAAAACAAATAATGCTACATTATGAAAACGTTTAAAAGAGCATAACACATCCTACACATGGGCCCTCCCGGTGTTTGTGCGAGCTTGAGAAACCTCAGAACCCTGACTTTAAATGAACCCATAAATACACACACACAATGAAATTACAGAGAAATAATTCATATAGGGAACTAAACTTAACCTATTTGTGTCTATCGCTCTGTTGAGGGATATCAATCTATGAATCTTGTAAAGTAACAATATTCAAATTTTACAAGTTACTAATCAGAACAAAATAGGATGACTAAGTGTTTTATCACTATCGTCTAGACCAAGAGCATATAACTTGGCTCATGTGTGAAGGTGTATGAGTCTGGTTGATCACATGTAGCCATCAAAATGTTATTCTTCATTTCCAGATCTTGTGAAGATGCGATGGTGATTCATCATCGATATGTCATGGTGCCATGTCACAATTCTTTAATGATATGCCTTTGTGCGGTAAATGTTCACCGCTTTGACTAGGACTTTGATTTTGTTATAGCAATGACATGTTTGTTTCTCTGATGTGCATAATAGGTGAGTAATCATCCTAGTACTTGTTGACACATGTCCTAAATTTTGGTTCCACTAAGTTGTCCCTAGAGATGCATCAACTTATTAATTTGCTACAGATCCACGCAAAAGCTACATATTTTGTTACTTTCTACAAATATCACATATAAAACTTTAAAATGTTGTAAACATTAACTTTGAATTTATTTCTTATAATCTTGTGACTCTAATAGCATATATACATATGGATGGTGACAAAGATATGTAAAACGAGATGATTATGGAGGCATCTGAAAGGTAAAAATGGTCAAAACTATGATAGTAAGGTTACAAAAGATCTAATTTCTTGGGCCATCACTCTTCTTTCATCACTATATTCTATAAGTTTGTAATTTAATGAGTATAACACTTGTTTTCTTGATTGCAAAGATCACTAAGAAAGTCGGGATGATAAGATAGAACATATGCATCGACAATCCCATCCAAGTCAATGTCAAAATAGAACATAAATGTATAATCCAAGGAGGAAATAATCCACACAATTTACCAAATACCAATTATTCTAAGAGCGACTTAAAGGAGATGGGGGGTTTCCTTGGATTGTTTGACGGGAGATGTGCTTGTCCATATTTATGCGTGAGGGATTATCACTTTCTCTTTTTTGTTCCATGGTGCTTTCTAATTCTCTCAATCTTATTTGGAAGTTCTACCTCACAACAAAACAACTTGATAGGCACTTGAACCCGAAATGTCCATCATCTCTCTTAACCTTCAAGCCCCGCCTTAAATTCCTACCTCATTACACAACAACCTCACAAGTTTGTGCCTCAATTGTTGAGCTTCTATGAAACAATATTCTTTCTTGCCAACATCCAAGGCATCAGGTTCAAATTTGGTCCATTCTATTTTCCTATTGGTCACATTATGTGTGTTTTATGTGAATGTTTTTCTCATGTTCCTTTGTTGGTAGTACTTACTCTTGTGGCCTTCCATAACAGCCTTGGTAAAAATTCCATGTAAAATATATAAGACCGTTGTTTATGGGACAATTATTCCAAGCTGAATGTTGGGCAAGACATCCTAGGTGTTCATTTGGTTGTTTATGGCTATTTGGTTGTTTATGGCTAAGGAAATTGGCAAAGGAAATGGTTAAGGCTTTGGAAAGGAAAAATGGCATTTTGGCACATTTATTTATGGAAATAATGGAAATTAGAAGAAAATGGAGGTGAAAGGTCACATGTTGCATGTGAGGAGGAAATTGATGGAAAATGAAGAAAATGGAGGCCTCATTGATAAAAAGGTTTATGAGGATCAGTTTGCAAGCTTAGTTAGTGTAACCTTTTGTCAGTTGAGTTGTGGAGCTCTCACATTATTTTCTCTTTCTCTCACTCTTGGACACGTAGAGTTTCTTGGAACGTTTTGGCATTGGAGCAATAAAGGCAAAGAAAGCAAGAGGAAGCAAAGATCAAGCATGGAAAGGCAGGATCAAGCAACTACAACAGGCTTCATTACAGGGATCAACTTGCATGTGTATTTTCCTTGCTAGGTTTCGCATGCATGGGATTTCATGTGTTTCTTTTCTACCATGGCATGGGTTTTGCCAGGTGTGATAGTATTTTCATCCTAGCCTTGCCATTTCTTGTTAGCTTTGATGAGATGGATTCTCTCATTCGGTTTATGTGGAATGGCCAGATTGGATTCGAAGCTGAGTGGGGCAGATCTCCGAATTAACAAACAAATGGTATAGTGGTCCCTTAATCGGACCGAGGATCATGAAGCCACTGGCCTAGTAACACCTGAACCGGACTGTGGGTTGCGGTAAAGCCAAATTGTGTGCCTCGGTGGGCCTAGGAATCCTTGCCAGTGAATGGCCGGATATACGGAAAAGCCAAGAGGTGGATTTTCTCTTCGTTGGGCCTAATGGTTCCAAGATGGAATGCATGGTAAAGCCTGGAGAGTATGTCTCAGTGTAGGGCCTAGTGATCCCTAAATCAAACTGTGGATGCACGGCAAAGCCTAAGAGACCAGGAGGCACTCAAATTCCTCACGGTGTAGGCAGAGAACTTTGGTGGCATCCATATTGCTTGGTGTTTTTCTGATGTGTTCTATGAGTCCCACATGCATGCTTGGAATATGGCACGAGGGTGATTGGTTGAAGAGAGACTTGGATCAACTAATCTATGGTCAGGTGGAATGTTGTAGTCCCATCTCTAGTTGGTTCATTGCATTTATTAATGAGAAATTCATTCCCTTGATTTTCATGTGGAAATGTACTAATGTATATATGGATTTTGATGGCTGATATGTTTATGGTATTTTTGTTCCTATTATGTTGGTTATATGTATTTGTTGTGGCAACAGCTATGTATGGCTCTCAACATGTTTTTACTTGTTTAAGAATGTATAATGTATCTATGTCCTAATAAATGATAAGGCGGTGAATGACATGAGGAAACAATGGTTCATGACAATTCTCAGATAAGTATGAGATCCCTACACTTAACTATGTTGTTTACACCTGTAGATTACATGTTGATGATATGTTTGGCAAAATGTCTGGCATGGCTAGTAGGGTTCCAGATATGTTCTTGTTCAGTTCATTGCTTTGGCATCATTGTTTGCCTGTACTTTTACCAGTTTTAAGTTATCATCCAATTTTGGGAAGTGTTATGCGTTGTGGGCCAGAAAAGGTGGCTCAAATCCCAGAATGTTGACCAAACATAGCATTAGCCTAGAGACTAACACATTTCACTAAGGAATGGACAACGTTATAACTCACCTAGGTTGTGTCTCGGGGGCATTACTCTGGCCTATGTTGGTCAAAAATTCAGTAGGACCTAGGGGAAAGCTGTCTAAAGTGCTTATTTGGTTCTTGTGGGTCCTGAGACTAGTGTTGGATGTCTATGTGTTATAATTTCATTGATTTCACTTCCTTAAAGTTACCTAGGAGGTTGAATCCCATCAAGGCTTGAGCATCTCTAGGTTTCTTGTGTTCACCATTAACCAACCTCCATAGATTCTTACTCCTGATAACATCAATCATTTTCCTTTTCCCTGCAAGATAGTTAGAACCAACAAGTTCAGGAACAGAAGTCACTTCTGAATTCATAATGATAGAAATTTTGAAAAGAAATATAAACCCAAATGCAATAAATTGAAGCAGAAGACAACCCAGTTGAAGTAGATAATTCTTTCCTCTTTATTTGATAAATCTAATGATGTTTTTGCTAATTACCTTGAAAAGAAGATTCATGAGCTAAATCCTACTAATTTTGATAGAGTAGAATTATATCTTATTGAATTGAAAACCTTAAATGAAAAGTTAAATAATTGTGGTAAAGATTACAAGAAGACAGACACTACTCTTATCATTCTTCTAGAGCAAAAATTGCCATCTTGTTTTGACGTGTTCATCCAAACAAGGAATAGGGCTCTTGAATTGTCTCAAAGTAACACGAAACCTAATTTTGATGATTTTTGTAAAGGGTTGATAAATGAGCAAGAAAGGTTGATTGTTTCAAAACAAGTCTCACGTAATAAATCTCTTATGGCACATAATAAGAATCCTAAGAAAAGTTTTAATAATGATAAAGGTTCTTATTCACACACTTCTAACCATACTAATAATAATGGTCATACTTCTCATGAACATCATGAAACTAGTAAGAGGAAGAAAGTGTATGATCCTTGTAAGCACTGTGGTAAAAATAACCATCCTGAAAAGAGTTGCTTTAAAGCAAAACGCTTAATGGCTAAAGCTAACAAGAAAAATTCTAATGAATCTCAAGTAGCTTTATGTGCATCTGTTGTTTCGTCTAGTAATTATTCTTCTAATTTGGAGTGGATAATGGATTATGGTGCTTCTAAACATATGACTGGTAACGTTTCTTCATTTGCATCTTATGACACTAATAAGCACTCATTTCAGAAAGTTTCTATTGGTGATGGTAAACAACTTTCCATAATTGGTTTTGGTAATATTAATGTTGCTAATGGTCAACTGGAAGATGTTTTTCATGTTCAAAACTTGCCCATCAACTTACGTTCTATTTATCGTGCATGTTAGAAAGGTTTTAAATTTGAAGCTTGGCCTAATAAATATGTTCTTAAAGATATCAACCGAAATTACAAAGTAGTCTCTTCTAGTCCTATTGATCATACAACTAGTTTATATAAATTTTCTAGTTTTAATTCAACTAAGAGATAACCCTTTTATTCCTATGTTGCTCATGCTGATGAACTAAGTTAATTATGGCATAACAGATTGGCTCACTTGAATTATGGTAAAATTCAAATGCTAACTAAAATCGTTCATGGTTTGCCTAATATTTCTTCTACTACTAGTGTTTGTGAAGGATATTTTCTTGGTAAACATCATAGAGATTCGAGAAATGTTTAATAAAGGTAAAGCCTATCATGCTAAAGCACCTTTGCAATTAATTCATAGTAATATCCGTGGTCCTCTTGAAGTTCCTTCAATATTTCATGCAGTTTATTTTTTTTACCTTTATCGATGACTTTAGTAGAAAATCTTGAGTTTATTTTTTGAAAAATAAAAGTGAAACATTTGTAAAATTTCAAGAATTTAAATCCATGGTTGAAAATGCATCTGGTAAGAGTATTAAAACCTTGCGATCTGATAATGGGGGGTCTTTGTTAAGCAAGAATTTGATGCATATTTATCTAAGCATGGTATCCAACATCAAGAGATGGTTCCTTACACACCTCAACAAAATGGTGTTGTTGAAAGGAAAATCATAATTGTAGTTGAAATGGCTAGATGTATGCTTTATTCTAAATGAAAGCATAATAAATTTTGGGTTGAAGCCATCTGTTGTACTAATTTTATTTTAAATAGAGTTCCTACTAAAGCTGTTAAGCATGTTACCCCTAAGAAAAAATGGAATGGATGTAAACTAGATATTAGTAATTTTAAGGTGTTTGGTTGCGAATGTTGGGCTCATATTCTTGATGAAAAACGGAAAAAATTAGAACCTAAATCTCACAAGTGTATCTTCATTGGTATGATGATAATTCCAAGGCTTACAAGTTGTTTGATCCTTCTAATTAAAGTGTCATAATCAGAAGGTATGTTCAATTTCATGAAGTCTCCTCCCCACCTGAGTGTAGAATCTCATGTTACCCTGAATTTACCAATACCACCTATTACTCATATACATGTTACTCCTTCTTCTAGTTTTGTGCCTCTTATTGATCTTGATTCTTCCTATCCCTCAAGTATTCTACCTGAAACTCATGAAGCTCCTCAAGTGACTTATGTTCCTTCTACTCTTCCAATTTGGGTTCGGAAAACTCTTGAATCTACAGGTAGTGAGGTCGAAAATTCTTCGGACACTCGTCACACTAGATCTAAATTTTCTCTTATGACCAAAGTTTTGGCCACAGATGATCCTACTACTTATCCTTAAGCTAAGGGTAAGCCTCACTGGGAACAAGCTACGTCTGTTGAATATGAATCTCTTTTGCGAAATAAGACTTGGTCTCTTGTTCCTCTTCCTTTAAGAAAGAATTTAGTTGTTTGTAAATGGGTTTATAAAACTAAGTTCACTGCAGAAGGAAAAATCGAAAAACATAAAGATAGATTAGCTACAAAAGGTTTTAATAAACTTAAAGGTATTGATTATAATGAAACTTTTGCTCTTGTTGCTAAAATGAACACAATAAGAACCAATTTATCACTTGTTGCATCTTATAAGTGGGAAATTCATCAAATGGATGTTAGAAGTTCCTTTTTAAATGGTGATCTTACTAAAGAAATTTATATGCAACAACCTCCTAGTTTTATTTATGCTGAATGCTCAAGTTTAGTATGCAAATTACACAAATCTTTATATGGTCTCAAACAAGCATCTAGGTCTAGTATGATAAAATTGATGCATATTTCTTGAATAATGGTTTTAAGCGTTGTATATATGATCCAAATATGTATGTTAATAACTTTGGTGATAATGCCCTCATTATTGTTTTATATGTGGATGATCTAATTATCACTGGCAGCCAACTTGTATTAATTCAAGATATGAAAATTTCTCTTTAGAAGCAGTTTGAGATGACAGATCTCGGTACATTGCACTATTTCTTGGGTCTTCAGATCCGGCATATGGTCTGTTAACACCCAGGTTGTTCCCTATGACTCCCAAGGGAATACGGCCGGGGTAACCACTAACCAATCTTTGGATCACAGTTTCTAGCCAAACTGTAATCAGAGAGGGCTCTCTCTTTATGATTTGTCTCTGTTATGATGGTGTTTTAGGCTAGCTATTATGCTCAGGTTTTGGTTTATGTTTTGGTTGAAGGATTTCTTTCAGGTCTTATGATATAGTGTTTAGATAGTGAAATACCATTGGGCAATGGAGTCTGGAGTTGTGAAATGACTTGATATGCAGGATTGGTGGTGTTCAAACTGCAGGGCCTATTGTGTATTTTAGACAAACAAAATTAGCTTAAATGGTGATGTATGTCAACCAATAGAAAGCAATTAAGAATTTTCTATTAAATTGGCGAGGTGAAGGTGAACACACTGCACAGGAGCATAACTTGAATTCCTGTGACAAAGGCCACTGTGAAAGGTGTATTCTGAAAGTGCAGCAATTAAGAATTACACTTATCTAGATTACAGCTGAAGAAAACATTCATAAACAACACAGATTGAACTCAGGGTACTCAGTGAATAAATCCTGAAAGTTATTCTTTTTCCTTGTTGCTTAGTATTGAAAATCAGATAACATATATGGATTTTAACAAAACAACTAATCAACAGAGAGAGTTACAGAGACTTATTGTATGGTGAAATACACAGGAATCCAGCAGTTATCAACAGACACCAGAACGCATTCAACACTTCAGAAATCCGAGAAATTCCATCACTTTCTTTATTAGACTTCTGAAAGGATTACAGCATAATAATTTCTTTAGGAGAAATCAACAACAACCCTTGCAAGCTCATGCGAAGGGGACTTTATAGCAATGCTTATACAAAATATCTCAGGTATTGAGTCATCTGAGAGAGAAAATATCTTCATAAATGCGTACAGAAAGTAGGAAAAGAAGTTATTGCAACTTTGAATGCAGCATAAATGCTCTTTATGTCTGTCAGAGGGTAATTTGACCTTTGGAGGTCATTGAGTCGGTTGAGCCGTTTTGCTTTAACGCTGAATAATGCGTGTTTATTTCTTGCTACGCTGTATTTTCTCGGCCCTGCCACCTGTAGTCTTCTATTTCTGCTTTGTTGGCCGATCCATCTGCTGAGTTGGCTCAGCTTTAATTCACCGTGCATGCTGATTTTGTTAAACTGTGCTTTGCATGTCAACTGATATCTTTAAGAAACAAAATTGTTAAGTGGCTCCCTGTTTACAAAATCTTCTGTATTGCATTTGTCCACCATTCTTGCGTAGGGAGTTGATGCCTGAGAATAGCATCTATTGTCTCCTCTGCCTCTGTGTACTTGAAGAAATTGGGAGCCACCCCAAACAGGTGATTGATCTCATTCATTATAAAAAACAGATTCTCGACTCTGTTGTAAAGAGATTGTCCTGTGGCTGGCCCTGTTTCTTCTGAGGTGCTGGGCTTATCATTGATCTGGCTAGTGGCAAATGTATTGACCCTTTTAGCATATTGGTCATGTGTGAATAATCTCCCTGCGCTGTTCAGTAAGCCAGGGAGTCCTCTGCTTTCTAACACTTGAAATTTTTCCAGAAACTTGTTCACCTCAGTCTGCATATCCTGGGTTCTTCTTTCCAATGTCTGCACTAAGTTTCTCAGTGTGAGAACCCTTTTGACCATTTGGATAGTGTCAGTTCTGTTTGTAATTCCCATGGCAGCTAACTGAGAACTTGTTCTGTGGTTAAGTACATTGATAATTCTGGTGGCCACTTCAGGCATATTGCTCAATTGAGCTCTTGATCTGTGAATCTCCCTCTGTGCCTTTGGGATGAGCCCTAGTTGCTCATGGATAGTTTCAATATATGGCCACTGCTCATTGATAGATTGACCAATGTTAGCCCACAACACTATTTTCAGTTCAGCCACCACTTTATCTAACTTGAGCTCATTCTCTAGCTCTTTTATTTTGTTTTTGAGGGCTTTCACCTCCCTGTCTTTCTCTGCCACAGTTTGTTTGGATTTATCATATCTATCATTGATTTTAGCCAAAGATTATTTGGCTGAATTGAGCTCCAACATTTGAGCTTCCAGGACTTGGATTTCGTTCTTCAGCTTTTGCATATCTAGGCTTTGGGCCTTCTCTGTAGTTGTTGGCGCTGCTAAAGTAGATGTTGCTGTTTGTTCGGTCTGTTGAGGAGGAGGGGCAGTGACAGGAGCAGTTTCCTCAAGATTGATGATCTGAGGAGGAGGCTGAGAAGTCTGCCCTTCTTCTCTTTGTTTCAGAGATGCCTGTAATGCTGCCTTTGCAGCCTCTGATTCTCCCAACTTCTCTTGTGCTTGAACCAGCTGTTTATAAATGGAGATCAACAAATCTGTGGTGTCCTTCTCATGCCTTTTTTGGGCTACCTCATCTGTCTGAGGGTGAATGGTAGCTGGGATCTTGACTTTCTTTCTCATGGCAGCCATGTCAGCATCCCTCAACTTCAAGATTTCCTGTATCCCTAAAATATCTTTGGGATCATGCCCAATTTCAATGATTATGTCTTCCAGTGACCTTATTCTGTTGTCCTTTGCCTGGGATGATGCCTTCTCCAATTCCAGTTGAGAGGCTGTGGCATTGAGGCTACTCTTTAGCTTATAATTTTCCAATGTTTCATCTGCTAAGGAGGCATACACCATCTCACCAGTTTGTTTGTGCAGTTCAATTTTTTCCATTGGGTGTATGTCTTTGGCCATGACCTCCAGGTTGGTCCTGAGGTAATCTAAGGCAGATTGGGGCTGCAGTGATGTGGGCATAAAATGACTCATGATCATTTTGCCTTCACCTACATCAAAGGCAGACATAAGTCTCTGCTGATTAGTAGGAGCCATGTTTAGCAGATGATTGTACAACTGTATTTTGATAGGCTCATTCCTCCTTTTGATGTCTATAAATTGATGTTTGATGCTCACTTGTCCTTCTTTTTGCTGGCTGGAGGAGCTGACCTCCCCTCCCATAGTCCTGTCTTGTTCCTGTTGGAAGGAACTTGTTGAAGCTTCTCTGCTGGGTGGGCACATGCCCAATGCCTGTCTTATTGCTATGTCCTCCTCTGAAAAATCATTTAATCTTTGTCTTTTTTCTCCCTGGTTGATAGATGAAGTGAGGGGAGTTTCTCTATCCCTTTTTCTGCTTAAGTCCTCCTTTTGAGGAGTTTGGAGGACCGAGGCATCGGTGGTGACTTCTGGCCTAGGAGGCACTATGTTCTGAGCCTGTTGCTCAGTGGCAGTTGGGGTATCAATTACTCTTTCCTGCTGTAAGGGCTGCTGTCTGTCATGTTGCCCTTCTTCTTGCTGCAAATCTTGTTGCTGTTGTTGCTCTGCCTGCTGCTGCCTTTCTTTATCTGTCTGCTCTTGAGTCACTGGAGATGACTGCTCCTTCTCTTGATGTGTCTGCTCTGTCTCCATTTCCTTTTCTTTGCCTCTGCTGGATGTATTTTGAGTGGCCTTGGTAGTTTGCGGCTTGGCAGTTGAGGAGGATTCAGTTGCTCCCGTTTGTGTGCTTGGAAGTGTGAATACCTGTGAACAAAGTTCAAGGTCAGCCATTTTCTTTAGATTCCTTAGTGCCCTCTTGTTCATCTCTTCTTGTGACAAGGGCTCTTCTAAGGTCCCTCTCCTCCATTTGTCTTGGTTTGCATATTTTTCAATGTGAGGGATGCTATGGTGATCATAGGCAGATAACTTATATTTGAGCCTCCTCATAGATATGAAATGATTAGGGTCATAGGGAACCCATACGAAACTGGTTTGCAGGCCAAGGGCTTCAAGCATTCTCTCTGCTTCCCTCCATCCTTGCTCCCTCTCATTATAGATGAAATGGCCAAGTTGGCTTTTGACCTTCAACTGTGCTTTTTTGCCTTTTCCTGAAAAATGAAGCACATCAACTCTGCCAAATTGCCCAAAGTACTCTAGGGCAAATAGCCTCATAGGCACATACTTGGGTAGTTTGAAAGGAGGTAGATCACACCCATATATCCTGATGACAGTGTGGTTTTGGTAGAAGTACCAATCTCTAATGCTATAAGCTTTGGACAACTGAAGAATTCTCTGCATGTCATCAGTGAGTCTCGGAGGAGGTGAGCTCATCAGCATTGCCATAGTTGGATGGATGAACAGATCCATGAATTCACAGGAAGTGTATGGAGACTCAGGTCTAATGTGGAAGACAGATGACCAGTAGACCACTGATCTGGGATTGCCTTGGGCATCCATTCTTTTGATTGAAAAGTGAAACTTCTCATGTTGATGGTACAAGATCAAATGGTAAATGTAGGAGGTGTATCTGAACATCCTATCTCTCCTCAAATTCATTAATTGCTCATGAACCTTGTCTGATATGTAGGTGGCATAGTCATAGCAGATTGGTGACTTGCCAGGAGCAAACGTAAGCATCATTACCAGCACAGTTGCATCAATATGCTCAATTGAACTATATCCCAAGATGGGAGAAATCATATCTACAAGGTCTCTGCCCAGCTCATTGAGATATACATGAAGAATTGGAGGGCCCATCACAATGTTAGTTTTAATGTATAATTGATTAAATTTGATAATTTGAGCATCTGTGAGTTTATCCCCTTGTTTTATCAGGTTTACCAGTGACAAAGGAACCAACTTCTTCTGAGGGTTGAAGCAAAGCATGTCTCTGATAGCTTGAGGGGTAACATAGAAAAGTACTAAACCAGATGGGTCAACAACAGCCCTCTGAGAAACATCATATTGTTCAGCACAGAGGTGGATTAATTCAGGGAACTGGTTGACCTGAGGGAGCTTAAAAATAGGGAGGAAAGAGTCCCATAATCCCAATATATCTGTCCCATTTTCATGCTTGGCTTTCAACTCATTCAACAGATGAATGTGGAATTTGCTGCTCATAAGCTTCTCTTCTGTAATTTGGTAATCCATATCTGCCAAGGTTTGCCATTTCAAGTTCTTTTGAGGGGCATTCAGAGGTTGAACATTTAGTACTACAGGTGTCTCCATTGCACAGGAGGATTTTGAATTAAGTGCAAAGTGATTTTGATTGAGCAGGACAGTACAGAGGAATGCCTCTGTACCAGGGAGGTGAAATTATCAGGAATAGAGAGTGGTTCTAGTAAATAGCAATTGAAATACTATTTATAGTGCAACTAGGACCAATGTTTGGCCTCTCTTTGTCTCTCTCAGTAGTTAAATTTGGTTTGAATGAGTCTGCCGCGATTGCGCAGTCAGAGCTTAGTTTTTTCAATGAAAATACAGGTAAAACAAGGCTCGGCTAGTAGTTTTCGAGTCCACAACTGTCAAAGGGGCAGGTGCAGGGATTTCTGCCGGTGAATTCAAGCGTTTTCTCTGTTCTAAGCTCTTTTGAGGGACAAAACAGATAAAGCAGGTACGTGAAGGTTTTATGGCGGAAAATACCTGGTGAGGAGTAGGCAATGGTCACGGATGACTGTGGAAATGGCGCTGCTCCGGTCTCCTGGTCGGGTTCTGCAGGTTGGTGGACTTTGGACGTGAAAGTCGCATGCAGGAGCAACAATGTATTTTGTGAGAAAAATGTGAAAAAACGCGAAATTTCACCATATTATTGGCTTTTTAGACTTTTGGCGCGTTTTTCTGCTGACGTCAGCATGACGTCATAGGTGGGGTCAGGGCCGACTGACGTCATAGGTGAGGTGGCGGGCTCTGATTGGTCCACCGGGATGGTGAAGTGGCAGGACAGGTCGGCCGATGGTCGGGCGCAAGGGTTGACGTGACGGCATGGTGGCAGTGACATGGGATGACGCGGAGGTGACGTAGCATAGGCGGAAAAGCCGAAACCGGAAACAGCCAGCGGTTTCATATCGCACCGCTTATGGTACGGGGGGGAATCTGTCAGGCGTACCTCCGACGAGCTGTGGCGAGGACGCGTGGCAGCCGAGTGACGTAACCATTTTACGGATATCGGACGATATCCGTCGGACGCGAGACCCGCTCCGATATCAATGCTGACCGTCGGATCTGGAGGGCTCGATCCAACGACTATCGGGGGAGTGACGTGACCGGTATATACGGTGGGTAAACGGCGGACGTCAGAGCCGCTCCGATATGATAAGAGCCGTTGGATGCTCTAGATCAGATCGGACGACTGTCGGGGCGATGACGTGATAGGTGGATAAGGCAGCGGGCGGAGGAATAAATACATATTTTTTTAATGCTTTTTCAATATATTTCGAAAATCGAATATATGCGCAAACTTTGGTTAGGCAACGGAAAGTGGGTTTTTTTCGGGATTTTTGGTAGTTTCAAAGGGTTTTCATGGGTAAAGGGGCTTTGTAAGGTTTTCTTGGCGAATAACAGTTTAGTGAGTGGAATGACTTGAGGAAAGGGGGGTAGATGAGGCGTAGGTTCATCCAAGTGGCCAGATGTCACTTTGATCCCTGTCATAGGACTTATTGGCTATAATGCCAAGGGGAGGGGTATTTATACAAAATTTGGGGTTTATACACCATGGTGTTTAATACTAGTAGGGGAAAGGTGATATAGGGATTTACATAGTAAAGTTAAAGTTAGTATGAATGGGGGGTGAACAAAGGGGGAAAACACTGAGTCTTCTTGTGAAACACTTGGTTTAAAGAGTAGATCAAAATGAAAAGATTTTTACACAAGAAATGTGGCTTCTGAATGAACAAGAACCACCATGAAACCATGATCTTCTTCCCTGAATCTCAGCTGATGAGGGGATGTTAGTAATGAAATGGAAGGGGGAAAGAGGGAGGTTAGTCATGCTCCTTGCTGTAACTTGATGAAGGTGAACATCTTGTCAATTGATAAACTTTGCCTTGGTAAACACAGTTAACACATCTGCAATGGTAAAGATAACCTTTCTGCAACCCCCAACTACTTACCCAACTATTTGCCTAACATTTTTTATTTCTTCTTGGAGGGTGCACTTGGACTTGCAGACCCTTTACTTGCCTTTTCTTTTCTTTGGCTTTTTCTTTGTTATTTCTATCTACCTCTACCCTTATTTATTCCAAGGTCCCAGATTAAGCTGTTGGGAGCCTTTTCTTCTCTACCTAAACTACTTGTCTGCCAAGATTAAACAGTTTGGACAGACTTTCTTCTCTAATCTACAACTGCAAATTTAAACCATGGAATGATCCAGATTAGACTGTTGGACCATCCATCAAAATCTTAAGTCCATACCAAGCTATATACATAGATTGGATTCTCTTGGAAATATGTGATCTTTGAGTCATCAAAGCAGAGCATATTTGGTCCTTTCATAGCCAATCATGAAATATGAAACCTATTGGTATAGGTAGCTAACAGTGGCTCCACATGGGGATGGTTTTTCATTTGAAATACCAAGAACAGCAGGTCAGAATGCCTTGGCCCTTTACTCTTATCCATCTTGTAGTTTTGCTGCCTTGAGATGCCAAAATTGTGTACTTCTCTTCTTGGCAAACCTCTGATTCTTTTCACCTTTTGCTGACAACTAATAACACTTGAGAAACTGCATTTTACAATTTTAAACAGAAAGTAATATATACATTTGGGCATGTACAATGGAAGCTCATGCTGCACTTAGGGGTGGTATTCAAAATAGTGCTTCAGCATCCTGCCATTCACAGGACCTTCATCCAAGTCAGTTTCACTAAGACTTTTGAGGAAGTAAGTATTGTTTCCTTGCACTGCTTGGACAGCAAATGGTCCTCTCCATAAGGAATCAAACTTTCCATGTTTTCCTTTGTCTTCTCTCCTTGCATCCCACTTGAGGACTCTATCACCAACATTAAAATCTTCTGCTTTAGTTCTTCTGTCAAAGGCCTTCTTTAGTTTTTCTTGTAATACCTGGACTCTGCTGAAAACTTGATCTCTGGTTTGTTGCAGACATATGATTTGATTTATCCTTCTTTGCATATCATTTGGTTCAGCTTGGCTTTCTTGAAGAAGCTTCATAACAGGCACTCCTAGTGAAGAGGGGAATTTGGCCTCTAATCCATAAACCAATTCATATGGGCTGGTCCCAATTGATCTCTTGGTTGTTAGTCTATCTGCCCATAAGGCATTGACTAGTTTCTTGTGCCAGTTCTTTTTGTTCTCTTCCAGCACCTTCTTTATAATATTTACAAGGCTTTTGTTTGATGATTCAGCAAGGCCATTTCCTTGAGGATAGTATGCAGTAGAATGGCCCAAAGTAATATGAAATTTGTGGCAAAAATTCACCATTTTCTCGGATCTGAAAGCAGCAGCATTGTCTGTTATTATTTTATCAGGGCAGCCAAATCTAGCCAGTATGTTGTTCTTCAAGAACTGAATGATTACTGAATCATTTGCTTGTCTGCATGGGGCAGCTTCAATCCACTTAGTGAAGTAGTCTGTGGCTGTTAAGATCCATCTATGTTGGCCTGAAGATGAGGGGTGAATTTCCCCAATGAAGTCCAATCCCCACTGTTGAAAAGGTCTCTCTGTGGCAATAGGTTTTAAAGGAAGTGGCAGCAGTTGTCTTTTTCCCTCAAACACCTGGCATTTGTGACATGATGTGATAAATTTCTTGACATCTGAGAACATGGTGGGCCAGTAGTATCCAGCCCTTAGTATTTTATCCACAGTGGACTTCCAGTACAAGTGTCCACCACAGTCTCCTGCATGAAACTCTTGCATGATATTGTTAATCTCATTTTCAATTAAACAGTGCAGCAATATACCTTCATGGTTTTTCCAAAGCAAATTGCCATCCATCACACAAAATCTTGATGTTTTCATTTTTAAGAACCTACACTTAGTTTTGGACAGTCCTGGGGGAGCACACAGGTTTTGTAACACATAACAGATATCAGAGTACCAGGGGGATTGTTCAAAGGCTACATTGATCTTTGGAGTCGCCAGCTCTGTTTCACTGTCCAGCTGATTGATGTCTAAGGCTTGAAAATTTGTTTCTGTCATTAATTTGGCCAAGCCTTGCCCTTTTATTAGTTTTGTAGGTTTTATCTCAATGTCAAATTCCAAGATGCTGGCAATCCATTTTCCTCTTCTGCCTTCTAAATTCTCTTGGGTGAGAATGTCTTTGACAATAGGACTTGGCACATATGCTTTGACATGGGAATAAAGGATATAAATCCTAAAGTCTTTAATTGCTTTGACTAAAGCGTAAGCTTGTTTTTCCATGATTTGATACTTCAAAGGTGCATCTCTAAGAGCTTTGCTAAAGAAAGCAATTGGCTTTTCATTTCCTTGGTCATCTTTTTGCAACAGAACAGCAGCAATAGTATGTTGGGAAGCAAAAGAGAAAATGATAAATTCTCTGTCAAACTGAGGATTGGTCAAGACTGGGGTCTGGGTAAGGGCCAATTTTATACCTTCAAATGCTTGATTGGCTTCAACAGTCCACTTCACTTTTGAATCCTTTTTCAGCATGTTATTTAATAATCTGGTTAGCTCTGCTAGGTTTGGGATAAACCTTCTCAAGAAATTGATTTTTCCCAAGAATCCTTGTAATTCTTTGACATTCCTTGGGTGAGGCATTTGCAGGATAGCTTGTATCCTATCTGGGTCAATTCTAATGCCATCTTTTGAGATGATGTGTCCTAAGAGCTTGCCTTCTTCTAAACCAAAGAGGGATTTCTTAGGGTTCAAGGAGATTCCATATTTTCTGCATTTTAGGAAGATCTGTCTTAGATGTTTTATATGTTCTTGGTCTGATTTTGAAAAAGGTGTTAGGTCATCTAGATAAATGACTAAAAAGTCATGAATCTCCTTTAAAAAAGCAATGTCCATTGCTCTTTGAAATGTTGCCCCTGCATTTTTCATGCCAAAAGGCATCTTTACATATTTGAAAGTTCCCCATGGGGTTGTAAATGTTGTTTTGTCCTGATCATCAGGGTGAACTAAGATCTGGTTAAAACCTGAAAATCCATCCAGTAATGAGATCCTTGAGGCCCCTACCACCCTTTGAAGAATGTGATCCATCTTGGGTAAGGGGTAGTTATCTTTTAAGGATACTTGGTTTAGATTCCTTAAGTCCACACACAACCTGATCTCACCTGTCTTCTTTCTTGTAGGGACTAAGTTGGAAATCCATTCAGAGAATCTGATTGGTGCTATGATGCCTGCTTTGAACATTTTTTGTACCTCTAGTTCCATTGCTGGGAGAAGCATAGGATTGATTCTCCTCAGTTTTTGTTTAAAGGGCTTTTGATCTGGTTTGAGAGGGATAGTGTGTTGGATTACCGAGGTGTCATAGGACTTTAGGTCCTCATAGCTCCATGCAAAAACATCCTGGAATTCTTTGAAGAGGTCAATGTATTTTGGCTTTTGGTCAGGAGGTAAGGAAGCAGATAATTTAATTATCTTGGGTTTGTCAATTGTACCTATGTTACATTCTTCAATGGCTGCATTTAGGGGCTGCATTTTTGGCTTTCTGGGAATATCATTTGAATCAAAGATGTCCTCTAGTGGGGTTAGGCTTGTTGGTAGAAAATTGTCTTTTAGTTCAATGATTTCAGTTTCAGCATTGGACACTCCCTCTTCCCAGTCAACTTGTTGGATTTGCTGGATGCTTTCTATATTGAAAATAGTTGGATTCAGCATTTGTTTTGCAGTTCTAGGTGATATTGGCTGAGAAGTCTGTTGAAACTGTATTTGTGATGGACTTGCTGACTCGAGTATTTGTGATTGACTTGTTGTCTCAAGTATTTGTGATTGACTTGCTGTCTCAAGTATTTGTGATTGACTTGCTGTCTCAAGTATTTGTGATTGACTTGCTGTCTCATTGTCAATATTTAATCCTGCAAATTCTTGCTGCAGAGTTAAAAACTGGTTTATTTGCTTGTCATCCTCAAATACTTGCCAATCATTGATGTTGTTTGGAATAGAGGGTCTGTGTTTTACTTCAGCTGTGAAACAATGGTGGGGCTCAAAGGGCAACTTGCAGGTACTTGCAAAGGTGGCTAAGCTATGAGCATGTAGATTCTGGGTTCTGGGAATTTTAGTGATTTGGAATTCAGAGAAGAAGTTTAGTACCTCGACAACAACAGACCTATAAGTCCTTAGTCTTTTGTCATTGGTGACAAAGTTTCCTTTCACTTGTTGGATAACTAAATCTGAATCTCCCATGATTGAAACCCTGGCAGCTTGTAAGAATTTTGCCAACTTGAGTCCTAGTAAAAGAGCTTCATATTCTGCCATGTTATTAGTACATCTGAAATTCAATCTATAGGCTCTGCCTTCTGCATGACTATTTTCTTTATTGTGTATCCAAACTCCAGCTCCTGCCCCTAATTTGTTGACTGAGCCATCAAATTCAAGGAACCATAGAATATTTTGTTGGGGAGGAGGTTTTATGATCTGTTCATGGGCTGGTAATGTAAGTAGAAATTGTGGTTTTTTCTCTAGCTTGTCTTCTAGGACAGTCTCATCATTTAATTGGATGTTCTTGACAACTAAGGCAGCAGTACTATCAAATGTTTGATTGACTGTTGTTTCATGAGTGATACTACTCTCATTTGCATCTTCCTCCTGTATAAATATCTTGGTTTCAACTTCACCTTTTGAGGGAGTAGTGGTATCATTGAAGAGAATGTATGAGTCTATGTCTGAATGGACAGCATATATAGGAAAATTTTGAGGTTTTTCTTCACTGCTGACCATGTACTTCATTAGTGTTTCTCTATACAGTCTTTTTGGTTGCCCAAACACAGAGATGGTGGCATATGACATGTCTAATTGTAGGGAACCTTGGAGTTTGGCTCCCCATGATCTTGATAACAGCATTCCATACTTAGGTGGGATATCAGCAACTACCACATCCATTAGGATTGTCTTGTTTGGGTATTGAACTAGAGACACACATAAGTCTTTTATGAGACCTAGACACTTGACTTGGCTGGAGTCAAAGGAGAACAGATCCTTGTATGGTCTTGTTATGTCTAAATTCAATCTCTCCATGACTGCTTTTGGCATGAGATTGTGAGAGGCACCTGAGTCAAACATTGCATTATGTAATATTTTGTCATGAATATGTAAACTGACATAAAAAGGAAGTACCCCTGTGACTACTGTTTTTCCATCCACTTCTGGGCCAAACAGGAGTTCTGGGGTGTCATCCAGTACATTGACATCATCTTTGTTGCTAGTGAGTTGAAGGGACCTTTTGATTTGCAATTTATAGCTGTCATGCTTGGCTAATTCCAAGAGAGGAATAGCTATCTTTATTTTGCCAATTTTTGTTTCAAGATCAAAAGGTTTTTCAGATTGGGTCTTGGGGTTATAGGTGACAGTTCTTTCCTTGTTTATTACATCTTCTTCCTAATTTTTGTTTTGACCTTGGGACTTATCCTTTTTACTCATCTCTTGAGGAGTAACGTTTAAATTAGGATGAGAAGGTGAAGTGTCCAGAGAATGCTGTTTTGAAGACAGTGGTTCAGTGATCTCCTCAACAATCACTTCTTCTGTAGATGAATTTATTTTGTCATTAGGTTCTGTGACTATAACTCCTTTAGGCTGCTGATTATCCTTTTTCTTTTCAGGCTGGCTAACATTCACAGTTCTGCTCCTTAGCTTGTACTGTTTATGGACTTCATAAACAACAGTGTCATAGCCTTGTTTAAAGTCAAAGGATTCCCCTGATTTAGTTTGGAATAGTTTGATTTCCTCATCCTCATGATCTTCTTGTGTTAAGAAAACTTGACTTTCACCATCCAGCCCTATTGAATTAATCTCAGGATCTTCATTTGGCTCTGCTGAAGTGGAGGTTTCAGCATAGTTTTCTTGGAAAGGGGGTCTTATATCTTGATCAGCACTGGTTTTACCAATGCCTGGGTTTTGAGTTCTCCTAAAATTTGGATTCCTAGGAGGGTTGTTTTGTGGTGCTTCCCATGATGATTTTCTTTCAACCGATTCCACTCTATCACCTAATCTTTTCATTCCATTTAATATGGCATCAAGCTTTTGATCAAAGGCAGAGGGTTCCTCTTTGAAAACAGTCCTCTTTTCCAACCTTGCCCTGTTTCTTTTGGCAATCAGGTTGGCTTCCACAGTGACAGCAACCCTTTGGGCCTCTTCAAGGGATTGACAGTCTCTCTCTTTCAACTGGTAGGCCATGTCAGGGTCAAAACCATCAGGGAATTTGTACAAGGCTAAATCAGGAGGAGGCCTTAAATTTTGTGGAATTGAGTTATATACATTGTTAAATCTTGCACAATACTCCAAAACAGTCTCTTGGGGACCCCTTTTGATAGTATCATATTCCCCAAGTATGTGCAGAGGATCTTTCTTCTTCTCCCATCTACTAGTAAAGGCTTGATACAGTTCGGCAGGAGTTGTAATGGAGTTTGCGTTCAGGGATCTAAACCAAGTTCTTACATCCCCAGTTAGGCTTTGAACAAACATCCTCATTCTGACACTGTCATCATCTATTTCATAGGTCTCAAAATGGTCTTGCATCCTCTTGGCATGCTGGGCAGCTGTCAGAGGGCCATTGGAGTCAAAGTATGAAATTTTGGTTTGGTAATCTTGGGGTAGGGCTGCAGCATTAGCTGGTATCTGCAAGGGTGTATATCTGTTAGCCATATTTACAGGGTTTAGAGGATTAACAGGGGCAGCTTGGACAATAGGAACAGTGGGTATCACAGGGGTAACAAGTAGGAATGAACCTAGAAGGTTGGTCAAGGGGATATGTGCAGTGGATGAAGATATGTGAGGGGGACTTTGAGATGTGGATGGTGAACTAGGAGAACTAGGGGTAGACCTGAAAAGGACCTTGCATGGAGTAGGTATAAGGCTAGGATGATCTGGCTCTGAAGTCAAATCAGCAGGCTGCTCCTGCTTTTGCTGCCTTCTAATGTTTCTTGGGATGGTATTTGGATTATCAACAATGGTGGGTGGATTTGGGTCAGGATTTGCCCTAGTATGCCGAGGATTTTTCTTAGGAGCCAGTTTCTAACTGTTTTTTAGGATTTTGTGGGAAATTTTTTTATATCTGAAGGAACTGGATGAAGATTTTTTGGAATGGTTATATATTCTCAGAGCTAAGATGAAGATTCCCTAAACAAGCTCCTCCTTAAAACTGTTAATGTGATACAGAAACAGATTAAAGGACTCTTGACTTATTTCAGGCTTGATAGTAGCTTAAGGAAGATATATAAAAAAATATCTCAAGCACTCCCCAGCGGAGTCGCCAATTATGTTAACACCCAGGTTGTTCCATATGACTCCCAAGGGAATACGGCCGGGGTAACCACTAACCAATCTTTGGATCACAGTTTCTAGCCAAACTGTAATCAGAGAGGGCTCTCTCTTTATGATTTGTCTCTGTTATGATGGTGTTTTAGGCTAGCTATTATGCTCAGGTTTTGGTTTATGTTTTGGTTGAAGGATTTCTTTCAGGTCTTATGATATAGTGTTTAGATAGTGAAATACCATTGGGCAATGGAGTCTGGAGTTGTGAAATGACTTGATATGCAGGATTGGTGGTGTTCAAACTGCAGGGCCTATTGTGTATTTTAGACAAACAAAATTAGCTTAAATGGTGATGTATGTCAACCAATAGAAAGCAATTAAGAATTTTCTATTAAATTGGCGAGGTGAAGGTGAACACACTGCACAGGAGCATAACTTGAATTCATGTGACAAAGGCCACTGTGAAAGGTGTATTCTGAAAGTGCAGCAATTAAGAATTACACTTATCTAGATTACAGCTGAAGAAAACATTCATAAACAACACAGATTGAACTCAGGGTACTCAGTGAATAAATCCTGAAAGTTATTCTTTTTCCTTGTTGCTTAGTATTGAAAATCAGATAACATATATGGATTTTAACAAAACAACTAATCAACAGAGAGAGTTACAGAGACTTATTGTATGGTGAAATACACAGGAATCCAGCAGTTATCAACAGACACCAGAACGCATTCAACACTTCAGAAATCCGAGAAATTCCATCACTTTCTTTATTAGACTTCTGAAAGGATTACAGCATAAGAATTTCTTTAGGAGAAATCAACAACAACCCTTGCAAGCTCATGCAAAGGGGACTTTATAGCAATGCTTATACAAAATATCTCAGGTATTGAATCATCTGAGAGAGAAAATATCTTCATAAATGCGTACAGAAAGTAGGAAAAGAAGTTATTGCAACTTTGAATGCAGCATAAATGCTCTTTATGTCTGTCAGAGGGTAATTTGACCTTTGGAGGTCATTGAGTCGGTTGAGCCGTTTTGCTTTAACGCTGAATAATGCGTCTTTATTTCTTGCTGCGTTGTATTTTCTCGGCCCTGCCACCTGTAGTCTTCTATTTCTGCTTTGTTGGCCGATCCATCTGCTGAGTTGGCTCAGCTTTAATTCACCGTGCATGCTAATTTTGTTAAACTGTGCTTTGCATGTCAACTGATATCTTTAAGAAACAAAATTGTTAAGTGGCTCCCTGTTTACAAAATCTTCTGTATTGCATTTGTCCACCATTCTTGCGTAGGGAGTTGATGCCTGAGAATAGCATCTATTGTCTCCTCTGCCTCTGTGTACTTGAAGAAATTGGGAGCCACCCCAAACAGGTGATTGATCTCATTCATTATAAAAAACAGATTCTCGACTCTGTTGTAAAGAGACTGTCCTGTGGCTGGCCCTGTTTCTTCTGAGGTGCTGGGCTTATCATTGATCTGGCTAGTGGCAAATGTATTGACCCTTTTAGCATATTGGTCATGTGTGAATAATCTCCCCGCGCTGTTCAGTAAGCCAGGGAGTCCTCTGCTTTCTAACACTTGAAATTTTTCCAGAAACTTGTTCACCTCAATCTACATATCCTGGGTTCTTCTTTCCAATGTCTGCACTAAGTTTCTCAGTGTGAGAACCCTTTTGACCATTTGGATAGTGTCAGTTCTGTTTGTAATTCCCATGGCAGCTAACTGAGAACTTGTTCTGTGGTTAAGTACATTGATCATTCTGGTGGCCACTTCAGGCATATTGCTCAATTGAGCTCTTGATCTGTGAATCTCCCTCTGTGCCTTTGGGATGAGCCCTAGTTGCTCATGGATAGTTTCAATATATGGCCACTGCTCATTGATAGATTGACCAATGTTAGCCCACAGCACTATTTTCAGTTCAGCCACCACTTTATCTAACTTGAGCTCATTCTCTAGCTCTTTTATTTTGTTTTTGAGGGCTTTCACCTCCCTGTCTTTCTCTGCCACAGTTTGTTTGGATTTATCATATCTATCATTGATTTTAGCCAAAGATTCTTTGGCTGAATTGAGCTCCAACATTTGAGCTTCCAGGACTTGGATTTCATTCTTCAGCTTTTGCATATCTAGGCTTTGGGCCTGCTCTGTAGTTGTTGGCGCTGCTGAAGTAGATGTTGCTGTTTGTTCGGTCTGTTGAGGAGGAGGGGCAGTGACAGGAGCAGTTTCCTCAAGATTGATGATCTGAGGAGGAGGCTGAGAAGTCTGCCCTTCTTCTCTTTGTTTCAGAGATGCCTGTACTGCTGCCTTTGCAGCCTCTGATTCTCCCAACTTCTCTTGTGCTTGAACCAGCTGTTTATAAATGGAGATCAACAAATCTGTGGTGTCCTTCTCATGCCTTTGTTGGGCTACCTCATCTGTCTGAGGGTGAATGGTAGCTGGGATCTTGATTTTCTTTCTCATGGCAGCCATGTTAGCATCCCTCAACTTCAAGATTTCCTATATCCCTGAAATATCTTTGGGATCATGCCCAATTTCAATGATTATGTCTTCCAGGGACCTTATTCTGTTGTCCTTTGCCTGGGATGATGCCTTCTCCAATTCCAGTTGAGAGGTTGTGGCATTGAGGCTGCTCTTTAGCTTATAATTTTCCAATGTTTCATCTGCTAAGGAGGCATACACCATCTCACCAGTTTGTTTGTGCAGTTCAATTTTGTCCATTGGGTGTATGTCTTTGGCCATGACCTCCAGGTTGGTCCTGAGGTAATCTGAGGCAGATTGGGGCTGCAGTGTTGTGGGCATAAAATGACTCATGATCATTTTGCCTTCACCTACATCAAAGGCAGACATAAGTCTCTGCTGATTAGTAGGAGCCATGTTTAGCAGATGATTGTACAGCTGTATTTTGATAGGCTCATTCCTCCTTTTGATGTCTATAAATTATTGTTTGATGCTCACTTGTCCTTCTTTTTGCTGGCTGGAGGAGCTGACCTCCCCTCCCATAGTCCTGTCTTTTTCCTGCTGGAAGGAACTTGCTGAAGCTTCTCTGCTGGGTGGGCCCATGCCCAATGCCTGTCTTATTGCTATGTCCTCCTCTGAAAAATCATTTAATCTTTGTCTTTTTTCTCCCTGGTTGATAGATGAAGTGAGGGGAGTTTCTCTATCCCTTTTTCTGCTTAAGTCCTCCTTTTGAGGAGTTTGGAGGACCGAGGCATCGGTGGTGACTTCTGGCCTAGGAGGCACTATGTTCGGAGCCTGTTGCTCAGTGGTAGTTGGGGTATCAATTACTCTTTCCTGCTGTAAGGGCTGCTGTCTGTCATGTTGCCCTTCTTCTTGCTGCAAATCTTGTTGTTGTTGTTGCTCTGCCTGCTGCTGCCTTTCTTTATCTGTATGCTCTTGAGTCACTAGAGATGACTGCTCCTCTTGATGTGTCTGCTCTGTCTCCATTTCCTTTTCTTTGCCTCTGCTGGATGTATTTTGAGTGGCCTTGGTAGTTTGCTGCTTGGCAGTTGAGGAGGATTCAGCTGCTCCCGTTTGTGTGCTTGGAAGTGTGAATACCTGTGAACAAAGTTCAAGGTCAGCCATTTTCTTTAGATTCCTTAGTGCCCTCTTGTTCAGCTCTTCTTGTGACAAGGGATCTTCTAAGGTCCCTCTCCTCCATTTGTCTTGGTTTGCATATTTTTCAATGTGAGGGATGCTATGGTGATCATAGGCAGATAACTTATATTTGAGCCTCCTCATAGATATGAAATGTTAGGGTCATAGGGAACCAATAGGAAACTAGTTTGCAGGCCAAGGGCTTCAAGCATTCTCTCTGCTTCCCTCCATCCTTGCTCCCTCTCGTTATAGATGAAATGGCCAAGTTGGCTTTTGACCTTCAACTGTGCTTTTTTGCCTTTTCCTGAAAAATGAAGCACATCAACTCTACCAAATTGCCCAAAGTACTCTAGGGCAAATAGCCTCATAGGCACATACTTGGGTAGTTTGAAAGGAGGTAGATCACACCCATATATCCTGATGACAGTGTGGTTTTGGTAGAAGTACCAATCTCCAACGCTATAAGCTTTGGACAGCTGAAGAATTCTCTGCATGTCATCAGTGAGTCTCGGAGGAGGTGAGCTCATCAGCATTGCCATAGCTGGATGGATGAATAGATCCATGAATTCACAGTAAGTGTATGGAGACTCAGGTCTAATGTGGAAGACAGATGACCAGTAGACCACTGATCTGGGATTGCCTTGGGCATCCATTCTTTTGATTGAAAAGTGAAACTTCTCATGTTGATGGTACAAGATCAAATGGTAAATGTAGGAGGTGTATCTGAACATCCTATCTCTCCTCAAATTCATTAATTGCTCATGAACCTTGTCTGATATGTAGGTGGCATAGTCATAGCAGATTGGTGACTTGCCAGGAGCAAACATAAGCATCATTACCAGCACAGTTGCATCAATATGCTCAATTGAACTATATCCCAAGATGGGAGAAATCATATCTGCAAGGTCTCTGCCCAGCTCATTGAGATATACATGAAGAATTGGAGGGCCCATCACAATGTTAGTTTTAATGTATAATTGATTAAATTTGATAATTTGAGCATCTGTGAGTTTATCCCCTTGTTTTATCAGGTTTACCAGTGACAAAGGAACCAACTTCTTCTGAGGGTTGAAGCAAAGCATGTCTCTGATAGCTTGAGGGGTAACATAGAAAAGTACTGAACCAGATGGGTCAACAACAGCCCTCTGAGAAACATCATATTGTTCAGCACAGAGGTGGATTAATTCAGGGAACTGGTTGACCTGAGGGAGCTTAAAAATAGGGAGGAAAGAGTCCCATAAGCCCAATATATCTGTCCCATTTTCATGCTTGGCTTTCAACTCATTCAACAGATGAATGTGGAATTTGCTGCTCATAAGCTTCTCTTCTGTAATTTGGTAATCCATATCTGCCAAGGTTTGCCATTTCAAGTTCTTTTGAGGGGCATTCAGAGGTTGAACATTTAGTACTACAGGTGTCTCCATTGCACAGGAGGATTTTGAATTAAGTGCAAAGTGATTTTGATTGAGCAGGACAGTACAGAGGAATGCCTCTGTACCAGGGAGGTGAAATTATCAGGAATAGAGAGTGGTTCTAGTAAATAGCAATTGAAATACTATTTATAGTGCAACTAGGACCAATGTTTGGCCTCTCTTTGTCTCTCTCAGTAGTTAAATTTGGTTTGAATGAGTCTGCCGCGATTGCGCAGTCAGAGCTTAGTTTTTTCAATGAAAATACAGGTAAAACAAGGCTCGGCTAGTAGTTTTCGAGTCCACAACTGTCAAAGGGGCAGGTGCAGGGATTTCTGCCGGTGAATTCAAGCGTTTTCTCTGTTCTAAGCTCTTTTGAGGGACAAAACAGATAAAGCAGGTACGTGAAGGTTTTATGGCGGAAAATACCTGGTGAGGAGTAGGCAATGGTCACGGATGACTGTGGAAATGGCGCTGCTCCGGTCTCCTGGTCGGGTTCTGCAGGTTGGTGGACTTTGGACGTGAAAGTCGCATGCAGGAGCAACAATGTATTTTGTGAGAAAAATGTGAAAAAACGCGACGTCAGGTGGGGTCAGGGCCGGCTGACGTCATAGGTGAGGTGGCGGGCTCTGATTGGTCCACGGGGATGGTGAAGTGGCAGGACAGGTCGGCCGATGGTCGGGCGCAAGGGTTGACGTGACGGCATGGTGGCAGTGACATGGGATGACGCGGAGGTGACGTAGCATAGGCGGAAAAGCCGAAACCGGAAACAGCCAGCGGTTTCATATCGCACCGCTTATGGTACGGGGGGGAATCTGTCAGGCGTACCTCCGACGAGCTGTGGCGAGGACGCGTGGCAGCCGAGTGACGTAACCATTTTATGGATATCGGACGATATCCGTCGGACGCGAGACCCGCTCCGATATCAATGCTGACCGTCGGATCTGGAGGGCTCGATCCAACGGCTATCGGGGGAGTGACGTGACCAGTATATATGGCGGGTAAACGGCGGACGTCGGAGCCGCTCCGATATGATAAGAGCCGTTGGATGCTCTAGATCAGATCGGACGGCTGTCAGGGCGATGACGTGGTAGGTGGATAAGGCAGCGGGCGGAGGAATAAATACATATTTTTTTAATGCTTTTTCAATATATTTCGAAAATCGAATATATGCGCAAACTTTGGTTAGGCAATGGAAAGTGGGTTTTTTTCGGGATTTTTGGTAGTTTCAAAGGGTTTTCATGGGTAAAGGGGTTTTGTAAGGTTTTTCTTGGCGAATAACGGTTTAGTGAGTGGAATGACTTGAGGAAAGGGGGGTAGATGAGGCGTAGGTTCATCCAAGTGGCCAGATGTCACTTTGATCCCTGTCATAGGACTTATTGGCTATAATGCCAAGGGGAGGGGTATTTATACAAAATTTGGGGTTTATACACCATGGTGTTTAATACTAGTAGGGGAAAGGTGATATAGGGATTTACATAGTAAAGTTAAAGTTAGTATGAATGGGGGGTGAACAAAGGGGGAAAACACTGAGTCTGCTTGTGAAACACTTGGTTTAAAGAGTAGATCAAAATGAAAAGATTTTTACCCAATAAATGTGGCTTCTGAATGAACAAGAACCACCATGAAACCATGATCTTCTTCCCTGAATCTCAGCTGATGAGGGGATGTTAGTAATGAAATGGAAGGGGGAAAGAGGGAGGTTAGTCATGCTCCTTGTTGTAACTTGATGAAGGTGAACACCTTGTCAATTGATAAACTTTGCCTTGGTAAACACAGTTAACACATCTGCAATGGTAAAGATAACCTTTCTGCAACCCCCAACTACTTACCCAACTATTTTCCTAACATTTTTTATTTCTTCTTAGAGGGTGCACTTGGACTTGCAGACCCTTTACTTGCATTTTCTTTTCTTTGGCTTTTTCTTTGTTATTTCTATCTACCTCTACCCTTATTTCTTCCAAGGTCCCAGATTAAGCTGTTGGGAGCCTTTTCTTCTCTACCTAGACTACTTGTCTGCCAAGATTAAACAGTTTGGACAGACTTTCTTCTCTAATCTACAACTGCAAATTTAAACCATGGAATGATCCATATTAGACTGTTGGACCATCCATCAAAATCTTAAGTCCATACCAAGCTATATACATAGATTGGATTCTCTTGGAAATATGTGATCTTTGAGTCATCAAAGCAGAGCATATTTGGTCCTTTCATAGCCAATCATGAAATATGAAACCTATTGGTATAGGTAGCTAACATGGTCGATGGTATTTTTCTCTCTCAGCCTAAGTATGCAATAGATTTATTGGCTCGTTTCCATATGAGTGATTGTAAACCTGCTCCTACGCCATTTCAATCCGGTGTAAAGTTAGCTATTGAATGTACCACTCCACTGGTTGATGTTACCCTTTTTTGTCATGTCGTTAGCAGTTTTATATATTTAACTCACAGTAAATTAGATCTCTCTTTTCTGGTCAGTCTGGTTTCTCGATTCATGCAGTAACCTCGTGAAAGTCATTAGAAGGCAACCAAGAGAATTTTGCGATATTTACAAGGGACATTACATTATGGTGTATTTTATTCAAGCAGTGCTACAGTTTTACTCTCTGGTTATAAAAAAATTGATTGGGAAAGTGACAGTTATGATCGACGGTCAACTGCTGGTTACATATTTCAACTTGGTTCAGGTCTGATCTCTTGGTCCAACAAGAAGGTGAAGACTCTTTCTTTATCTTCATGTGAAGCAAAGTATAGAGAATCCAAAGAAGTAGCGAAAGAAGTCGCTTGGTTACGTCATGTTCTTATCGAGCTTGGTTTGGTTCTGAAATCGTCCACTATTTTGAAATGTGACAATCAGGGTGCAATTCAGCTTGCTTATAATCATGTATTTCACTCCAAGACGAAGCATCTCGACCTTGATGCTCATTATATTCAAGGTCTTGTCGCTAATGGTATTCTTTCTCTGGAGTATTGTCCTACTGAGTAGCAGGCAACCGATATCTTCACCAAATCCTTGACATAAGCGAAGTATGTGCATCTTCATTCTTTGCTTGGGATGAGGGAAGTTGTCATCAAGGCGGAGTAGTAATGGTTCCTTCCTTCCTTAGTCTTAGGATGGGCCCTTCTCCCAGCCATTATTAAGGGGGAGTGTTGGAATATATTATATTCCTTGGAAGGTCATAATGTCTTTGTATTATGTCGGAAGTTGTCCACAATCTTATGTAAAAGAGTAATACAGTATATCCCATATTTATTATGGCATAATATACTTTTGCATCCATTTATTATATTAAGATGTTTCATTTTGGAGAATTACATTGTCCCACACCTCTTTATATAATAAATGGAGAATTACATTATGCCACTTTGTTATGGTGTCTTATTACTTTTAGTTTCATGATCTTTTTCTTGTTTGTTTCTTGACTTTCATTTTGTGTTTTGAGTCATGGGAATAGGCTAGGAAAGAGGAAAATTAATGGAGCCCAGGGAGAGTTGTGTGGTACCAAACAGGTAATGGAAGACTTAGAAGAAACTTTGTGCATAAGTAAACACATCAGAAGGTAAGACTATGACAGTTGATTGGACAGGTTGGGTCCATTGTGGTAAATGGACAATGGCAGTATGGACATACGAAAGGTAACTAGAAAATGTAAAGTAAAAGGATCTGAGGTGTCAAATGCCTTGGCTATGTTGGGAACGATTGTTCTCAATGTTGTGCATGTTATGCACGAATAAAGGAAGTTCGCTTAACCTTGACCTTATGTTATCTGGTAATTATCTTATGATCATGATTATGCTTATGTTTATATATCAATACATGTATATGTGTATGTATGTCGTTGTCTGACAGGATGATGATTGTTTTATGCTAATGATTATATATGCATGTATGCATGTATCTGTGTCACTATTTGACAAGGTCGTCAGGGATCATTCTTGTGGAGGAATGAATTCTTATAAATTATAATGGCATGATGAGTTTCTTGGTCTTACGAGGGATCAATTGGGAACAGTAGTCACGACAATATATGAGGTCAGTATAATGTGGTTATGGACTCTCTTCCTGTCAATGGTCGAGATCTCAATCAATATTTTCAATAGCAACCTAAGGATGTGTCCCTACCTTGTCTTCATATTTCCTTCCTTGTCGTTTTGTTTGTTTGTTCCTGTCATGTTATGTGTGTGTTATGTCCTTTTCATTGTCTTTTGTTTTGTTGTCCTATGAATAAAACCTTGTGTGAAAATGTTTTTCCCGGTTCGAACAGGTGTTGAAAACATTTAAAAGGCAATTGTCACATACAACAACACTTGGTTAACTTTTATTCCTTCTTATTTGTCTTAGTCTAATATCTTAAGTTCAATGATGTCACGATGGAAATACAATCCATTCGGATGGAAATATTTGGGAAAAACAATGATACCTGCATCTTTTCTACAACCTTCTTTCTTGAATTAGTGTCATAATTAAATGGTGTTTGTCATGTTGATCCAAACAAGTACATAAAGGAAAGGGGAAAACTAATAGAGAGTGTATCAATTGCCGAGGTACGCAACAGTCTCTAAACAAACAACCACTCTTGCTCTTAATAAGTCGGGATCCCTATTTCTCCTTGGCGATAAAAACATTGATAAAAAGTCAATGAGCATATTCAAATAAAATAAAGGGTGAAAAAGGAGAAAGGATTACTACGTAGAAAGGTGAAGGAAGTAACTTCGTCGGGGTACTAAAAGGGCCTACTAGAAATGGAGCAACATCGGAGATGAAATTGAAACTCTGATCATTTCAAATTCGCTACTACATATCACCCTTCTCCTAGATCAGTATAATTGTGATATGACAAGATTTGTAAAGGTGTTTAACCAAGAAAAGGAATAGAGGGGACTACATCCATACAATGGTTAAGTAAGGGAGCCAAAGTAATCCACATGATGAATCAATTCTTTTTGAAAGACTAGACCATGTGCATAAAGATCTGCAAGAACAGAGAAGCTAAAGCTATACCAATGTGTCGCCAAGTGTCGTCGTTAGTACGACACCCTCTAAATTTTGGCCTATATTCAAAATTTGGAAGCCCCTTTAATCATGTGAGTTTTCATTTCTAGTAATACAAGCCATTCCATGCATGTTCTCTAAGTTTCCAAGTTCCTTTGCGAAGAAAACCCAAGTATCGTATTTTGGTAAGGGAAGTGTCACACTTTGTGAAGGAGAGTTATAGCGCATTTCTAAGAGCAAAATTTGGTACTAATGGGTCTTATCTATCATATATACATGTATTAGACTCATTCCCAAAGTTGTGTGCACTATCTGTTTTCATCGTCACTTGTGTCGCAAAGTGTATCCTAAGTGTCGCACTTAGAGGTAAGTGTCGTTTTGTTGTCGTTTCAAGGGGTAGGTGTTGATTTTGGGTGTTAAGTGTTTCATTGTTGTGTGGTTGTTTGTTTATGAGTATGTGGCCATGTTCAAGTCATGTTCTGGTTTCATCTCTTGCCTCATTTTTCCCACACTTTGTCAATTTCTGAAATGACCCTTGTCCGACCAACCACTCCTCAACTTGCCCCGTAAAATGTGCATTGTGCAATTTGTGGCCCTAAATAGCCACCCTTACCTCTTGGAACTATGCACTGCATAGTCACAGTGCTCAGTCTCTACCTCCTGTCCCCAGAAATCGTGTAATTCTCTCTCCCAACCAGCCTTCAACTTCCCACTATGCAGTCTTAGTCAACAGTATGGCCTCATTGCCTCCTGTTAGTGTCATTCTTGTCTGCCTGTCACCAGTGATCAAATATGCTTTTACCAAGTCTGTTAGGGGTCTCAAGGTCAAATTTTATCATGTCACTAGATTTTCAGAGTAAAATTTGGTCACTCGCTAGTTTGTCTAGGAATGTCTCCATTCTTTTGAAAGATCTCACATGAAAATCGCCTACTTCACTCAGATGAGGGAATCATAATAAAAATAATGTTTTCATCATATAATTCATCATCATTAGCATTTCACTCAGTCTGATATCTTCATTAGGTCATTAGGGTTCCAAGGTCCATCCTCATTCCATGCACAAATCCAACGTTAGATGAGTTGTGATAAGCAACTCTTTGCATAATTTTTTATGAATTTTCATGAGTTCGTCATGGTTGCAATCTCAAGGTTCCAAAAGAGGAAGTCTTAGTGTTCAAAAAGATAAAGGGAATCTCAGGTTTCAACTCTCCAAAGTGGCCAAGTTTAAAAGGTGAAAATCATGTTTTGAAAAGGTATGTGGGACCCATTTTTATTCAAAAGAGAATCATATTTTTCCTATAAAAGCTCAGAAAGTCCCAAACTTGTTTCATTTACCTCCTAACCCCCTTTTTTCATCGAGCTCTCCTCTCCACTTGTGAAAAAACAGATTTCCTAGGCAAATTTGGACAAACTCTTGGCGTTGTGCTTCTAGAGACCGCATTGCGCTTCTAAAGGTGGCGTTGCGCTTCTATACACTACATTGCACTTCCATGAACTGTGTTGCGCTTATGACATAGTAGCTCAAAAATCAACCAAACTCACCCAAATTTTGAATTTGAGCTTGCATTCCTACTTCTTGCTATTCTAAGCCTATTCACAAGTAAGTATCATCCTTTTGCTCATTTTTTTCTTTGGCAAGATAAATGCTAATGCAAGTTTTCCTCATCTAGGGTTTAGGTGAAATGTTCATGCTACAAGCACTAGTGTAATTGATGGACTTGGTTAGTTATGATATTGAAAAAATGTAAATTTTTCACCTCATACCTCTGTACATGTTTAAAACACCCTTTGATTCACTAAATAACTTATCAACCCTTAGATTACCTCACCGTTACATAAACCCTAACTCATACCTATAAGTTTGGGCAAATTTCCTAGCAGCACCGTTTTTCAATTTCTCCTAATCATTTATTTCCCTCATTTCACTCCATTTAAAATTCATAAGTTTCTTGCAACCCTATTCATCTCCCAAAATTCCCCTACCATCATTTCCTATCCCCAAGCCCCTCATTTCATCATTTCACTCATTCCTCATTGTTTTTCCATTTTCCTTTTATCTAGGGTTTCTATCATAATGGAGGGAGATTCTTCACCATCAAAAAGGAGAAAACACCATAAAGGAGGCAAAATCCTCATATACGAGCCTACCAACTACAATGAAATCAACTCATTACCATTCATAAGCATTGTTTTGAAGATGTCAATTGTCTAGGGTTTTGTAAAAGGGTATGTGAAGTGGGTTTCCATGAAAAATTAACTGATTGGATTGCCACCCATCTGAAAGGGGAAAGGGCCATCATAGCAGGGGTTGAGTTTATATTTTCAGTAGCTGCCATATCTCTTGCCAAAAGGATACCTGATCATGGAGAGTACTAGTTTAAAGGCATGAGCTTGGACCTTCAACATTACAAATCTTTCTTAGGAGGCCCATTTTAGACCTCGAAATTCCCCTAATGCATAATTTCATAATTCAATAATTCAACATTTGAAAGTTTAGGGACTTTTCAGGAAGTCGAATCACTTCAACTTCAGTTGATGGTTATGTCAGGATCTCGCAACACTAATGAGGTCTATAAACTAGGTTAGATTAGAATTATCTCACATAATTCTTTTCTCATTACTGTTTCATTGGATCTAAGATCATTCCTGATATATTTCCAACATTTTTAAGTTAATCTTATTATCCTCAAGATAGACCTAAAAATTCTTGTTTAGCTAATTCTTCTTTATGCAAATCCCTTGCATCTAACCAAGGGTTGAAATGCATATCTTTCTCGAATGTACAGAGCTATGAAGCCCATAATTATAACTATCAAGGTAAAGATCATTGTACAAAGAATTCATATATGTTAAGTTATTTTCTGAACAATCATCTCCTAATCATTATTGTGAATGTTATGAAGCTGATAATTTTTGTTTTGGCCCAATCAATCCTTTTGAGTATCATTCAATTCTTGAATCATTTAGTGGAGCAAAACACCCATGTTGGTATGGATACTAGACTTGATTTAACATATCCTTTTAACCTTTTGTCAACGTGTTATTTAATTGGTTTCCCAGATTTATGAGGCCAACAATTGTTCTTAATTTCCCAAGCTTTTGTATTACTAGTCCGTTATGGAATTAGATAGAAAGGGAGTTGATTGAGAATCAAGAATCTTGTTTGTCAAGCCGCCAATCTGATCATAACATTGGGTCTAACAACTGTCATTCTAATAATCAATTTCCCAATAGTATATATGATGATATTTATTTTACATCGATTGATATTGTTGAACCCATTGATCTTTATGATTTATCATTTTACTATTCAGATACTTGTCAAGTAGCTAAGGCACTTCAACCTTTGTTGATGGTTATGTCAGGTCCCCACTGTATTGACAAAGTTTTTGAATGAGACCAGGGTATCTTTTCTTTGCAACATTCTCCCCATGATTTGAACATGGTTCTTCAAAGTTCATTCTCCCAAGAATTTAAAATCTCTCAAAAGTTTTTTTTGAATTCCATGATTGAATCTATGATTACTGAAAACATCTTATTTAGCAAGCTCTTTCACTAATAATAAGTTTCAATCTTTCATGATGTTTGCTAAGGATGAGAATACAAATGAAGGTACATTCATAAGAAGCTTTCGAGCTTTGTATTATTGTTGTTCTAATCAAAAGGGTAAGGATACAGATTGGTTAAAGTTAGTTCTTATGACACATATTTCTACTTTTAGCAAGAACCTTCTATCTCTTGTGAAAAATGATACCATCATATTGTCATTTTTGCGCAATGCTTTATATTCTTTTTAATTTCTCGTATCTTTCTATTTGCGGGTTAGGAGCAGGTTCAGTGGCTACATTGGAAATTTCAGTACACTTAACCCTGACCTTCTAGTCGATTAGATTAGGAGTAGGTCTAGTTGCATTTTAGTTTTCTTTCGCATTGCATTGACCTTCCATTTTTCCATGCATCTAGTTTGTGCATTTTTTTGGTTCTCTTACTTCCCATCTTGCATGTTGCTTTTCTTTTAAGTCTTACATTTGTTTTATTCTATTGATTTCCCTTTCCTTCTTGTGTCATGTCTTTTCTTTCGCGTTTTGTTTAATAACAATGTGCATGAAAACTACTCTTGTTTGGTTCAAAAGGCAATGTGGCAAAGCTTTGAAAGGGATTTGTGACACACATAAACACTAGGTTAACTTTTGGTCCCTCTTCTTTGCTTGGGTCTAATATTTCGAGGTCAATTATGTCTAAATGGAAAATATGATCCATTCGAATGGAAAGCTTTAATAATAATCATGATTCCCGCATCTATTTTAGGATCTTAATTCCTTGACTCAATATGGTAATTGAATGGTGTTTTGCTTGTTGATCCAACAAAGTAGAGAAGGGAAAGGGGAAAAATAAAGACAAGTGCATCAATTTTAGAGGTATATACAATGGTCTATGAAGGAACAACCTCTCTTTCTCACAACAAGATGATATCCATCTTCCACCATGGAGATATAAACATTGATAAAATGCCAATGAGCATATTGAAAATAAAATAAGGGTGAAAGAAGAGAAAGGCTTCATGTGCAAGGAGGTGAAGCAAGTTACTTTGTCAGGGTACAGAATTGGGTTGTTGGCAATGAAGCAATGCTTTTGTTCTTGTAGTGACTTTGTTGGGGTACTAAACAGGCCTGTTGGTAGTGTAGAAACACCAGAGATAAAAGTAAGACTCTGAACTTTTAAGCTTGCAACTATATATTACCCTTCTCCTAGATCAAAACAATTGTGATATGTTAAGCGTTGTAAATGTGTCTACTTGAGAAAGGGGATAGAAGATACTATATTTATAATTAGATTAAATGGTGAAACTAAAGTTATCCAAACGATATGATCTAGGTGGGAAATAATTATTGCATTTAATAATTAATTCATATAATTGGTTGTTAAAACCATGGATAATGCATGATAATAAAAAAATCATAATATTAAAGTGAGAATATAATTGTAGGATGATTTCAATTTTACCATCGTAATTATGATACTCACACATGGTATTCACCCATGGATTTTGTAAACCATGGTATTTAGCCATGATATCATAATTTATTATATTTACTCATGTCGTCGTGATTTATTATATTTTCATATGGTATTCACCAATAGATTTTGTAAACCATGGTATTTTGAAATGTAAAATGTTCTAACTCAAGTGGAAAGACACCTGTAAAAATTATAAATATGAGAATTCACTGAAGCAAAGATGCTTTTTCTCATAATGTAGTCTCATGGGATATTATCAATTCAATAAATATTTGAGTTTGTTTTTATTACTTTTGTGAAATACATCTCTTGAAAATATTTCTTTTACGCATTGTGCCCTATTCTTAAGTATTATTATAATGTTTTTTTGCAATGTTTATCTCACACATTATGACATATTCCTTTTTCACTCATGAAGTTGCATTTCTTAAAAAAATTGGATCATGCCAACATTAATTATCAGATTGTATGTGAAGACTTTGCAGATAAGCATGCTCAGAGTAGTACTGGGATGGGTGACTTGCTAGGAATTTTTTAGTTCTTACTATTTTTTCACTTTCCTTGTTCAGTGGGGTTGCTCTTGTCTATTTCTTTACGCATGTCCCCAAAAAGGTTAGGTTATAAGGAGCTAAAACTTTAACTATTGCAACCTTTGCAAGACAATACTCATCGACCCAAACAACCTCACATGGCAGACAAAAAGAAAATTGACTGTCAAACTATTGCTCGAGGAAACACTTACATGATAAAGGAGTCGACCCAAAGAACGTCACATGACAGATAAAAATAAAATTGACTGTCAAACTATTGCTCGAGGAAACACTTACATGATAAAGGAGTGATATGATGGAATCCTTTACAACATCTCATTGGATGGTGAGAATTTTCAAAGATATGCCACCAGATCTCTACCAGGTGCATGGACAAACAAATTATCTTAGCATGGTTATGGGTCAATCACAGAAAACCTTTGCCACCGAATTCCATTTTCTAGGCCTCACATTCTCAACATCACAGTTGTCTCATACGAATTACATGGTATCTCTATCCTCAAATAGCCACCAGATCTCTACCAGGTGCACGGACATGAAAATTATCTTACCATGGTTATGGGTCAATCACAGAAAATCTTTGCCACGGAAGTCCATTTTCTAGGCCGCACATTGTCAACATCACAATTGTCTCATATGAATTACATGGTATCTCTATCCTCAGATCTTCATTCATCACAATTATGGGTCAACCAAAAAAAACCCTTATGATTGAAGTCTATTTGCTACCAGGTGCACGGACAAGAAAATTATCTTACCATGGTTATGGGTCAATCACAGAAAACCTTTGCCACGGAAGTCCATTTTCTAGGCCGCACATTGTCAACATCACAATTGTCTCATATGAATTACATGGTATCTCTATCCTCAGATCTTCATTCATCACAGTTATGGGTCAACCAAAAAAAACCCTTATGATTGAAGTCTATTTGCTAGGCCACACACTGTCAGCATTACAGTTGGCCCACAAGCATTACATGGTATCTCTATCCTGAGATCTTCATTCATTATGGTTAAGGGTCATCCACAAACCCATAGTTATGGGTCAACCATGAAAAACCCTTGTCTTCAACAACACCTAATTTTGGGTCATCCACAAACCCATAGTTATGCTCCCCTATTCAATAAAGGCTTCCCCGGAGGGAAATTTATGTAATGGGGACCATTTCTTCTTAAGGGCGGGATTGATATAGGTGGAAAATAATTACCACAGTTAATATTTATTTTCTATAAATTTTTGTTAAAACCATGGATAATGCATGATAATAAATAAAATAAATCGTAATATTAAAGTAAGAATATACTCACACGATGATTTCAATTTTACCATCGTAATTATGATACTCACCCATGGTATTCATCCATGGATTTTGTAAACCATGGTATTTACCCATGGTATTTTGAAATGTAAAAGAATATACTCACACGATGATTTAAATTTTACCATCGTAATTATGATACTCACCCATGGTATTCATCCATGGATTTTGTAAACCATGGTATTTACCCATGGTATTTTGAAATGTAAAAGGGGATGACTGTCGGTGGAAAGACACCCGTAAAAATTATTAATACGGGAATTCACTCATGATAGCATGATTTTCTCATAATGTCGTCTCATGGGATTTTATCAATTCAATAAATACTTGAGTTCGTTTTTATTACTTTTATGAAATACCTCTCTACAATGTGCCATATTCTAAGTTATCTTTATAATTTCAATATTTCTTTTATGCATTCTACCCTATTCTCAATTATTTTTATAATGCTTTTATGCAATGTTTATCTCACGCATTACGACATATTCTTTTTTCACTCATGAAATTTCATTTCTTAAAAAAATTGGATCATGCCAACATTAATGTATCAGATTAGATGATAACTTTGCAGTTAAGCATGCTCAAGGCTAGAGTAATACTGGGATGGGCGACTTGTTGGGAAATTTTTTGTCCTTACTATTTTGTCACTTTCCTTGGGTCTCATTCCTCCAAATATTTGGATCACGTTGAATCAATACTTTCTGAAAGACTAGACCCTGTGCTCAAAGGTATACCTAAGTAAAGAAGTTGGAGTTCTGCCAGTGTGTCACTGCAATCATAACAACCTCCAAAACTTTTCTTACACTTGAATTTTGGAGCCTCTTTGTGATCTTATGATCTATAATTCCTTGATTGTTTTTAATCGCTTCATGGTCGATTGGTGATTTTCTAAGTGTTGAAGTCACATGATTACATATGCTTAGCATTCGATGCATTAACAAGAGCACCTATTTCTTGCAAGCTCAATAGTCAATTTTTACCTCTGTAAACAAGCATTGTGCAGCCTCTGGAAATAGAGCATGCATAGTCACTAGTAATAGTGATTGTGCAATCCTTATTAATAGACATTGTGCCACTCATAGACCATTCACAACCCCTACCAATAGTGCTTGAGACAGTTGTTGATCTAGGTGGATGTTGGTGGCCACCCACCTATCCCACTTGGACCCCCACAATTGTTTCTTTCAGTTTTTCAGTTTCTTTATTTGTAGCACAATTTATTATTTTTAGCAGTTTTTCGAGTCTTGAACTTCCAGAGACGTTTTTTGGCCCTAAACGATGTTTTTTGGGAAATCTAGGAGCAACATGGGTTCATGGACCGATGTTTCTCTTTCCAAAGTTATAGTCCTCGGATAGATCTTTCTAACGAGCTATTGTGTGCGTCAAATAGAGATCGTATGCCAAAGTTACGACCCTGGGAAGTTGATGTACCAATTTACCTGAAACAGGGCCTACAGTTTGGCATTTCATCTCCTAGGGTTAGGTTTTTGGATGTTTAGGGTTTTCCATTGTTTCTCAACAATAAATAGGCCTATGAGCCTCATTGTAACACAGTTTAGAGGCATGTAGCCGCCACATCTCTTCTCAGAGATAAGCTACCATCGCCCTAGATGGTTTATTTCCATTTTTGTTTGTAAGCATATTTCAATATTTTACTTTATGAAATGAACTATTATTTTCGCTGCATCTTTGTTTATATGGGTATTTCTATATTTTATTGTGTTCCTATTTAAATACAGATCAGTGGTATCAGAGCGGTCTGCTTTTTCTCTGTTTTTCTTTGCATATCCCCAATGAGGTCGGGATATAAGGAGTTAGGGCTTGAACTAGTCAAACCCTTGCAAGACTAGCCCCACAAATCCTTATGGCCTCCTATGGCAGATGAAAAGAAAGACGAGGGGGTAGGAGATCCTAGCAAAATCTTGCTCGAAGAATCCCTCGAGCGACAAAGGAACTCGATGATGGAAAACTTCGCCCAGATCCTTTAACGGCTACCCATAGGTGACACATCGGCTTCCAACAGCTACTCTATAAATGCCACACCCTTTAACATACAAGTTAATTTTGAAATCCCCATCTTCGAGGGTCAGATAGACAGATGTCGTAGATAAATGGTTAAATCTGCTAGATGGGTATTTTTCCGTTCATGATTTTTCCAGTCAGGAAAAGATTATTTTCGCTCTTCTCAAAGTAGCCCCGCATGTCAAGGACTGGTGGGAAACCCACTACGAGCAGAAGGATGAAAGTACGGGCTCACTATTTTCAGTTGCACCCACTTGGAATTCCTTCTGGGATGCCATCAAGGAGCAGTACTACCCTGTCAAAAGCTATGAGGACAAATACATAAAGTGGACCATGCTGCGACAGGGAAGGGACCAAGATGTGCCGGAGTTCACAAACATTTTTCATACCTTTCGCACACAGTTGGGTATCAAGGATTCTAAGCTACATTTGGTACTCAAATACCACGGTTGCCTACGCAGGTACATCCAAGACAAGATTGAGTTCCTAAACATATCCTCACTCGACATGGCATATCGATATGCTTTCAAGATTGAGCAAAAGTTTAAACAAAAGAAGCGAGATTTTGGATCTGCGAATCTGAAGAACAAAGGGCAAAACCAAGGCGGGGTGACCCAAGACAAACCATCAAACCTGCAGGAAAAGAACAATCCCACGAAGTCAAAGAATGACACATGAAAGTGGTGTGAGTTCCATAAGATCCCCACTCATAACACAAGTGAGTGTCGGACCAAGCAATCGTTGGTGGCCAAGTTGAAGGCTTCAGAATCAGATGCATGTTCTGATGCTGAGTCAGAATCCGACAAGGGGAATAGCAAAGGGAAGCAGATCATTGATGCGAAGCCCAATGCCACTGTTGCCACCGCCAAGATCCAGAAGTATGAGCCCGAAGATCTAGAGGAGGGGGAGCGTCTTTTCCACTCACAGATGTGGGTGAAGGGTTTGTCGTTGCAATTCATTAATGATAGTGGGAGCTAAAAGAACCTCATTTCAGCAAAGGTCATGAAGCAGTTGGGCCTACAAACTACACCACACCTACAACCGTACAATATCGGGTGACTTCACCAAGGACGAGATCTTGGAGTTCGCTAGTAGTGCCACCTTCCCTACAACATCAAACCCTTCACAGACGAGGTGTTGTGTGATGTTGCACCTCTGGATGTTTGTGATGTATTATTAAGCCAACCATACTTGTGGGGGCGACATGTTGTGTATGAGTCAAGGACTCGCGCTGTCATTATTTCTTTGGGTAATTCATTATACAGGATACCGGAGGTAGCCCCACCTAATGTCGCTTCTTTGATCATTGCTAAGAAAGGCAGCAAGCTCATCTCTCAAACTAAGAAATTCATTTTCTATCTAGTTCGCTCCCAAAGTAAGGGGAAGACCTCGTTTTTGCAATTTTGTTGTTTCTTTTACTACAAGGGTTCATGTGGCTATCATCTCTGAGTTATGGCTGAGATTTGTTGGTTGTGGAGGGGGGTCCTCCTACATTGTTGTTTTATTCGTTCCCTCATTTTCCTTTCTTGGGGGGTCCCCTTGATCCACTTATTCTTCATCATCAAAAAGAGGCGGCTTCTGGGATTGCTAATTCTTTTTTTTTGCATTGTTTCCCTTTCATCCTATTTGCTAGTTTTTTGGCCAGAGGACAATTATCTTGTAGGCGTCTGGTATGGTTGCATGCACAACATATAAAGGTTGTGTTTTCATAATCTAAGCTCTGTGTCCACTGCAAGTGTCCACTGATTAACTATATATGATCTAGAAACCCATTTCTTAGGTCGATCTCTACACAAACACGAGCATATGTAAAAAAAACCCTTTGTTATTCTCTCACTGTCTATTTTGATGAAAGATCCCAGAGCATTACTAATGTGTTCAAGAACTTGATGGTGCCAAAAGGGGAGTGGAATATTAGGCATCTAGACCCAAATAGGAACTTTTGTTACTTCCATTGTTGATGGGTCTAAATATGGAAACCAGGGGGTGTTGAATAACCCAGTTCTACCCCAAAACCACATTCCTTCGTTTAAAATATTCTGCTAATATGTTTTTGAGGAAGGGTGGACAATGAAGAATCCCTCCGAGCATAAATAAAAGTCACATTTTGTAGTCTAGTTTGTGTAGATCCATAGGTGTAGGTCTTCTGGATTAGGCCAAAAATTGTTAAATTGACATATAACTTCCTCTTCATGGAAATAAGGGAACATGTTATTTACGTGTGAGTTTTGGATCTCAATCTTCTGATGTTTGTCCATCTTTTGCACTATGTAAGGCATGGCCAATCGCCCATTATGATTTGTGGCCTTAGTGTGTTTTGTACTAGCTCTGACAGCTTCTTTGTAGGAGACTAAAGCCCCAAGACCTATTCCTTCACAAAGTCTCGAAACCAGGGATGGAGTGGAACCATTATTGATATTGTATTATTTGAGGGTCTTCTTGTTTTGAAGGAGTTTCCCTTTTGATATGATCATTTTCTCAATTATTGGGAGTCCCTCCTAAATCTATATCTTGTGCTTGACATTCTCCATTAAATCCTTGTCATTTACCCATATCATAATGGACCTTCCCTTCAGAGATTTTATGAAAATATGGAAAGACCTCTCCTCTTTTATGCAAAAGCCCAACTTCTAGTCAATTAGATATGCTCCGAACTAGGGTCCAAAAGGTGGAAGAATATGTATATCTGGGCATGCAAAAATGGATCTGCATACGAAGGCTTTTTAGGGTTGGATTGGATCCTCTTCGCCCCCCACTAACCCTAATGAGGATGGGAGGAAGCTGATTTTCGATGGATTGAATATGAACTAAAGACCATGGTGTAAGACGATAAGAGGGACAAAATAATTTAGTAGTTGAGACTCCCCTGCACCAAAAAGACAAACTGAGGAAAAGAGAAAAAGAAGGTTTGGCTCTAATGAGCTTGTTTCCCTCTTCCATTTCTAATGGCCCATTCCACAACTCACAAGGCACAACATCAATCTCCATGGCTCAGTCTTGGGCACTGAACGAGGTCAGGTCTGTGTGGCATTGGCTCTTCTTAGTCATCTCTTGGCCACAACGATCGAGAGTGATATATTGTGACTCTACGACCCTTCCAATGTGAACAACTTCTTGTGCATCCTTTTGTATGTGTCTAGGAGAGAATTGAGATTTGTGTTTCCCAACCATGATTCCCCCACAAGACTTCGTCTAAACTCCATATTTGTGTCGGTATGTGGGCTGATGGCTTTGTAGGAAATCTTAAAGCTCATAGCGACCATCCTCTCTTCTCCTCCTTGTTTCATTCACAGTATTTCGTTCTACTAGGCATATTAATGTTTATTTAATATTTGATTTTTACTATTACAGTGCTTTCAATATTTAGTTTAATATTGGTTTTTTTAATTTATTTTTTGATTTGGATTTTATAATGGATTTGTACTTTTTAATTTCAAATCAATTTCTTCTCTCAGGTTTGCTAATGAAATTTGTGTTGATTGGTTAAAAAGATGAAAATGGCTTGAAACCACCCTTTTACATCAACACAACCATGAAGAAGATCATATGAACATTGTTTCATTAATGTAACAAACATGAAAACATTTATATGAACACTAGCTCATTATTGTTTGCAACCATGAAAATATAGTACAACATACTTCCTTTAAAAGGGAAACATGAAATTATGCTTGTAATGCCAATAGTTGTTCGTTATCCTTATAATGAAATTATTATAAATCTTTCAAATGATAGTTGATTGATGATAAGATAAACATGTCAACATCGTAGTTAAATTGCGAAGAAACATTTTTTACATTAAATTTAATATTTAAAAATTAATCATCTATATGTGTAATGTTGAAGAAGTTCAGTCTGTGGAACCATATAAAGCCAATTACACCACTTTCCATGCATTTTCAAAAGAAAACTTGAGTAATCTATTGTTCTCATCAACTAATATGTGTTCATGCTTTCACAAATACTTCAAAAAAAAAATCAGAATAGGATTCCACCAAGAAGAACGTTGGTTTCTTACACATCTACACTAATTTATTCAATCAAGATTTGTCTAGATACTCTTGGATCAAATCTAAATGGTTTCGTCAAGCGTTGATTGTATACACATTGATGAAGAAATCTAGAATCAATGTCCAAGTTTGTAAAGATAGAGAAAAGTGTTAATAATTCCAACAAAATTTTGTGGCGCAATGAGAAGTCATTAATATTTAATTAAAACCCTCTTGGATCTTAGAAATGTTACCCTGATTTATTACCTTGTTATGGGGAACCGAGATTGCCACAAAAGGTTGGCCCTAACAATTGTCGCGTCTTTCAATGATCTCAATGACTAAGAATGTTAAATCACTTCCCTCCCACGTATGATATATGACCCACTTCCCATTTATAGACATGGTATATTGGCGGAAACAATGTGGTTTCTCTTGTTTATCTTCCACGCATAGCACATATCTATCAATAAAAACAATAAGCGATGTCTTGAGCAATATAACTAACAAAAAAATTGTACAAAATGAAAAATACAAACAATGATACCTATATCCATGCTCTAATAAGGAAGCCCCTGCAAAGGTAGATGTGGTGTCAGTTGTGCTTGATTTGGTTGTGATCCTTGGCACTTCAGTAAATCTAGTAATAACCATTATATTATACCATATCTATCACAACCTAAAAGATACCTTGGTAAATGGATTGAAAGGGACTAGTAATGGATTGAAATGGATGGACTGGTAAATGAATTCAAATGGTTGATTGCTCAAACGAAGGGATTGGTAAATAAAAATGCACAATCCACATTTAATAAAATTGTTGCCACTTGTAAAAAAATAAAATATTATGGAAATAATTATGGCTTTTGAAACGAAAAAACTATTCAAAAACTTTTCATGTCATCTGTTAGATGGTGTATAAGATGAAGAATATTCCTTTAAGATCAAATCTCCTCCAGCCATTTAATAAAAAATCAAAATTCATGCACCCAAATTCTAATATAAACCATACCTATTGGCGTAATAAGTACATTATAACCTTGGCATTAGCTTCACGTGACAATGCTTTTGAATATTATGTTTTGGATCTCGAAATATATTTTTTAATTACAATTCACATCAACCTCTGTGATACAAAATTTTGATACCTTGCAACATTTTACTACCACATAATTACACTTGGAGGCTTACCATATATGAATTTTGGGCCAACATATATTTCAACACTGATTTGGTCATCATTCTTTTCCATCAATTGAAAGACGGGGTCTCAGATCTTCATTCCCTTATGGCGATGAACCAGTGATTCATCAAATTAATAGTGAGACCATGACTCAACTCGAATATGCTTATTGATTTGGATACCTCGGGGTCTTGGATCTTCATTCCCTTATGGTGATGAACCAATGATTCATTAGATTAATAGTGAGACCATAACTCAACTCGAATATGCTTATTGATTTGGATACCTCCGTGGACCGGATATGTTTCTTCAGTCTAGATATATTAATGTGTTAATGTTTGGATCTGGGAATCTAATATCTACTCCAAATGTAACTTGTACTCAGTTTCAAAACCCAAATATTTGGTGACGTTCATTTTTAAAAATCTTTAACAGAATTAACATGTTTGCGTCCATTAACATATCTTAACATATCTTCTTTGTGCATTGAAAATTGGGAATTTTTCAGAAACGTTGAAGTGATAAAGCGCAGATCCAACTTGATATTTGAACTACACAATAGATGCAGATGACTGTAAACACTGAATTAACTTGTTGAATTGGACTCCAATATTTAACTCGGGAAGTGCTTGTTTATAACATTAGATTATTCATTTTCACAAAACTAAAAGTTCTCTAGAGTCATTAGATCATACATAAAATGATTCTTTATTTGGCTACTCTGTACAAGAACTTCTCCTCAATAAAGAAATTTTGAGGTCTAAAATGGGACTGAAAACAAAAGTGTACAACCAAAATCAACTTTATAAGAACCAACAGTATTCAAGAAGATGACGTAAAAAAAAACCTACTTTTTCAACACATATTTTCAACTTACTCTTTATGGTTTTACTTTAATTTCAAGCGGGAGCACTCGTTGGATGAAAAATTTAATTCCTCATCCCAGGAGTACCCACGTTGCAAACTTTCAATGGACCCTTCTACAACAAAAAAAGAGAAATCTATGAAAAAGTGTGATTGCAATCACGTTTTTTCATGTGTTTCTCATTTTTTGTGTAGCAGGGTCCATCAAAAGTATGCAACATGGATACAAGGAATCACATTTTTTCATGTGTTTCTCATTTTTTGTGTAGTAGGATCCATCGAAAGTATGCAACATGGGTACTCCTTGGACGAGGAATTAAAATATGCATCCAGCAAGTGCTCTCGCTTGGAATTTGAGTAAAAACATAGGGAGATAAGTTGAAAATACGAGTTGAAAAAGTAGTTTTTCCTTTTCTCCCTCTAAAATTTGATGATGTGATCTAATCTTATTTTATTATCTTCACTATTATTTTATAATATTCATTAGGATGCCCATTTTAGACCTCAAAATTTCTCTAATGCACCATAAACTTGCATGGTGTTCCCCTTATGTTTCGAAGAAAAAAAGCCTGAAATTGTTTACACTAGCAATATTTATGGTGGATGTCTCTAATATGGATCACATATCCATTATATTGATTCGACCTGTTCATGAAATTCCAACATATACATACAATTTTAACGCTATATATTGGTACATTAACTCAAAGATATTGAACTTACAAAATAGGGAAATATAATACATTAGTTTCATTAATTCAAACTCTCTACATGTTTTTTGTAACTAAGGATTACCTCATACCCTCTATTGGCCTAATTAGACATTTTATATGGGCATTTTCTTGGCCCTAGCCACTCCTCCTACTTACATCTCTCACACACGTTTCTCTTTTTTATCCAAATGAGACATCCTATACATTCATCTCTATTCAACTACTCAAATCCTTTAATCACAATTAAATATTTCAATGATCAACCCTTCTGCTTACTCAGCTAGATTTAACATTAGTAGGAATATCCCCATCTACTCAAAATTTGCAATATATAAACAAAGAATAAACTTAAAGTTGGTCTCAGATCCAAAATATTTGCTTAACTGACCCTACAATCTCTCTTTAATGTTTACACTATTCCTAAGATCTTTATGAGATCTCTTTAAACCTTACAAACTGATATAGACTTGATTACATTACTTAACAACACATTATCTAGACTCTTGTTGAATAATACAATATTTACAACGAAAATAATTTCCTTTTAGAAATCTCTAGACCCCTCTAAAATCTAATCAACAAGGTTGATTTGGTAGAATATGCTTTTGCATCAAACTCCCAAAGTTGAAAATTTTTAATGATCTCTTGATCATGAGCCTTTAATTTGTTTAATTTCCTCCTGGATCCCAAATTTTATGTCGTTGTTATCCATAGGTAACACTGCATTGTTGTTTTGATATTGTCCTCAATCTTCCAGGATTCCAAACTTGGTTTTGTTTCCTTCCATTTGCTCTATTGGTGTAATCCTTAGTAGTCAACCATACTTGTTTGATGACTCCCTTCTTTACTTCATTTTACCTTTACTTAGGCATATTCTTCACCAACATACAAAACCCTACTAATTCAATGTCCAACCTTTCCCTTTGCTGCAACAAAATCCTTACATCACTTACTTGTAGCTATGGTTTAGAATTTAAAAAATTTATGGCCTCAATTGACATTTCACAGTTCAACTTCCATTCTTTATTGTCAGATATCTCTTCAAATATATTTAAGTCATTTGAATTCCTTCTCCATAGATGCTTCATGAAATATTGAATTTCATTTTCAAAAATTTTCTTTTATATACATCTGCACACAAGATAAACTTATTACAGAAAACATTAAACTCTTAGAAACTATCATCAACAAATTCAACATGTTTGATTTCACTACTATTTACTCCTAATGTGTAGCTTGTTGTTCCTTTATGGGTATTGGTTTTCCCCTGAATTTTTTATCCATCTTCGCAGCTTGTTGGTTATGCTTAATACTTTCCTCCTCCTTACTATCTTCCAGGACAATTCTTTGTTATGCACTTTGTGCTCAGAGATTTTCTCTACTTGGACTCCTTTCATGTTCTTCCTCATATGACTATCCCATTATCTCATTCATTAAATTCATATACTACTTGATTGGATTCAAACGAATGTCATGTTCTTTTTTTCCCTCCTCTGCATATTCACATAAAGAATTGATTTCAAAGATTTTCAATCTATTAGGTACTTTGAGCACCTCTTTATCTTCATGCTTCCTATCTACAATCTCTACGTAGTCCTCTCTGATCCTTGTATGATTGAGCCATTCTTCTAACATCTTCAATTCTCTGTCAAGGTTTACATTTTGTTTTTCACCCCTTATTCCACACGTGAGAAGGGTTTATTCATGTCATCATCCTCGTGCTTTGAATGAAATAAAATTTCAATCTCATGAGACATTTTTTCCTTGTCTCAACTCCCTTTGCACCTAGACACATATAATTAACTTGGAAATACTCCTCTTCCTCTCTAGACACTATAAATACCTCTACTTCACTAAGTATCCCTGAATATTGTTCAAAATTTATTGTAATTCCTTCTTTATATTCAAGCTTCCTTAGGAACTCTTCCAACAACTTTACTTCTTCATAAAAAATTATCAACATCGTATCTAAATGTTGTTCTTTTTTTCCAATTGATTTTCTTCACTACACAATTTTACCCTATATACTATAACAAAAGTTCCTTGTATTGTCCCAAAACATTTGCATCCTTTCACTATGTATAAGTTCCCTTTTGACTTACTTTGTGAGGCAATTTTATCCCTTCCATTTATATGACAAATTTCTTACGCTATCCTTCTTTAATACATCTAGAAAACATTCTTTTATCTTCCTCTTTCCTAATGACACTTTTTAGTGATGTCCTTCACTTGCAAAACTTGTAAATCTTGCACTCACACACAAATTATCAGTTTTAAAACCATAAGGCTCTCTAGCCTCTTGTAGCGATTTTTTCAAACAATCGATGAGACCCTCATTAAGTCTCTCATCAACATCTTTGTTATCATCCTATCGAAGAAATTATCCTTTTTTCCATTCATAATAGTTAACTTCTTCCTCCTCATACTCAATTGCTTTGAGTCCTTCCTTGAACCAAGTACTCATCTTGTGCCTCATCCTCTTATTTTTCATTCTTTCCTCTATTTTGATGAAAAAAACATTTTGTCCATTAATTTCTTTGCAAACAAATGCGCAATAGGCCATCTGACTTTCTTCTTCATTTTACATCCATGCCTCAGATCCTCAACAATATTATTTTGTAGCATCTTTCTCATAACACTAATTTGTTCCTTCATCTCATCTATCTCTCTATCCACTTATTCATCACTCTCCCTGTTTTCATCAACATTCTTGGCATCTCTTCTCATATCATTGTTGTTTCGCTCTTCTAGAAAATTTACATGACTATTTATAGTCATCTTCACTTCCATTTTTGTGAGCTTTTCCATGCCCAACCGTGAGCTGCAAACAAGCCTTTGTAGTAACAAGTTTGTTACCTTGCTACAAGATACCTCACTAAACTTTTCGCCTAAAGATAGCCTTTTGGTACCTTTGATTCTCTCTTCTAGAACCTCTCTAGCTTCCTTTGCTCTTTATGGCTTTTGCATTCTTTTGACAATTTTACCCACAACACCAATTTATGGAATTGCCTCTACAACTTCTACCCAACCTTAGCTGAAAGTTGTTACAACTACTATTGCAATATTCTTTGCGACATTTCTTTCTTCCTCTTGCTACTATCTTGAATCAACAATTTCTTTGTCCAAGTTAAAGTGAAAATGTACAGACCATGTTACTTGTGAGATCTCGCTAGATCTATGATTCCAAAAAAAATTGAATTTCCTGCTTCCACTGCTGCAAGGTTATTACTGCTACCAGACTCCTCAAATATGCTTCAACTATCATTGACAATTCTACCTAGCTCTACTCCTTAGCTGGAATTTTCTTCAATCTATAAGGCTTCATTATGCCTTGATTCCCTTCCATGAAAGACCCTTTATGCTTAGCTTCTTCATTCAAAACTCCAGTTTTGAAGGCTTTTAATCTCTCCCTATCTCTACATCATTTATAATTGTCCAAAATCAATCTACGATCAACAATTTATTCTACAATTTCTAAGAGAATTACTCCTATTAAAAGTCCCTTTGTTTTCGTGACTCGACCACTCTGTCTTCAACCCATTAAACTTCAAAAATATCAATCATCTCTTACATTGATAATCTAATGGTATCTTTTTCAACTCTATCAATTTCTCCCAATCCAAAACATTCTTGTTCTAACCCCTTGCCTCATATTCTCTCTTCTGATTTCCTATGCTGATCCTTCTCCATTGTTGCCACCATCTATGCTATAGGGTTGCTCCAACAATTCTCTATTAACATTCAAACGAGTAGGTTTAACCAACTTTGATACCACAATTGATGCAATCAAGGTTCAATTCACAAACTTTCATGTGCCATTAGAACTATCATAATTCCTCAGAGACATTTCTTTCTTCATCCAACAATATAAAACACAACTTAAGTTCATCTATTTATTAATATGAGAGTATTTCAATCCTTTGTAGAGTCCACACCAAATGTGATATTACTTTGCCACGTATTAATTTGAATACCTCTGTGGACCAAATATGTTTCTTGAGTCCAAATATATTAATGCGCTAATGTTCTAATCTGGGAATTAAACATCCGCTCCAAATGTAACTTGTACTTGCTTTCGAAACTCGAATATCTCGTAACCCAGATGCATGACAATCTTTGACATACTTAACACAATTCCATTTATTGACAGATCTTCCTTGCAAAATGAAAATCAGGCTTTTGTTAGAAAAGTTGAAGTGATTAAAAGTAGATCGAGACTGGTCTTGGAACTACATGGTAGATCCAAATGACTATAAACCTTGAATTAAATTGTTGACTAGGACTCCAATCTCAAGACTAGGAACTACTTATCTATAATATTTCATTCTTCATTCTCACAAAACTCAGAATATCTCAAGTCATTAGATCACACACAAAATTATTCTTTAATTTACAAAACTCTACACAAGAGCCTCTCCTCACCACAAACTTGCAAGATATTCCCCTTATGATTCGAAAAAAAGAATCTTGAAATTGTTTAAACCAACAATCTTTACAATTGACCTCATTAATATGGATCATATATCCATTCTATTGATTCAATGCGTTCACGAACTTTCCAACATATACATATAGTTTTAACACTATATATTGGTACATTAACACAAAGATATTGAACTTACAAAACAAGGGAAATAAAATACATCAATTTCATTAATCCAAACTTTTTACAAGATTTTAGTAACTAAGGGTTAACTCTATTGGCCCAATTACACATTTTATCTAGGCATTTTCTTGGCCCTAGTTGCTCCTCCTTGTACTTACATCTCTCACACACTTTTCCTTTTTATCCAAATGAGATAGCATATACATTCATCTCTATTCAACTACTTAGATCCTTTACTCGATATGATCGACCCTTCCCCTTACTCGACCAGATTTAACATTAGTAGGTTGATCCCCATCTGTTAGAATTTTACAATATATAAAACAAAGAATAAACCTTAATTTGGTCTAAGATCCAAAATATCAGCTTGAGGTTTACAATATTTCTAAGATCTCTATGAGATCTCTCTAAATCCTACAAACGAACACAAATTTAAATACATTGCTTAAGAAATCATTATCTAAACTCTTCTAGAAAATTAAAATATTTACAACAAAAATCATTTTTATTTGAGAACCAAGACCCCTCTAAAATCTAATCAAAAATTAATTTGAAATAATATGATCCTGCACCATAATAAATCACCAACCTCTAACTTTTTAAGAATACAGAAAAAAATCTACATTTAAAAAAACTTAATATTAAACCACATTCAAATTACTCTAGCTTAAAACTTAAATTAATATAATGATAAAATCTATAATTAAAAAATTATATAACTTTTTAAAATTAATTATATATATATTTCCAATTTTTATTTTAAATTCATAAAATACATTTAACATTTTAAAATTCAATTTAGTGTTAATAAATTAAATAAAAGGTTAAAATCAATAGGGACTAACTAAACAACTATAGACATCTCATTCGACTTGCACAGTCTCAATTTTAAAGGTCAAACATAATTTTTATTTGTGAGACCTTTATGTCGATCATTTTCGTAACAATCCACCTCATATAGTGATTATCATGCCTGGGTTTCCCAAATTTAATATAGTGTTAAAATTAAATGAAAGGTTAAAATCAATAGAGACTAACTAAAAACTATAGACATCTTATTTGACTTGCACAGTCTCCATCTTAAAAGTCAAACATAATTTTTTATTTGATCATTTTCGTAACAATCCACATGACATAGTGATTATCATGCCTTGGTCTCCAAGAAAATTGTTGCTGTTCTGGACTTTTCTCACAACTTTTCAGTCAAGAAGAAAGTATCACATGGAGGAGCAAGGAGAAAGTATCGTGAGCAAATTGCTTTTGAATCGTGAGCAACCTGGGCAGACAACCTAACAGATAAAATTATGTAAATTCCTTTAGCAGTCACCTGTAGACAATTGACTGCCGCACTTAATTATGTAAAATATGTTTAGTAGTCCGCCGTAGACAATTGACTGCCGGAATCACAGCAATCTTAAACCTCGTATCGACTTGTTATATATTCACAGCATTCTCCAGCATTGATCACCAATCTTTTCTTTCGGTTTCTGTAGATTTACTTATTGAGAGAGAATTCATAGCATGCCATCCCAACCCAATTCCAGGCAAAAGATAAGTATGCCTTCTGAGTCCAGGCATATCCCCAAGAGAGGGCAAGTGAAGACAGCCATTGCGTCTTCCCTTGCCCACTCCATCAAGTCCTTTTTCTCATCACATTCCTTCTCCAGTTCTAATGGCTCTCCACAGTCCTCCATCTCCAGATCTAATGGCTCTTCACAGTACTCCATGATGGCTGCTTCCTCTTCTTCAGCCTCGATCTTGGGTTCAGCTTCAAGCTAATGGGTTTTACAGAGCAATGGACATATGTTGGGTTTTACGAGAGCAATGGACATATGTTGCTCACAACATGAGGAAACACAGCAGTGGAGACAAAATATTTTTGGTGGGCAAAGGCACCAGCACTCCAATAGAAGTGCCCACATGAGGGGAATAGCATGGCTCAGATGATAGATGTGTCTACCTTCAAACGACTGCTCACAGACATATGAATATGGAATGGAATATGTTTATAGCACGCAGTTGTCATCACTGCTATCACATCTTACTCAATGTTATCTATTGTAACAGGATGTTTTAAAGTTTTTGTCCTATTTTAATAAAAAGGATTACTCTGTTATTCAAAACTATCGTCATTTTATAATTTAGAATCAAGATCGATCTATGCCAATCATATAAGATTCAGATTACAGCTTTTTAAAACAGTTTTCAAACACTCAACATATAAAACTTTGTTAAATACCATCGAAAATAATATCAATAAAATAGCGCTTATAATCGCTCCACGTACAAATTTTTTTTGCTGTTTTAATCTGTTTCAAGGCAGAGATATGTACAAAGGGATATTTATCATATCCCAATTCTTATTTTTCCTTCTTTTTTAAACTCACCATTGAACCAAGTAGCTTCGCTGTATTGCTTGAATTTTATTTTTCTATTTATGGTAACTCTTCTGTGAATTTTATTTTTTACTTGTGAGAACTCTCCTGCTAGAATCGCCAAATCTCAATCTAGATAAGTTAAGATTGGCATTTTCGAAATAGAGCTGCAGCGACAGTCGAACCCGAATTAATTACTCCCAAAATCTAGATAAGTCAAAATTGGGATTTTCAAAGTCAAGTTTCAGTAACAGGGGAACCCGAATTAACTGTTGCCAATTTGGAGTTGGAGCAAAAGGTGAACAAGACTATTTCAACGCTATTTAACTACGCTTTTTCTATGGGACTGGGAGGATATTGCATCAGAATAGTTTCATTTCAGTATAAACAAAAAGCGAGGAGCAGTAGTCAAATATGGTGAGATGATGAAAAAGGAATGGCGTTGTTTATTAGGGGATAGGAAAAAAATGAGTTGTTTATGAGGGTACAGGGAAAAAATTGAGTTGAATTCAAATATTTTTATAATAAAAAATTGTTTGAATTTTTTAGAAGGAAATAAATTTAATATTATTAAAGATTTAAAATGTTCAAAATTTTGAAATTTGACCACTATAAACTAGATTTCTAAAAGGAATTACCACATTTTTATTAAAATCAAATTTTCATGATTTTCCAAACCAAATTTAATTATAATTTAACTAAACCAAAAAGAATTAACACTAAAAATTATACACTTTTAACAATCAACCAAAAACCCAAACTAAATTCTAACCTATAAACTCTATGTACATGTATATGGAGATAATAATCAGCTTTTAACAATCAACCAAAAACCAACTGAATTCTAACCTATAAACTCTATGTACATCTGTATGGAGATAATAATCAACCAATATACAACAGAAACCAACATCTCCGAAATGAGAGAGACACCAACATTTCCCAGACTAGAGAGACAGGATTCGGATACCTTTCTTTAGGACTAAATCCTTTAAGTTTAGTTAAAGACTAATTTTCTTTCTCGTAAGGAAAGGACTAATTCATTTAAGTTTAATTAAGGATTAATTTTTATTATTTTTTTTGTAAAACAAGGTGTTGGAAAAGGCTAAAAGAAGTGTGGGAGGAAAGAATATGTATTTTTTGTTCTTCCCCAAAAGTGTAAACAGAAAATCACTTCATTTTAGAATGTGATACCTTAAAAAACAACAGTAAAAGTTATGCAGATATTCTGGCAGCTAGTTCTCTTGGGATAATCTATTTGGCGAGAGTTTATCTAGAAGATGGGAGTGTTTATTGTGAGGCTTCATAGGAAAAGGCCCGAACACATCAATCAGATGAGGAAGCAATCTATCCCATAGGTTATCTTTAACCTCTTCGACTTTAAAATAATTTTCTTTTTTTAAACAACTTATATACACTCTAATACCTACAACGAGAGTATAACAAGGCTTTACTTAATTACAATTATTTTATTTTTGAACCAAAAACAAACTTAAAACTGAATGCAACCCACCAAACGCAATTAAAAATTTAATGAATACAGTGAATTTTTCTCTGCTATGTTAAAGCTCTGCATCTTTCCAAAAGCATGGTCTATAAGAAATTTGTGATATTTTTTTTAATTATTTTCGTTTGAAATTTGATAAAGATTTTTTAAAATAATAAGTTTAAATTTTATACATTACATAATTTAAATGCTTCATAAATTTTTAAAAATACTAAATCTATTTATTTAAAAATATATATATTTTAAAAAATAAAAATACTCAATGCCATGAATATTTTCATCACCAAATTTCCAAATAGTTAAACTATTCCCTTTTCAAAAATAAATTCCAGACAGAGCAATAAGTTAGACTCTGTGCTCTTTATGCTACATCGAGCACTGATCCAAAAACCCACGAAATGCAATTAAAAGAAAAATCAATGGGCCCAAAAAGAATATAGTTTTAACTTAATTGTTTCGAGGAATGAATGATATCCAAGAAGCTTTTCTCAACTGCGTTATATATGCCATTTTTTGAAAATTAAATCCAAATCTGCCAACAAGGAAGCCACTTAGTACAATTAAATTCAATGGATGCGTTGCAAGTGTAACTTACCCTAATTGTTATGAAATAATTATTAATCAATGACCTGTACACAGCTTTTCGTTGCTATGTTGATCCCTGCATTTTACCAAAAATAAATCCCAAAATAATGAAAACATTGGGTCTAACAACTATCATTCTAATAATCAATTTCCCACTAGTATATACGATGATATTTATTTTACATCGATTGATCTTGTTGAACCCATTGATCTTTATGATTTATCATTTTACTATGCAGATACTTGTCAAGCATTCTAATAATCAATTTCCCACTAGTATATACGATGATATTTATTTTACATCGATTGATCTCGATTGATCTTGTTGAACCCATTGATCTTTATGATTTATCATTTTACTATTCAGATACTTGTCAACCAGCTGAGGCACTTCAGCCTTTATTGATGGTTATGTCAGTCCCCAGACAAGGTTTTTGAATGAGACCAGCTTCTTCAAAGTTCATTCTCCCAAGAATTTAAAATCTCTCAAAAGTTTTTTTGAATTCCATGATTGAATCTATGGTTGCTGAAAACATCTTATTTAGCAAACTCTTTCACTAATAATAAGTTTCAATCTTTCATGATGTTTGCTAAGAATGAGAATACACATAAGGTAAATTCATAAGAAGCTTTCGAGCTTTGTATTATTGTTGTTCTGATCGAAAGGGTAAGGATACAGATTGGTTAAAGTTAGTTCTCATGACACATATTTCTACCTTTAGCAAGGACCTTCTATCTCTTGTGAAAAATGATACCATCATATTATCACTTTTGCACAATGCTTTATATTCTTTTTAATTTCTTGTATTTTTCTATTTGCGGGTTAGGAGCAGCTTCAGTGGCTACATTGGAAATTTCACTACACTTAACCTTGACCTTCTAGTCGATTAGATTAGGAGTAGGTCTAGTTGCATTTTATTTTTCTTCCACATTGCATTGACCTTCTATTTTTCCACACATCTAGTTTTTGCATTTGTTTGGTTCTCATACTTCCCATCTTGCATGCTGATTTTCTTTTAAGTCTTACATTTGTTTTATTCTATTGATTTCCCTTTCCTTTCTGTGTCATGTCTTTTCTTTCGTGTTTTGTTTAATAATATTGTCCATGAAAACTACTCTTGGTTGGTTCAAAAGGCAATGTGGCAAAGCTTTGAAAGGGATTTGTGACACACATCAACACTAGGTTAACTTTTGGTCCCTCTTCTTTGCTTGGGTCTAATATTTCGAGGTCAATTATGTCTAAATGGAAAATATGATCCATTCAAATGGAAAGCTTTAATAATAATCATGATTCCCGCATCTATTTTAGGATCTTAATTCCTTGACTCAATATGGTAATTGAATGGTGTTTCACTTGTTGATCCAATCAAGTAGAGAAGGGAAAGGGGAAGAATTTTGACAATTGCATCAATTTTAGAGGTATATACAATGGTCTATGAAGGAAGAACCTCTCTTGCTCACAATAAGATGGGATCCATCTTCCACCATGGAGATATAAACATTGATAAAATGCCAATGAGCATACTGAAAATAAAATAAGGGTGAAAGAAGAGAAAGGCTTCCTGTGCAGGGAGGTGAAGCAAGTTACTTTGTCAGGGTACAGAACAGGGTTGCTAGCAATGAAGCAATGCTTTTGTTCTTGTAGTGACTCTGTTGGGGTACTGAACAGGCCTGTTGGTAGTGTAGAAACACCAGAGATGAAACTAAGACTCTAATCTTTTAAACTTGCAACCATATATTACCCTTCTCTTAGATCAAAACAATTGTGATATGCTAAGCCTTGTAAATGTGTCTACTTGAGAAAGGGGATAGAAGATACTATATTTATAATCAGATTAAATGGTGAAACTGAAGTAATCCACACGATATGATCTAGGTGGAAAATAATTACTGCATTTAATAATTAATTTATATAATTGGTTGTTAAAACCATGAATAATGCATGATAACAAAAAAATCATAATATTAAAGTGAGAATATAATTGCGGGATGATTTCAATTTTACCATCGTAATTATGATACTCACACACGATATTCACCCATGGATTTTGTAAACCATGGTATTTAGCCATGGTATCATAATTTATTATATTTACTCATGTCGTCCTGATTTATTATATTTCCTATGGTATTCACCAATGGATTTTGTAAACCATGGTATTTTGAAATGTAAAAGGTTATAACTCTAGGTGGAAAGACACCCATAAAAATTATAAATACGAGAATTCATTGAAGCAAAGATGCTTTTTCTCATAATGTAGCCTAATGGGATATTATCAATTCAATAAATATTTGAGTTTGTTTTTATTACTTTTGTGAAATACCTCTCTTGCGAATATTTCTTTTACGCATTGTGCCCTATTCTCAAGTATTATTATAATGTTTTTTTGCCATGTTTATCTCACACATTACGAAATATTCCTTTTTCACTCATGAAGTTGCATTTCTTAAACAAATAGGATCATTATTAAGAAGATTTTCGGCGTAAGTCACATGTAGAAAACCTTTTTCGACGCGTTTCGAACCAACTAGTGTGGTTCATCGTCAGGACAAGTTGAGGAGTCAGATCATGGCTGCCAATTATATAGGGAGAGCAGATCATCCAAACAGCTAGGTTGACTGGGTTGACCATCAACGGCTATCTAAAATGGCTAGATTAAAAATAATATTAAAATATTAATAAGTCAAAGGTAATAGAATAAATAACTACTTGTAATATATCAGTTATTCAATTTTATCATATTAATATATTTTTCTTAGGTTAATAAATTATTTAATTTAACTCATTTATAATCTATTTAATCATATACGTAAAAAGGGGGGTTTTATATAATAGAATGTTATATTATTTTATTTTAATTATTATACTAAGTTACCTAATTCTAATTTATTTAATCAATTGAATTGCTAGGGATGAGAAAAGGGGTTTATATATTAGAAATATTTATTTATTTAATTATTTATTAATATATTCATTTATTTATTTATTTTAATTATGATTTAATGGAATAAATTATGAGTATTGGTTAAAATTAATATATATTTCTATTTTTATTTTTATTTTATTTATATGATAAATGTCAAAAGGCTTTCCTTAAAGCCTCTAAAAATTCTGTTATTAGAAAAGAACCTAAAGAACGCCTGCTAGGTGTCCATCTTCCCTATGTCCAGGGAACCACAGACAAGATTGCTCGGATCCTTAAGAAGTATAATATTCCCTCAACCTTTAGGCCCCTCAAAACCATTCGTAAATCCCTCCGATCGGTGAAAGATCCCATTGACCTTAAGGACATGAAGGGTGTCTACTTGATCCCCTGTTCTTGTGGGACCCCCTATATCGGGGAAACTGGGCGCTCCATCCATCAAAGGATAAATGAACATGCAGCTGACCTAAGACATGGGAGAACCAAGTCTTTAGCGTTAGCAGAGCATGCGGAAAAGACCAAGCATCATGTTTGTATTGAGGAGGCCAAGGTTATTACCAAGGTTGCCCAATTCCATCACCGTAAATTCAGGGAAGCGATTGAAATTGAAAAAAGGCCTAACAATCTCAATAGAGATGATGGCTAGAAGATCAGTCGTTGCTGGATCCCTGCCCTTTCTTCTTAGTCTTGTCGAGTTGTCCCCTTATTCCCCGGTTCCTTCTCCTTATAGTTGTCTTTTCCTTCCTCCTAGGGTTCTCCTTTTAGTTATATTTTTACTATTGTCCTGTTCTTGTCCTCCTTGTTTTAAAAAATAAAATTAAAAATTAAAAAAATAATAATAAATAAATAAATAATAGTAAATATAATAATAATAAAATAAAAGAAAATTTTGACGCTCGTTTTAATTTTTATTACTATTTCCTTATCAATAATTTTATGAATATTATTATTCCTATTTGTTACTAAGTTTCTACCTTTACCATATAAATAAAATAAAAATATATATCAATTTTAACCAATACTCATAATTTATTCCATTAAATCATAATTAAAATAAATAAATAAATGAATATATTATTAAATAAATAAATATTTCTAATATATAAACCCCTTTTCTCATCCCTAGCAATTCAATTGATTAAATAAATTAGAATTAGGTAACTTAGTATAATAATTAAAATAAAATAATATAACATTCTATTATATAAAACCCCCCCTTTTTACGTATATGATTAAATAGATTATAAATGAGTTAAATTAAATAATTTATTTACCTAAGAAAAATATATTAATATGATAAAATTGAATAACTGATATATTACAGTTAGTTATTTATTCTATTACCTTTGACTTATTAATATTTTAATATTATTTTTAATCTAGCCGTTTTAGATAGCCGTTGATGGTCAACCCAGTCAACCTAGCCGTTTGGATGATCTGACACCTCAACTTGTCCGGACGACGAACCACACTAGTTGGTTCGAAACACGTCGACAAAGGTTTTCTACATGTGATTTACGCTGAAAATCTTCTTAATAATTGTTATGGATCACAAAAGCCTCAATTCAACAAATTGGATCAGCCAACATGAATTATCAGATTGGATGAGAAGACTTTGCAGTTAAGCATGCTCACGCCAAAGTAGTACTGGGATGGGTGACTTGCTAGGAATTTTTTAGTTCTTACTATTTTTTCACTTTCCTTGTTCAGTGGGGTTGCTCTTGTCTATTGTTTTACACATGTCCCCAACGAGCTTCGGTTATAAGGAGCTCAAACTTTGACTATTGCAACCTTTGCAAGACAATACTCATCGACCCAAACAACCTCACATGGACAAGAAGAAAATTGACTGTCAAACTTTTGCTCGAGGAAGCACTTACATGATAAAGGAGTCAACCCAAACAACGTCACATGGCAAATAAAAAGAAAATTGACTATCAAACTATTGCTCGAGGAAACACTTACATGATAAAGGAGTGATATGATGGAATCCTTTACAACATCTCATTGGATGGTGAGAATTTACAAAGATAAGCCACCAGATCTCTACCAGGGGCATCGACAAGCAAATTATCTTAGCATGGTTATGGGTCAATCACAGAAAACCTTTGCCACCGAAGTCCATTTTCTAGGCCGTACATTGTCAACATCACAATTGTATCATACAAACTACCTGGTATCTCTATCCTTAGATCTCCGTTCATCACGGTTATGGGTCAACCACACAAAACCCTTATTGTTGAATTCCATTTGCTAGGCTGCACACTGTCAGCATTACAATTGGCCCACAATCATTACATGGTATCTCTATCCTGAGATCTTCATTCATTATGGTTAAGTGTCATCCACAAACCCATAATTATGGATCAACCATGAAAAACCCTTGTCATCAACAACCCCTGATTTTGGGTCATCCACAAACCCACAGTTATGCTCACCTATTCAATAGAGGCTTCCCCGGAGGGACATTTATGTAATGGGGACCATTTCTTCTTAAGGGCAGGATTGATATAGGTGGCAAATAACTACTGCAGTTAATATTTACTTTCTATAAATTTTTGTTAAAACCATGGATAATGCATGATAATAAATAAAATATATCGTAATATTAAAGTAAGAATATACTCACATGATGATTTCAATTTTACCATTGTAATTATGATACTCACCCATGGTATTCACCCATGGATTTTGTAAACCATGGTATTTATCCATGGTTTTATAAGTTATTATATTTACTCGTGGTATCTTAATTTATTATATTTTCCCATGGTATTCACCCATGGATTTTGTAAACCATGGTATTTACCATGGTATTTTGAAATGTAAAAGGGGATAACTATCGGTGGAAAGACACCCATAAAAATTATTAATACGGGAATTCACTGAGAACAAAGCATGATTTTCTCATAATGTCGTCTCATGGGATATTATCCATTCAATAAGTATTTGAGTTCGTTTTATTACTTTTATGAAATACCTCTCTACAATGTGCCATATTCTAAGTTATCTTTATAATTTCAATATTTCTTTTATGCATTTTGCCCTATTCTCAATTATTTTTATAATGCTTTTATGCAATGTTTATCTCATGCATTATGACATATTCTTTTTTCACTCATGAAATTTCATTTCTTTAACAACTTGGATCATGCCAACATTAATGTATCAGATTGGATGATAACTTTGCAGTTAAGCATGCTCAGGGCTAGAGTAATATTGGGATGGGCGACTTGTTGGGAAATTTTTTGTCCTTACTATTTTGTCACTTTCCTTGGTCTCATTCCTCCAAATATTTGGATCACATTGAATCAATACTTTCTGAAAGACTAGACCTTGTGCTCAAAGGTAGACCTAAGTAAAGAAGTTGGAGTTCTGCTAATGTGTCGCTGCAATCATAACAACCTCCAAAACTTTTCTTACACTTGAATTTTGCGGCCTCTTTGTGATCCTATGATCTGTCATTCCTTGATGGTTTTTAATCGCTTCATGGTCGATTGGTGATTTTCTAAGTGTTGAAGTCACATGATTACACATGCTTAGCATTCGATGCATTAATAAAAGCACCTATTTCTTGCAAGCTCAGTAGTCAATTTTTACCTCTATAAAAAAGCATTATGCAGCCTCTAGAAATAGAGCATGCATAGTCACTAGTAATAGTGATTGTGCAATCCTTATTAATAGACATTATGCTACTCATAGACCATTCACAACCCCTACCGATAGTGCTTGAGGCAGTTGTTGATCCAGGTGGATGTTGGTGGCCACCCACTTATCCCACTTGGACCCCCACAACTGTCTCTTTCAGTTTTTCAGTTTCTTTATTTGTAGCACAATTTACTATTTTTAGCAATTTTTCGAGTCTTGAACTTCCAGAGCCATTTTGAGTCCCTAAACGACGTTTTTTGGGAAATCTAGGAGCAACATGGGACCATGGACCAATGTTTCTCTTCCCAAAGTTATAGTACTTGGACAGATCTTTCTAACGAGCTATTGTGCATGTCAAATGGAGATCGTATGCCAAAGTTACGACCCCAGGAAGTTGATGTACCAATTTACCTGAAATGGGGCCCACAGTTTGGTGTTTCATCTCCTAGGGTTAGTTTTTTGGATGTTTAGGGTTTTCCATTGTTTCTCAACAATAAATAAGCCTTCGAGCCTCATTGTAACACAGTTCCGAGGCATGCAGCCGCCACATCTCTTCTCAGAGATAAGCTGCCATCGCCCTAGCTGGTTTATTTCCATTTCTGTTTGTAAGCATATTTCAGTATTTCACATTAATGAAACGAAGTATTATTTCCACTGCATCTTTGTTTATATGGGTATTTTTGTATTTTGTTGCGTTCCTGTTTAAATCCTGATCAGTGGCATCAGAGCAGTCTACTTTTTCTCTGTTTTTCTTTGCATGTCCCTAACAAGGTTGGGATATAAGGAGTTAGGGCTTGAACTGGTCGAACCCTTGCAAGACTAGCCCCGCAAATCCCAACGGCCTCCCATGAAAGATGAAAAGAAAGACGAGGGGGTAGGAGATCCTAGCAAAATCTCACTCGAAGAAGCCCTCAAGTGATCCAGGTGGATATTGGTGGCCACCTGCCAAGTCCACCTAGACCCCCACCATTGTCTTTCTCAGCATTTTCAGTTTCCTTAATTGTAGCACAACTTACTATTTTTAGCAGTTTTTTGGGTCCTGAATTTCCGGAGCCGTTTTAAGGCCCTAAACGACGTTTTTTGGGGAATCCAGGGGCAACATGGGTCCATGGAACCAATGTTGCCCGTTCCAACAATGATAGTGCTCGGATAGATCTTTCTAATGAGCTATTGTACATGTCAAACGGAGATCATATGCCAAAGTTACGACCCCGGGAAGTTGATGTACCAATTTACCCCCAAACGGGGCCCACAATTTGGCGTTTCATCTCCTAGGGTTAGATTTTGGAATGTTAAGGGTTTTCCATTGTTTCTCAACAATAAATAGGCCTTCGAGCCTCATTGTAACACAGTTCAGAGGCATGTAGCCATCACATCTCTTCTCAGAGATAAGCTACCATCGCCCTAGCTGGTTTATTTCCATTTCTGGTTGTAAGCATATTTCACTATTTTTCCATTAATGAAATGAAGTATTATTTCCGCTGCAACTTTGTGTATATGGTTATCTCTGTAATTTGTTGCGTTCCTGTTTAAATCCGGATCAGTGGTATCAGAGCGGTCTGCTTTTTCTCTGTTTTTCTTTGCATGTCCCCAACAAGGTCAGGATATAAGGAGTTAGGAATTGAACTGGTTGAACCTTTGCAAGACCAGCCTCGCAAATCCCGATGGCCTCCCTTGGTGGACGAGAAGAAAGACGAGGGGGCAGGAGATCCCATCAAAATCTTGCTCGAAGAAGCCCTCGAGCGACAACGGAACGCGATGTTGGATAGCTTTGCCCAGATCCTTCAGCGGCTACCCAGAAGCAACGCATCGGCTTCCAGCAGCTACTCTGGAAACGCCACACCCTTTAAGGTACAAGTTAATTTTGAAATCCCCATATTCGAGGGTCAGATAGATGCAGATGTCGTAGATAAATGGTTAAATCTGCTAGAGGGTTATTTTTCTGTTCATGAATTTTCGAGTCGGGAAAAGATTGTTTTTGCTCTTCTCAAAGCAGCCCCCCACGTCAAGGACTGGTGGGAAACCTACTGCGAGCAGAAGGATGAAAGTACTGGCTCACTATTTTCAGCCGCACCCACCTGGGATTCGTTCCGGGATGCCATCAAGGAGCAGTACTACCCTGTCGGAAGCTATGAGGATGAATACATAAAGTGGACCACGCTGCGGCAGGGAAGGGACCAAGACGTGCCGGAGTTCACCAATCTTTTCCATACCCTTCGCACAAAGTTGGGTATCAAGGATTCGGAGCAACATTTGATACTCAAATACCGTGGCTGCCTGCACAAGTACATCCAGGAAGAAATACAATTCCTAAACATCCCCTCGCTCGGCGCAGCATACCGATATGTCGTCAAGGTCGAGCAGAAGTTTAAACAAAAGAAGCGAGACTTTGGATCTGCGAATCCAAAGCAGGGGAAAGGTGCCCCTAAACCACAGAACAAAGGACAAAGCCAAGGCGGGACAGCCCAAGACAACCAGCTGAAGCCGCAAGCAAAGAACAGCGTCGCGAAGCCGAGAAAGGACACTGGAAAATGGTGCGAGTTCCATAAGAGCTCCACTCACAACACAAGTGAGTGTCGGGCCAAGCAGTCACTGGTGGCTGAGCTAAAGGTTTCAGAATCAGATGCATGTTCCGACTCTGAGTCAGAACCCGATAAGGGGTATGAAAAAGGGAAGCAGATCATTGATGCGGATCCCAGCGCCACTGTTGCTACCGCAAAGATCCAGAAAAATGAACCCGAAGATCCAGAGGAGGAGGAGCGTCTCTTCCACTCCCAGATGTGGGTAAAGGGCTCCCCGATACAGTTCATTGTTGATAGCGGGAGTCAAAAGAACCTCATTTCGGCAGAGGTCGTGAAGCGGTTGGGCTTACCGACCACAGCACATCCACAACCATACACCATTGGGTGGCTTCACCAAGGACGAGATCTTCGCGTGAGCCAGCAGTGTCGCCTTCCATACAACATCAAGCCCTTCACAGATGAGGTATTGTGTGACATTGCTCCCCTTGAAGTTTGTGATGTATTACTAGGACAACCATACTTGTGGAAGCGACATGCTGTGTATGAATCAAGGCCCCGTGCTGTTATTATTACATTGGGAAATAAGTTGTTCAGGATACCAGAGGTAGCACCACCTACCGCCATCTCTTTGATTACTGCAAAACAATGCAGTAAGATCATTTCCAAAACCAGGAAATTTGTTTTCCTGATGATACGCCCTCAAGGAAAGAAGAAGACAGTGGCCACGGCCTCCAAACGGGGTCCCTCTGCACGAAAACTACAGATGGACAAGGTTGTGGAGGAGTACGAGGACATCTTCACCTCCCCGGCAGGGGTTCCTCTGCACTGTCAAGTCAAGCACTCCATCGATCTGACCCCAAGTGCGCCGCTACCCAATGGACCAATTTATCGGCGCTCCGTTCTGGAGAACGATGAAATCAAGAGGCAGATTCAGGAGCTCCTGCAGAAAGGTCACATCCGTCCGAGTTCATCGCCCTGTGGGAGCCCGATCGTGTTGGTACAGAAGAAGGATGGGACGTGGAGACTCTGTATTGACTATCGGGCGCTGAACAAGATCACTGTCCGTAATAGGTACCCGATCCCGCGGATTGATGACCTCCTAGACCAACTAAAGGGGGCAAAATATTTCAGCAAGATCGATCTGAAGTCAGGATATCACCAGGTACCAATCGAACCCTCCGATGTGTGGAAGACTGCCTTCAAATCCAAGGAGGGCCTCTTCGAATGGTTGGTCATGCCTTTCGGATTGACGAATGCTCCTGCAACCTTTATGAGGCTAATGGATGACATCTTGCGGCCATTCACCAACTCCTTTGTAGTAGTATACTTGGATGACATTCTGATCTTCAGCCAGAGTTGGGAAGAGCACCTCCACCACATCCGACAGGTTCTCCAAACACTGCGGCAACACAAGCTATGTGCCAATTTGGAGAAATGCACTTTTGGCATGACCCAGGTTCAGTATCTGGGATACATCATTGATGAACAGGGGGTGCATGTCGATCCAGCCAAGATCCAAGTCATTCGAGATTGGCCCTCTCCAACCACTCTAACAGAGCTCCGCAGCTTTCTAGGTCTTGCCAACTTCTACCGCAGGTTTGTGTTGGGGTTTTCTCATATTTCTTGGCCCTTGAGTCAAGTCACCAAGGGCGGGGCGAAAGCAAAATTCTTTTGGTCTGAATCTCAACAGAAGGCATTCAGGGAGTTGAAGGATCGCCTCTGCACGGCACCAGTGCTTGCGTTACCAGATTTACAACAACCATTTGAGGTCGAGACAAATGCCTCTGACTATGCTATTGGGGCAGTCCTTACTCAACATGGACATCCAGTGGCATATCACAGTGAAACACTTTCAGACACAGTCCGGAAGTACCCCACTTATGATAAAGAGATGTATTCCATTGTACAGGCCTGCCGACAATGGAAGCATTACATTTTGGGGAAGGAAACGGTCATCCACACAGACCACCGACCTCTGCAGTTCATACAGACCCAAGGGAAATTGCAGAATGATCGCCATCAGAAGTGGTCTACATACCTGCAACAGTTTCACTTGAATATCAAGTATAAAAAGGGCAGCACCAATAATGTTGCAGATTGCCTCAGTTGGCCATCGATCATGGCGCTAACCACCGTGCTCAACTCTTGTGGGCACGAGACTGCTGATTGGCCACTTCTCTACAAAAGCGACCCAGAATTCGGCCACACATACCAGATACTCTTGGAGGGTCGGTAGGTTGCAGATTTTCACCTCCAGGACGCCCTATTATGCCACCTCGGTCACCTCTGTGTTCCTTCAAGCGAGCGTGCCAAGATGATTTGGGAAGCACACTACAGTCAGGTTGCTGGGCATTTCGGGGTCGAGAAAACAGTGGCAATACTGCAAAATTATTTCTATTCGCTGAATATTCGACAGGATGTTGGGAAGTACATCCGATCATGTACTGCCTGTGCCATTGCCAAACCGACCATTAAGAAGCACGGCCTCTATACCCCGTTGCCTACCCCTAGTCGACCTTGGGAATCCATTTCCATGGATTACATGTCAGGCCTTCCTTCCACTAAGCATGGAAATGACTGTGTTTTTGTGGTCGTCGACAGATTCTCGAAGATGGCCATTATGATGGCCTGCAAGAAGAATATCACAACAGAAGCCACTGCGAAACTCTTCTTTGAACGAGTGTGGGTGCACTTTGGGATCCCACAGTCTATCATCTCAGATCGGGACAGTCGGTTTCTCAGCACATTTTGGTCTAGTCTCTGGTCAATGCTGGACACCAAACTCACGAAGTCCACAGCCTTCCATCCTCAAACTAATGGCCAGACAGAGGTTGTCAACAGGATGATTGTGCACATTCTGCGCATGTATAACTCAAAGCATCCACGCACATGGGACAAGAGCCTCCCCTATGTTCAGCACAGCTACAACCGAGCCCTTCACATCTCCACTGGCCATAGCCCTTTTCAAGTGGGTTTGGGATTCCAGCCACTATGCCCCATTGATGTGGCCATGCCCCTTGCAGCTACTCACATGAATTCATCTCATGTCCAGTCCGAAACAGATAAGGCCACCAGCTTCATTGAGCGCATCCAAAATATTCGCCAGCAGGTCCATGACATCCTTGAGAAATGAAATTCCAAGTACAAGCAGCGACATGATCAACACCAGGTGCCACACAAGTTTCAGGTGGGCGACAAAGTCTGGTTGCATTTGCAAAAGGAACGCCTTACTCGAGCCTATCGGAAATTGAGACCACTCCGATATGGTCCTTACACCATTACTAAGGCTATGGGAGACAATGCATTTGAGCTCAGCATTCCCCCATTCCTTGGCCTGCACCCAGTGTTCAATGTGGACCACCTTCGGCCATACTTTCCACCATTGCTAGACACATCTGACATTGCAGAACAGCTCAAACCCACAGAATTAAATCCAGATTGCATGGAACAAGCTGCAACTGATCGGATCATGGACACACAGATCAAGAACACTCGCCAACAGAATATCCAACTGTATCGAGTTGTCAAAGCAGGCCAACTCCTTCAGCAGGGCAAGTGGCTCACCAGGGAACAAGTTCAGCAGAAGTTTCCTCATCTCATGGAGGAGCTCAACGCAATGGGGACCATTGCTTCCTAAGGGGGGAGGAATGATCCAGGTGGATATTGGTGTCCCCCTGCCAAGTCCACATGGACCCCCACCGTTGTCTTTCTCAGCATTTTCAGTTTCCTTAATTGTAGCATAACTTACTATTTTTAGCAGTTTTTCGGGTCCTGAACTTCCGGAGCCGTTTTGAGGCCCTAAACGACGTTTTTTGGGGAATCCAGGGGCAACATGGGTCCATGGAATGGACTGATGTTTCCCGTTCCAACAATGATAGTGCTCGGATAGATCTTTCTAATGAGCTATTGTACGCGTCAAACGGAGATCATATGCCAAAGTTACGACCCCGGGAAGTTGATGTACCAATTTACCCCCAAACGGGGCCCACAGTTTGGCGTTTCATCTCCTAGGGTTAGGTTTTGGAATGTTAAGGGTTTTCCATTGTTTCTCAACAATAAATAGGCCTTCGAGCCTCATTGTAACACAGTTCAGAGGCATGTAGCCATCACATCTCTTCTCAGAGATAAGCTACCATCGCCCTAGCTGGTTTATTTCCATTTCTGGTTGTAAGCATATTTCACTATTTTTCCATTAATGAAATGAAGTATTGTTTCCGCTGCATCTTTGTGTATATGGTTATCTCTGTAATTTGTTGCATTGTTGTTTAAATACGGATCATCAAGCGAAAAAGGAATGCGATGATGGAAAACTTCGCCTAGATCCTTTAGCGGCTACCTAGAGGCGATGCATCGGCTTCCAACAGCTACTCTCGAAACACCACACCCTTTAATGTACAAGTTAATTTTGAAATCCCCATCTTCGAGGGTTAGATAGAAAGATGTCGTAGATAAATGGTTAAATCTGCTAGATGGGTATTTTTCTGTTCATGATTTTTCCAGTTGGGAAAAGATTATTTTCGCTCTTCTCAAAGCAGCACCGCACATCAAGGACTGGTGGGAAACCTACTGCGAGTAGAAAGATAAAAGTACGAGCTCACTATTTTCAGTCGCACCCACTTGGAATTCCTTCCAGGATGCCATCAAGGAGTAGTACTACCCTGTCAAAAGCTATGAGGACAAATACATAAAATGGACCATGCTGTGATAGGGAAGGGACCAAGATGTCCCAGAGCTCACAAACATTTTTCATACCCTTCGCACATAGTTGGGTATCAAGGATACTAAGCTACATTTGGTACTCAAATACCGCAGCTACCTACACAGGTAAATCCAAGACGAGATGGAGTTCCTAAACATATCCTCGCTCGGCATGGCATATCGATACGCCGTCAAGATTTAGCAAAATTTTAAACAAAAGAAGCGAGATTTTGGATCTACGAATCCGAAGAACAAAGGGAAAAGCCAAGGCGGGTGACCCAAGACAAGCCATCGAAGCCGCAAGAAAAGAATAACCCCACGAAGTAAAAGAAGGACACAGGAAAATGGTGTGAGTTCCATAAGAGCCCCACTCATAACACAAGTGAGTGTCGGACCAAGCAGTCAGTGGTGGCCGAGTTCAAGGCTTCAGAATCAGATGCATGTTCCGACCCTGAGTCAGAGATCGGCAAGGGGTATGGCAAAGGGAAGCAGATCATTGATGTGGAGCCCAACGCCATTGTTCCCATTGCCAAGATCCATAAGCATGAGCCCGAAGATTTAGAGGAGGTGGAGCGTCTCTTCCACTCACAGATGTGGGTGAAGGGTTCATCGCTGCAATTCATTGTTGACAGTGGGAGCTAAAAGAACCTCATTTCAGCAATGGTCATGAAGCAGTTGGGCCTATCGACTACACCACACCCGTAGCCATACAATATCGGGTGGCTTCACCAACGACGAGATCTCCGAGTTCGCTAGTAGTGCCACCTTACCTATAGCATCAAACCCTTCACAGACGAGGTATTGTGTGATGTTGCACTTCTAGATGTTTGTGATGTATTATTAGGCCAACCATACTTGTGGAGGCAACATGTTGTGTATGAGTCAAGGCCTCACACTGTCATTATTTCTTTGGGTAATTCATTATACAGGATACCAGAGGTAGCCTCACCTAACGTCACCTCTTTGATCACTGCTAAGAAAGGTAGCAAGTTCATCCCCCAAACTAGGAAATTCATTTTCTGTCTGGTTCACTCCAAAAGTAAGGGGAATATCGTCGCCACATCCATGACCCCTGCGAAGGGTTCCTCCACATAACAACAGTAGAAGATGGATACGGTCATGAAAGCAAACAGGAACAACTCCTCCTCACCCACAGGGGTACCACACAAGTTTCAAATGGATGACAAAGTCTGGTTGCATCTGCAGAAAGAACGCCTTACAAGAACCCATCAAAAGCTCAAACCACTTTGACATGGTCCTTACACCATTACCAAGGTTGTGGGAAACAATGCTTTGGAGCACAACATTCCCCCATTCCTTCACTTGCACCGAGTGTCCAATGTGGACCGCCCTCTACCATGCTTCCCACCACTACTGGACACATCAGAGATTGTAGAACAACTTACTAGGGACCAAGTTTAGCAAATGTTGGAACTCAATGCAATGGGGACCATTACTTCCTAAGGGGGGAGGAATGATCCAAGTGGATGTTCGTGGCCACCCACCTATCCCACTTGGACCCCCACAACTGTCTCTTTTAGTTTTTCAGTTTCCTTAATTGTAGCACAATTTACTATTTTTAGCAGTTTTTCGGGTCCTGAACTTCTGGAGTTGTTTTGAGGCCCTAAACGATGTTTTTTGGGAAATCTGGGATAGATCTTTCTAATGAGCTATTGTGCATGTCAAACAGAGATCATATGCCGAAGTTATGACCCCGGGAAGTTGATGTACCAATTTACCCGAAACGTGGCCCACAGTTTGGTGTTTCATCTCCTAGGGTTAGGTTTTTGGATGTTTAGGGTTTTCCATTGTTTCTCAACAATAAATAGGCCTTCAAGCCTCATTGTAACACAATTCAAAGGCATGTAGCTGCCACATCTCTTCTCAGAGATAAGATACCATCACCCTAGCTGGTTTATTTCCATTTCCGTTTGTAAGCATATTTCAGTATTTTACATTAATGAAATGAAGTATTATTTCCGTTGCATCTCTATGTATATGGGTATTTTTGTATTTTTTTGCATTCCTGTTTAAATCCTGATCAGTTGCACTATGAAATCATATTGATAGTTAGTGCACAACATTATTTGACGTTCTCTCTCACTCTTAGTCGCAATTGTGTCATCATTCCTGTGAGTCTTCTCAATTGTTGCTTTTGTGCACCTTTTGCTTTCACAAGTGTCATTTTCACTTTCTCGACTATCTTTCTTGCTTGATTTTCCTTTCAAAAGTGTCAATTTTTCTCTCTTTTCTTTAGCATGTGTTGCATTAACTTTATTTAGCTTTTGCAAGTGTCATTTTCACATTTCTTACTATTGTAAGTATCACTTTTAACTGTTTGTACCCCTGCGCGTGTTACACTTTGGCATACTACTAGAGGCATCTCTAACACACTCTTCTTCATTCTATGATCATATATATCACAAGAATATGCGCTAGACACTTTCCCACACCTTAGCGAACTTTTTGGTCACAGTCGACACTTTTGTAGTAACTTGTATTCTAAGTGTCGCAAAGCTACATTTCAACTGTCGCACTTAGAAATAAGTGTCCCTTTGTCGTTGCTTCAAGGTATGTATGTTGTTTTTGGGTACTATGCATTCTTTGGCTTGTGTTGAGGTTATCTGAGTGTGATATCACTATCTAAGGACTTGTTTGTGTGTCTTTTTCTCTTTTGTATCATTGATCCCACACTTAGTCATTTTGGTAATTTTCACTGTCTTTGCAAGTTTCTAACCTTTCTACCTCCTGGAAAAATAGTCCTAAGTCATAGTAAAGCATCCTCTACCTCTTGGAACTGAAAATTGTGTAGTCCTAGAGGACAATCTCCATCAACAATAAATTGAGCAACCTTGGAGTCTAGACCATCACTCTGACTGCTTAGCCATTTCAACTGTGCAGTTCATGATTCCCTTTGCCCTAGATTGCACATTGCGCGGTTGAAATGGAAAGTGGGGTCATCTCTGTGTCACTGCCATGCCTAATTGTGTAGTTCTCAAAGCTTTCTCTTCAACCACTGAGAGTTGTGTCGTTACAATGTGCAACCTTGTCTCCATAACTTTCCCAACTACACAAATCCCTTCATCTGGTGGACCTCCTACTACACATTGCATGGTTCTAGTGAGCAATAGGTCAACTCTAGGTCACTTAGAACCTCAACTGTATAATTCACTGGGCATGTCCCTCAATCACTATGCATTGCATAGTTACAGTGGTTATTCATGTCCCTCTTACTGACTGAAAACCCCACTGTGCAATACATTGTCTTATCCTGCCTCCTATTGTGAATTGTGTAGTTCCAATGCATAGTGGGCTTATCCATTAAATCCCTATGATGTTCAAATGTGCAATATTTTCCTCCTCTTACCTAAGCACTGTGAACTACATATTTTTTGTCATCAAGCCCATCACCTTGTCTCATGTACTTCCCCGCTACACAGGACCTTGAAAATTTTTCCCTAATTGTGCATTGAGCAGCTTTAGAGGCTAATGTGGCCATCCTTAGCTCCCTATAGCCCTCAACTGCGCAATTATCAGCCCCTGATCTCAAAACACTTGCTTGTTGCCTCATCACAATCGACATCTTGCACGAGTAAGAAAAGGTAGAATTGGGGGTTTCCAGGCTAACGTTGGCTTGTCATGATTGGACTTCATCTACAGGTGTTACCATTCCAACTTGGAAAGGTGATCCTAAAGGGAGGTCATCAAGGAAAGACTACAAGAGAGGAGTTGCAAAGGAGTAGAAGAAAGAACCATCATGAAGAACATGAAGGAATCTTAGATCAAGGCAAAGACATGACAACCATTAGATAAATTTTGAGGTCCAAAATGGGCCTCCTAAGGAATATTATAAAATAATAGTGGAAATAATAAAATAAGATTAGATTACCTCATCAAGTTTTGGAGGGAAAAAAAAAAAGAATTACTTTTTCAACTCATATTTCAACTTTTCTCCCTACAATTTTACTCAAATTTCAAGCGGAAGCACTCATTGGATGTGGAATTTAATTTTTCATCCAAGGAGTACCCATGTTGCATACTTTCGATGGACCCTACTATATGGAAAAAGTGAATACATGAAAAACATCATTGCATGTCTTTTTTTTTCACATTTTTCGTGTAGTAGGGTCCATTGAAAGTATGCAACATGGGTACTCCTTGGATGCAAAATTAAATTTTGCATCTAACAAGTGCTCCTGCTCAAAATTTGAGTAAAATCGTAAGGAGATAAGTTGAAAATATGAGTTAAAAAAGTAGGTTTTTTTTTTTTTTTACTCCAAAAATGGTGAAACATCCCCCATGGTTGACATCATCATATTGAATACTTTTTTTTCTTATAAATTTGATTTTTGTTGTACATTTTGGTTTTTAGGCTGATTTTTTACCTCAAAATTTCTCTAATGCCATGCTGACTTGGAAGATTCTAACACTCGTCTAGACCCTTTGGAGGGTGTATATGCAAAGAAAACAAAGATCCATTATAAAGAATTCAAATTCCTAGCAACAAGGAGAAGATCTTAGAATTAATGAAATAAAGTCTTATGTCATCGTCATTATGTCATGGCTTCTCAAAGTGTCATTACAAGTTCATGTGTCAATGTGTTTTGCCAAATCATTTATGGAATGTAATTATGTAATTTCCTAAAAATGAGAAAACGTAGCATATGTGGAAGCCCAAGGGTCCCACATGGAATGTGAAAAGTCCCTAAGAAGTTCTAAAGTCATGTAGAATCTCATTGGTGACATAGGAATTTGTAAAGTCATAGTAGGAGCTCAAGAGCCATGAGGGAGGTCAAGAGTCACATGGGAGGTGGAGAGTCACCTCATTTGTTATAAATACACCATCATAGCTCAAGCAAATGGAATTTTGACTTTCCACCTTGGCTTCTCTAGTTTAGAATAGGAGAGAAGATATTTCTTTGGAGGAGCAAGTGGTGACTTAATCTTCCACTATTGAGGCTAGTGTGACAACATTGTAATTATATATCTTGAGACTTTCACTTAATATATGAAGCTCGCAGAGAAATTTCATGCATATTTTTTGAATGATTGTGAGACTATTCTTTCATTGTTTTCAATGTATGTTTATGTTAACACATACTAATGGAAATGAAATATTTCGTTGGATTTGGCATGGATCTTGTTGAACATGCATTGTTATTTACTTTTATGATCATTGTTATCTTGTGAACTACTTTGTTGGTTAACTAATGATTCCTTCCATGCTCTTGTGTGTCTCTTCTAGGATAATACTATTACTTTTCTTGTAGAGTATCACTCTCTCTTTCCCTGCAGTCAAAGTACCTTATATATACTGTGATCGTATGCCTCACAATGTTAACTTGCTTGATTCAATGTTTGTTTGTGTAATCTCTTATGTTAATAATTGTAACAAGGGAAAATTCCTAAGAATAATGGCAACATGCCTTATTTTCTGGTTAAGGATCCTACTCCAAATGGTTTTAGGTCTAATTGGGACATCATACCGGGGAGATCCCCTTGATTGACAGATTTCCAACACCATCAACAAAACACTTGATAATAAGTTGCTTTAAATTGTATAATTGAATTGCAATGTTATTATGCTTTATTTTAATATTATTATTTATTATTAGGTTTAATATTATGCTTTTTTTAATATTATGCTTTAGCATTTTCTTTACTGAGAAAAAGTGTAATTTTATTATCAAAAGAAAATAAAACTATATTTTGTAGATACATGTCTAGCATGTATTCAAATATAAAGGATCACTTGGATATGGCACGCCAATGGCTCAACGCCCTCATGAATGTGCAAAAAAGATAAAAACAAACAAGAACGCCTAATGGCTAGAATAATTATAAAAAGCATCCATGTTTCCTTTCTTCCCTTTTTTCTTTTTTACTTCCTTCCATGCCCTTGTTGGAGGTTGGATGATAGCTAGAGACGAATCCCCTTATTTTGTTGCAGGGGTGAGCTCCTTATTTGATTATGAACTCTTGAATACATATGATCTTTTGGTTCCTAGGATGACCTCGTTTGGCATTGTCGTTCTTTATTTTACTACAGGGGTTGATGTGGTTGTCATCTTTGAGTTCTGGCTGAGATTCGTTGGTTGTGGAGGGGGGTCCTCCTACATTGTTGTTTTATTCGTTCCCTCATTTTCCTTTCTTGGGGGGTCCCTTTGATCCACTTATTCTTCATCATCAAAAAGAGGTGGCTTCTGGGATTGCTAATTCTTTTTTTTTTTCATTGTTTCCCTTTCATCCTATTTGCTAGTTTTTTGGCCAAAGGACAATTATCCTGTAGGTGTCTCGTCTAGTTACATGCATAACATATAAAGGTTGTGTTTTCATAATCTAAGCTCTGTGTCCACTGCAAGTGTCCACTAATTAACTATATATGATCGGGAAACCCATTTCTTAGGTCGATCTCTATACAAACATGAGCATATGTAAAAAAAAAAAAAAAACCCTTTGTTATTCCCTCACTGTCTATTTTGATGAAAGATCATAGAGCATTACTAATGTGTTCAAGAACATGATGGTTCCATAAGGGGAGTGGAATATTAGGCATCTAGACCCAAATAGGAACTTTTGTTACTTCCACTGTTGATGGGTCGAAATATGGAAACCAGGGAGTGGTGAGTAACCCAGTTCTACCCCAGAACCACATTCCTTTGTTTAAAATATTCTGCTAATATGTTTTTGAGGAAGGGTGGACAATGAAGAATCCCTCCGAGCATAAATAAATGTCACATTTTGCAGTCGATTTTGTGTAGATCCATAGGTATAGGTCTTCTGGATTAGGCCAAAAATTGGTAAATTGACATATAACTTCCTCTTCATGGAAATAAGGGAACATGTTATTAACCTGTGAGTTTTGGATCTCAATCTTCTGATGTTTCTCCATCTTTTCCACTATGTAACGCATTTCCAATCACCCATTATGATTTGTGGCCTTAGTGTGTTTTGTATTGGCTCTGATAGCTTCTTTGTATGAGACTAAAGGCCCAAGACATGTTCCTTCACAAAGTCCCGAAACCGGGGATAGAGTGGAACCATTATTGATATTGTATTATTTGAGGGTCTTCTTGTTTTGAAGGAGTTTCCCTTTTGATATGATCATTTTCTCAATTATTGGGAGTCCCTCCTAACTCTATATCTTGTGCTTGACATTCTCCATTAAATCCTTGTCATCTACCCATATCATAATGGACCTTCCATTCAGGGATTTTATGAAAATATGGAAAGATCTCTCCTCTTTTATGCAGAAGCCCAACTTCTAGTCAATTAGATATGCTCGGATCTAGGGTCCAAAAGGTGGAAGAATATGTACATCTAGGCATGCAAAAATGGATCTGCATACGAAGGCTTTTTGGGGTTGGATTGGATCCTCTTCGCCCCCCACCAACCCTAAAGAGGATTGAGTATGAACTAAAGACCATGGTGTGAGACGATAAGAGGGAAAAAATAATTTAGTAGTTGAGACTCCCCTGCATGAGAAAGACAAATTGACGAAAAGACAAAAAAGAAGGTTTGGCTCTAATGAGCTTGTTTCCCTCTTCCATTTCTAACAGTCCATTACACAAATCACAAGGCACAATATCAATCTCCATGGCTCGGTCTTGGGCATTGAACGAGGTTAGGTCTATGTGGCATTGCCTCTTCTTAGTCATCTCTTGGCCACAACGATAGAGAGTGATATATTATGACTCTACGACCCTTCCAATGTGAGCAACTTCTTGTGCATCCTTTTGTCTATGTCTAGGAGAGAATTGAAATTTGTGTTTCCCAACCACGATTCCCCCACAAGACTTTGTCTAAACTCCATATTTGTGTTGGTATGTGGGCTGATGGCTTTGTAGGAAACCTTAATGCTCATAGCAACCATCCTCTCTTCTCCTCCTTGTTTCATTCACGGTATTCCGTTCTACTGGGCATATTAGTGTTTATTTAATATTTGATTTTTACTATTACAGTTTTTTAAATATTTAGTTTAATATTGGTTTTTGTATTTATTTTTTGATTCAGATTTTATAATGGATTTGTACTTTTTAATTTCAAATCAGTTTATTCTCTTAGGTTTGTTAATGAAATTTGTGTTGATTGGTTAAAAACATGAAAATGGCTTGAAACCACCCTTCTACATCAACACTTCCATGAAAAAAAACATATGAACATTGTTTCATTAATGTAACAAACATGAACGCAATTATATGAACACTAGCTCATTATTGTTTGCAACCATGAAAATATAGTACACCATACTTCCTTTAAAAGGGAAACATGAAATTATGCTTGTAATGCCAATAGTTGTTCGTTATCCTTATAATGAAATTATTATAAATCTTTCAAATGATAGATGATTGATGATAAGATAAACATGTCAACATCGTATTTAAATTGCGAAGAAACATCTTTTTACATTAAATTTAATATTTAAAAATGAATCATCTATATGTGTAATGTTGAAGACGTTCAGTCTGTGGAACCATATAAAGCCAATTACGCCACTTGCCATGCATTTTCAAAAGAAAACTTGAGTAATCTATTGTTCTCATCAACTAATATGTGTTCATGCTTTCACAAATACTTCAAAAAAAAATCAGAGTAGGATTCCACCAAGAAGCCAAGAAGACCATTGGTTGCTTACACACCTACACTAATTTATTCAACCAAGATTTGTCTAGATACTCTTGGATCAAATCTAAATGGTTTCGTCAAGCATTGATTGTATGCACATTGATTAAGAAGTCTAGAATCAATGTCCAAGCTCGGAAAGATAGAGAAAAGTGTTAATAATTCCAACAAAATTTAGTGGCGCAATGAGAAGTCATTAATATTTAATCAAAACCCTCTTGGATCTTAGAAATGCTACCTTGATTTATTACCTTGTTATGGGGAACCGAGATTGCCACAAAAGGTTGGCCCTAACAATTGTCAAGTCTTTCAATGATCTCAATGACTAAGAATGTTAAATCACTTCCCTCCCACGTATGATATATGACCCACTTCCCATTTATAGACATGGAATATTGGTGGAAACAATGTGGTTTCTCTTGTTCATCTTCCACGCATAGCACATATCTATCAATAAAAATAGTAAGTGATATCTTGAGCAATATAACTAACAAAAAAATTGTACAAAATGAAAAATACAAACAATGATACCTATATCCATGCTCTAATAAGAAAGCCCCTGCAAAGGTAGATGTGGTGTCAGTTGTGCTTGATTTGGTTGTGATCCTTGGCACTTCAATAAATCTAGTAATAATGATTATATTATACCATATCTATCATAACCTAAAAGATACCTTGGTAAATGGATTGAAAGGGACTAGTAATGGATTGAAATGGATGGACTGGTAAATGAATTCAAATGGTTTATTGCTTAAACAAAGGGACTGGTAATTAAAAATGCACAATCCACATTCAATAATATTATGGAAATAATTCTTGGTTTTGAAACGAAAAAGCTATTCAAAAACTTTTCATGTTGTTTGTTAGATGGTATATAAGATGAAGAATATTCCTTTAAGATCAAATCTCCTCCAACCATTTAATAGAAATTCAAAATTCATGCACCCCAATTCTAATATAAACCATGCCTATTGGCGTAATAAGTACATTATAACCTTGGCATTAGCTTCACGTGACAATGCTTTTGAATATTATGTTTTGGATCTCGAAATATATGTTTTAATTACAATACACATCAACTTCTGAGATACAAAATTTTGATACCTTGCAACATTTTACTACCACATAATTACACTTGGAGGCTTACCATATATGAATTTTGTGCCAGAATATATTTCAACACTGATTTGGTCATCATTCTTTTCCATCAATTGAAATACGGGGTCTCGGATCTTGTTTCCCTTATGGTGATGAACCAATGATTCATCAGATTAATAGTGAGACCACGACTCAACTCGAATATTCTCATTGATTTGGATACCTCCGTGGACCGGATATGTTTCTTCAGTCTAGATATATTAACGTGCTAATGTTTGGATCTAGGAATCTAATATCTACTCCAAATGTAACTTGTACTCAGTTTCAAAACCCAGATATGTCGTGATGTTCATTGATAAATATATTTAATAGAATTAACATGTTTGCGTCCATTAACATATCTTCTTTATGCATTGAAAATTGGGCATTTTTCAAAAATGTTGAAGTGTTAAAGAGCAGATTCAACTTGATATTTGAACTACACAATAGATGCGGATGACTGTAAACATTGAATTAACTTGTTGAATCAGACTACAATCTTGAACCCGGGACGTGCTTGTCTATAACATTAGATTATTCATTTTCACAAAACTAAAAGTTCTCTCGAGTCATTAGATCATACACAAAATTATTCTTTATTTTGCAACTCTACACAAGATCTTCTCCTTAATAGAGAAATTTTGAGGTCTAAAATGGGACTGAAAACAAAAATGTACAACCAAAATCAACTTTATAAGAACCAATAGTATTCAAGAAGATGATGTCAATCATGGGGGATGATTCACCATTTTTTGAGTAAAAAAATCAAACAAAAAAAAACTACTTTTTCAACTCATATTTTCAACTTACTCCTTATGGTTTTACTCTAATTTCAAGCGGGAGCAATCGTTGAATGAAAATTTTAATTTCTCATCCAAGGAATACCCATCTTGCAAACTTTCAATGGACCCTGCTACATGAAAAAAGAAAAATATAAGAAAAAGTGTGATTGCAATTACGTTTTTTCATGTGTTTCTCATTTTTCATGTAGCGGGGTCCATCAAAAGTATGCAACATGGGTACAAGGAAACACATTTTTTTCATTTGTTTCTCATTTTTTGTGTAGTAGGGTCCATCGAAAGTATGCAACATGGGTACTCGTATGAGGAATTAAATTATGCATCCAACGAGTGCTCTCGCTTGGAATTTGAGTAAAAACATAGGGAGATAAGTTGAAAAAGTAGTTTTTTCTTTTCTCCCTCTAAAATTTGATGATGTGATCTAATATTATTTTATTATTTTCACTATTATTTTATAATATTCCTTAGGAGGCCCATTTTAGACCTCAAAATTTCTCTAATGCACCACAAACTTGCATGGTATTCCCCTTATGTTTCAAAGAAAAAAATCCTGAAATTGTTTACACTAGCAATATTTATGGTGGATGTCTCTAATATGGATCACATATCCATTTTATTGATGCGGTCCGTTCATGAACTTTCCAGCATATGCATAAAATTTTAACGCTATATATTGGTACATTAACTCAAAGATATTGAACTTACAAAATAGGGAAATATAATACATTAGTTTCATTAATCCAAACTCTCTACATGTTTTTTGTAACTAAGGATTATCTCATACCCTCTGTTGGCCTAATTACATATTTTATCTAGGCATTTTCTTGGCCCTAGCCACTCCTCCTACTTACATCTCTCACACACTTTTCTCTTTTTTATCCAAATGAGACATCTTATATATTCATCTCTATTCAACTACTCAAATCCTTTAATCAATTAAATATTTCAATGACCAACCCTTATTCTTACTCAACTAGATTTAACATTAGTAGGAATATCCCCATCTACTCAAAATTTACAATATATAAACAAAGAATAAACCTAAAGTTGGTGTCAGATCCAAAATATTTGCTTAACTGACCCTACAATCTCTCTTTAATGTTTACACTATTCCTAAGATCTCTATGAGATCTCTTTGAACCTTACAAACTGATATAGACATGATTACATTACTTAACAACACATTATCTAGACTCTTGTTGAATAATACAGTATTTACAACGAAGATAATTTCCTTTCAGAAATCTCAAGAGCCCTCTAAAATCTAGTCAACAAGTTTGATTTGGTAGAATATGATTTTGCATCAGACTCCCAAAGTTGAAAATTTTTCATGATCTCCTGATCATAAGCCTTTAATTTGTTTCATTTTCCTCTTGGATCCCAAATTTTATGTTGTTGTTATCCACAACCATCACTACATTATTGTTTTGATATTGTCCTCGATCTTCCAGGATTCCAAACTTGGTTTTGTTTCCTTCTATTTCCTCTATTGATGTAATCCTTAGTAGTCAACCCTACCTGTTTGATGACTCCCTTCTTTACTTCATTTTACCTTTACTTAGGCATCTTCTTCACCAAAATACAAAACTCTACTAATTCAATGTCCAACCTTTGCCTTTGCTACAACAAAATCCTTACATCACTTACTTGCAGCTATGCTTTAGAATTTAAAAAATTTATGGTCTCAATTGAAATTTCACTATTCAACTTCCATTCTTTATTGTCAGATATCTCTTCAAGTATATTTAAGTCATTTGAATTCCTTCTCCATAGATGCTTCATGAAATATTGAGTTTCATTTTCAAAACTTTTTCTTTTATATGCATCTGCACACAAGATAAACTTATTACAGAAAACATTAAACTCTTAGAAACTATCATCAACAAATTCAACATGTTTGATTTCACTACTATTTACTCCAAATGTGTAGCTTGTTGTCCCTTTATGGGTATTGGTTTCCTCTGAATTTTTTATCCATCTTCGCAGCTTCTTGGTTATGCTTAATACTTTCCTCTTTACTATCTTCCATGACAATTCTTTGTTATGCACTTTGTGCTAAGATATTTTCTCTACTTGGACTCCTTTCAAGTTCTTCCTCCAATGACTATCCCATTATCTCATTCATTAAATTCATATACTACTTGATTGGATTCAAATGAATGTCATGTTCTTTTTTCCCTCCTCTGCATATTCACATAAAGAATTGATTTCAAAGCTTTTCAATCTATTAGATACTTTGAGCACCTCTTTATCTACATGCTTCCTATCTACAATCTCTATGTAGTCCTCTTTGATCCTTGTATGATTGAGCCATTCTTCTAAAATCTTGAATTCTCTGTCAAGGTTTACATTTTGTTTTTCACCCCTTATTCCACACGTTGGAAGGGTTTATTCATGTCATCATCCTCGTGCTTTGAATGAAATAAAATTTCAATCTCATGAGACATTGTTTCCTTGTCTCAACTGCATTTGCACCTAGACACATATAATTAACTTGGCAATACTCCTATTCCTCTGTAGATGCTATAAATACCTTTGCTTCACTAAGTATCCCTGAATATTGTTCAAAAATTATTGTAATTCCTTCTTTATATTCAAGCTTCCTTGGGAACTCTTCCAACAACTTTACTTATTCATAAAAATTTATCAACATCATATCTAAATGTTGTTCTTTTTTTTTCTTCTTGATTCTCTTCACTGGACAATTTTACCCTATTTACTATAACAAAAGTTCCTTGTATTGTCCCAAAACATTTTCATCCTTTCAGTGTGTAGAGGCTCCCTTTTGACTTACTTTGTGAGGCAATTTTATCCCTTCCATTTATATGAAAATTTTCTTATGCTATCCTTCTTTAATACATCTAGAAAAAAATCTTTTATCTTCCTCTTTCCTTGTGACATTTTTTAGTGATGTCCTTCATTTGAAAAACTTGTAAATCTTGCACTCACACACAAATTATCAGTTTTAAAACCATAAGGCTCTCTAGCCTCCTTTAGTGATTTTTTCAAACAATCGACGAGACTCTCATTAAGTCTCTCATCAACATCTTTATTATCATTCAGTCTAAGAAATTATCCTTGTTTCGGTTCATAATAGTGAGCTTGTTCCTCCTCATACTCAATTGCTTTGAGTCCTTCCTTGAACCAAGTACTCATCTCGTGCCTCATCCTCTTATTTTTCATTATTTCCTCTATTTGGATGAAAAAATCATTTGGTGCATTAATTTCTTTGCAAACAAATGTGCAATAGGCCATTTGACTTTCTTCTTCATTTTGCATCCATGCCTCAGATCCTCAACAATATTATTCTGTAGCATATTTCTCATAACACTAATTTGTTCCTTCATCTCATCTATCTCTCTATCCACTTCTTCATCACTCTATTTGTTTTCGTCAACATTCTTGGAATCTCTTCTCATCTTAGTGTGGCTTCCTTCTTCTAGAACATTTACATGACTATTTACAGTCATCTTCACTTCCATTTTTGTGAGATTTTCCATGCCCAACCCTGAGCTACAAACAAGCCTTTATAGTAACAAGTTTGTTTCACCTTGCTACAAGATACCTCACTAAGATTTTCCCCTAAAAATATCCTTTTGGTACTTTTGATTATGTCTTCTAGAACCTCTCTAGCTTCCTCTGCTCTTTATGACTTTTGCATTCTTTTGACAATTCTACCCACAACACCAATTTATGGAATTGCCTCTACAACTTCTACCCAACCTTAGTTGAAAGTTGTTACAACTTGTACTATTGCAATATTCTTTGCCACATTTCTTGCTTCCTCTTGCTGCTACCCTGAATCAACAATTTCTTTGTCCATGTTAAAGTGAAAATGTAAAGACCATGTTACTTGTGAGATCTCGCTCGATCTATGATTCCAAAAAAAATTGAATTTCTTGCTTCCACTGCTACAAGGTTCTTACTGCTACCAGACTCCTTAAATATGCTTCAACTATCATTGACAATTCTACCTAGCTCTACTCCTTAGCTGGAATTTTCTTTAGTCTACAAGGCTTCATTATTCCTTGATTCCCTTCCATGAAAGACCCTTTGTGCTTAGCTTCTTCATTCAAAACTCCATTTTTGAAGGCTTTTAATCTCTCCCTATCTCTACATCATCTATTATTGTCCAAAATCAATCTACGATCAACAATTTATTCTACGATTTCTAAGAGCATTATTCATATTAAAAGTCCCTTTGTTGTGACTCGACCACTCTACCTTCAACCTATTAAACTTCAAAAATACAAATCATCTCTTACATTGGTAATCTAAAGGTATCTTTTTCAACTCTAGCAATTTCTCCCAATAAAAAACATTCTTGTTCTAACCCCTTGCCTCATATTCTCTCTTCTGATTTCCTATGCTAATCCTTAACCATTGTTGCCACCATCTATGCTATAGGGTTGCTCCAACAATACTCTATTAACATTCAAATAAGTAGGTTTAACCAACTTTGATACCACAATTGATGCAATCAAGGTCCAATTCACAAACTTTCATGTGCCATTAGAACTATCATAATTCCTCAGAGACATTTCTTTCTTCATCCAACAATATAAAGCAAAACTTAAGTTCATCGATCTACTAATATGAGAGTATTTCAATCCTTTGTAGAGTCCACACCAAATGTGATATTACTTTGCCACTTATTAATTTGAATATCTCTGTGGACCCAATATGTTTCCTAAGTCCAAATATATTAATGCGCTAATGTTCTAATCTGGGAATTAAACATCCGCTCCAAATGTAACTTGTGCTTGCTTTCAAAACTCGAATATCTCATAACCCAGATGCATGACAATCTTTGACATACTTAACACAATTCCATTTATGGACAGACCTTCTTTACAAAATGAAAGTCAGAGTTTTGTTAGAAAAATTGAAGTGATTAAAAGTAGATCGATACTGGTCTTGGAACTACATGGTAGATCCAAATGGCTATAAACCTTGAATTAAACTGTTGACTAGGACTCCAATCTCAAGACTAGGAACTGCTTATCTATAATATTTCATTCTTCATTCTCAAAAAACTCAGAATATCTCAAGTCATTAGATCACACACAAAATTATTCTTTAATTTACAAAACTCTACACAAGAGCTTCTCCTCACCACAAACTTGCAAGATATTCCCCTTATGATTCGAAAAAAAGAATCTTGAAATTGTTTAAACCAACAATCTTTACAATTGACCTCATTAATATGGATCATATATCCATTCTATTGATTCAATGCATTCACGCACTTTCCAACATATACAGATAGTTTTAACACTATATATCGGTACATTAACACAAAGATATTGAACTTACAAAACGAGGGAAATAAAATACATCAATTTCATTAATCCAAACTTTTTACAAGATTTCAGTAACTAAGGGTTAACTCTATTGGCCCAATTACACATTTTATCTAGGCATTTTCTTGGCCCTAGTTGCTCCTCCTTGTACTTACATCTCTCACACACTTTTCCTTTTTATCCAAATGAGATAGCATATACATTCATCTCTATTCAACTACTTAGATCCTTTACTCGATATGATCGACCCTTCCCCTTACTCGACCAGATTTAACATTAGTAGGTTGATCCCCATCTGTTAGAATTTTATAATATATAAAACAAAGAATAAACCTTAATTTGGTCTAAGATCCAAAATATCAGCTTGAGGCTTACAATATTTCGAAGATCTCTATGAGATCTCTCTGAATCTTATAAACGAACACAAATTTAAATACATTACTTAAGAAATCATTATCTAAACTCTTCTAGAACATTAAAATATTTACAACAAAAATCATTTTTATTTGAGAGTCAAGACCCCTCTAAAATCTACTCAAAAATTAATTTGAGATAATATGATCTGCACCATAATAAATCACCAACCTCTAACTTTTTAAGAATACAAAAAAAATCTACGTTTAAAAAACTTAATATCAAACCACATTCAAATTAGTCTACTTAAAATTTAAATTAATATAATGATAAAACATATAATTAACGATTTATATAACTTTTCAAAATTATATATATATCAAATTTTTATTTTAAATTCATAAAATAAATTTAACTTTTTAAAATTCAATTTAGTTAATAAATTAAATGAAAGGTTAAAATCAATAGAGACTAACTAAACAACTATAGACATCTCATTCGACTTGCACAGTCTCAATTTTAAAGGTCAAACATAATTTTTATTTGCGGGACCTTTATGTCGATCATTTTCGTAACAATCCACCTCATATAGTGATTATCATGCCTTGGTTTCCCAGATTTAATATAGTGTTAATAAGTTAAATGAAAGGTTAAAATCAATAGAGACTACCTAAAAACTATAGACATCTTATTTGACTTGAACAGTCCCAATCTTAAAAATCAAACATGATTTTTATAATATAATGTTAATTAAGGTCAAATATAATTTTTATTTGTGGGACCTTTATGTCGATCATTTTGGTAACAATCCACCTCATATAGTGATTATCATGCCTTGGTCTGCCAGATTTAATGTGTTAATAAATTAAATAGAGACTAACTAGAAAAAAAAACTATAGACATCTTATTTGACTTGCACAGTCTCAATCTTAAAAGTCAAACATAATTTTTTATTTGTGGGACCTTTATGTCGATCATTTTCGTAACAATCCACATGACATAGTGATTATCATGCCTTGGTCTCCAAGAAAATTGTTGCTGTTCTGCACTTTTCTCACAACTTTTCAATCTATCAGTCAAGAAGTCATTATCTTGTTACTTAATGATGAAAATTAAATGCTTTGACTACAAATAAAGAGAGCTTGGACCCCAAGCAATATAAAATGTTATATCACATGGAGGAGCAAGTCAATATGTGGCCACATCAAATTAGAATTCTATAAAGTATCGTGAGCAAATTGCTTTTGAATCGTGAGGAACCTGGGCAGACGACCCAACAAATAAAATTATGTAAATTCCTTTAGCAGTCAGCTGTAGACAATTGACTGCCGCACTTAATTATGTAAAATATGTTTAGTAGTCCGCTGTAGACAATTGACTGCCGGAATCACAGCAATCTTAAACCTCGTATCGACTTGTTATATATTCACAGCATTCTCCAGCATTAATCACCAATCTTTTCTTTCGGTTTCTGTAGATTTACTTATTGAGAGAGAATTCATAGCATGCCATCCCGATTCCCAACCCAATTCCAGGCAAAAGATAAGTATGCCTTCTGAGTCCAGGCATATCCCCAAGAGAGGGCAAGTGAAGGCAGCCATTGCCTCTTCCCTTGCCCACTCCATCAAGTCCTTTTTCTCATCACATTCCTTCTCCAGTTCTAATGGCTCTCCACAGTACTCTATCTCCAGATCTAATGGCTCTTCACAGTACTCCATGATGGCTGCTTCCTCTTCTTCAGCCTCGATCTTGGGTTCAGCTTCAAGCTAATGGGTTTTACTGAGCAATGGACATACCCATTACAGAGCAAGGGACATATGTTGCTCATAACATGAGGAAACACAGCATTGAAGATAAAATATTTTCGGTGGGCAAGGGCACCAGCACCCCAATAGAAGTGCCCACATGAGAGGAACAGCATGGCTCAGATGATAGATGATGGAATGGAATATGTTTATAGCATGCAGTTGTCATCACTGCTATCACATCTTACTCAATGTTATCTACTGTAACAGGATGTTTTAAAGTTTTTGTCCTATTTTAATAAAAAGGATTACTCTGTTATTCAAAACTATCGTTATTTTAGAATTTAGAATCAAGATCGATCAATGCCAATCATATAAGATTCAGATTACAGCTTTTTAAAACAGTTTTCAAAGACTCAACATATAAAATTTCTTGTTTATTTTAATTGAGAAATCTGAAATGCTGTCAGTTCTAAAGAAATAACTTCAATCAGCCAGCAGCTGTGATGTCTGAACTCTTGGGTGCAGCTGTGATGTCTGAACTCTTGGTTTCATTTTGTTAAATACCATCGCAAATAATATCAATAAAATAGCGCTTATAATCGCTCCACGTTCAAATTTTTTTTGCTGTTTTAATCTGTTTCAAGGCAGAGATATGTACAAAGGGATATTTATCATATCCCAATTCTTATTTTTCCTTCTTTTTTAAACTCACCATTGAACCAAGTAGCTTCGCTGTATTGCTTGAATTTTATTTTTCTATTTATGGTAACTCTTCTGTGAATTTTATTTTTTACTTGTGAGAACTCTCCTGCTAGAATCGCCAAATCTCAATCTAGATAAGTTAAGATTGGCATTTTCGAAATAGAGCTGCAGCGACAGTCGAACCCGAATTAATTACTCCCAAAATCTAGATAAGTCAAAATTGGGATTTTCAAAGTCAAGTTTCAGTAACAGGGGAACCCGAATTAACTGTTGCCAATTTGGAGTTGGAGCAAAAGGTGAACAAGACTATTTCAACGCTATTTAACTACGCTTTTTCTATGGGACTGGGAGGATATTGCATCAGAATAGTTTCATTTCAGTATAAACAAAAAGCGAGGAGCAGTAGTCAAATATGGTGAGATGATGAAAAAGGAATGGCGTTGTTTATTAGGGAATAGGAAAAAAATGAGTTGTTTATGAGGGCACAGGAAAAAAAAAATTGAGTTGAATTCAAATATTTTTATAATAAAAAATTGTTTGAATTTTTTAGGTGGAAATAAATTTAATATTATTAAAAATTTGAAAGGTTCAAAATTTTGAAATTTGACAACTATAAATTAGATTTGCAAAAAAAATACCACATTTTTATTAAAATCAAATTTTCCTGATTTTCCAAACCAAATTTAATCACACCAAAAAAATTAACACTAAAAATTATACACTTTTAACAATCAACCAAACTGAATTCTAACCTATAAACTCTATGTACATATCTGTATGGAGATAATAATCAGCTTTTGACAATCAGCCAAAAACCAACTGAATTCTAACCTATAAACTCTATGTACATCTGTATGGAGATAATAATCAACCAATATACAACAGAAACCAACATCTCCGAAATAAGAGAGAGACACCAACGTCTCCCAGGCTAGAGAGACAGGATTCGAATACCTTTCTTTAGGACTAGTTCCTCTAAGTTTAGTTAAAGACTAATTTTCTTTCATGTAAGGAAAGGACTAATTCATTTAAATTTAATTAAGGATTAATTTTTATTAATTTTTTTTTGTGAAACAAGGTGTTCGAAAAGGCCAAAAGAAGTGCGAGAAGAAAGAGTATGTATTTTTTGTTCTTCCGGAAAAGTGTAAACAGAAAATCACTTTATTTTAGAATGTGATACCTTCAAAAACAACAAGAAAAGTTATGCAGATATTATGGCATCTAGTTCTCTTGGGATAATCTATTTGGCGAAGGGTTTATCTAGAAGATGGGAGCGTTTATTGTGAGGCTTCATAGGAAAAAGCCTGAATACATCAATCAGATGAGGAAGCAATCTATCCCATAGATTATCTTTAACCTCTTCGACCTTATAATAATTTTCTTTTTTTAAAACAACTTATATGCACTCTAGTACTTGCAACGAGAGTATAACAAGGCTTTACTTAATTGCAATTATTTTATTTTTGAACCCAAAAACAAACTTAAAACTGAATGCAACCCACCAAATGCAATTAAAAATTCAATGGATACAGTGATTTTTTCTCTGCTATTTTAAAACTCTGCAACTTTCCAAAAACATGGTCTATAGGAAATTTATGATATTTTTTTTAATTATTTTCGTTTGAAATTTAATAAAAAAATTTTAAAATAATAAATTTAAATTTTATAATTTAAATAATTTAAATACTTCATAATTTTTTTAAAATACTAAACTATTTATTTAAAAAAATATATATTTTAAAAAATAAAAATACTCAATCCCATGAATATTTTCATCACCAAATTTCCAAAAAAAAAATTGTGAAATAGTTAAGCTATTCCCTTTTCAAAAATAAATTCCAGCCAGAGCAATAATCTAGACTCTGTTCTCTTTATAATACATCGAGCACTGATCCAAAAACCCACGAAATACAATTAAGAGAAAAATCAATGGGCCCAAAAAGAATATAGTTTTAACTTAATTGTTTCGAGGAATGAATGATATCCAAGAAGCTTTTCTCAACTGTGTTATACATGCCATTTTTTCGAAAAATTAAATCCAAATCTACCAACAAGGAAGCCACTTCGTACAATTAAAAATTTAGTGGATGCATTGCAAGCGTAACTTACCGTAATTGTTATGAAATAATTATTAATCAGTGACCTGTACACAGCTTTTCGTTGCTATGTTGATCCCTGCAATTTACAAAAAAATAAATCCCAAAATAATGAGAAACACCAAATAAGCTATGATTTCAAAACAAAGCCAACATGCAACCCACCGAATGCAATTTAAAAAAACATGGCTTTACCAATCCAAATATTTGTTGGCAACGACCAAATAAACTATGTCCACAGAGTTTTTTTTCAGTACGGAAAAAAAAGCTTGATTTATATTCCTACGAAAGATATTTATATAAGAGAGGTTTTGTAAAGAGCAATAACATATATATGTAAATGGAATGTTTTGCTGAAGATAAAAGCCGGCCAGGGCCATCATAGGAACAAAATTCTATGGAACAAGATAAAAAACAGAAAGATAGACAGATAGCGAAGAGCTATAAACATATATATATATATACATATACTGGTCCCATCACACATAAGGGTCAGGGGATAAATAACGTACCTTTTATGTGAAAGAAAGAAGGCGATAATTCAAAGGAAAGCAAAAACCAGTTGGAAAACTAGGTACCCGAAAGGGAGAAATCTTCTATCAGATACATTGAGTATTGTATTTGAACCTCCATTTTCCATGAACAAGGTTCTATTGCAAGGCCGCTCTTTGACAAGCTGTCCGCATGAGAATTCATAGACCTATCCACATCGCTGATTGTGTAAGCCGGATTGCTGTTCCATAACATTTTTATCCTATTAATCCATCTAGTAAGTATGGGATTCTTGTTTATTAGTTTCCCTAAGGCCAGTCCTATTGTGTTTTTGGAATCCCCATATATCTGCAGCGTTTGTATATTCAGGAAAGAGCTGAATTGAAGAAGGCCCACCAAAGCCATTGCCTCGGCCTTATTGTTGGTACCACTACCACCATTCTAATAGATAGAGAAATGAAGATCTTCGGACATCGATATAAAAACACCACGTGCACACGTGCCTCTTTGTGCATCTCCATAAAAAAAAAGCCCTTGGAAAACTGATCAACGTCATTGTACAATTCCTTGGAATGCTAGATTTGCCTAAAGACAACTTTTTGGGAATGGAATAGAACATTGTAGTGATATGTACAAACAAAGGCAATTTTATATCTTTCCCATCTCAGAATATAGCACTGTTCCTTCTCTTCCAAACTGTCCATAAAAGCAAAAGGGGAATTGATCTGTGAGAAACTTTCTGCGAGCTCCACCAGCTTATAGCCACTTGGACATCTGAGTGATCCACCACACAAATACCAAAGAAATCTGCAAGATCCCTCCATAATTGATAAGTGTATCTACTATTAAGAAAAATATGCTTGCTGCTATCTTCCCCATTTTTGCATAATAGGCATATACTAGGATCTGACCAGTTCCTTTTTTGTAGATTATCCCAGGTAAGGATCTTGTTGTGAAATACTAGCCATGAGAAATGAATGATTTTGTTTGGCACCCCAGTATTCCACAATGTCATGGGAAAGATGTGTTGAAAAGGGAGCGGGATAGACCTTTCCAGAACTAAATAGATACCTTTGACTTTTAATACATCCCATCTCTTTATACCTCTCCATGTAAGATGATCCCTCCCTTCAATTTTGCATAAGCTAGAGCCCCTCATAGCTATCATAATACTAGCCCATTGTTGTGCATAATCTTCACTAAGGCCCAGAGACTAAAAAGTCTTCCATATAGGAATGCCTTCCTGCCAATCTTCGATTACTTGACTCCAGGAAAAAATCCCGGATCTATGCAGAGCCATAATGATAGAATGTGGAATGAAAAAACCTCCCCCAGTCCAATGACATGATCATAAACTATAAACACATCTTTTCCATTTTGGACATTCCAGAATAAATTCTTAAGAAAGAAGGATTCTATTCTACGAAAGATTTTCCAGATTGCCGATCCCTGTGGTTTTCCAATAGTGCCTTCTCTATACCAGAATATTAGGTCTTTATTCTTCATGTACTTCTTTCTTATGGTGGCGCTCCAAAAACTGTCCCCGTTAATGCTCCTCCAAATGGATTTACATAAAAGGGCCTTACCAAAGTTCCTAATATTCATGATGCCCCATCCTCCCAAAACCTTAGGAAGGGAAATTTTCGAAAGACTGATCAGATGAAATTTGCTTTTGTGCTTTCCTCCTCCCCATATAAAATTTGCCATAAGCCTATTCAGAATAGCAATGATACCAGAGGGATAATAGAATAAGTGGGCCCAATAAACAGTAATCTGGGCTAGAAAAGATTGGGCTAGAACTGCTCTGCCTGCTATGGAGAGGCACTTGAATTCCCAACCTTCAATTCTTTTATAAAAACGATCCGATAACCACATCCAGTCAGCATTTTTGTATCCTGCAGGTCTGAGATGAAAACCCAGGTATTTGAAGCCATCTTTTATAGGCTTAATTCCAATATTAAACAGAGCAGACAGATAGTCCAATGATTCTCTATCTTCAACCTCAGAAAAAAGGAAGATTTTCCTTCATTGATAAAGATACCCGAAGCTTTTTGAAAATTTCTAAGAATCCCATGAATGCATTGCCAAGAAAGTGTACATATCATATCAAAAATCATGATATCATCAACAAATACGCTATGGGAAGTAAAGGATCCACGACATATCCTAATTGGTCTGAATTTATTTTCTTTGACCGCACCATTGATATGTAGACTTAGTGAATCCATTGCAAGGATAAAAAGAAGTGTTGACAAGGAACATCCCTGTTGAAGACCCCTAGTAGCTGCAAAAAAATTTGTAGGTAGACCATTTATAAGGACAACAAAATTGACATTCTCCACACAAGCCATGATCCATCCAATGCATTCATTTTTTAGACCTATCTTACAAATAATGCATCTTAGAAACCCCCAATCTAGGCTATCATATGATTTCTTCAAATCCAGTTGCAGGATGGCCGCATCCAACTTTTTGGAATGTAAGGAATGTAAATGCTCTTGTGTATTGGCTACTGCCTCAATAATATTCCTATTCTTGAGAAAGCCACGCTGTTCTAAAGTAATGTAATTTGACAGTATGCCTCGGATTCTATTAGCAATTATTTTAGAGGAGATTTTATAGATTGCATTACAAAGGGAAACCAGTCTAAAATCTGAGAAAGCAGTGGCTTTCATCTTTTTGGGAATAAGGGCAATATAAGTAGACGTGATATGGGGATGGAAAGACCCCCTCATCCGTGATTCTTCCACCATTGCCAGGATGTCTTTCTTGAGAATATCAAAGAAGTGGATATAAAATTCAATAGTCTAGCCATCAGGGCCAGGACTTTTATCTCTTTTGAAGGATTTCATAACTTCAAAAAGTTCATTCTCAGATACAGGCTGGAAAAAGGTATTGTTTTGTTCATTCTCAAACATAGTAGGGTAAGGAGCAATTCCCCATAAGATGTCCTCTTTATTAACATTATAATCCCTTTTGTAGAAATTTCCAAAATGTGACACAACTTCCTTTGAAATTTCCTCTTGTCAGTAAAGCTTGATTCCGCTATCAGTCTGGATTTCCCAATAGTGTTGATTTCCCTCCTATTATTCGCAAATATATGGAAAAACTTTGTGTTCCTGTCACCCTCTTTCAACCATAACGCCCTACTCTTCAACCTCCAAGTGGCTTCCTCAATTGAAAGTAATTTGTGCCTTTTCTTTTCCAATTCATGTATGCTATTACGGACCAAAAATGGGATATTTCCTTCTTTTAGTTTTCCAGGTAATACATCCAAATTCGCTTGAAGCTCTTTCAAAGAAACTCTATTAGTTTTCAACTTTTTTCTTTGCCATGCCTTGACCTTCACCTTTAATTCCCACAGATTGTCCAGGAGGTGTTGGGAAGGAGAAATAATCTCCTTCAAACAGTTAGTAGACCAAAAATTTTTGACAAGGTCATTGAATTCCTCGTCCTCCAGCCAAACTCTGTTGAATTTATATGGAAGACCTTTCTTATAGCCTCTTTTACCCCATTGTAAGGATATTGGTCTATGATCAGATATGAAGATGTTAATAATATGGGATAATGGCCTACCCATACGAACCAACAAATTGTCAGAGATCAAAAACCTGTCCAGTTTTTTACCCAGATAGGATGCACCAATTCTTCTGTTATCCCATGTGGGCCCATGGATTGGGGAGATACATCTATCCTATTGTGTTGAATAATGGCCTCTTTAATACAAATTTTTAAACTATGTCCACAGAGTTATTCTCAACTCTGCTATGCTATGTAATTTTCTAGAGGATAAATCCAAATGTTGTGCGGAAAGATCAAAATAGCTCTAATTCAATTGTTCAGAGCAGTGCTGTTATCTGCACTCAACTGTTAAACCTTAAATTAAAGGTATAAATAAAACCGCAAACTAGGTGCCATGAAACAAAAGTCATTAAACCCTAAATATGCCCTGAAATAAAAGTCATTAAACCCTAATTGCGGCTATTTCATTCAATCCCAATCTTTTATTTTCCTTTTTTTATTTTGTCTTGTTTCGTTCTAGGTATTTTTTTTACTCATAAATAAAAGGAATTTACCGGAGCAAGACTCGAATTAAAATGAAATGAAAAATAAAAGACAAATTTATAGTCAAAGCATTTTTATTTCAATCTGTTCCGTTCTTGGTATTTTTCTTACTGTTAGAAAAAATAATGATGGAGCAAGACTCATTCAAATCAAATAGACAGAGTAAGAATTAAGCCTCGGATTAAAAAAATTAGCATACAACTTCCACGATAAAATTCAGCATGCTAACCTATTCTTTCTCATCGAACCTCCATAGAACTCATGTCCGACCGTCTTCTCTCGTCTCAACAACGCAAGCGTCAAAGAAAATAAAGAAAAAGAGCACTCAAAAATCCAAAAGTAGAGATAGATGCAAAGTAGACAATAAATAGGTGATCAAGCGTCAAAAGAAAATAAAGAAAAAGAGCACTCAAAAATCCAAAAGCAGAGATAGAAGCAAAGCAAACAATAAAGAGGTGATAAAATTATCTTTTTGTATTGATTAATGCTAAAAAAAGAATTAATTCTCATAGCTTTGCAAGTGAAACCCAGTCTTAGTCTATTCCCAAAACACCTTGGAATGAAAGAATTTGTGAACTTTGTGATACTAAGATTGTAGAAGATGAAAAATACTCTCTTGGATTGCCTATATCTTATTCACATCCAATCTCATTTCCATAACACTTGTCATAATACCAACCTTCTTGACGTGCTAAATCACCAAAATTGTTGGTCTATTCCCAAAACACCTTAGGATGAAAGAATTTGTGAACTTGGTGATACTAAGAACGTAGAAGATGAAAAATACTCCCTTGGATTAGCTAGATCTTATTCACTTCCAATCTCATTTCTATAACACTTGTCATAATACCAACCTTCTTGACATGCTAAATCACCAAAATTATAGTGATCTAGGAACGTTTCTTTCCTTTCCTTTTTATCATAGAAATAAAATTTTAAAGAGTCTCAATTAATCTCGTGGACATTAATCATCATCATCATCATATTCCAAAACTACTATTTTAATTTGAATAAGTTTAATAGTAAAGAAATTATGTTTCCTTTCCATAAATTACAAGTTTAATGGATTCAATGATTAAAATTGTATATTTTTTTTTCCCAAATTATAATTTCAAAACCTTATTAATTTATTTTTATTGGTAAATACATCTAAAGGTTTTGTCATATTTTTTTACTTCAAATTATTTTGAAGAGAACTTAGGTAAAAGATCGATTTTTCTATTGGTTAAATAACATGTGATTTGACATTATATGAAATTTGTTTCTGACAAATTGTTAAAAAAACGAATTATTAAAAAAAAACAAATTTATAGGTAGGCATTTTGGAAGACACTCTGAATGCATCGATATTGTAATGAATTAGGATCTGCATTGCAATGAGCATTCATTATTGCAGATGCTCTATGTAGTCACCATTGTCTAACTGTGGTTAGGGATGTCAGCATGTTGGGCATCTACAATGTTTCTCACCACTTAGTTATGCCTACCCTATTTTCCATATGCTTCTATCATGCCCATTTTAATCACTTTTGTCATGAATGTCCATTAAGCTTTGAGGTTTCTATCTTGCTTAAAGGACGAATTGCTTCTTCTTACCTTGCACTGGAAGAATAGGTCAATAGGCAATAATTAGGTCCTACAATCAATCCCAATGGTTTTAAATCTAAAATACTTTTTAATCCATGAATTTGGAATAATACTTGATTTTATGTTCACATGCAATGAAATTCAATGTTTCCACAATTTTTGTTATCCTCATTTTATCCTTGAGTGATTATTTAGGCTATAATATTTTCCTTCATTCAACAAAAAATTGTCTAGCTTCTCCTCATCTAAAGGGTTCCTTCTCCCATAATTCATGAATTGGAAGTGGCTAAGTCCATGGGAAAAGGAAATAGGTGTGTAGTTGTGGTATGTACCAGTCAGTGAACAAGTAAGCAACGATTCAGTGGATAATTCAAGAATTAACCATCAAACATGAGCTAATTCAAAGTTATTTCATCACATGTCCTTTCAAATGCATATATATGGAATTTGTTAGTTAAGTTTTAGTCTGTTTTAAACCTTAGATCCATTTTCACCCCTCTTTGTTACTAATTTGGTGTTATTTTAAGTAACTAATTTCTAGAGAATAAAGTGCAAAAATATTTCATTTAGTCACCCAAAGTAAAAATTTCTTACCTAATCAAGAGAATAATTATCTCGATTGACAAGATCAACATTCAATAGTAAGTCCATAAGTGAAAATTTTATGTGAATTTCCTTTTAAAAGTTTTCAAACGACCTAGAGAAATTCCTAGAACATATCGTGTATTTTTGTTCATGAAATTCTAGTAGTATAAACATGGATTGTGTACAACCTTGCAAACTAAACTAACCAAATGAAAAAAAAAAAAAAAACAAACAAACAAACAAATTGTAAAAAATTAAGAGAGTTTAGGAATTCTTGTTACCATGTCTGGGATGGGCATGCCTACTTCCAGTTATTAATGACAAGATGCAAGGGCCTATTCTTCCAATTTGTTAATGTCTAAAACTACAATTTCTTCATCCTTGACTACTATATTATTGAGCTAGGATGAACCAATCAATGTTACTGGAGATTGTACACTTATGATTTCTTCAAACCCAAGTCTTTGCTTTAATTTAATTGCTTGACTTTCTCCTATAGATGTTTTTATCATATCCTCCTCTTCTACAATTTCCTCCTTTTTATTCTCCTCTCCAATCTCCTAAAATATAATTTGACTTCTTTGTTTTTCCAACTGAATCCCTTATTTTTGTCACGTGTTTATTTGTATCTTGTTGGTTATTTACATATTCTTTCTCCCAATTATCATCTTTATTTTTCCATGCATTGCATAATTTGGGCAACCAACTCTTGAGTTTAATCATATAGACTATGATAATCAACCTGTAAGTGTTTCTCATATGCTCATGAGGTAAATACATAACACTAAAATCAATAATGGTACCCACCACTACCTTATAAAAGACAAAATTCATTGCAACAAACTCTCCAAATTCTAAACCAAATATTGAATATTTAATTGAATCGAGATAGAGATCATGTAGCAATGACCAAGAGTCTCCAAACAACCAAAATACCACTCAATGAAGTTCTCACATCGAGGTTGTAGTGGGCATAAAATTATAACTTCGCCAAGACGTTAGGTGAGAGTTATTTCGGGGCACAAAGGATGAAATCTAAAAAGCTCATTGAAATGAAATAATTTACTAAGTTGATTCTCTTTGTCGGTTAATTCTGAAACATTTTATCTTATCAATTTGAATTTGTAAACTTATGAAGCATAAAGCAAAATATATGTAGGGGCATAGCTTCTAATTCTATCAAAGTTAAATTGATATTTAGAGGAAATTATATTCTATGAAAGCAATTAAATCTAATTTGTAAACTTATGAAGCGTAAAGAAAAATATATGTAGAGACATAGCTTCTAATTCTATCAAAGGTAAATTGATATTTAAAGGAAATTATATTCTATGAAAGCAATTAAATCTAATCTAACTCAATATGATTATGATTTTGAAACATTTGTAGACCTTCTTTGCTATGTAAAAATTCAACTAATTTTTCACAACAAACTTTCTTAAATATTTTTTTATATAATAGATTGAAGTTTATAATGGTTTGACCCCTATTCAATCCGAATTTTTGTATGATCAGCCTACATCATATTGACACATGAAAAGTAATTAATATTTTTTAATATAATAGATTGAAGTTTATAATGGTTTGACCCCTATTCAATCCGAATTTTTGTATGATCAGCCTACATCATATTGACACATGAAAAGTAATTAAACCCACATTTGGTTGAAATTGAAATTCACACCACAAAAAAAACCTAAATGCTCACTAGACTAGTTTTAAATTTGAATTGTTTTTGAAGTATATTTCTAGACACTTCATTGCAAAACTATAATGAAACATAGCACTCGTTAAATGCTAAGTAAATAGAGTATTCCAATGCTCTAAAAATAGAGCATAAGCAAAAAACAAATAATACTACATTATGAAAACGTGTAAAAGAGCATAACACGTCCTACACATGGGCCCTCCCGGTGTTTGTGCGAGCTTGAGAAACCTCAGAACCCTGACTTTAAATGAACCCATAAATACATACACACAATGAAATAGAACTCAACTTCCTGCAAATGATATTATAGAGAAATAATTCATATAGGGAACTAAACTTAACCTATTTGTGTCTATAGCTCTGTTGAGGGATATCAATCTATGAATCTTGTAAAGTAACAATATTCAAATTTTACAAGTTACTAATCAGAACAAAATATGATGACTAAGTGTTTTATCACTATCGTCTAGACCAAGAGCATATAACTTGGCTCATGCATGAAGGTCTATGAGTCTGGTTGATCACACGTAGCCATCAAAATGTTATTCTTCAGTGCTAGACCTTGTGAAGATGCGATGGTGATTCATCATCGATATGTCATGGTGCCATGTCACAATTCTTTAATGATATGCCTTTGTGCGGTAAATGTTCACCGCTTTGACTAGGACTTTGATTTTGTTATAGCAATGACATGTTTGTTTTTCTGATGTGCCTAATAGGTGAGTAATCATCCTAGTACTTGTTGACACATGTCCTAAATATTGGTTCCACTAAGTTGTCCCTAGAGATGCATCAACTTATTAATTTGCTACAGGTCCACACAAAAGCTACATATTTTGTTACTTTCTACAAATATCACATATAAAACTTTAAAATGTTGTAAACTTTAAAGTCTCTTCCCCACCTGAGTGTAGAATCTCATGTTACCCTGAATTTACCAATACCACCTATTACTCATATACATGTTACTCCTTCTTCCAGTTTTGTGCCTCTTATTGATCTTGATTCTTCTTATCCCTCAAGTATTCTACCTGAAACTCATGAAGCTCCTGAAGTGACTTATGTTCCTTCTACTCTTCCTATTTGGGTTCGGAAAACTCTTGAATCTATAGGTAGTGAGGTCGGAAATTCTTCGGACACTCGTCACACTAGATCTAAATTTTTTGTTATGACCAAAGTTTTGGCCACAGATGATCCTACTACTTATCCTTAAGCTAAGGGTAAGCCTCATTGGGAACAAGCTATGTCTGTTGAATATGAATCTCTTTTGAGAAATAAGACTTGGTCTCTTGTTCCTCTTCCTTTAAGAAAGAATTTAGTTGCCTGTAAATGGGTTTATAAAACTAAGTTCACTGCAGAAGGAAAAATCGAAAAACATAGAGATAGATTAGCTACAAAAGGTTTTAATAAACTTGAAGGTATTGATTATAATGAAACTTTTGCTCTTGTTGCTAAAATGAACACAATAAGAACCAATTTATCACTTGTTGCATCTTATAAGTGGGAAATTCATCAAATGGATGTTAGAAGTTCCTTTTTAAATGGTGATCTTACTAAAGAAATTTATATGCAAAAACCTCCTAGTTTTATTTATGTTGAATGCTCAAGTTTAGTATGCAAATTACACAAATCTTTATATGGTCTCAAACAAGCATCTAGGTCTTGGTATGATAAAATTGATGCATATTTCTTGAATAATGGTTTTAAGCGTTGTATATATGATCCAAATATGTATGTTAATAACTTTGGTGATAAAGCCCTCATTATTGTTTTATATGTGGATGATCTAATTATCACTGGCAGCCAGCTTGTATTAATTCAAGATATGAAAATTGATCTTTAGAAGCAGTTTGAGATGACAGATCTCGGTATTTCTTGGCTCTTCAGATCTGGCATATGGTCGATGGTATTTTTCTCTCTCAGCCTAAGTATGAAATAGATTTATTGGCCCGTTTCCATATGAGTGATTGTAAACCTGCTCCTACGCCATTTCAATCCAGTGTAAAGTTAACTATTGAATGTACCACTCCACCGGTTGATGTTACTCTTTTTTGTCATGTCGTTAGCAGTTTTATATATTTAACTCACAGTAAATCAGATCTCTCTTTTGTGGTCAGTCTGGTTTCTCGATTCATGCAGTAACCTCGTGAAAGTCATTAGAAGGCAACCAAGAGAATTTTGCGATATTTACAAGGGACATTACATTATGGTGTATTTTATTCAAGCAGTGCTACAGTTTTACTCTCTGGTTATAAAAAAATTGATTGGGCAAGTGACAGTTATGATCGACGGTCAACTGTTGGTTACATATTTCAACTTGGTTCAGGTCCAACCTCTTGGTCCAACAAGAAGGTGAAGACTCTCTCTTTATCTTCATGTGAAGCAAAGTATAGAGAAGCCAAAGAAGCAGCGAAAGAAGTCGTTTGGTTACGTCATGTTCTTACCGAGCTTGGTTTGGTTCTGAAATCCTCCACTATGTTGAAATGTGACAATCAGGGTGCAATTCAGCTTGCTTATAATCATGTATATCACTCCAAGACGAAGCATCTCGACATTGATGCTCATTATATTCGAGGTCTTGTCGCTAATGGTATTCTTTCTCTGGAGTATTGTCCTACTGAGTAGTAGGCAACCGATATCTTCACCAAATCCTTGACATAAGCGAAGTATGTGCATCTTCATTCTTTGCTTGGGATGAGGGAAGTTGTCATCAAGGGGGAGTAGTAATGGTTCCTTCCTTCCTTAGTCTTAGGATGGGCCCTTCTCCCAGCCATTATTAAGGGGGAGTGTTGGAATATATTATATTCCTTGGAAGGTCATAATGTCTTTGTATTATGTCGGAAGTTGTCCACAATCATATGTAAAAGAGTAATACATTATATCCCATATTTATTATGGCATAATATACTCTTGCATCCATTTATTATATAAAGATGTTTCATTTTGGAGAATTACATTGTCCCACACCTCTTTATATAATAAATGGAGAATTACATTCTGCCACTTTGTTATGGTGTCTTATTACTTTTAGTTTCATGATCTTTTTCTTGTTTGTTTCTTGACTTTCCTTTTGTGTTTTGAGTCGTGGGAATAGGTTAGGAAAGAGGAAAATTAATGGAGCTCAGGGAGAGTTGTGTGGTACCAAACAGGTAATGTAAGACTTAGAAGAAACTTTGTGCATGAGTAAACACATCAGAAGGTAAGACAATCACATTTGATTGGACAGGTTGGGTCCACTGTGGTAAATGGACAGTGGCAGTATGGACATACGAAATGTAACTAGAAAAGGTAAAGTAAAAGGATCTGAGGTGTCAAATTCCTTGACTATGTTGGGAACGATTGTTCTCAATGTTGTGCATGTTATGTGCAAATAAAGGAAGTTCTCTTAACCTTGACCTTATGTTATCTGGTAATTATCTTATGATCATGATTATGCTTATGTTTATATATCAATACATGTATGTGTGTATGTATGTCATTGTCTGACAGCATGATGATTGTTTTATGCTAATGATTATATATGCATGTATGCATGTATCTGTGTCACTATTTGACAAGGTCGTCAGGGATCATTCTTGTGGAGGAATGAATTCTTATAAATTATAATGGCATGATGAGTTTCTTGGTCTTACGAGGGATCAATTGGGAACAGTAGTCACGACAATATATGAGGTCAGTATAATGTGGTTATGGACTCTCCTCCTGTCAATGGTCGAGATCTCAATCAATATTTTCAATAGCAACCTAAGGATGTGTCCCTACCTTGTCTTCATATTTCCTTCCTTATCCTTTTGTTTGTTTGTTCCTGTCATGTTATGTGTGTGTTATGTCCTTTTCATTGTCTTTTGTTTTGTTGTCCTATGAATAAAACCTTGTGTGAAAATGTTTTTCTCGGTTCGAACAGGTGTGGAAAACGTTTAAAAGGCAACTGTCACATACAACAACACTTGGTTAACTTTTATTCCTTCTTATTTGTCTTAGTCTAATATCTTAAGTTCAATGATGTCTCAATGGAAATACAATCCATTCGGATGGAAATATTTGGGAAAAACAATGATACCCACATCTTTTCTATGACCTTCTTTCTTGAATTAGTGTCATAATTAAATGGTGTTTGTCATGTTGATCCAAACAAGTACATAAAGGAAAGGGGGAAACTAATAGAGAGTGTATCAATTGCAGAGGTACGCAACAGTCTCTAAATAAACAACCACTCTTGCTCTTAATAAGTTGGGATCCCTATTTCTCCTTGGCGATAAAAACATTGATAAAAAGTCAATGAGCATATTGAAATAAAATAAAGGGTGAAAGAGGAGAAAGGATTACTACGTAGAGAGGTGAAGGAAGTAACTTCGTCGGGGTACTGAAAGGGCCTACTATCAATGGAGCAACATCAGAGATGAAATTGAAACTCTGATCATTTCAAATTCGCTACTACATATCACCCTTCTCCTAGATCAATATAATTGTCATATGACAAGATTTGTAAAGGTGTTTAACCAAGAAAAGGAATAGAGGGGACTACATCCATACAATGGTTAAGTAAGGGAGCCAAAGTAATCCACATGATGAATCAATTCTTTTTGAAAGACTAGACCATGTGCATAAAGATCTGCAAGAACAAAGAAGCTAAAGCTATACCAATGTGTCACCAAGTGTCGTCGTTAGTACGAAACCCTCTAAATTTTGGCCTATATTCAAACTTTGGAAGCTCCTTTAGTCATGTGAGTTTTCATTTCTAGTAATACAAGCCATTCCATGCATGTTCTCTAAGTTTCCAAGTTCCTTTGCGAAGAAAACCCAAGTATCGTATTTTGGTAAGGGAAGTGTCACACTTTGTCAAGGAGAGTTATAGCGCATTTCTAAGAGCAAAATTTGGTACTAATGGGTCTTATCTATCATATATACATGTACTAGACTCATTCCCAAAGTTGTGTGCACTGTCTGTTTTCATCGTCACTTGTGTCGCAAAGTGTATCCTAAGTGTCGCACTTAGAGGTAAGTGTCGTTTTGTTGTCGTTTCAGGGGATAGGTGTTGATTTTGGGTGTTAAGTGTTTCATTGTTGTGTGGTTGTTCTTTTATGAGTATGTGGTCATGTTCAAGTCATGTTCTGGTTTCATCTCTTGCCTCATTTTTCCCACACTTTGTCAATTTCTGAAATGACCATTGTCCGACCAACCACTCCTCAACTTGCCCCGTAAAATGTGCATTGTGGAATTTGAGGCCCTAAATAGCCACCCTTACCTCTTGGAATTATGCACTGCATAGTCACAGTGCTCAGTCTCTACCTCCTGTCCCTAGAAATCATGTAATTTTCTCTCCCAGCCAGCCTTCCACTTCCCACTATGCAGTCTTAGTCAACAGTATGGCCTCATTGCCTCCTGTTAGTGTCAATCTTGTCTGCCTGTCACCAGTGATCAAATAAGCTTTTACCAAGTCTGTTAGGGGTCTCAAGGTCAAATTTTATCATGTCACTAGATTTTCAAAGTAAAATTTGGTCACTCGCTAGTTTGTCTAGGAATGTCTCCATTCTTTTGAGAGATCTCACATGAAAATCGCCTACTTCACTCAGATGTGGGAATCATAATAAAAATAATGTTTTCATCATATCAGTCATCATCATTAGCATTTCACTCAGTCTGATATCTTCATTAGGTCATTAGGGTTCCAAGGTCCATCCTCATTCCATGCATAAATCCAGCGTTAGATGAGTTGTGATAAGCAGCTCTTTGCATAAATTTTTATGAATTTTCATGAGTTTGTCATGGTTGCAATCTCAAGGTTCCAAAAGAGGAAGTCTCAGTGTTCAAAAAGATAAAGGGAAGCTCAGGTTTCAACTCTCCAAAGTGGCCAAGTTTAAAAGGTGAAAATCATGTTTTGAAAAGGTATGTGGGACCCATTTTTATTCAAAAGAAAATCATATTTTGCCTATAAAAGCTAAAAAAGTCCCAAACTTGTTTCATTTACCTCCTAACCTCCTTTGTTCATCGAGCTCTCCTCTCCATTGGTGAAAAAACATAGGTTTCCTAGGAAAATTTGGACAAAATCTCTTGGCGTTGTGCTTCTAGAGACCGCATTACGCTTCTGAAGGTGGCATTGCGCTTCTGGACACTACATTGTGCTTCCATGAACTGTGTTGCGCTTGTGACATAGTAGCCCAAAAATCAACCAAACTCACCCAAATTTTGAATTTGAGCTTGCATTCCTACTTCTTGCTATTCTAAGCCTATTCACAAGTAAGTATCATCCTTTTGCTCACTTTTTTTCTTTGGCAAGATAAATGCTAATGCAAGTTTTCTTCATCTAGGGTTTAGGTGAAATGTTCATGCTACAAGCACTAGTGTAATTGATGGATTTGGTTAGTTATGATATTGAAAAAATGTAAATTTTTCACCTCATACCTCTGTACATGTTTAAAACACCCTTTGATTCACTAAATAACTTATCAACCCTTAGATTACCTCATCGTTACATAAACCCTAACTCATACCTATAAGTTTGGGCAAATTTCCTAGCAGCACCGTTTTTGAATTTCTCCTAATCATTTATTTCCTTCATTTCACTCCATTTAAAATTCATAAGTTTCTTGCATCCCCTATTCATCTCCCAAAATTCCCCTACCATCATTTCCTATCCCCAAGCCCCTCATTTCATCATTTCACTCATTCCTCACTGTTTTTCCATTTTCCTTTTATCTAGGGTTTCTATCATAATGGAGGGAGATTCTTCACCATCAAAAAGGAGAAAACAACATAAAGGAGGCAAAATCCTCAGATACAAGCCTACCAACTACAATGAAATCAACTCATTACCAGTCATCAAGCAGTGTTTTGAAGATGTCAATTGTCTAGGGTTTTGTAAACGGGTATGTGAAGTGGGTTTCCATGAACAATTAACTGATTGGATTGCCACCCATCTGAAAGGGGAAAGGGCCATCATAGCAGGGGTTGAGTTTATATTTTCAGTAGCTGCCATTTCTCTTGCCAAAAGGATACCTGATCATGGAGAGTACTAGTTTAAAGGCATGAGCTTGGACCTTCAACATTACAAATCTTTCTTAGGAGGCCCATTTTAGACCTCGAAATTCCCCTAATACATAATTTCATAATTCAATAATTCAACATTTGAAAGTTCAGGGACTTTTCAGGAAGTCAAATCACTTCAACTTCAGTTGATGGTTATGTCAGGATCTCGCAACACTAATGAGGTCTATAAACTAGGTTAGATTAGAATTATCTCACATAATTCTTTTCTCATTACTGTCTCATTGGATCTAAGATCATTCCTGAAATATTTCCAACATTTTTAAGTTAATCTTATTATCCTCAAGATAGACCTAAAAATTCTTGTTTAGCTAATTATTCTTTATGCAAATCCCTTTCATCTAACCCAGGATTGGAATGCATATCTTTCTCGAATGTACAGAGCTATGAAGCCTATCATTGTAACTATCAAGATAAAGATCATCATTGGACAAAGAATTCATATATGTTAAGTGCTTTTCTGAACAATCATCTCCTAATCTTTATTGTGAATGTTATGAAGTTGATAATTTTTGTTTTGGCCCATTCAATCCTTTTGAGTATCATTCAATTCTTGAATCATTTAGTGGACCAAAACGCCCACGTTGGTATGGATACTAGACATGATTTAACATATCCTTTTAACCTTTTGTCAACGTGTTATTTAATTGGTTTCCCAGATTTATGAGGCCAACAATTGTTCTTAATTTCCCAAGCTTTTGTATTACTAATCTGTTATGGAATTAGATAGAAAGGGAGTTGATTGAGAATCAAGAATCTTGTATGTCAAGCCACCAATCTAATCATAACATTGGGTCTAACAACTGTCATTCTAATAATCAATTTCCCAATAGTATATATGATGATATTTATTTTACATCGATTGATCTTGTTGAACCCATTGATCTTTATGATTTATCATTTTACTATTCAGATACTTGTCAAGTAGCTAAGGCACTTCAACCTTTGTTTATGGTTATGTCAGGTCCCCACTGTATTGACAAAGTTTTTGAATGAGACGAGGGTATCTTTTCTTTGAAACATTCTCCCCATGATTCGAACATGCTTCTTGAAAGTTCATTCTCCCAAGAATTTAAAATCTCTCAAAAGTTTTTTTTTGAATTCCATGATTGAATCTATGATTATTGAATACGTCTTATTTAGCAAGCTCTTTCACTAATAATAAGTTTCAATCTTTCATGATGTTTGCTAAGGATGAGAATACAAATGAAGGTACATTCATAAGAAGCTTTCGAGCTTTGTATTATTGTTGTTCTGATCAAAAGCGTAAGGATACAGATTGGTTAAAGTTAGTTCTTATGACACATATTTCTACTTTTAGCAAGAACCTTGTATCTCTTGTGAAAAATGATACCATCATATTGTCACTTTTGCACAATGCTTTATATTCTTTTTAATTTCTCGTATCTTTCTATTTGCGGGTTAGGAGCAGCTTCAGTGGCTACATTGGAAATTTCAGTACACTTAACCCTGACCTTCTAGTCGATTAGATTAGGAGTAGGTCTAGTTTCATTTTAGTTTTCTTTCGCATTGCATTGACCTTCCATTTTTCCATGCATATAGTTTGTGCATTTTTTGGTTCTCGTACTTCCCATCTTGTATGTTGCTTTTCTTTTAAATCTTACATTTGTTTTATTCTATTGATTTCCCTTTCCTTCTTGTGTCATGTCTTTTCTTTCGCGTTTTGTTTAATAACAATGTGCATGAAAACTACTCTTGTTTGGTTCAAAAGGCAATGTGGCAAAGCTTTGAAATGGATTTATGACACACATCAACACTAGGTTAACTTTTGGTCCCTCTTCTTTGCTTGGGTCTAATATTTCGAGGTCAATTATGTCTAAATGGAAAATATGATCCATTCGAATGGAAAGCTTTAATAATAATCATGATTCTCGCATCTATTTTAGGATCTTAATTCCTTGACTCAATAAGGTAATTGAATGGTGTTTCGCTTGTTGATCCAACCAAGTAGAGAAGGGAAAGGGGAAAAATAAAGACAAGTGCATCAATTTTAGAGGTATATACAATGGTCTATGAAGGAACAACCTCTCTTGCTCACAACAAGATGAAATCCATCTTCCACCATGGAGATATAAACATTGATAAAATGCCAATGAGCATATTGAAAATAAAATAAGGGTGAAAAAAGAGAAAGGCTTCCTTTGTAAGGAGGTGAAGCAAGTTACTTTATCAGGGTACGGAACAGGGTTGTTGGCAATGAAGTAATGCTTTTGTTCTTGTAGTGACTCTGTTGGGCTAGTAAACAGGCCTGTTGGTAGTGTAGAAACACCAGAGACAAAACTAAGACTCTGAACTTTTAAGCTTGCAACTATATATTACCCTTCTCCTAGATCAAAACAATTGTGATATGTTAAGCCTTGTAAATGTGTCTACTTGAGAAAGGGGATAGAAGATACTATATTTATAATCAGATTAAATGGTGAAACTAAAGTTATCCAAACGATATGATCTAGGTGGAAAATAATTATTGCATTTAATAATTAATTTATATAATTGGTTGTTAAAACCATGGATAATGCATGATAATAATAAAAAATCATAATATTAAAGTGAGAATATAATTGTAGGATGATTTCAATTTTACCATCGTAATTATGATACTCACACATGGTATTCACCCATGGATTTTGTAAACCATGGTATTTAGCCATGGTATCATAATTTATTATATTTACTCATGTCGTCGTGATTTATTATATTTTCCTATGGTATTCACCAATGGATTTTGTAAACCATGGTATTTTGAAATGTAAAAGGTTATAACTAGAGTGGAAAGACACCTGTAAAAATTATAAATATGAGAATTCACTGAAGCAAAGATGCTTTTTCTCATAATGTAGTCTCATGGGATATTATCAATTCAATAAATATTTGAGTTTGTTTTTATTACTTTTGTGAAATACCTCTCTTGAAAATATTTCTTTTAAGCATTGTGTCCTATTCTTAAGCATTATTATATTGTTTTTTTGCAATGTTTATCTCACACATTATGACATATTCCTTTTTCACTCATGAAGTTGCATTTCTTAAACAAATTGGATCATGCCAACATTAATTATCATATTGTATGTGAAGACTTTGCAGTTAAGCATGCTCGGGCTAGAGTAGTACTGGGATGGGTGACTTGCCAGGAATTTTTTAGTTCTTACTATTTTTTCACTTTCCTTGTTCAGTGGGGTTGCTATTGTCTATTTTTTTACGCATGGGCCCAACAAGGTTAGGGTATTAAGATCTCAAACTTTAACTATTGCAACCTTTGCAAGACAATACTCATCGACCCAAACAACCTCACATGGCAGACAAAAAGAAAATTGAATGTCAAACTATTGCTCGAGGAAACACTTACATGAAAAAGGGGTCGACCCAAAGAAAGTCACATGGCAGATAAAAAGAAAATTGACTGAAAATTGACTGTCAAACTATTGCTCGAGGAAACACTTACATGATAAACGAGTGATATGATGGAATCCTTTACAACATCTCATTGGATGGTGAGAATTTACAGAGATAAGCCACTAGATCTCTACCAGGTGCATGGAAAAGCAAATTATCTTAGCATGGTTATGGGTCAATCACAGAAAACCTTTGCCACCGAATTCCATTTTCTAGGCCTCACATTGTCAACATCACAATTGTCTCATACGAATTACATGGTATCTCTATCCTCAAATAGCCACCAGATCTCTACCAGGTGCAGAGACAAGCAAATTATCTTACCATGGTTATGGGTCAATCACAGAAAACATTTGCCACGGAATTCCATTTTCTAGGCCGCACATTTTCAACATCACAGTTGTCTCATACAAATTACATGGTATCTCTATCCTCAGATCTTCATTCATCACAGTTATGGGTCAACCACACAAAACCCTTATGATTGAAGTCCATTTGCTAGGCCACACACTGTCAACATTACAGTTGGCCAACAAGCATTACATGGTATCTCTATCCTGAGATCTTCATTCATTATGGTTAAGGGTCATCCACAAACCTATAGTTATGGGTCAACCATGAAAAACCCTTGTCTTCAACAACACCTAATTTTGGGTCATCCACAAACCCATAGTTATGGGTCAACCATGAAAAGCCCTTGTCTTCAACAACACCTAATTTTGGGTCATCCACGAACCCATAGTTATGATCCCCTATTCAATAAAGGCTTCCCCGGAGGGAAATTTATGTAATGGGGACCATTTCTTCTTAAGGGCGGGATTAATATAGGTGGAAAATAATTACCGCAGTTAATATTTATTTTCTATAAATTTTTGTTAAAACCATGGATAATGCATGATAATAAATAAAATAAATCGTAATATTAAAGTAAGAATATACTCACACGATGATTTCAATTTTACCATCGTAATTATGATACTCACCCATGGTATTCATCCATGGATTTTTTAAACCATGGTATTTACCCATGGTATTTTGAAATGTAAAAGGGGATGACTGTCGGTGGAAAGACAACCGTAAAAATTATTAATACAGGAATTCACTGGGAACAAAGCATGATTTTCTCATAATGTCGTCTCATGGGATTTTATCAATTCAATAAATACTTGAGTTTGTTTTTATTACTTTTATGAAATACCTCTCTACAATGTGCCATATTCTAAGTTATCTTTATAATTTCAATATTTCTTTTATGCATTCTGCCCTATTCTCAATTATTTTTATAATGCTTTTATGCAATTTTTATCTCACACATTATGACATATTCTTTTTCACTCATGAAATTTCATTTCTTAAAAAAATTGGATCATGCCAACATTAATGTATCAAATTGGATGATAACTTTGCAGTTAAGCATGCTCAAGGCTAGAGTAATACTGGGATGTGCGACTTGTTGGGAAATTTTTTGTCCTTACTATTTTGTCACTTTCCTTGGTCTCATTCCTCCAAAGATTTGGATCACGTTGAATCAATACTTTCTGAAAGACTAGACCCTGTGCTCAAAGGTAAACCTAAGTAAAGAAATTGGAGTTCTGCTAGTGTGTCACTGCAATCATAACAACTTCCAAAACTTTTCTTACAGTTGAATTTTGGAGCCTCTTTGTGATCCTATGATCTGTAATTCCTTGATTATTTCTAATCGCTTCATGGTCGATTGGTGATTTTCTAAGTGTTGAAGACACATGATTACATATGCTTAGCATTCGATGCATTAACAAGAGCACCTATTTCTTGCAAGCTCAGTAGTCAATTTTTACCTCTGTAAACAAGCATTGTGCAGCCTCTAGAAATAGAGCATGCATAGTCACTAGTAATAGTGATTGCGCAATCCTTATTAATAGACATTGTGCTACTCATAGATCATTCACAACCCCTACTAATAGTGCTTGAGACAGTTGTTGATCCAGGTTGATGTTGGTGGCCACCCACCTATCCCACTTGGAACCCCACAACTGTCTCTTTCAGTTTTTCAGTTTCTTTATTTGTAGCACAATTTATTATTTTTAGCAGTTTTTCGGGTCTTGATCTTCGAGAGCCGTTTTTTGGCCCTAAACGATGTTTTTTGGGAAATCTAGGAGCAACATGGGTTCATGGACCAATGTTTCTCTTCCCAAAGCTATATTCCTTGAATAGATCTTTCTAACGAGCTATTGTGCACGTCAAACAGAGATCGTATGCCAAAGTTACGACCCTAGGAAGTTGATGTACCAATTTACCTGAAACAGGGCCCACAGTTTGGCATTTCATCTCCTAGGGTTAGGTTTTTTGATATTTAGGGTTTTCCATTGTTTCTGAACAATAAATAGGCCTATGAGCCTCATTATAACACAGTTCAGAGGCATGTAGCCGCCACATCTCTTCTCAGAGATAAGCTACCATCGCCCTAGCTGGTTTATTTCCATTTTTGTTTGTAAGCATATTTCAATATTTTACTTTATGAAATGAAGTATTATTTCCGCTGCATCTTTGTGTATATGGGTATTTTTTTATTTTATTGTGTTCCTATTTAAACACGGATCAGTGGTATCAGAGCAGTCTGCTTTTTCTCTGTTTTTCTTTGCATGTCCCCAATGAGGTCGGGATATAAGGAGTTAGGGCTTGAACTAGTCGAACCCTTGCAAGACTAGCCCCACAAATCCTTATGGCCGCCTATGGCAGATGAAAAGAAAGACGAGGGGGCAGGAGATCCTAGCAAAATCTTGCTCGAAGAATCCCTCGAGTGACAAAGGAACTTGATGATGGAAAACTTCGCCCAGATCCTTTAGCGGCTACTCAGAGGTGACGCATTGGCTTCCAACAACTACTCTATAAATGCCACACCCTTTAACGTACAAGTTAATTTTGAAATCCCCATCTTTGAGGGTCAGATAGACAAATGTCGTAGATAAATGGTTAAATATGCTAGATGGGTATTTTTTTGTTCATGATTTTTCCAGTCAAGAAAAGATTATTTTCGCTCTTCTCAAAGTAGCCCCGCATGTCAACGACTGGTGGGAAACCTACTACGAGGAGAAGGATGAAAGTACGGGCTCACTATTTTCAGTCGCACCCACTTGGAATTCCTTCTGTGATGCCATCAAGGAGCAGTACTACCCTGTCAAAAGCTATGAGTACAAATACATTAAGTGGACCATCCTGCGACAGGGAAGGGACCAAGATGTGCCAGAGTTCACAAACATTTTTCATACCTTTCGCACACAGTTGGGTATCAAGGATTCTAAGCTACATTTGGTACTCAAATACCACGGTTGCCTGCGCAGATACATCCAAGACAAGATGGAGTTCCTAAACATATCCTCACTCGACATGGCATATTGATATGCTTTCAAGACTGAGCAAAAGTTTAAACAAAAGAAGCGAGATTTTGGATCTGCGAATCTGAAGAACAAAGGGCAAAACTAAGGCGGGGTGACCCAAGACAAACCATCGAAGCTGTAGGAAAAGAACACTCCCACGAAGTCAAAGAATGACACATGAAAGTGGTGTGAGTCCCATAAGAGCCCCACTCATAACACAAGTGAGTGTCGGACCAAGCAGTCGCTGGTGGCCGAGTTGAAGGCTTCAGAATCAGATGCATGTTACGACCCTGAGTCAGAACCCGACAAGGGGAATGGCAAAGGGAAGCAGATCATTGATGTGAAGCCCAATGCCACTATTGCCACCGCCAAGATCCAGAAGAATGAGCCCGAAGATCTAGAGGAGGGGGAGCGTCTTTTCCACTCATAGATGTGGGTGAAGGGTTTGCCATTGCAATTCATTATTGACAGTGGGAGCTAAAAGAACCTCATTTCATCAGAGGTCGTGAAGCAGTTGGGTCTATAGACTACACCACACCTACAGTCGTACAATATCAGGTGACTTCACCAAGGACGAGATCTCCGAGTTCGCCAGTAGTGCCACCTTCCCTACAACATCAAAACCTTCACAGACGAGGTGTTGTGTGATGTTGCACCTCTGGATGTTTGTGATGTATTATTAAGCCAACCATACTTTTGGGGGCGACATGCTGTGTATGAGTCAAGGCCTCGCGTTGTCATTATTTCTTTGGGTAATTCATTATACAGGATACCGAAGGTAGCCCCACCTAATATCGCCTCTTTGATCACTGCTAAGAAAGGCAGCAAGCTCATCTCTCAAACTAAGAAATTCATTTTTTGTCTGGTTCGCTCCCAAAGTAAGGGGAAGATCATCGCCACATCCATGACCCCCGTGAAGGGTTCCTCCACACAGCAGCAACAACATATGCATACAATCATGAAAGAAAATAGGAACAACTTCTCCTCACCCACAGGGGTACCACATAAGTTTCAAGTGGGCGACAAAGTTTGGTTGCATCTGCAGAAAGAAGGCCTTACAAGAACCCGTACGAAGATCAGAACACTCTGACATGGTCCTTACACCATTACCAAGGTTGTGGGAAACAATGCTTTAGAGCACAACACTCCCCCATTCCTTCGCTTGCACCAGGTATCCAATGCGGACTGCCCTATACCATGCTTCCCACCATTGCTGGACACATCAGAGATTACAAAACAACTCACCAGGGACCAAGTTTAGCAAATTTTGGAACTCAACGCAATGGGGACCATTACCTCCTAAGGGGGGAGGAATAATCCAAGTGGATGTTGGTGGCCACCCACCTATCCCACTTGGACCCCCACAATTGTCTCTCTCAGTTTTTTAGTTTCCTTAATTGTAGCACAATTTACTATTTTTAGCAATTTTTCGAGTCCTGAACTTCCGGAGCTATTTTGAGGCCCTAAATGACATTTTTTGGGAAATCTGGGATAGATATTTCTAACAAGCTATTATGCACATCAAACGGAGATCATATGCCAAAGTTACGACCCCGAGAAGTTGATGTACCAATTTACCCGAAACGGGACCCACAGTTTGGCGTTTCATCTCCTAGGGTTAGGTTTTTGGATGTTTAGGGTTTTCCATTATTTCTCAACAATAAATAGGCCTTCGAGCCTCATTGTAACATAATTCAGAGGCATGTAGCCACCACATCTCTTCTCAAAGATAAGCTACCATCGCCCTAGCTGATTTATTCCATTTCTATTTGTAAGCATATTTCAGTATTTTACATTAATGAAATGAAGTATTATTTCTGTTCCATCTCTGTGTATATGGGTATTTCTGTATTTTGTTTTCTCCATGTTTAAATCCTAATCAGTTGCACTATGAAATCATGTTGATAGTTAGCGCGCAACATTTTTATGATAGTCTCTCTCACTCTTAGTGGCAATTGTGTCATCATTCCTGTGAGTCTTTTCAGTTGTTGCTTTTGTGCACCTTTTGCTTTCACAAATGTCATTTTCACTTTCTCAACTACCTTTTTTGTTTGATTTTCCTTTCACAAGTGTCAATTTTTCTTTTTCTTTGCTTTAACATGTGTTGCATTAACTTTCTTTAGCTTTTGCAAGTGACATTTTCACATTTCTTACTATTGTAAGTATCACTTTTAACTGTTTGTACTCCTGCGTGTGTTGCACTTTGGCACACTACTAGAGGCATCTCTAGCACACTCTTCTTCATTCTATGATCATATAGATCACAAGAATATGCGCTAGACACTTTCCCACACCTTAGCGAACGTTTTGGTTGCAGTCGACACTTTTGTAGTAACTTGTATTCTAAGTGTCGCAAAGCTACATTTCAACTGTCGCACTTAGAAATAAGTGTCTCTTTGTCGTTGCTTCAAGGTATGCATGTTTTTTTTGGGTATTATGCATTCTTTGGCTTGTGTTGAGGTTATCTGAGTGTGATATCACTATCTCAGGACTTGTTTGCATGTCCTTTTCTCTCATATCATTGATCCCACACTTAGTCATTTTGGTAATTTTCATTATCTTTGCAAGTTTCTAACTTTTCTACCTCCTGGAAAAATAGTCCTAAGTCATAGTGAAGCACCCTCTACCTCTTGGAACTAAAAATTGTGTAGTCCTACAGAACAGTCTCCATCAACAATACATTGAACAACCTTGGAGTCTAGACCATCATTTTGACTGCTTAGCCATTTCAACTATGCAATTCATGATTCCCTTTGCCCTATATTGCAAATTACGTAGTTGAAATGGAAAGTGGGGTCATCTCTGTGTCACTGCCATGCCTAATTATGTAGTTCTCGAAGCTTTCTCTTCAACCACTGAGCATTGTGCAGTTACAATGTGCAACCTTGTCTCCATAACTTTCCCAACTACACAAATCCCTTCATTTGGTGGACCTCCTACTACACATTGCATGGTTCTAGTGAGCAATAGGTCAACTCTAGGTCACTTAGAGCCTCAACTGTGTAATTCACTGGGCATGTCCCTCAATCACTACTCATTGTGTAGTTACAGTGGTTATTCATGTCCCTCTTGCTGACTAAAAACCCCACTATGCAATACGTTGTCTTATCCTACCTCCTATTGTGAATTGTGTAGTTCCAATGGATAGTGGGCCTATCCATCAATCCCTATGATGTTCAACTATGTAATATTTGCCTCCTCTTTCCTAAGCATAGTGAGCTACATATCTTTTGTCATCAAGTCCATCACCTTGTCTCATGTACTTCCCCACTACACAGTACCTTGAAAAGTTTTCCCTAATTATGCATTGAGCAACTCTAGAGGCTAATGTGGCCATCCTTAGGTCCCTATAGCCCTCAATTGCGCAATTCTCATCCCCCTGATCTCAAAACACTTGCTTGTTGCCTCATCACAATTGACATCTTGCACGAGTAAGAAAAGGTAGAATAGGCGATTTCCAAGCTGACGTTGGCTTGTCATGATTGGACTTCATCTGCAGGTGTTACCATTCCAACTTGGAAAGGTGATCCTAAAGGGAGGTCATCAAGGAAATACTACAAGAGAGGACTTACAAAGGAGTAGAAGAAAGAACCATCATGAAGGACATGAAGGAATCTTGGATCAAGGCAAAGACATGACAAACATTAGAGAAATTTTTAAGTCTAAAATGGGCCTCCTAAGGAATATTATAAAATAATAGTGGAAATAATAAAATAAGAATAGATTACCTCATCAAGTTTTGAAGGGAAAAAAGAAAAATTTACTTTTTCAACTCATATTTTCAACTTTTCTCCCTACAATTTTACTCAAATTTCAAGCGGTAGCACTCATTGGATGTTGAATTTAGGTTTTTATCCAAAGAGTACCCATGTTGCATACTTTCGATGGACCCTACTATATGAAAAGAATGAAATACATGAAAAACATTATTGCAATCATATTTTTTTCTGTATTTCACATTTTTCGTGTAGGAGGGTCCATTGAAAGTATGCAACATGGGTACTCCTTGGATGCAAAATTTTAATTTTGCATCTAATGAGTGCTCCTACTCAAAATTTGAGTAAAATCGTGAGGTAAGTTGAAAATATGAGTTGAAAAAGTAGATTTTTTTTTATCTTTTTACCTTTCTACTCCAAAAATGGTGAATCATCCCCCATGGTTGACATCATCATATTGAATACTTTTGGTTCTTATAAATTTGATTTTTGTTGTACATTTTGTTTTTTAGGCTGATTTTTTACCTCAAAATTCCTCTAATTTCATGCTGACTTGGAAGGTTCTGACACTCGTCTAGACCCTTTGGAGGGTGTAGATGCAAAGAAAACAAAGATCCATTATAAAGAATTCAAATTCATAGCAACAAGGAGAAGATCTTGGAATTGATGAAATAAAGTCTTATGTCATCATCACTAAGTCATGGCTTCTCAAAGTGTCATTACAAGTTCATGTGTCAATGTGTTTTGCCACATCATTTATGGAATGTAATTATGTAATTTCCAAAAAATGAGAAAATGTAACATATGTGGAAGCCCAAGGGTCCCACATGAAATTTGAAAAGTCCCTAAAAAGTTCTAAAGTCATGTAGAATCTCATAGGTCTCATAGGAATTTGTAAATTCATAGTAGGAACTCAAGAGCCATGAGGGAGGCCAAGAGTTACATGGGAGGTGGAGAGTCACCTCATTTGTTATAAATACACCATCATAGCTCAAGCAAATGGACTTTCGACTTTCCACCTTGGCTTATCTACTTTAGAATAGAAGAGAAGATATTTCTTTGGAGGAACAAGTGGTGGCTTAATGTTCCATTATTGAGGCTAGTGTGACAACATTGTAATTATATATTTTGAGACTTTCACTTAATATAGGAAGCTCTCGGATCAATTTCATGCATATTTTTTGAATGATTGTGAGACTATTCTTTCCTTGTTTGCAATCTATGTTTATGTTAACGCATACTAATGGAAATAAAATATTTCTTTGGCTTTGGCATGGATCTTGTTGAATATGCATTGTTACTTACTTTTATGATCGTTGTTATCTTGTGAACTACTTTGTAGGTTAACTAACGATTCCTTCCATGCTCTTATGTGTTTCTTCTAGGATAATACTATTACTTTTCTTCTAGAGTATCACTCTCTCTTCTCCTGCAGTCAAAGTACCTTATACACACTGTGATTGTATGCCTCACAATGTTAACTTGCTTGATTCAAAGTTTGTTTGTGTAATCTCTTATGTTAATAATTGCAACCAAGGAAAATTCCTAAGAATAATGGCAACATGCCTTATTTTCCCGTTAAGGATCCTACTCCAAATGGTTTTAGGTCTAATTGGAACTTCATACTGGGGAGACCCCCTTGATTGATGGATTTCCAACACCATCAACAAAACACTTGATAATAAGTTGCTTTAAATTGTATAATTGAATTGCAATGTTATAATGCTTTATTTTAATACTTTGAATTATTATTTATTATTAGGTTTAATATTATGGTTTAGTATTTTCTTTGCCGAGAAAATGTGTAATTTTATTATCAAAAGAAAAAAAAACTATATTTTGTAGATACATGTCTAGCATGTATTCAGATATAAATGATCACTTGGATATGGCACGCCAATGGCTCAAGGCCCTAATGATTGTGCAAAAAAGATAAAAACAAACAAGAATGCCTAATGGCTAGAATAATTGTAAAAATCATCCATGTTTCCTTTCTTCCATTTTTTCTTTTTTACTTCCTTCCATGCCCTTGTGGGAGGTTGGATGATAACTAGAGACGATCCCCTTAGTTTGTTGCAGGGGTGAGCTCCTTATTTGATTCTGAACTCTCGAATACATATGATCTTTTGGTTCCTGGGATGACCTCATTTTACATTTTTGTTGTTTCTTTTACTACAGGGGTTCATGTGGCTATCATCTCTGAGTTATGGCTGAGATTTGTTGGTTGTGGAGGGGGGTCCTCCTACATTGTTGTTTTATTCGTTCCCTCATTTTCCTTTCTTGGGGGGTCCCTTTGATCCACTTATTCTTCATCATCAAAAAGAGGCGGCTTCTGCGATTGCTAATTCCTTTTTTTTGCATTGTTTCCCTTTCATCCTATTTGCTAGTTTTTTGGCCAGAGGACAATTATCTTGTAGGTGTCTGGTCTGGTTACATGCACAACATATAAAGGTTGTGTTTTCATAATCTAAGCTCTGTGTCCACTGCAAGTGTCCACTGATTAACTATATATGATCTGGAAAACCATTTCTTAGGTCGATCTCTACACAAACATGAGTATATGTAAAAAAAAACCTTTGTTATTCTCTCACTGTCTATTTTGATGAAAGATCCCAGAGCATTACTAATGTGTTCAAGAACTTGATGGTGCCAAAAGGGCAGTGGAATATTAGGCATCTAGACCCAAATAGGCACTTTTGTTACTTCCATTGTTGATGGGTCTAAATATGGAAACCAGGGGGTGTTGAATAACCCAGTTCTACCCCAGAACCACATTCCTTCGTTTAAAATATTCTGATAATATGTTTTTGAGGAAGGGTGGACAATGAAGAATCCCTTCAAGCATAAATAAATGTCACATTTTGTAGTCTAGTTTGTGTAGATCCATAGGTGTAGGTCTTCTGGATTAGGCCAAAAATTGTTAAATTGACATGTAACTTCCTCTTCATGGAAATAAGGGAACATGTTATTTACTTGTGAGTTTTGGATGTCAATCTCCTGACGTTTGTCCATCTTTTCCACTATGTAAGGCATGGCCAATCGCCCATTATGATTTGTGGCCTTAGTGTGTTTTGTACTAGCTCTGACAGCTTCTTTATAGGAGACTAAAGGCCCAAGACCTATTCCTTCACAAAGTCCCGAAACCAGGGATGGAGTGGAACCATTATTGATATTGTATTATTTGAGGATCTTCTTGTTTTGAAGGATTTTCCCTTTTGATATGATCATTTTCTCAATTATTGGGAGTCCCTCCTAAATCTATATCTTGTGCTTGACATTCTCCATTAAATCCTTGTCATTTACCCATATCATAATGGACCTTCCCTTCAGGGATTTTATGAAAATATGGAAAGACCTCTCCTCTTTTATGCAAAATCCCAACTTTTAGTCAATTAGATATGCTCGGAAATAGGGTCCAAAAGGTGGAAGAATATGTATATCTGGGCATGCAAAAATGGATCTGCATACGAAGGCTTTTTAGGGTTGGACTGGATCCTCTTCGCCCCCCACTAACCCTAATGAGGATGGGAGGAAGCCGATTTTCGATGGATTGAATATGAACTAAAGACCATGGTGTGAGACGATAAGAGGGACAAAATAATTTAGTAGTTGAGACTCCCCTGCACCAAAAAGACAAACTGAGGAAAAAAGAAAAAGAAGGTTTGGCTCTAATGAGCTTGTTTCCCTCTTCCATTTCTAATGGCCCATTACACAACTCACAAGGCACAACATCAATCTCCATGGCTCGGTCTTGGGCACTGAACGAGGTCAGGTCTGTGTGGCATTGGCTCTTCTTAGTCATCTCTTGGCCACAACGATCGAGAGTGATATATTGTGACTCTACGACCCTTCCAATGTGAGCAACTTCTTGTGCATCCTTTTGTCTGTGTCTAGGAGAGAATTGAGATTTGCGTTTCCCAACCACGATTCCCCCACAAGACTTTGTCTAAACTCCATATTTGTGTCGGTATGTGGGCTGATGGCTTTGTAGGAAACCTTAAAGCTCATAGCAACCATCCTCTCTTCTCCTCCTCGTTTCATTCACAATATTTCGTTCTACTAGGCATATTAATGTTTATTTAATATTTGATTTTTACTATTACAGTGCTTTCAATATTTAGTTTAATATTGGTTTTTTTAATTATTTTTTTTGATTTGGATTTTATAATGCATTTGTACTTTTTAATTTCAAATCAATTTGTTCTCTCAAGCTTGCTAATGAAATTTGTGTTGATTGGTTAAAAAGATGAAAATGGCTTGAAACCACCCTTCTACATCAACACAACCATGAAAAAGATCATATGAACATTGTTTCATTAATGTAGCAAACATGAAAACAATTATATGAACACTAGCTCATTATTGTTTGCAACCATGAAAATATAGTACAACATACTTCCTTTAAAAGGGAAACATGAAATTATGCTTTTAATGCCAATAGTTGTTCGTTATCCTTATAATGAAATTATTATAAATCTTTCAAATGATAGTTGATTGATGATAAGATAAACATGTCAACATCGTAGTTAAATTGCGAAGAAACATTTTTTACATTAAATTTTATATTTAAAAATGAATCATCTATATGTGTAATGTTGAAGAAGTTCAGTCTGTGGAACCATATAAAGCCAATTACACCACTTTCCATGCATTTTCAAAAGAAAACTTGAGTAATCTATTGTTCTCATCAACTAATATGTGTTCATGCTTTCACAAATACTTCAAAAAAAAATCAGAATAAGATTCCACGAAGAACGTTGGTTTCTAACACACCTACACTAATTTATTCAATCAAGATTTGTCTAGATACTCTTGGATCAAATCTAAATGGTTTCGTCAAGCATTGATTGTATAGACATTGATGAAGAAGTCTAGAATCAATGTCCAAGTTTGAAAAGATAGAGAAAAGTGTTAATAATTCCAACAAAATTTAGTGGCGCAATGAGAAGTCATTAATATTTAATTAAAACCCTCTTGGATCTTAGAAATGTTACCTTGATTTATTACCTTGTTATGGGGAACCGAGATTGCCACAAAAGGTTGGCCCTAAAAATTGTCACGTCTTTCAATGATCTCAATGACTAAGAATGTTAAATCACTTCCCTCCCACGTATGATATATGACCCACTTCCCATTTATAGACATGGTATATTGGTGGAAACAATGTGGTTTCTCTTGTTTATCTTCCACGCATAGCACATATATATCAATAAAAACAATAAGCGATGTCTTGAGCAATATAACTACAAAATGAAAAATACAAACAATGATACCTGTATCCATGCTCTAATAAGGAAGCCCGTGCAAAGGTAGATGTGGCGTCAGTTGTGCTTGATTTGGTTGTGATCCTTGGCACTTCAGTAAATCTAGTAATAACCATTATATTATACCATATCTATCACAACCTAAAAGATACCTTGGTAAATGGATTGAAAGGGACTAGTAATGGATTGAAATGGATGGACTGGTAAATGAATTCAAATGGTTGATTGCTCAAACGAAGGGATTGGTAAATAAAAATGCACAATCCACATTTAATAAAACTGTTGCCACTTGTAAAAAATAAAATATTATGGAAATAATTCTTGGTTTTGAAATGAAAAAACTATTCAAAAACTTTTCAAGTCATCTGTTAGATGGTGTATAAGACGAAGAATATTCCTTTAAGATCAAATCTCCTCCAACCATTTAATAAAAAATCAAAATTCATGCTCCCCAATTCTAATATAAACCATGCCTATTGGCGTAATAAGTACATTATAACCTTGGCATTAGCTTCACGTGACAATGCTTTTGAATATTACGTTTTAGATCTCGAAATATATTTTTTAATTACAATACACATCAACTTCTGTGAAATTTTTTTTTGGTACCTTGCAACATTTTACTACCACATAATTACACTTGGAGGCTTACCATATATGATTCTGTGCCAACATATATTTCAACACTGATTTGGTCATCATTCTTTTCCATCAATTGAAAGACGGGGTCTCAGATCTTCATTCCCTTATGGTGATGAACCAATGATTCATCAGATTAATAGTGAGACCATGACTCAACTCGAATATGCTTATTGATTTGGATACCTCCATGGACCGGATATGTTTCTTCAGTCTAGATATATTAGTGTGCTAATGTTTGGATCTGGGAATCTAATATCTACTCCAAATGTAACTTGTACTCAGTTTCAAAACCCAGATATCTTGTGACGTTCATTGATAAAAATCTTCAACAGAATTAACATGTTTGCGTCCATTAACATATCTTAACATATCTTCTTTGTGCATTGAAAATTGGGAATTTTTCATAAACGTTGAAGTGATAAAGCGCGGATTCAACTTGATATTTGAACTACCCAATAGATGCAGATGACTGTAAACACTGAATTAACTTGTTGAATCGGACTCCAATATCGAACTGGGGAAGTGCTTGTTTATAACATTAGATTATTCATTTTCACAAAACTAAAAGTTCTCTAGAGTCATTAGATCATACCTAAAATGATTCTTTATTTTGCTACTCTGCGCAAGATCTTCTCTTTAATAAAGAAATTTTGAGGTCTAAAATGGCACTGAAAACGAAAGTGTACAACCAAAATCAACTTTATAAGAACCAATAGTATTCAAGAAGATGACGTAAAAAAAAACCTACTTTTTCAACACATATTTTCAACTTACTCTTTATGGTTTTACTTTAATTTCAAGCGGGAGCACTCGTTGGATGAAAAATTTAATTCCTCATCCCAGGAGTACCCATGTTGCAAACTTTCAATGGACCCTGCTACAATGAAAAAAGAGAAATACATGAAAAGGTGTGATTGCAATCACGTTTTTGCATGCGTTTCTCATTTTTCGTGTAGCAGGGTCCATCAAAAGTATGCAACATGGATACAAGGAATCATATTTTTTCATGTGTTTCTCATTTTTTGTGTAGTAGGATCCATCGAAAGTATGCAACATGGGTACTCCTTAGACGAGGAATTAAAATATGCATCCAACAAGTGCTCTTGCTTGGAATTTGAGTAAAAACATAGGGAGATAAGTTGAAAATACGAGTTGAAAAAATAGTTTTTCCTTTTCTCCCTCTAAAATTTGATGATGTGATGTAATCTTATTTTATTATCTTCACTATTATTTTATAATATTCGTTAGGAGGCCCATTTTAGACCTTAAAATTTCTCTAATGCACCACAAACTTGCATGGTATTCCCCTTATGTTTCGAAGAAAAAAATCCTGAAATTGTTTACACTAGCAATATTTATGGTGGATGTCTCTAATATGGATCACATATCCATTATATTGATTCAACCTGTTCATGAACTTTCCAACATATACATACAATTTTAACGCTATATATTGGTACATTAACTCAAAGATATTGAACTTACAAAATAGGGAAATATAATACATTAGTTTCATTAATTCAAACTCTCTACATGTTTTTTGTAACTAAGGATTACCTCATACCCTCTGTTGGCCTAATTAGACATTTTATATGGGCATTTTCTTGGCCATAGCCACTCCTCCTACTTACATCTCTCACACACTTTTCTCTTTTTTATCCAAATGAGACATCCCATACATTCATCTCTATTCGACTACTCAAATCCTTTAATCACAATTAAATATTTCAATGATCAACCCTTCTGCTTACTCATCTAGATTTAACATTAGTAGGAATATCCCCATCTACTCAAAATTTGCAATATATAAACAAAGAATAAACCTAAAGTTGGTCCCATATCCAAAATATTTGCTTAACTAACCCTACAATCTCTCTTTAATGTTTACACTATTCCTAAGATCTCTATGAGATCTCTTTAAACCTTACAAACTGATATAGACTTGATTACATTACTTAACAACACATTATCTAGACTCTTGTTGAATAATACAATATTTACAATGAAAATAATTTCCTTGCAGAAATCTCAAGACCCCTCTAAAATCTAATCAACAAGGTTGATTTGGTAGAATATGCTTTTGCATCAGACTCCCAAAGTTGAAAATTTTTAATGATCTCTTGATCATGAGCCTTTAATTTGTTTAATTTCCTCCTGGATCCCAAATTTTATGTCGTTGTTATCCATAGGTATCACTGCATTGTTGTTTTGATATTGTCCTCAATCTTCCAGGATTCCAAACTTGGTTTTGTTTCCTTCCATTTGCTCTATTGGTGTAATCCATAGTAGTCAACCATACTTGTTTAATGACTCCCTTCTTTACTTCATTTTACCTTTACTTAGGCATATTCTTCACCAACATACAAAACTCTACTAATTAAATGTCCAACCTTTCCCTTTGCTGCAACAAAATCCTTACATCACTTACTTGTAGCTATGGTTTAGAATTTAAAAAATTTATGGCCTCAATTGACATTTCACAGTTCAACTTCCATTCTTTATTGTCATATATCTCTTCAAACATATTTAAGTCAATTCAATTCCTTCTCCATAGATGCTTCATGAAATATTGAATTTCATTTTCAAAACTTTTCTTTTATATACATCTTCACACAAGATAAACTTATTACAGAAAACATTAAACTCTTAGAAACTATCATCAACAAATTCAACATGTTTGCTTTCACTACTATTTACTCCAAATGTGTAGCTTGTTGTCCCTTTATGGGTATTGGTTTTCCTCTGAATTTTTTATCCTTCTTCGCAACTTGTTGGTTATGCTTAATACTTTCCTCCTCCTTACTATCTTCCAGGACAATTCTTTGTTATGCACTTTGCGCTAAGAGATTTTCTCTACTTGGACTCCTTTCATGTTCTTCCTCATATGACTATCCCATTATCTCATTCATTAAATTCATATACTACTTGATTGGATTCAAACGAATGTCATGTTCTTTTTTTCCCTCCTCTGCATATTCACATAAAGAATTAATTTCAAAGATTTTCAATCTATTAGGTACTTTGAGAACCTCTTTATCTTCATGCTTCCTATCTACAATCTCTACGTAGTCCTCTCTGATCCTTGTATGAATCTTCAATTCTCTGTCAAGGTTTACATTTTGTTTTTCACCCCTTACTCCACACGTGAGAAGGGTTTATTCATGTCATCATCCTCGTGCTTTGAATGAAATAAAATTTCAATCTCATGAGATATTTTTTCCTTGTCTCAACTCCCTTTGCACCTAGACACATATAAGTAACTTGGAAATACTCCTCTTCCTCTCTAGACACTATAAATACCTCTACTTCACTAAGTATCCCTGAATATTGTTCAAAATTTATTGTAATTCCTTCTTTATATTCAAGCTTCCTTAGGAACTCTTCCAACAACTTTACTTCTTCATAAAAAATTATCAACATCATATCTAAATGTTGTTCTTTTTTTCCAATTGATTTTTTTCACTAGACAATTTTACCCTATATACTATAACAAAAGTTCCTTGTATTGTCCCAAAACATCTGCATCCTTTCACTATGTATAGGCTCCCATTTGACTTACTTTGTGAGGCAATTTTATCCCTTCCATTTATCTGACAAATTTCTTACGCTATCCTTCTTTAATACATCTAGAAAACATTCTTTTATCTTCCTCTTTCCTAATGACATTTTTTTGTGATGCCCTTCACTTGCAAAACTTGTAAATCTTGCACTCACACACAAATTATCAGTTTTAAAACCATAAGGCTCTCTAGCCTCCTGTAGCGATTTTTTCAACCAATCGATGAGACTCTCATTAAGTCTCTCATCAACATCTTTATTATCATCCTATCGAAGAAATTATCCTTTTTTCCGTTCATAATAGTTAACTTCTTCCTCCTCGTACTCAATTGCTTTGAGTCCTTCCTTGAACCAAGTACTCATCTTGTGCCTGATCCTATTATTTTTCATTCTTTCCTCTATTTTGATGAAAAAAACATTTTGTCCATTAATTTCTTTGCAAACAAATGCGCAATAGGCCATCTGACTTTCTTCTTCATTTTACCTCCATGCCTCAGATCCTCAACAATATTATTCTGTAGCATCTTTCTCATAACACTAATTTGTTCCTTCATCTCATCTATCTCTCTATCCACTTATTCATCACTCTTCTTGTTTTCATCAACATTCTTGGCATCTCTTCTCATCTCATTGTTGCTTCCCTCTTTTAGAACATTTACATGACTATTTATAGTCATCTTCACTTCCATTTTTGTGAGCTTTTCCATGCCCAACCGTGAGCTGCAAACAAGCCTTTGTAGTAACAAGTTTGTTTCACCATGCTACAAGATACCTCACTAAACTTTTCGCCTAAACATAGCCTTTTGGTACCTTTGATTCTCTCTTCTAGAACCTCTCTAGCTTCCTTTGCTCTTTATGGCTTTTGCATTCTTTTGACAATTCTACCCACAACACCAATTTATGGAATTGCCTCTACAACTTCTACCCAACCTTAGCTGAAAGTTGTTACAACTACTATTGCAATATTCTTTGCCACATTTCTTTCTTCCTCTTGCTGCTACCCTGAATCAACAATTTCTTTGTCCAAGTTAAAGTGAAAATGTAAAGACCATGTTACTTGTGAGATCTCGCTAGATCTATGATTCAAAAAAAATTTGAATTTCCTGCTTCCACTGCTGCAAGGTTCTTACCACTACCAGACTCCTCAAATATGCTTCAACTATCATTGACAATTCTACCTAGCTCTACTCCTTAGCTAGAATTTTCTTCAATCTATAAGGCTTCATTATGCCTTGATTCCCTTCCATGAAAGACCCTTTATGCTTAGCTTCTTCATTCAAAACTCCAGCTTTGAAGGCTTTTAATCTCTCCCTATCTCTACATCATCTATAATTGTCCAAAATCAATCTACGATCAACAATTTATTCTACAATTTCTAAGAGAATTACTCCTATTAAAAGTCCCTTTGTTTTCGTGACTTGACCACTCTGTCTTCAACCTATTAAACTTCAAAAATACCAATCATCTCTTACATTGATAATCTAATGGTATCTTTTTCAACTCTAGCAATTTCTCCCAATCAAAAACATTCTTGTTCTAACCCCTTGTCTCATATTCTCTCTTCTGATTTCCTATGCTAATCCTTCACCATTGTTGCCACCATCTATGCTATAGGGTTGCTCCAACAATTTCTCTATTAACATTCAAACGAGTAGGTTTAACCAACTTTGATACCACAATTGATGCAATCAAGGTTCAATTCACAAACTTTCGTGTGCCATTAGAACTATCATAATTCCTCAGAGACATTTCTTTCTTCATTCAACAATATAAAACACAACTTAAGTTCATCTATTTACTAATATGAGAGTATTTCAATCCTTTGTAGAGTCCACACCAAATGTGATATTACTTTGCCACATATTAATTTGAATACCTCTGTGGACCAAATATGTTTCTTGAGCCCAAATATATTAATGCGCTAATGTTCTAATCTGGGAATTAAACATCCGCTCCAAATGTAACTTGTACTTGCTTTCGAAACTCGAATATCTCGTAACCCAGATGCATGACAATCTTTGACATACTTAACACAATTCCATTTATTGCCAGATCTTCCTTGCAAAATGAAAATCAGCCTATTGTTAGAAAAGTTGAAGTGATTAAAAGTAGATCGAGACTAGTCTTGGAACTACATGGTAGATCCAAATGACTATAAACCTTGAATTAAATTGTTGACTAGGACTCCAATCTCAACACTAGGAACTCCTTATCTATAATATTTCATTCTTCATTCTCACAAAACTAAGAATATCTCAAGTCATTAGATCACACACATAATTATTCTTTAATTTACAAAACTCTACGCAAGAGCTTCTCCTCACCACAAACTTGCACGATATTCCCTTTATGATTTGAAAAAAAGAATCTTGAAATTGTTTAAACCAACAATCTTTACAATTGACCTCATTAGTATGGATCATATATCCATTCTATTGATTCAACGTGTTCACGAACTTTCCAACATATACATATAGTTTTAACACTATATATTGGTACATTACCATAGAGATACTGAACTTACAAAACAAGAGAAATAAAATACATCAATTTCATTAATCCAAACTTTGTACAAGATTTCAGTAACTAAGGGTTAACTCTGTTGGCCCGATTACACATTTTATCTAGGCATTTTCTTGGCCCTAGTTGCTCCTCCTTGTACTTACATCTCTCACACATGTTTCCTTTTTATCCGAATGAGATAGCATATACATTCATCTCTATTCAACTACTTAGGTCCTTTACTCGATTTGATCGACCCTTCCCCTTACTCGACCAGATTTAACATTAGTAGGTTGATCCCCATCTATTAGAATTTTATAATATATAAACAAAGAATAAACCTTAATTTGGTCTAAGATCCAAAATATCAGCTTGAGGTTTACAATATTTCTAAGATCTCTATGAGATCTCTCTGAATCTTACAAACGAACACAAATCTAAATACATTGCTTAAGAAATCATTATCTAAACTCTTCTAAAAAATTAAAATGTTTACCACAAAAATCATTTTTATTTGAGAGTCAAGACCCCTCTAAAATCTAATCAAAAATTAATTTGAGATTATATGATCCTGCACCATAATAAATCACCAACCTCTAACTTTTTAAGAATACAAAAAAAATCTACATTTAAAAAAGCTTAATATTAAACCACATTCAAATTACTCTACTTAAAATTTAAATTAATTGATATAATGATAAAACATATAATTAAAAATTTATATAACTTTTCAAAATTATATATATATATTCATTTAACTTTTTAAAATTCAATTTAGTGTTAATAAATTAAATGAAAGGTTAAAATCAATAGTAACTAAAAAAACTATAGACATCTCATTCGACTTGCAGTCTCAATTTTAAAGGTCAAACATAATTTTTATCTGTGGGACCTTTATGTCGATCATTTTCGCAACAATCCACCTCATATAGTGATTATCATGGCTTGGTTTCCCAGATTTAATAGTGTTAATAAATTAAATGAAAGGTTGAAATCAATAGAGACTAACTAAAAACTATAGACATCTTATTTGACTTGAACAGTCTCAATCTTAAAAGTCAAACATAATTTTTATAATATAATGTTAATTAAGGTCAAACATAATTTTTATTTGTGGGACCTTTATGTCGATCATTTTGGTAACAATCCATCTCATATAGTGATTATCATGCCTTGGTCTCCCAGATTTAATATAGTGTTAATAAATTAAATAAAACGTTAAAATCAATAGACACTAACTATAAAAAAAAAAATTATAAACATCTTATTTGACTTGCACAGTCTCCATCTTAAAAGTCAAACATAATTTTTTTATTTGTGGGGCCTTTATGTCGATCATTTTCGTAACAATCCACCTGACATAGTGATTATCAATCCAAGAAAATTGTTGCTGTTCTGGACTTTTCTCACAACTTTTCAATCTATCAGTCAAGGAGTCATTATCTCGTTACATAAAGATGAAAATTCAATGGTTTGACTGCAAATAAAGAGAGCTTGGACCCAAAGCAACAATATGAAAAATATGTTTAGTAGTCCGCACTTAATTATGTAAAATATGTTTAGTAGTCAACTGTAGACAATTGACTGCCGGAATCACAGCAATCTTAAACCTCGAATCGACTTGTTATATATTCACAGCATTCTCCAGCATTGATCACCAATCTTTTCTTTCGGTTTGTGTAGATTTACTTATTGAGAGAGAATTCATAGCATGCCATCCCAACCCAATTCCAGGCAAAACATAAGTATGCCTTCTGAGTCCAGGCATATCCCCAAGAGAGGGCAAGTGAAGGCAGCCATTGCCTCTTCCCTTGCCCACTCCATCAAGTCCTTTTTCTCATCACATTCCTTCTCCAGTTCTAATGGCTCTCCACAGTACTCCATCTCCAGATCTAATGGCTCTTCACAGTACTCCATGATGACTGCTTCCTCTTCTTCAGCCTCGATCTTGGGTTCAGCTTCAAGCTAATGGGTTTTACTGAACAATGGACATACCCATTACAGAGCAAGGGTCATATGTTGCTCATAACATGAGGAAACACAGCATTGAAGATAAAATATTTTCGGTGGGCAAGGGCACCAGCACCCCAATAGAAGTGCCCACATGAGAGGAACAGCATGGCTCAGATGATAGATGTGTCTACCTTCACAGGACTGTTCGCAGACATATCAATATGGAATGGAATATGTTTATAGCATGCAGTTGTCATCACTGCTATCACATCTTACTCAATGTTATCTACTGTAACAGGATGTTTTAAAGTTTTTGTCCTATTTTAATAAAAAGGATTATTTTAAAGTTTTTGTCTTATTTTAATAAAAAGGATTATTCTGTTTTTTTTTTTATATTGTGGTTCACAGGCATTGAGTGGCCGTTACATCCACAGTAGAGAAGCCGGAGAAGCCGGGTAGTTCCACCCGAAGGGATCTGCCTGCCGGCCTTTACAGACCTAACCTCGAGAGCGTCGAGGAGATTTGACCCCGTGACCTCCCAACTGAAAAAGTACTTAGCAACCATTTGAGCTATCCCTTGGAGCTTAAAATGATTACTCTGTTATTCAAAACTATCGTCATTTTAAAATTTAGAATCGAGATCGATCTATGCCAATCATATAAGATTCAGATTACAGCTTTTTAAAACAGTTTTCAAACACTCAACATATAAAACCTTTTGTTTATTTTAATTGAGAAATCTGAAATGCTGTCAGTTCTAAAGAAATAACTTCAATCAGCCAGCAGCTGTGATGTCTGAACTCTTGGTTTCATTTTGTTAAATACCATCGCAAATAATATCAATAAAATAGCTTTTATAATCGCTCCACGTTCAAATTTTTTTTTGCTGTTTTAATCTCTTTCAAGGCAGAGATATGTACAAAGGGATGTTTATCATATCCCAATTCTTATTTTTCCTTTCTTTTAAACTCACCATTGAACAAAGTAGCTTCGCTGTATTGTTTGAATTTAATTTTTCTATTTACGGTAACTCTACTGTGAATTTTATTTTTTTATTTGTGAGAACTCTCCTGCTAGAATCGCCAAATCTCAATCTAGATAAGTTAAGATTGGCATTTTCGAAATAAAGCTGCAGCGACAGTCGAACCCGAATTACTCCCAAAATCTAGATAAGTCAACATTGGGATTTTCAAAGTGAAGTTTTCGGTAGCAGGGGAACTCGAATTAATTGTTGCCAATTTGGAGTTGGAGCAAAAGGTGAACAAGACTATTTCAACACTATTTAACTACGCTTTTTCTACGGGACTGGGAGGATATTGCATCAGAATAGTTTCATTTCAGTAAAAACAAAAAGCGAGGAGCAGTAGTCAAATATGGTAGAGATGATGAAAAAGGAATGGCGTTGTTTATTAGGAGATAGGAAAAAAATGAGTTGTTTATGAGGGTACAGGAAAAAAATTTGAGTTGAATTCAAATATTTTTATAATAAAAAGTCGTTTGAATTTTTTAGGTGGAAATAAATTTAATATTATTAAAGATTCAAAACTTTTAAAATCTTGAAATTTGACAACTATAAATTAGATTTCTAAAAAAATTACCACATTTTTATTAAAATCAAATTTTCATGATTTTCCAAACTAAATTTAATCATAATTTAAGTGAACCAAAAAGAATTAACACTAAAAATTATAAGCTTTTAACAATCAACCAGAAACCAAACTGAATTCTAACCTATAAACTCTATGTACATATGTATGCAGATAATAATCAGCTTTTAACCATCAACCAAAAACCAACTGAATTCTAACCTATAAACTCTATTTACATCTGTATGGAGATAATAATCAACCAATATACAACAGAAACCAACATCTCCGAAATGAGAGAGACAACAACATCTCCCAGGCTACATCTGTATGGAGATAATAATCAACCAATGTACAACAGAAACCAACATCTCCGAAATGAGAGAGAGACACCAACATCTCCCAGGCTAGAGAGACAGGATTCGGATACCTTTCTTTAGGACTAATTCCTTTAAGTTTGTTTGAAGACTAATTTTTTTCCGGTAAGGAAAGGACTAATTCAGTTAAGTTTAATTAAGGATTATTTTTTATTAATTTTTTTTTGAAATAAGGTGTTGGAAAAGACCAAAAGAAGTGCGAGAGGAAAGAGTATGTATTTTTTGTTCTTCCTGAAAAGTGTAAACAGAAAATCGTTTCATTTTATAATGTGATACCTTCAAAAACAACAGGAAAAGTTATGCAGATATTCTGGCATCTAGTTCTCTTGGGATAATCTATTTGGCGAAGGGTTTATCTAGAAGATGGGAGCGTTTATTGTGAGGCTTCATAGGAAAAAGCCTGAATACATCAATCAGATGAGGAAGCAATCTATCCCATAAATTATCTTTAACCTCTTCGACCTTAGAATAATTTTCTTTTTTTTAAACAACTTATATGCACTCTAGTACTTGCAACGAGAGTATAACAAGGCTTTACTTAATTGCAATTATTTTATTTTTGAACCCAAAAACAAACTTAAAACTGAATGCAACCCACCAAATGCAATTAAAAATTCAATGGATACAGTGATTTTTTCTCTGCTATTTTAAAACTCTGCAACTTTCCAAAAACATGGTCTATAGGAAATTTATGATATTTTTTTTAATTATTTTCGTTTGAAATTTAATAAAAAAAATTTAAAATAATAAATTTAAATTTTATAATTTAAATACTTCATAATTTTTTTAAAATACTAAACTATTTATTTAAAAAAATATATATTTTAAAAAATAAAAATACTCCCCAGGAATATTTTCATCACCAAATTTCCAAAAAAAAAATTGTGAAATAGTTAAGCTATTCCCTTTTCAAAAATAAATTCCAGCCAGAGCAATAAGCTAGACTCTGTTCTCTTTATAATACATCGAGCACTGATCCAAAAACCCACGAAATACAATTAAGAGAAAAATCAATGGGCCCAAAAAGAATATAGTTTTAACTTAATTGTTTCGAGGAATGAATGATATCCAAGAAGCTTTTCTCAACTGTGTTATACATGCCATTTTTTCGAAAAATTAAATCCAAATCTACCAACAAGGAAGCCACTTCGTACAATTAAAAATTTAGTGGATGCATTGCAAGCGTAACTTACCGTAATTGTTATGAAATAATTATTAATCAGTGACCTGTACACAGCTTTTCGTTGCTATGTTGATCCCTGCAATTTACAAAAAATAAATCCCAAAAACACCAAATAAGCTATGATCTCAAAACAAAGCCAGCATGCAACCCACCGAATGCAATTTAAAAAAACATGGCTTTACCAATCCCAAATATTTGTTGGCAACGACCAAATAAACTATGTCCGCAGAGTTATTCTCAACTCTGCTAAGCTATGATTTTTTCTAGAGGATAAATCCAAAATCAGCATGCAACCCACCGAATGCAATTTAAAAAAACATGGCTTTACCAATCCCAAATATTTGTTGGCAACGATCAAATAAACCAGTGTTCCACGGGGACTCGCCCCCCTAGGGTCTAGTTTCCTCGCTCCCCCGTGCTCCGGGGACTTGGGGACGAGTAGGGGACTTTTGCCCACGGCCCCAAAAATGAGGAAATTCAGGGGGATGTGCCAGGGAGTCGTTTCCCTTTCCTGAGGGGGTGTTTCTGAAAAAGGCGACGTGGGGGGGCGAGCGGGGACGAGAGGGGGTGAGTATGGGGTGTGGGTGGACGTGGCACACGTTTATACAAAAAAAAAATGATTTTAATTAACTTAACCCTAAAACTAATCTTTAATTAACAGTTAAACTAAGCGTAGGGTTTTGGAATTTAGTTGTTTCATGTTATAAAAATGGCAGGGTGAACACATAACAACACACACAACGTTCACGCGCTATGTGTGTTGTTATTACTAGATCTGATCACTCCCATGCATGGAACCTCGATGGCATCTGTTGGAATATTGCAGATTGCAGAATGGACCCTTGATATGGCTATCACATTGGTAATGTGATTTGGTTATTTGCAGGAATTCTGGAGTGCACATATTAGACAGAATTGAAGACAGATCTTGAGGATTTCTATCACTATGAACCGTCAGCCCTCTGATTAGACAAATTCTGAGTTTGATCCAAACAAATTCATTTATCTGTGGTTGCTGCTCAATATTACCCTACACATTCTGTGAGGAGATCATCCCTGAAGTGGTTACTCATCAATGCTTCTCTGCTTCTCTCAAAGCTCGGCTCTTCAAGATTCACTATGGATGATCAACATCAGAGGCTCCCTCTTGTGAAGAATTCAGTTTGTGACGATAAGAAATATTAGAAGGCAAAGAAGTTCAGCATCAAATTAACTTAACTTTTGTGTGGCAGTGCTTGCTTTCTAAAAGACACACCGATCACGTTGAAGTATTTTTTATTTCTCTAAGTAACCCTAACTGGTGTCTTACAAGTATCTGTATAATCAAGTTACAGTAATCCTTGAGGTCATTGTAATTTGAATTTAAACAAGAGTTCAAGAGTTTGAAAGTGAAGGAGCAGAAGTTGTAATACATATAGCCAAATTGTCAGATATGTAAGCTATATGTTTAGATTGCAGATTTTTGGAGTTATGATAGAAGTATGAGTAATGTTCTAGACACAAATGTGCATCAATGGACAGAGGCATTAGCATCTTGTTATGCCATCAGGAGTCTGCACAACAGTCACTCTCAACAAGGATACAATTAACAATAGAATTCACACGAGCATAACACAACACTATTGTTTTGTATATCCTTGTAATTGATACTATGTACAGATGGGCAAAACTCACCAATGATTATAGCACTTTGGCCTAGAACTGAATAGAGTTGCCTTGATAACATATTGTTGAAGTTGCAGACGACAGAAGTGTTAAGATTATGAGATTAAGATCTTTAATTGATAACAGAGATGCAGAAAGAATAGATCTACAGTGATCTTCTGCAACGACATTGTTGAGGTTTGTTGTGTATTATCAGAATGCTGAAGATGGTGGTATTGTTGTCTTTGTATTTTGTTATAATGTATGATAATTGATTTATGATTATAAATTAGAATTTTAAATTTATTATTTTATATGATATTAGAAATTTAGATAATGATATTCATATCAATGATCATGCTTTGCAGCTTTTCAATTCAAACCAAATTGTCATAGTGGACTCAATTAATAAATTATATTTTATATTTATAAGTTTTTAAGACCCTGACGCTCCCCCACATTTCCTAAAAAATGGTGGGGAGCTTTTTCATAGGCCGCTCCCGCGCCCCGTCGCTCCCTCGCCCCTCGTCCCGGAACCTTGGTGGAACATTGAAATAAACTATGTCTACAGAGTTTCTTTTTTTTTCAGTACGAAAAAAAAAAGAAGCTTGATTTATATTCATATGAAAGATATTTACATAAGAGAGGTTCTGTAAAGAGAAATAACATATATATGCAACTGAAATGTTTTGCTGAAGATAAAAGTCGGTCAGAGTCATCATGGAAGCATAGGAACAAAATTCTCTGGAACAAGATAAAAACAGAAAGATAGACAGATAGTGAGGAGCCATAAACATATATATATAACAGTCCAATCACACATAAGGGTCAAGGGATAAACAACGTACCTTTTATGTGAAAGAAAGAAGGCGATAATTCAAAGGAAAGCAAAAACCAGTTGGAAAACTACGTGTACCCAGATGGGAGAAATCTTCTATCATATACAATGAGTCTTGTATTTGAACCTCCACTTTCCATGAACCAAGTTCTATTGCAAGGCCCCTCTTTGACAAGATGTCCACATGATAATTCATAGACCTGTCCACATGGCTGATTGTGTAAACTGGATTGTTGTTCCATAACATTTTTATCCTATTAATCCATCCAGTAAGTATGGGATTCTTGTTTATTAGCTTCCCTGAGGCCAATCCTATTGTGTTTTTGGAATCCCCATATATCTGCAGCATTTGTATATTCAGGAAAGAGCTGAATTGAAGAAGGCCCACCAAAGCCATTTCCATGGCCTTATTGTTTGTACCACTACCACCATTCCAATAGATAGAGAAATGAAGATCTTCGAACATAGATATAAAAACACCACATGCACACATGCCTCTTTGTGCAGCTCCGTCAAAAAAAGCCCTTGAAAAACCCATCAACGTCATTGTATGGTTCCTTGGAATGCTAGATTTTCCTGAAGACAACTTTTTGGGAATGGAATAGAACATCGTAGTGATCTGTAAAAACAAAGGCAAATTTATATCTTTCCCATCTCGGAATATAGCATTGTTCCTTCTCTTCCAAACTGTCCATAAAAGCAAAAGGGTAATTGATCTATGAGAAACTTTCTGCGAGCTCCAACAGCTTAAAGCCACTTGGACATCTGAGTGATCCAGCAAACAAATACCAAAGAAATCCATAAGATCCCTCCATAACTGATAAGTGTATCTACAAGTAAGAAAAATATGATTGTTGCTATCTTCCCCATTTTTGCATAATAGGCATATACTAGGACCTGACCAGTTCCTTTTTTGTAGATTATCCCAGGTAAGGATCTTGTTGTGAAATATGAGCCATGAAAAATGAATGATTTTGGTTGGCACCCTAGTATTCCACAATGTTATGGGAAAGATGTGCTGAAAAGGGAGCGGGATAGACCTTGCCAGAACTAAATAGATATCTTTGACTTTTAATACATCCCGTCTCTTTATACCTCTCCATGTAAGATGATCCCTCCCTTCAGTTTTGCATAAGCCAGAGCCCCTCATAGCTATCATAATACTGGCCCATTGCTCTGCATAATCTTCACTAAGGCCCAGAGACTGAAAATTCTTCCATATAGGAATGCCCCCCTGCCATTCTTCGATTAGTTGACTCCAGGAAAAAATCTCGGATCTATGCAGATCCATAATGATAGAATGTGGAATGAAAAAATCCTCCCCTAGTCCATTGATATGATCATAACCTATAAACACATCTTTTCCATTTTGGACATTCCAGAATAAATTCTTAAGGAAGAAGGATTCTATTCTACGAAAGCTTTTCCAGATTGCCGATCCCTATGGTTTTCCGACAGTGCCTTCTCTATACCAGAATATTAGGTCTTTATTCTTCATGTACTTCTTTCTGATGGTGGCACTCCAAAAACTGTCCCCGTTAATGCTCCTCCAAATGGATTTACATAAAAGGGCCTTACCAAAGTTCCTAATATTCATGATGCCCCATCCTCCCAAAACCTTAGGAAGGGGAATTTTCGAAAGACTGGTCAGATGAAATTTGCTTTTGTGCTTTCCGCCTCCCCATATAAAATTTGCCATAAGCCTATTCAGAATAGAAATGACACCAGAGGGAAAATAGAATAAGTGGGCCCAATAAAAAGTAATCTGGGCCAGGACAGATTGGGCCAGAACCGCTCTGCCTGCTATGGAGAGGCACTTGAACTCCCAACCTTCAATTCTTTTATAAAAACAATCCGATAACCACATCCAGTTAGCATTTTTGTATCCTGTCGGTTTGAGATGAAAACCCAGGTATTTGAAGCCATCCTTTATAGGCTTAATTCCAATATTAAACAGAGCAGACAGATAGTCCAATGATTCTCTATCTTCAACATCAAAAAAAAGGAAGATTTTCCTTCATTGATAAAGATACCTGAAGCTTTTTGAAAATTTCTAAGAATGCCATGAATGCATTGCCAAGAAAGTGTACATATCATACCAAAAATCATGATATCATCAACAAACACGTCGTGGGAAATAAAGGATCTACGACATATCCTAATTGGTCTGAATTTATTTTCTTTGACCGCACCATTGATATGTAGACTTAGTGAATCCATTGCAAGGATAAAAAGAAGTGGAGACAAGGAACATCCCTGTCAAAGATCCCTAGCAGCTGCGAAAAAATTTGTAGGTAGACCATTTATAAGAACAACAAAATTGACATTCTCCACACAGGCCATGATACATCCAATGCATTCATTTTTTGGACCTATCTTACAAAGAATGCATCATAGAAACCCCCAATCTAGGCTATCATATGCTTTCTTCAAATCCAGTTGCAAGATGGCCACATCCAACTTTTTGGAATGTAAGGAATGTAAACACTCTTGTGTATTGGCTACTGCCTCAATAATATTCCTATTCTTGAGAAAGCCGTGCTGTTCTAAAGTAATGTAATTTGACAGTATGCCTCGGATTCTATTAGCAATTATTTTCGAGGAGATTTTATAGATTGCATTACAAAGGGAAATCACTCTAAAATCTGAGAAAGCAGTGGCTTTCATCTTTTTGGGAATAAGGGCAATATAAGTAGATGTGATATGGGGATGGAAAGACCGCCTCATCCGCGATTCTTCCACCATTGCCAAGATGTCTTTCTTGAGAATATCAAAGAAGTGGATAGAAAATTCAATAGTCTAGCCATCAGGGCTAGGACTTTTATCTCTTTTGAAGGATTTCATAACTTCAAAAAGTTCATTCTCAGATACAGGTTGGAAAAAGGTATTGTTTTGTTCATCCTCAAACATAGTAGGGTAAGGAGCAATTCCCCATAAGATGTCCTCGTTATTAACATTATCATCCCTTTTGTAGAAATTTCCAAAATGTGACACAGCTTCCTTTGAAATTTCCTCTTGTGATTAAAGCTTGATTCCGCTATCAGACTGGATTTCCCAAATAGACTTGATTTCCCTCCTATTATTCACAAATCTATGGAAAAACTTTGTGTCCCTGTCACCCTCTTTCATCCATAACACCCTACTCTTCAACCTCCAAGTGGCTTCCTCAATTGCAAGTAATTTGTGCCTTTTCTTTTCCAATTCATGTATGCTATTACGGACCGAAAATGGGATATTTCCTACTTTTAGTTTTCCAGCTAATACATCCAAATTCCCTTGAAGCTCTTTCAAAGCAACTCTATTAGTTTTTAGCTTTTTTCTCTGCCATGCCTTGACCTTCACCTTTAATTCCCGCAGATTGTCCAGGAGGTGTTGGGAAGGAGAAATAATCTTCTTCGAACAGTTAGTAGACCAAAATGTTTTGACACGGTCATTGAATTCCTCGTCCTCCAGCCAAACTCTGTTGAATTTATATGGAAGACCTTTCTTATAGCCTCTTTTACCCCATTGTAAGGATATTGGTCTATGATCAGATATGAAGCTGTTAATAATATGGGATAATGGCCTACCCATACGAACCAACAGATTGTCAGAGATCAAAAACCTGTCCAATCTTTTAGCCAGATAGGACACACCAATTCTTCCGTTATCCCATGTGGGCACCATGAATTGGGGAGATACATCTACCATATTGTGTTGAAGAATGGCCTCTTTAATACAAATTTTTAAACTATGTCCACAGAGTTATTCTAAACTCTGCTAAGCTATGCAATTTTCGAGAGGATAAATCCAAAATGTTGTGCGGAAAGATCAAAATAGCTCTAATTTAATTGTACAGAGCAGTGCTATTATTTGCACTCAACTGTTAAACCTTAAATTAAAGGAAAAAATAAAACCGCAAACTGGGTGCCATGAAACAAAAGTCATTTAACCCTAAATATGCCCTGAAATAAAAGTCATTAAACCCTAATTGCAGCTATTTCATTCAATCCCAATCTTGTATTTTCTTTTTTTTATTTTGTCCTATTTCGTTCTAGGTATTTTTCTTACTCATAAATAAAAGGAATTTAACGGAGCAAGACTCGGATTAAATGAAATGAAAAACAAAACACAAATTTATAGTCAAAGCATTTTTATTTCATTATGTTCCGTTCTTGGTGTTTTTCTTACTGTTAGAAAAAATAAAGACGGAGCAAGACTGATTCAAATCAAATAGACAAAGTAAGACTTGGATTCAAATCAAATAAGTAAGACCCGGGTTAAAAAAATTAGCATACAACTTCCACGATAAAATTCAGCATGCTAACCTATTCTTTCTCATCGAACCTCCATAGAACTCATGTCTGACCGTCTTCTCTCGTCTCAACAATGCCAGTGTCAAAGAAAATAAAGAAAAAGAGCACTCAAAAATCCAAAAGCAGAGATAGATGCAAATTAAACAATAAAGAGGTGATCAACCTCACTCTTGCTAAAAAAAAAAAATTAATTCTCATAGCTTTGCAAGTGAAACCCAGTCTTGATCTATTCCCAAAACACCTTGGGACGAAAGAATTTGTGAACTTTGTGATACTAAGATTGTAGAAGATGAAAAATACTCTCTTGGATTACCTATATCTTATTCACATCCAATCTCATTTTCATAACACTTGTAATAATACCAACCTTCTTGACGTGCTAAATCACCAAAATTGTTGGTCTATTCCCAAAACACCTTAGGATGAAAGAATTTGTGAACTTTGTGATACTAAGAACATAGAAGATGAAAAATACTCCCTTGGATTACCTAGATCTTATTCACATCCAATCTCATTTCCATAACACTTGTCATAATACCAACCTTCTTGACATGCTAAATCACCAAAATTATAGTGATCTAGGAACATTTCTTTCCCTTCTTTTTTATCATAGAAATAAAATTTTAAAGAGTCTCAATTAATTTCGTGGACATTAATCATCATCATCATCATATTCCAAAAGTACTATTTTAATTTGAATAAGTTTAATAGTAAAAAATTTATGTTTCCTTTCCATAAATTACAAGTTTAATGGATTCAATGATTAAAATTGTATATTCTTTTTCCCAAATTATAATTTCAAAACCTTATTAATTTATTTTTATTGGTAAATACATTTAAAGGTTTTGTCAATATCTTTTTACTTCAAATTATTTTGAAGAGAACTTAGGTAAAAGATCTATTTTTCTATTGGTTAAATAACATGTGATCAAAAACAAATTGTTAGAAAAACGAATTATTAAAAAAAAAAACAAATTTATAGGTAAGCATTTTGGAAGACACTCAGAATGCATCGATATTGTAATGAATTAGGATCTGCATTGCAATGAGCATTCAATATTGCAGATGCTCTATTAGTCACCATTGTCTAACTATGGTTAGGGATGTCAGCATGTTGGGCATCTACAATGTTTCTCACCACTTAGTTATGGCTACCCTATTTTCCATATGCTTCTATCATGCCCATTTTAATCACTTTTGTCACGAGTGTCCATTAAGCTTTGAGGTTTATATCTTGCTTAAAGGACAAATTGCTTCTTCTTACCTTGCACTGGAAGAATAGGTCAATAGACAATAATTAGGTCCTACAATCAATCCCAATGGTCTTAAATCTGAAATACTTTATAATCCATGAATTTGGAATAATACTTGATTTTATGTTCACACGGAATGAACTTCAATGTTTCCACATTTATCCTCATTTTATCCTTGAGTGATTATTTAGGCTATAATATTTTCCTTCACTCAACAAAAATTTGTCTAGCTTCTCCTCATCTAAAGGGTTCCTTCTCCCATAATTCATGAATTGAAAGTGGCTAAGTCCATGGGAAAAGGAAATAGGTGTGTAGTTGTGGTATGTACCAGTCAGTGAACAAGTAAGCAACAATTCAATGGATAATTCGAGAATTAACCATCAAACATGAGCTAATTCAAAGTTATATCATTGCATTTCACATGTCCTTTCAAATGCATATATATGGAATTTGTTAATTAAGTTTAAGTCTCTTTTAAACCTTAGATCCATTTTCACCCCTCTTTGTTACTAATTTGGTGTTATTTTAAGTAACTAATTTCTCGAGAAAAAAGTGCAAAAATATTTCATTTAGTCACCCAAAGTAAAAATTTCTTACCTAATCAAGAGGATAATTATCTCGATTGACAAGATCAACATTCAATAGTAAGTCCATAAGTGAAAAATTTATGTGAAGTTCCTTTTAAAAGATTTCAAATGACTTAGAGAAATTCCTAGAACATATCGTGTATTTTTGTTCATGAAGTTCTAGTAGTATAAACATGGATTGTGTACAACCTTGCAAACTAAACTAACCAAATGAAAAAAAAAAAAAATTGTAAAAAATTAAGAGAGTTTAGGAATTCGTGTTACCATGTCTAGGATGGGCATGCCTACTTCCAGTTATTAATGACAAGAGGCAAGGGCCTATTCTTCCAATTTGTCTAATGTCTAAAACTACAATTTCCTCATCCTTGACTACTATATTATTGAGCTAGGATGAACCAATCAATGTTACTGGATATTGCACACTTATGATTTCTTCAAAGCCAAGTCTTTGCTTTAATTTAATTGCTTGACTTACTCCTATAGATGTTTTTATCATATCCTCCTCTTCTACAATTTCCTCCTTTTTACTCTCCTCTCCAATCTCCTAAAAGATAATTTGACTTCTTTGTTTTTCCAACTGAATCCCTTATTTTTGTCAAGTGTTTATTTGTATCTTGTTGGTTATTTACATATTCTTTCTCCCAATTATCATCTTTATTTTCCCATACATTGCATAATTTGGGCAACCAACTCTTGAGTTTAATCATATAGACTATGATAATCAACCTATAAGTGTTTCTCATATGCTCATGAGGTAAATACATAGCACTAAAATCAATAATGGTACCCACCACTAACTTATAAAAGACAAAATTCATTACAACAAACTCTCCAAATTCTAAACCAAATATTGAATATTTAATTGTATCAAGATAGAGATCATGTAGCAATGACCAAGAGTCTCCAAACAACCAAAATACCACCCAATGAAATCTTAAAAACTCATTGAAATGAAATAATTTACTAAGTTGATTCTCTTTGTCGGTTAATTCTGAAACATTTTATCTTATCAATTTGAATTTGTAAACCTGTGAAGCATAAAGCAAAACATATATAGGGACATAGCTTTTAATTCTATCAAAGGTAAATTGATATTTAAAGGAAATTATCTTCTATGAAAGCAATTAAATCTAATTTTGTAAACTTATGAAGCGTAAAGAAAAATATATGTAGGGACATAGCTTCTAATTCTATCAAAGGTAAATTGATATTTAAAGGAAATTATATTCTATGAAAGCAATTAAATCTAATCTAACTCAATATGATCATGATTTTGAAACATTTGTAGACCCTTTTTGCTATGTAAAAATTCAACTAATTCAACTAATTTTTTACAACAAACTTTCTTAAATATTTTTTAATACAATATATTGAAGTTTATAATGGTTTGACACCTATTCAATCCGAATTTTTTGTATGATCAGCCTACATCATATTGACACATGAAAAGTAATTAAACCCACATTTGGGTGAAATTGAAATTCACACAGCAAAAATAAACCTAAATGATCATTAGACGAGTTTTAAATTTGAATTGTTTTTGAAGTATATTTCTAAACACTTGATTGAAAAACTATAATGAAACATAGCACTGGTTAAATGCTAAGTAAGTAGAGTATTCCAATGCTCTAAGAAATAGAGCATAAGTGAAAAACAAATAATACCACATTAGGAAAACGTGTAAAAGAGCATAACACGTCCTACACATGGGCCCTCCCGGTGTTTGTGCGAGCTTGAGAAACCTCAGAACCCTGACTTTAAATGAACCAATAAATACATACACACAACGAAATAGAACTCAACTTCCTGCAAATGATATTATAGAGAAATAATTCATATAGGGAACTAAACTTAACTTATTTGTGTCTATCGCTCTGTTGAGGGATATCAATCTATCAATCTATGAATATTGTAAAGTAACAATATTCAAATTTTACAAGTTACTAATCAGAACAAAATATGATGACTGAGTGTTTAATCACTATCGTGTAAACCAAGAGCATATACCCCGGCTCATGCTTGAAGTTGTATGACTCTGGTTGATCACACGTAGCCATCAAAATATTATTCTTCAGTGTTAGATCTTGTGAAGATGCAATGGTGATTCATCATCGATATGTCATGGTGCCATGTCACAATTCTTTAATGATATGCCTTTGTGCGGTAAATGTTCACCGCTTTGACTAGGACTTTGATTTTGGTATAGCATTGACATGCTTGTTTTTCTGATGCGCCTAATAGGTGAGTAATCATCCTAGTACGTGTTGCCACATGTCCCAAATATTGGTTCCATTAAGTTGTCCCTAGAGTTGCATCAATCTATTAATTTAATTTGCTACAGGGCCACAGAAAAGCTACATATTTTGATACTTGCTACAAATATCACATATAAAACTTTAAAATGTGGTAAACATTAACTTTGAATTTATTTCTTATAATCTTGTATTCTAATAGCATATATACATATGGATGGTGACAAAGATATGTAAAACGAGATGATTATGGAAGCATCTGAAAGGTAAAAATGGTTAAAACTATGATAGTAAGGTGACAAAAGGACCTAATTTTTTGGCCTATCACTCTTTTTTCATCACTATATATTATAAGTGTGTGGTTTAATGAATATAAAACTTGTTTTCTTTATTGCAAAGATCACCAAGAAAGTCAAGATGACAAGATAGAACATATGCATCGACAATTCCATCCAAGTCAATGTCAAAAGAGAACATAAATGCATGATCCAAGGAGGAAATAATCCACACAATTTAGCAAATAACAATTATTCTAAGAGCGACTTGAAGGAGATGGGGGGTTTCCCTGTATTGTTTGACGGGAGATGTGCTTGTCCATATTTATGCGTGAGAGATTATCACTTTCTCTTTTGTCTTCTATGGTGCTTTCTAATGCTCTAAATCTTATCTAGAAGTTCTGTCTCACAACAAAACAACTTGATAAGCACTTGAACCCGAAATGTCCATCATCTCTCTTAACCTTCAAGCCCCGCCTTAAATTCCTACCTCATTACACAACAACCTCACAAGTTTGTGCCTCAATTGTTGAGCTTCTATGAAACAATATTCTTTCTTGCCAACATCCAAGGCATCAGGTTCAAATCCAGTCCATTCTATTTTCCTATTGGTCATATTATGTGTGTTTTATGGGAATGTTTTTCTCATGTTCCTTTGTTGATAGTACTTACTCTTGTGGCCTTTCGTGACAGCCCTGGTAAAAATTCCATGTCAAATATATAAGATCGTTGTTTATGGGACACTTATTCCAAGCTGAATGTTGGGCAAGACATCCTAGGGGGTGTTCATTTGATTGTTTATGGCTACGGAAATTGGCAAAGGAAATGGTTAAGGCTTTGGAAAGGCAAAATGGCATTTTGGCACATTTATTTATGAAAATAATGGAAATTAGGAGAAAATGGAGGTGAAAGGTCACATGTTGCATGTGAAGAGGAAATTGATGGAAAATGAAGAAAATGGAGACCTCATTAATAAAAAGGCTTATGAGGATCAGTTGGCAAGCTTAGTTAGTGTAACCTTTTGTCAGTTGAGTTTTGGAGCTCTCTCATTATTCTCTCTCTCTCACTCTTGGACACTCAGAGTTTATTTTCTACCATGGCATGGGTTTTGCCAAGGGAGATAATATTTTCATCCTAGCCTTGCCATTTGTTGTTAGCTTTGATGAGATGGATTCTCTTATTCGGTTTATGTGGGATGGCTAGATTGGATCCGAAGCTGAGTGGGGCAGATCTCCAAATTGACAAGCACATGGTGTAGTGGTCCCTCAATTGGACTGAGGATCATGAAGCCACTGGCCCAGTAACCCCTGAACAGGGCTATGGGTTGTGGTAAAGCCAAATTGTGTGCCTCGGTGGGCTAGGAATCCTTGCAAGTGAATGGCGGGATATGCGGAAAAGCCAAGAGATGGATCTTCTCTTCGTTGGGCCTAATGGTTCCACGATGGAATGCACGGTAAAGCCTGGAGAGTATGTCTCGATGTAGGGCCTAATGATCCCTAAATCAGACTGTGGATGCATGGTAAAGCCTGAGGACTAGGAGGCAGTCAAATTCCTCACGGTGTAGGCAGAGAACTTTGGTGGCATCCATATTGCTTGGTGTTTTTCTGATGTGTTCTATGAGTCCCACATGCATGCTTGGAATATGGCACGAGGGTGATTGGTTGAAGAGAGACTTGGCTCAACTAATCTATGGTCGAGTGGGATGTAGTAATCCCATCTCTAGTTGGTTCATTGCATTTAATAATGAGAAATTCATTCCCTTGATTTTCATGTGGAAATGTACTAATGTATGTATGGATTTTGATGGCTGATATGTTTATGGTAATTTTGTTCCTATTATGTTGTTTATATGTATTTGTTGTGGCAACAGCTATGTATGGCTCTCAACATGTTTCTACTTGTTTATGAATGGATAATGTATCTATGTCCTAATAAATGATAAGGCGATGAATGACATGAGGAAACAATGGTTCATGGCAATTCTTAGATAAGTATGAGATCCCTACACTTAACTATGTTGCTTACACCTATAGATTACATGTTGATGATACACTACTCTTATCATTCTTGTAGAACAAAAATTGCCATCTTGTTTTGACATTTTCATCCAAACTAGGAATAGGGATCTTGAATTGTCTCAAAGTAACACGAAACCTAATTTTGATTATTTTTGTGAAGGGTTGATAAATGAGCAAGAAAGGTTTATTGTTTCAAAACAAGTCTCACCTAATAAAGCTCTTATGGCACATAATAAGAATCCTAAGAAAAGTTTTAATAATGCTAAAGGTTCTTATTCACACAATTCTAATCATACTAATAATAATGGTCATGCTTCTCATGAACATCATGAAACTAGTAAGAGGAAGAAAGTGTATGATCCTTGTAAGCATTGTGGCAAAAATAACCATCCTAAAAAGAATTGCTTTAAAGCGAAACGCTTAATGGCTAAAGCTAACAAGAAAAATTCTAATGAATCTCAAGTAGCTTTATGTGCATCTGTTGTTTCATCTAGTATTATTCTTTTAATGTGGAGTGGATAATGGATTATGGTGCTTCTAAACATATGACTGGTAATGTTTCTTTATTTACATCTTATGACACTAATAAGCACTCATCTTAGAAAGTTTCTATTGGTGATGGTAAACAACTTTTCATAATTGGTTCTAGTAATGTTAATATTGCTAATGGTCAATTGGAAGATGTTTTTCATGTTCAAAACATGCCCATCAACTTACATTCTATTTATCGTGCATGTCAGAAAGGTTTAAATTTGAAGCTTGGCCTAATAAATATGTTCTTAAAGATATCAACTGAAATTACAAAGTAGTCTCTTCTGGTCCTGTTGATCATACAACTGGTTTATATAAATTTTCTAGTTTTAATTCAACTAAGAGATAACCCTTTTATTCCTACGTTTCTCATGCTAATGAACTAAGTTAATTATGGCATAACAGATTGGCTCACTTGAATTATGGCAAACTACAAATGCTAACTAAAATCGTTCATGGTTTGCCTAATATTTCTTCTACTACTAGTGTTTGTGAAGGATATGTTCTTGTTAAACATCCTATAGATTTGGGAAATGTTTGACAAAGGTAAAGCCTATCATGCTAAAGCACCTTTGCAATTAATTCATAGTAATATCCGTGGTCCTCTTGAAGTTTCTTCAATATTTCACGCAGTTCATTTTTTTACCTTTATTGATGACTTTAGTAGAAAATATTGGGTTTATTTTTTGAAAAATAAAAGTGAAATATTAGTAAAATTTCAAGAATTTAAATCCATGGTTGAAAATGCATTTGGTAAGAGTATTAAGACGTTGAGATCTGATAATTGGGGGTCTTTGTTAAGAAAGAATTTGATGCATATTTATCTAAAAATGGTATTCAACATCAAACGACGGTTCCTTACACACCTCAACAAAATGGTGTTGTTGAAAGGAAAATCATAACTGCAGTTGAAATGGTTAGATGTATGCTTTATTCTAAATGAAAGCATAATAAATTTTGGGTTGAAGCCATCTGTTGTACTAATTTTATTTTAAGTAGAGTACCTACTAAAGCTGTTAAGTATGTTACCCCTGAGGAAAAATGGAATGGACGTAAACCAGATATTAGTAATTTTAAGGTGTTTAGTTGTGAATGTTGGGCTCATATTCTTTATGAAAAATGAAAAAAATTAAAACCCAAATCTCACAAGTTTATCTTCATTGGTTATGATGAGAATTCCAGGACTTACAAGTTGTTTGATCCTTCTAATCAAAGTGTCATAATCAGAAGGTGTGTTCAATTTCATGAAGTCTCTTTCCCACCTGAGTGTAGAATCTCATGTTACCCTGAATTTACCAATACCACCTGTTACTCATATACATGTTACTCCTTCTTCTAGTTTTGTGCCTCTTTTTGATCTTGATTCGTCCTCGCCCTCAAGTATTCCACCTGAAACTCATGAAGCTCCTGAAGTGACATATGTTCCTTCTACTCTTCCTATTTGGGTTCAAAAAACTCTTGAATCTACAGGGAGTGAGTTCGGAAATCCTTCAGACACTCGTCAAACTAGATCTAACTTTTCTCTTATGACCAAAGTTTTGGCGACAAATGATCCTACTACTTATGCTCAAGCTAAGGGTAAGCCTCATTGGGTACAAGCTATGTCTCTTGAATATGAATCTCTATTGAGAAATAAGACTCGGTCTCTTGTTCCTCTTCCTTTAAGAAAGAAGTTAGTTGGTTGTAAATGGGTTTATAAAACTAAGTTCACTATAGAAGGACAAATAGAAAAACATAAAGCTAGATTAGTTACAAAAGGTTTTAATAAACTTGAAGGTATTGATTATAATGAAACTTTTGCTCCTGTTGCTAAAATGAACACAATAAGAACCATTTTATCACTTGTTGCATCTTATAAGTGGGAAATTCATCAAATGGATGTTAAAAGTTCCTTTTTAAATGGTGATTCTACTAAAGAAATTTACATGAAACAACCTCCTGGTTTTATTTATGTTGAATGCTCAAGTTTACTATGCAAATTACACAAATCTTTATATGGTCTCAAACAAGCATCTAGGTCTTGGTATGATAAAATTGATGCATATTTCTTGAATAATGGTTTTAAGCGTTGTATATATGATCCAAATCTGTATGTTAATTACTTTGGTGATAATGCCCTCATTATTGTTTTATATGTGGATGATCTAATTATCACTGGCAACCGGCTTGTATTAATTCAAGATATGAAAATTACTCTTTAGAAGCAGTTTGAGATGACAGATCTCGGTACATTGTACTATTTCTTGGGTCTTCAGATCTGGCATATGGTCGATGGTATTTTTCTCTCTCAGCCTAAGTATGCGACAGATTTATTGGCTTGTTTCCATATGAGTGATTGTAAACCTGCTCCTACGCCATTTCAATCCGGTGTAAAGTTAACTATTGAGTGTACCACTCCACTGGTTGATGTTACTCTTTATCATCATGACGTTAGAAGTTTTATATATTTAACTCACAGTAGATCAGATCTCTCTTTTGTGGTCAGTTTGGTTTCTCGATTCATGCAGCAATGTCGTGAAAGTCATTAGAAGGCAACCAAGAGAAATTTGTGATATTTACAGGGGACATTACATTATGGTTAATTTTAATCAAGCAGTGCTACAGTTTTACTCTCTGATTATAAAAATTTTGATTGGGCAAGTGACAGTTACGATCGACGGTCAACTGATGGTTACATATTTCAACTTGGTTAAGGTCCGATCTCTTGGTCCAACAAGAAGGTGAAGACTCTTTCTTTATCTTCATGTGAATAAGAGTATAGAGCAGCCAAAGAAGAAACTAAAGAAGTCGTTTGGTTACGTCATGTTCTTACCGAGCTTGGTTTGATTCCGAAATCATCCACTATGTTAAAATGTGACAATCAGGGTGCAATTCAGCTTGCTTATAATCATGTATATCACTCCAAGACAAAGCATCTCAACCTTGATGCTCATTATATTCGAGGTATTGTCATTAATGGTATTCTTTCTCTAGAGTATTGTCCTACTAACTAGAAGGCAGCCGATATCTTCACCAAATCCTTGACATAAGCGAAGTATGTGTATCTTCATTCTTTACTTGGGATGAGGGAAGTTGTCATCAAGGGGGAGCAGTAATGACTCCTTCCTTCCTTATTCTTAGGATGGGCCTTTCTTCCAGCCATTATTAATGGGGAGTGTTGGAATATATTATATTCCTTGGAAGGTCATAATGTTTTTGTATTATGTCGGAAGTTGTCCACAATCTTATGTAAAAAAGTAATACATTATATCCCACATTTATAATGGCATAATATACTCTTGCATCCATTTATTATATAAAGATGTTTCATTTTGGAGAATTACATTGTCGCACACCTCTTTATATAATAAATGGAGAATTACATTATGCCACTTTGTTACGGTGTCTTATTACTTTTAGTTTCATGATCTTCTTCATGTTTGTTCCTTGACTTTCCTTTTGTGTTTTGAGCCGTGGGAATTGGTTAGAAAAGAGGAAAATTAATGGAGCTCGGGGAGAGTTGTGTGGTACCAAACAAATAATGTAAGACTTAGATGAAGCTTTGTGCATGAGTAGACACATCGGAAGGTAAGACTATGACAATTGATTAGACAGGTTGGGTCCACTGTGGTAAATGGACAGTGGCAATACAGACATATGAAAGGTAACTAGAAAAGGTAAAGTAAAAGGATCTGAACTGTCAAATGCCTTGGCTATGTTGGGAATGATTGTTCTTAATGTTGTGCATGTTGTGCGCGAATAAAGGAAGTTATCTTAACCTTGACCTTATGTTATCTGGTAATTATCTTATGATCATAATTATGCTTATGTTTATATATCTATACATGTATGTGTGTATGTATGTCATTGTCTGACAAGATGATGATTGTTTTATGCTAATGATTATATATGCATGTATGCATGTATCTATGTCACTATTTGACAAGGTCGTCAAGGATAATTCTTGTGGAGGAATGAATTCTTATACATTATAATGGCATGATGAGCTTCTTGGTCTTACGAGGGATCAATTGGGAAGAGTAGTCATGACAATATATGAGGTCAGTATCATGTGATTATGGACTCTCTTCCTGTCAATGGTCGAGATCTCAAACGATATTTTCAATAGAAACCTAAGGATGTGTCCCTACCTTATCTTCATATTTCCTTCCTTTTCATTTTGTTTATTTGTTCCTGTCATGTTATGTGTTTGTTATGTCCTTTTCATCGTCTTTTGTTTTGTTGTCCTATGAATAAAACCTTGTGTGAAAATGTTTTTCCCGGTTCGAACAGGTGTGGAAAACGTTTAAAAGGAAATTGTCACATACAACAAAACTTGGTTAACTTTTATTCCTTCTTATTTGTCTTAGCCTAATATCTTAAGTTCAATGATGTCTTGATGGAAATACAATCCATTCGGATGGAAATATTTGGGAAAAACAATGATACCCGCATCTTCTCTACAACCTTCTTTCTTGAATTAGTGTCATAATTAAATGGTTTTTGTCATGTTGATCCAAACAAGTACATAAAGAAAAGTGGAAAACTAATAGAGAGTGTATCAATTGCAGAGGTACGCAACAGTCTCTAAACAAACAACCACTCTTGCTCTTAATAAGTCGAGATCCCTATTTCTCCTTGGCGATAAAAACATTGATAAAAGGTCAATGAGCATATTGAAATAAAATAAAGGGTGAAGGAGGAGAAAGGATTACTACGTAGAGAGGTGAAGGAAGTAACTTCGTCAGGGTACTGAAAGGGCCTACTAGCAATGGAGTGACATGGAAGATGAAATTGAAACTCTGATCATTTCAAATTCGCTACTGCATATCACCCTTCTCCTAGATCAAGATAATTGTGATATGACAAGATTTGTAAAGGTGTTTAACCAAGAAAAGGAATAGAGGGGACTACATCCGTAAAATGGTTAAGTAAGGGAGCCAAAGTAATCCACATGATGAATCAATTCTTTTTGAAAGACTAGACCATGTGCATAAAGATCCGCAAGAACAGAGAAGCTAGAGTTATACCAATGTGTCGCCAAGTGTCGTCGTTGGTACGAAACCCTCCAAATTTGGGCCTATATTCAAACTTTGGAAGATCCTTTAAGCATTGAGTTTTCATTTCTAGTAATACAAGCCATTCCTTGCATGTTCCTCTAAGTTTCCAAGTTCCTTTGTGAAGAAAACCAAAGTATCGTATTTTGGTAAGGGAAGTGTCACACTTTGTGAAGGAGAGTTATAGCACATATTTAAGAGAAAAATTTGGTATTAATGGGTCTTATCTATCATATATACATGTATTAGACTCATTCCCAAAGTTGTGTGCATTGTCTTGTTTTCATCGTCACTTGTGTTGCAAAGTGTATCCTAAGTGTCGCACTTAGAGGTAAGTGTCATTTTGTTGTCGTTTCAATGGGTACATGTTTATTTTGGGTGTTAAGTGTTTCATTTTTGTGTGGTTGTTCGTTTATGAGTATGTGATCATGTTCAAGTCATGTTCTGGTTTCATCTCTCACCTCATTTTTCCCACACTTAGTCAATTTCTGAAATGACCCTTGTCCGACCAACCATTCCTCAACTTGCCCCGTAAACTGTGCATTGTGCAATTTGAGGCCCTAAATAGCCACCCTTACCTCTTGTAACTATGCACTGCATAGTCATAGTGCTCAGTCTCTACCTCCTATCCCTGGAAATCATGTAATTCTCTCTCCCAGCCAGCCTTCCACTTCCCAATGTGCAGTCTTAGTCAACAAGATGGCCTCATTGCCTCCTGTTAGTGTCAGTCTTGTCTGCCTATCACCAGTGATCAAATATGCTTTTATCAAGTCTGTTAGGGGTCTCAAGGTTAAATTTTATCATGTCACTAGGTTTTCAGAGTAAAATTTGGTCACTCGCTAGTTTGTCTAGGAATGTCTCCATTCTTTTGAAAGATCTCACATGATAATCGCCTACTTCACTCAGATGAGGGAATCATAATAAAAAGAATTTTTTCATCATATCAGTCATCATCATTACCATTTCACTCAGTCTGATATCTTCATTAGGTCATTAGGGTTTCAAGGTCCATCCTCATTCCATGCATAAATCCAGCATTAGATGAGTTGTGATAAGCAACTCTTTGCATAAGTTTTTATGAATTTTCATGAGTTCTTCATGGTTGCAATCTCAAGGTTCCAAAATAGGAAGTCTCACTGTTCAAAAAGATAAAGAGAAGCTCAGGTTTCAACTCTCCAAAGTGGCCAAGTTTAAAAGGTGAAAATCATGTTTTTAAAAGGTATGTGGGACCCATTTTTATTCAAAAAAGAATCATATTTTGCCTATAAAAGCTCAAAAAGTCCCAAAATTGTTTCATTTACCTCCTAACCTCCTTTGTTCATCAAGCTCTCCTCTCCATTGGTGAAAAAATACAGGTTTCCTAGGTAAATTTGGACAAAATCTCTTGGTGTTGTGCTTCTAGAGAATACGTTGCGATTCTGAAGGCGGCGCTGTGCTTCTGGACACTGCGTTGCGCTTTCATGAACTGTGTTGCGCTTGTGACATAGTAGCCAAAAAATCAACCAAACTCACCCAAATATTGAATTTGATCTTGCATTCATACTTCTTGCTATTCTAAGCCTATTCACAAGTAAGTATCATCCTTTTGCTCATCTTTTTCTTTGGCGAGATAAATGCTAATGCAAGTTTTCTTCATCTAGGGTTTAGGTGTTTCATGCTGCAAGCACTAGTGTAATTGATGGATTTGGTTAGTTATGACATTGAAAACATGTAAATTTTTCACCTCATAACTCTATACATGTTTAAAACACCCTTTGATTCACTAAATAACTTATAAACCCTCAAATTATCTCACCCTTACATAAACCCTAGCTCATACCTATCAATTTGGGCAAATTTCCTAGCAACATTGTTTTTCAATTTCTCCTAGTCATTTATTTCCCTCATTTCACTCCATTTAAAATTCATAAGTTTCTTGTAGCCCCTATTCATCTCCCAAAATTCCCCTACCATCATTTCCTATCCCCAAGCCCCTCTTTTCATCATTTTATTCATTCCTCATTGTTTTTCCATTTTCCTATTATCTAGGGTTTCTATCATAATGGAGGGAGATTCTTCACCATAAAAAAGAAGAAAACACCATAAGGGAGGCAAAATCCTCAGATATGAGCCTACCAACTGTAATAAAATCAACTCATTACCATTCATCAAGCAATGTTTTGAAGATGTCAAATGTCTAAGGTTTTGTAAAAGGGTATGTGAAGTGGGTTTCCATGAACAGTTAACTGATTGGATTTCCACCCATCTGAAAGGGGAAAGGGCCATCATAGCAGGGGTTGAGTTTATATTTTTAGTAGTTGCCATTTCTCTTGCCACAAGGATACCTGATCATGGAGAGTACTGGTTTAAAGGCATGAGCTTGGACCTTCAATATTACAAATCTTTCTGAGGAGGCCCATTTTAGAACTCAAAATTCCCTTAATGCATAATTTCATAATTAAATAATTCAACATTTGAAAGTTCAGGGACTTTTCAGGAAGTCGAGTCACTTCAACTTCAGTTGATGGTTATGTCAGGATCTCGCAACAGTAATGAGGTCTATGAACTAGGTCAGATTAGAATTATCTCACATAATTCTTTTCTCATTACTATTTCATTGGATCTAAGATCATGTTAGACCCCTATACTACTAGTGTAACCCCTTATTGTTATTAGTACAACCCACTTGTTATATTTATGTACCCATGTAGTGCCCATATTGTTACTATTGTGCCCCATAGAAGCCCACTATTGTTATTATTGTGCCCTTACATTATTATTGTTATGTCAACTCTGATTATGTTATGACCCCTTAGACTCCTATATATAGAAAGGAGGTCTTTTCATTTGTATCATCGAAGAATTTTTCATTTATGTAATGTAAAGGAGGTTGCCCCCTCGAAGAGGCTGAATTCTAAGGCGTTGATCTATCTTTTCTATCTTTTTCTTGAGCTGGTTTCATAACATTTGGTATTAAAGCTTTGGATTCTAGGGTTTCGCTGCTCTAAACAGGTCATCGTGGCATTTTCGCTATAAATTTTTTTCTGCGACGTTTCAAATGCTAAAAAGCAAACTCATTTTAGAATAAATCGTGCTGAATCTCGGGTCCAAATTTTAGAGCTTTTCGCGCTATATTTCCGGAGATATGCTCTGAGGAAGTTGGTCTTTTTGCAGACTCCTAAATTACATTTCAAATAGGTGACCTGGGGAAAATCATCATAACTTTCTCTCTAAGCATCAGATTGAAATTTCGTAAGAAGGTACATAAAGAGGATGATATTTTTTAGAGCCAAAGGTCGAAATGGTGACACGTGGCGCTTCATACAAGTTCGCTCTTCTGGAAAGGTATATAATCAAGTCATCTTGGGAGATTGTGCATAACGCTTTCTTGGAGAATCTAATTTGGATCAGACTAGTGGCATTGGAAAGAGGACACAGAGGGCTACTACAAATTGTAATTTTAGAACTTAATGATCCGAAAGTATAGAGTTATAGTCGTTTCAAGATCGAGCTCCTAAAATAAAGAAAAAGCAAGATGAGGAAGTCTGATTGCAAGGATCCGGTAAATTGGATACTTCAGATGGAGAAATATTTTGATCTACATGGTGTACCACTGTTACAAAAGGTATGTATTGCATCTTCATATTTAGAACTGGATCAATTTTTATGGTATGAAGGGCTTTGTTCTCGTAAACAACTTATTACGTGGTTAATTTTCACAGAGGAAATGATAGCACATTATGAGGATACAAAGAGCAACACCACAACAATTGGAAAGAGTAAAAGGGCTTTGTGACATAGTGGAAAGCAAAGTTATGGAAACCAGGAAGCATACCCCTCACAACTATAAAGATGGAAGTGTTGTTTCTCCTAGCCTTCCACAACCTACAAGGGTTACACCACAACAATTGGAAGAAAAAAGAGAAAAAAGGCTTTGTTACAATTGTGATAGCAAATGCACTAAATGTCATAAGTGTGCTGAGAAGAAATTATTTTACATAGAATATGAAGAGGAGGAAGAAAATGATCAAGAAACATCAAAAGAAGAAGATATATGCCAGGACCCCACCCCAGAGAAAGAAGAAATGAATTAGACCATATCATGTAAAGTATTAGCAAGAATTACCACTCCTCAAACTCTCAAGCTAGAAGGACATATCAAGAATAAAAAGATGCAAGAAGTGAAAGATCAAATTGAGAAAGAAGAAATGAATCCAACCATTTCTTGTAATTCATTGGTCGAAATTACCACTCCTCAAACTATCAAGATAGAAGGACATATCAAGAAGAAAAATGTTCAAGAAGTGAAAGATCACATCGAGAATCAAGAAATGAATCCGACCATATCTTGTAACGGATTAGAAGAAATTACCACTCCTCAAACTCTAGAGATAGAAGGACATATCAAGAAGAAAAAGGTTCAAGCAGTGAAAGATCACATCGAGCATCAACAACAAGTTCTCCAAATTTTAAAAGATAACGACACTTTGGTGCAAAATCAAACGAAACAACAGGTAGATCAACATCGTAGTGAAAAATGTTTTCATGTAGGTGATTGGGTATTTTTAATGCTACATCTCAAGCAAGCTATTTATGAGAAGGAAATGTTGGCAATACTACATGCACTTAAAAAATGGCGACCTTACCAAATGGGAAGACTCTTCAAGGATGAGGATGTGGAAGCATTGTTTTGTGCTATTTCTATTATCCAACCAGACTGGATAAACAAAGCAAGGGATGAATGGAAGAAGAACGAAGAAGTATGGCCACTTATTCAAAAGCTGCAAAAGATCCCAATTCAAACAATATTGCCAGAAATTGAAGAGGAAGGAAAAATCATATTGGAACCTGGAGCAGTCACAGAAACAAGAACTCGACAGCTACGAAATCAATCAATTTCAGAGTATCTGATCAAGTGGAAGAACTTACTCGTTGAAGATTCCACATGGGAGGACAAGAATTTTATACAAAAGCATCAAGAACTACTCAAGCGTTGAGGACAATGTTTTTTGAAGGAGAGGGGCATGTTAGGCCCCTATACTACTAGTGTAACCCCTTATTGTTATTAGTACAACCCACTTGTTATATTGATGTACCCATGTAGTTCCCATATTGTTACTATTGTGCCCCATAGAAGCCCACTATTGTTATTATTGTGCCCTTACATTATTATTGTTATGTCAGTTGTGATTATGTTATGACCCCTTAGACTCCTATATATAGAAAGGAGGTATTTTCATTTGTATCATCGAAGAATTGTTCATTTATGTAATGTAAAGGAGGTTTCCCCCTCGAAGAGGCTGAATTCTAAGGCATTGATCTATATTTTTCTTGAGCTAGTTTCATAACAGATCATTCCTGAAATATTTCCAACATTTTTAAGTTAATCTTATTATCCTCAAGATAGAGCTAAAAGTTCTTGTTTAGCTAATTCTTCTTTATGCAAATCCCTTGCATCTAACCCAGGATTGGAATGCATATCTTTCTCGAATGTATAGAGCTATGAAGCCTGTCATTGTAACTATCAAGATAAAGATAATCATTGGACAAAGAATTCATATATGTTAAGTGCTTTTCTGAACAATCATCTCCTAATCTTTATTTTGAATGTTATGAAGCTGATAATTTTTGTTTTGGCCCAATCGATCCTTTTGAGTATCATTCAAATCTAGAATCATTTAGTGGAGAAAAACGCCCATGTTGGTATGGATACTAGACTTGATTTAACATATCCTTTTAACCTTTTGTCAGCATGTTATTTAATTGGTTTCCCAAATTTATGAGGCCAAAAATTGTTCTTAATTTCCCAAGCTTTTGTATAACTGGTCTGTTATGGAATTAGATATAAAGGGAGTTGATTGAGAATCAAGAATCTTGTATGTCAAGCCACCAATCTGATCATAACATTGGGTCTAACAACTATCATTCCAGTAATCAATTTCCCACTAGTATATACGATGATATTTATTTTACATCGATTGATCTTGTTGAACCCATCGATCTTTATGATTTATCATTTTACTATTCAGATACTTGTCAAGCAGCTGAGGCACTTTAGCCTTTATTCATGGTTATGTCAGGTCCCCACTGTATTGACAAAGTTTTTGAATGAGACTAGGTTATCTTTTCTTTGCAACATTCTCCCCATGATTTGAACATGCTTCTTCAAAGTTCATTCTCACAAGAATTTAAAATCTCTCAAAAGGTTTTTTTGAATTCCATGATTGAATCTATGGTTGTTGAAAACATCTTATTTAGCAAGCTCTTTCACTAATAATAAGTTTCAATCTTTCATGATGTTTGCTAAGGATGAGAATACAAATGAAGGTAAATTCATAAGAAGCTTTAGAGCTTTGTAAAATTGTTGTTCTGATCGAAAGGGTAAGGATACAGATTGGTTAAAGTTAGTTCTCATGACACATATTTCTACCTTTAGTAAGGACCTTCTATCTCTTGTGAAAAATGATACCATCATATTGTCACTTTTGCACAATGATTTATATTCTTTTTAATTTCTTGTATCTTTCTATTTGCGGGTTAGGAGCAGCTTCAGTGGCTACATTGGAAATTTCACTACACTTAACCCTGACCTTCTAGTCGATTAGATTAGGAGTAGGTCTAGTTGCATTTTAGTTTTCTTTTGCATTGCATTGACCTTCCATTTTTCCATGCATCTAGTTTTTGCATTTGTTTGGTTCTCATACTTCCCATCTTGCATGTTGATTTTCTTTTAAGTCTTACATTTGTTTTATTCTATTGATTTCCCTTTCCTTTCTGTGTCATGTCTTTTCTTTCGTGTCTTTTTTAATAATATTGTGCATGAAAACTACTCTTGGTTGGTTCAAAAGGCAATGTGGCAAAGCTTGAAAGGGATTTGTGACACACATCAACACTAGGTTAACTTTTGGTCCCTCTTCTTTGCTTGAGTCTAATATTTCGAGGTCAATTATGTCTAAATGGAAAATATGATCCATTCGAATGGAAAGTTTTAATAATAATCATGATTCCCGCATCTATTTTAGGATCTTAATTCCTTGACTCAATATGGTAATTGAATGGTGTTTCACTTGTTGATCCAATCAAGTAGAGAAGGGAAAGGGGAAGAATTTTGACAATTGCATCAATTTTAGAGGTATATACAATGGTCTATGAAGGAAGAACCTCTCTTGCTCACAATAAGATGGGATCCATCTTCCACCATGGAGATATAAACATTGATAAAATGCCAATGAGCATACTGAAAATAAAATAAGGGTGAAAGAAGAGAAAAGCTTCCTGTGCAGGGAGGTGAAGCAAGTTACTTTGTCAGGGTACAGAACAGGGTTGCTGGCAATGAAGCAATGCTTTTGTTCTTGTAGCGACTCTGTTGGGGTACTGAACAGGCCTGTTGGTAGTGTAGAAACACCAGAGATGAAACTAAGACTCTAATCTTTTAAACTTGCAACTATGTATTACCCTTCTCCTAGATCAAAACAATTGTGATATGTTAAGCCTTGTAAATGTGTCTACTTGAGAAAGGGGATAGAAGATACTATATTTATAATCAGATTAAATGGTGAAACTGAAGTAATCCACACGATATGATCTAGGTGGAAAATAATTACTGCATTTAATAATTAATTTATATAATTGGTTGTTAAAACCATGAATAATGCATGATAACAAGAAAAATCATAATATTAAAGTGAGAATATAATTGCGGGATGATTTCAATTTTACCATCGTAATTATGATACTCACACATTGTATTCACCCATTGATTTTGTAAACCATGGTATTTAGCCATGGTATCTTAATTTATTATATTTACTCATGTCGTCGTGATTTATTATATTTCCTATGGTATTCACCAATGGATTTTGTAAACCGTGGTATTTTGAAATGTAAAAGGTTATAACTCTAGGTGGAAAGACACCCATAAAAATTATAAATACGAGAATTCATTGAAGCAAAGATGCTTTTTCTCATAATGTAGTCTCATGGGATATTATCAATTCAATAAATATTTGAGTTTTTTTTTATTACTTTTGTGAAATACCTCTCTTGCGAATATTTCTTTTACGCATTGTGCCCTATTCTCAAGTATTATTATAATGTTTTTTTGCAATGTTTATCTCACACATTATGAAATATTCCTTTTTCACTCATGAAGTTGCATTTCTTAAACAAATAGGATCATTATTAAGAAGATTTTCGGCGTAAATCACATGTAGAAAACCTTTGTCGACGCGTTTCGAACTAACTAGTGTGGTTCATCGTCAGGAGAAGTTGAGGAGTCAGATCATGGCTACCAATTATATAGGGAGAGCAGATAATCCAAACAGCTAGGTTGACTGGGTTGACCATCAACGGCTATCTAAAATGGCTAGATTACAAATAATATTAAAATATTAATAAGTCAAAGGTAATAGAATAAATAACTAATTGTAATATATCAGTTATTCAATTTTATCATATTAATATATTTTTCTTAGGTTAATAAATTATTTAATTTAACTCATTTATAATCTATTTAATCATATACGTAAAAAGGGGGGGGGGGGTTCTATAATAGAATGTTATATTATTTTATTTTAATTATTATACTAAGTTACCTAATTCTAATTTATTTAATCAATTGAATTGCTAGGGATAAGAAAAGGGGTTTATATATTAGAAATATTTATTTATTTAATTATTTATTAATATATTCATTTATTTATTTATTTTAATTATGATTTAATGGAATAAATTATGATTATTGGTTAAAATTAATATATATTTCTATTTCTATTTTTATTTTATTTATATGATAAAGGTCAAAAGGCTTTCCTTAAAGCCTCTAAAAATTCGGTTATTAGAAAAGAACCTAAAGAACGTCTGCTAGGTGTCCATCTTCCCTATGACCAAGAAACCACGGACAAGATTGCTCGGATCCTTAAGAAGTATAATATTCCCTCAACCTTTAGGCCCCTCAACACCATTCATAAATCCCTCCGATCGGTGAAAGATCCCATTGACCGTAAGGACATGAAGGGTGTCTACTTGACCCCCTGTTCTTGTGGGACCCCCTATATTGGGGAAACTGGGCGCTCCGTCCATCAAAGGATAAATGAACATGCAGCTGACCTAAGACATGGGAGAACCAAGTCTTTAGCGTTAGGAGAGCATGCAGAAAAGACCAAGCATCATGTTTGTATTGAGGAGGCCAAGGTTATTACCAAGGTTTCCCAATTCCATCACCGTAAATTCAGGGAAGTGATTGAAATTGAAAAAAGGCCTAACAATCTCAATAGAGATGATGGCTGGAAGATCAGTCATTGTTGGATCCCTGCCCTTTCTTCTTAGTCTTGTCGAGTTGTCCCCTTATTCCCTGGTTCCTTCTCCTTAAAGTTGTCTTTTCCTTCCTCCTAGGGTTCTCCTTTTAGTTATATTTTTACTATTGTCCTGTTCTTGTCCTCCTTGTTTTAAAAAATAAAATTAAAAATTAAAAAAATAATAATAACAAAAAAATAATAATAAATAAATATAATAATAATAAAATAAAATAAAATTTTGACGCTCGTTTTAATTTTTATTACTATTTCCTTATCAAAAATTTTATGAATATTATTATTCCTATTTGTTACTAAGTTTCTACCTTTACCATATAAATAAAATAAAAATAAAAATAGAAATATATATTAATTTTAACCAATACTCATAATTTATTCCATTAAATCATAATTAAAATAAATAAATGAATGAATATATTAATAAATAATTAAATAAATAAATATTTCTAATATGTAAACCCCTTTTCTCATCCCTAGCAATTCAATTGATTAAATAAATTAGAATTAGGTAACTTAGTATAATAATTAAAATAAAATAATATAACATTCTATTATATAAAACCCCCCCATTTTACGTATACGATTAAATAGATTATAAATGAGTTAAATTAAATAATTTATTAACCTAAGAAAACTATATTAATATGATAAAATTGAATAACTAATATATTACAGTTAGTTATTTATTCTATTACCTTTGACTCATTAATATTTTAATATTATTTTTAATCTAGCCGTTTTAGATAGTCGTTGATGGTCAACCCAGTCAACCTAGCCGTTTGGATGATCTGACACCTCAACTTGTCCTAACGACGAACCACACTAGTTGGTTCGAAACGCGTCGACAAAGGTTTTCTACATGTGATTTACACTGAAAATCTTCTTAATAATTGTTATGGATCACAGAAACCTCAATTCAACAAATTGGATCATGCCAACATGAATTATCAGATTGGATGAGAAGACTTTGCAGTTAAGCATGCTCATGCCAAAGTAGTACTGGGATGGGTGACTTGGTAGGAATTTTTTAGTTCTTACTATTCTTTCACTTTCCTTGTTCAGTGGGGTTGCGCTTGTCTATTGTTTTACGCATGTCCCCAACAAGGTTAGGTTATAAGGAGCTCAAACTTTGACTATTGCAACCTTTGCAAGACAATACTCATCGACCCAAACAACCTCACATGGACAAGAAGAAAATTGATTGTCAAACTTTTGCTCGAGGAAGCACTTACATGATAAAGGAGTCAACCCAAACAACGTCACATGGCAAATAAAAAGAAAATTGACTATCAAACTATTGCTCGAGGAAACACTTACATGATAAAGGAGTGATATGATGGAATCCTTTACAACAGCTCATTGGATGGTGAGAATTTACAAAGATAAGCCACCAGATCTCTACCAGGGGCATCGACAAGCAAATTATCTTAGCATGGTTATGGGTCAATCACAGAAAACCTTTGCCACCGAAGTCCATTTTCTAGGTCGTACATTGTCAACATCACAATTGTCTCATACAAATTACATGGTATCTCTATCCTCAGATCTCCGTTCATCACGGTTATGGGTCAATCACACAAAACCCTTATTGTTGAAGTCCATTTGCTAGGTTGCACACTGTCAGCATTACAATTGGCCCACAAGCATTACATGGTATCTCTATCCTGAGATCTTCATTCATTATGGTTAAGGGTCATCCACAAACCCATAGTTATGGATCAACCATGAAAAACCCTTGTCTTCAACAACCCCTGATTTTGGGTCATCCACAAACCCACAATTATGCTCACCTATTCAATAAAGGCTTCCCGGAGGGAAATTTATGTAATGGGGACCATTTCTTCTTAAGGGCAGGATTGATATAGGTGGCAAATAATTACTGCAGTTAATATTTATTTTCTATAAATGTTTGTTAAAACCATGGATAATGCATGATAATAAATAAAATAAATCGTAATATTAAAGTAAGAATATACTCACATGATGATTTCAATTTTACCATCGTAATTATGATACTCACCCATGGTATTCACCCATGGATTTTGTAAACCATGGTATTTATCCATGGTTTCATAAGTTATTATATTTACTCGTGAATTTATTATATTTTCCCATGGTATTCACCCATGGATTTTGTAAACCATGGTATTTACCCATGGTATTTTGAAATGTAAAAGGGGATAACTCTCGGTGGAAAGACACCCATAAAAATTATAAATACGGGAATTCACTGGGAGCAAAGCATGATTTTCTCATAATGTAGTCTCATGGGATATTATCAATTCAATAAATATTTGAGTTCGTTTTTATTACTTTTATGAAATACCTCTCTACAATGTGCCATATTCTAAGTTATCTTTATAATGTCAATATTTCTTTTATGCATTGTGCCCTATTCTCAATTATTTTTATAATGCTTTTATGCAATATTTATCTCATGCATTATGACATATTCCTTTTTCACTCATGAAATTTCATTTCTTAAACAACTTGGATCATGCCAACATTAATGTATCAAATTGGATGATAACTTTTCACTTAAGCATGCTCAAGGCTAGAGTAATATTGGGATGGACGAATTGTTGGGAAATTTTTTGTCCTTACTATTTTGTCACTTTCCTTGGTCTCATTCCTCCAAAGATTTGGATCACATTGAATCAATACTTTTTGAAAGACTAGACCTTGTGCTCAAAGGTAGACCTAAGTAAAGAAGTTGGAGTTCTGCTAATGTGTCGCTGCAATCATAACAACCTCCAAAACTTTTCTTACACTTGAATTTTGGAGCCTCTTTATGATCCTATGATCTGTCATTCCTTGATGGTTTTTAATTGCTTCATGGTCGATTGGTGATTTTCTAAGTGTTGAAGTCACATGATTACACATGCTTAGCACTCGATGCATTAACAAAAGCACCTATTTCTTGCAAGCTCAGTAGTCAATTTTTACCTCAATAAAAAAGCATTGTGCAGCCTCTAGAAATAGAGCATGCATAGTCACTAGTAATAGTGATTGTGCAATCCTTATTAATAGACATTATGCTACTCATAAACAATTCACAACCCCTACCGATAGTGCTTGAGACAATTGTTGATCTAGGTGGATGTTGGTGGCCACCCACCTATCTCACTTGGACCCCCACAACTATCTCTTTCAGTTTTTCAGTTTCTTTATTTGTAGCACAATTTACTATTTTTAGCAGTTTTTCGAGTCTTGAACTTCCAAAGCCATTTTGGGTCCCTAAATGACGTTTTTTGGGAAATCTAGGAGCAACATGGGACCATGGACCAATGTTTCTCTTCCCAAAGTTATAGTCCTTGGACAGATCTTTCTAACGAGATATTGTGCATTTCAAATGGAGATCGGATGCCAAAGTTACAACCCCAGGAAGTTGATGTACCAATTTACCTGAAATGGGGCCCACAGTTTGGTGTTCCATCTCCTAGGATTAGTTTTTTGGATGTTTAGGGTTTTCCATTGTTTGTCAACAATAAATAGGCCTTCGAGCCTCATTGTAACACAGTTTAGAGGCATGTAGCCGCCACATCTCTTCTCAGAGATAAGCTGCCATCACCCTATCTAGTTTATTTCCATTTCTGTTTGTAAGCATATTTAAGTATTTTACATTAAGGAAATGAAGTATTATTTCCATTGCATCTCTGTGTATATGGGTATTTTTGTATTTTTTTGTGTTCCTGTTTAAATCCTGATCAGTGGTATCAGAGTGGTCTACTTTTTCTTTGTTTTTCTTTGCATGTCCCCAACAAGGTTGGGATATAAGGAGTTAGGGCTTGAACTGGTCGAACCCTTGTAAGACTAGCCCCGCAAATCCCTACGGCCTCCCATGGAAGATGAAAAGAAAGACGAGGGGGTAGGAGATCCTAGCAAAATCTCACTCAAAGAAGCCCTCGAGCGACAAAGGAATGCGATGATGGAAAACTTCGCCTAGATCCTTTAGTGGCTACCTAGAGGCGATGCATCGGCTTCCAACAGCTACTCTAGAAACACCATACCCTATAATGTACAAGTTAATTTTGAAATCCCCATATTCGAGGGTTAGATAGAAAGATGACCTAGATAAATGGTTAAATCTGCTAGATGAGTATTTTTCTATTCATGATTTTTCCAGTTGGGAAAATATTATTTTCGCTCTTATCAAAGCATCTCCGCACATCAAGAACTGGTGGGAAACCTACTGCGAGTAGAAATATGAAAGTACGAGCTCACTATTTTCAGTCGCACCCACTTGGAATTCCTTCCGGGATGCCATCAAGGAGTAGTACTACCCTGTCAAAAGCTATGAGGACAAATACATAAAGTAGACCACGCTATGACAAGGAAGGGACCAATATGTGCCGGAGTTCGCAAACATTTTTCATACCCTTCGCACATAGTTGGGTATCAAGGATACTAAGCTACATTTGGTACTCAAATACCGCAGCTGCCTACACCGGTAAATCCAAGACGAGATGGAGTTCCTAAACATATCCTCACTCGGCATGGCATATCAATATGCCGTCAAGATCGAGCAAAATTTTAAACAAAAGAAGCGAGATTTTAGATCTACGAATCCAAAGAACAAAGGGAAAATCCAAGGTGAGGTGACCCAAGATAAGCCATCGAAGCCGCAGGAAAAGAACAACCCCACGAAGTAAAAGAAGGACACAGGAAAATGGTGTGAGTTCCATAAGAGCCCCACTCATAACACAAGTGAGTGTCGGACCAAGCAATTGGTGGTGGCCGAGTTCAAGGCTTCAGAATCAGATGCATGTTCCGACCCTGAGTCAGAAATCAACAAGGGGAATGGCAAAGGGAAGCAGATCATTGATGCGGAGCCCAACGCCATTGTTCCCATTTCCAAGATCCAGAAGCATGAGCCCAAATATTTAGAGGAGGTGGAGCGTCTCTTCCACTCACAGATGTGGGTGAAGGGTTCGTCGCTGCAATTCATTGTTGACAGTGGGAGCTAAAAGAACCTCATTTCAGCAGAGGTCATGAAGAAGTTGGGCCTATCGACTACACCACACCCATAAGCCATACAATATCGGGTGGCTTCACCAAGGACGAGATCTCCGAGTTTGCTAGTAGTGCCACCTTCCCTATAGCATCAAACCCTTCACAGATGAGGTATTGTGTGATGTTGCACTTCTAGATGTTTGTGATGTATTATTAGGTCAACCATACTTGTGGAGGCAACATGTTGTGTATGAGTCAAGGCCTCACACTGTTATTATTTCTTTGGGTAATTCATTATACAGGATACCAGAGGTAACCCCACCTAACGTCGCCTCTTTGATCACTGCTAAGAAAGGTAGCAAGCTCATCCCCCAAACTAGGAAATTCATTTTCTGTCTGGTTCGCTCCCAAAGTAAGGGGAATATCGTCACCACATCCATGACCCCCGCGAAGGGTTCCTCCACATAGCAGCAGTAGAAGATGGATACGGTCATGAAAGCAAACAGGAACAACTTCTCCTCACCCATAGGGGTACCACACAAGTTTCAAATGGGTGACAAAGTATGGTTGCATCTGCAGAAAGAACGCCTTACAAGAACCCATCAAAAGCTCAGACCACTCTGACATGGTCCTTACACCATTACCAAGGCCGTGGGAAACAATGCTTTGGAGCACAACATTCCCCCATTCCTTCGCTTGCACCGGGTGTCTAGGACCGCCCTCTACCATGCTTCCCACCACTACTGGACACATCGGAGATTGCAGAACAACTTACCAGGGACCAAGTTTAGCAAATGTTGGAACTCAATGCAATGGGACCATTACTTCCTAAGGGGGGAGGAATGCTCGAGGTGGATGTTGGTGGCCACCCACCTATCCCACTTGGACCCCCACAACTGTCTCTTTCAGTTTTTCAGTTTCCTTAATTGTAGCACAATTTACTATTTTTAGCAGTTTTTCGGGTTCTTAACTTCCGAAGTTGTTTTGAGGCCCTAAACGACGTTTTTGGGAAATCTGGGATAGATCTTTCTAGTGAGATATTGTGCATGTCAAACGGAGATCGTATGCCAAAGTTACTACCCCGGGAAGTTGATGTACCAATTTACCCGAAACGTGGCCCACAGTTTGGTGTTTCATCTCCTAGGGTTATGTTTTTGTATGTTTAGGGTTTTCCATTGTTTCTCAACAATAAATAGGCCTTCAAGCCTCATTGTAACACAATTCAAAGGCATGTAGCTGCCACATCTCTTCTCAGAGATAAGATACCATCACTTGAGCTGGTTTATTTCCATTTCTGTTTGTAAGCATATTTCAGTATTTTACATTAATGAAATGAAGTATTATTTCCGTTGCATCTCTGTGTATATGGGTATTTTTGTATTTTGTTGCATTCCTGTTTAAATCCTAATCAGTTGCACTATGCAATCATGTTGATAGTTAGTGTGCAACATTATTTGACGGTCTCTCTCACTCTTAGTCGCAATTGTGTCATCATTCCTGTGAGTCTTCTCAATTGTTGCTTTTGTGCACCTTTTGCTTTCACAAGTGTCATTTTCACTTTCTCGACTATCTTTCTTGCTTGATTTTCCTTTCAAAAGTGTCAATTTTTCTTTCTCTTTTCTTTAGCATGTATTGCATTAACTTTCTTTAGCTTTTGCAAGTGTCATTTTCACATTTCTTACTATTGTAAGTATCACTTTTAACTGTTTGTACCCCTGCGTGTGTTGCACTTTGGCATACTACTAGAGGCATCTCTAGCACACTCTTCTTCATTCTATGATCATATATATCACAAGAATATGCGCTAGACACTTTCCCACACCTTAGCGAAATTTTTGGTCACAGTCGAAACTTTTGTAGTAACTTGTATTCTAAGTGTCGCAAAGCTACATTTCAACTGTCGGACTTAGAAATAAGTGTCCCTTTGTCATTGCTTCAAGGTATGCATGTTGTTTTTGGGTACTATGCATTCTTTGGCTTGTGTTGAGGTTATCTGAGTGTGATATCACTATCTAAGGACTTGTTTGCATGTCTTTTTTTGTCTTGTATCATTGATCCCACACTTAGTCATTTTGGTAATTTTCACTATCTTTGCAAGTTTCTAACCTTTCTACCTCCTCGAAAAATAGTCCTAAGTCATAGTAAAGCATCCTCTACCTCTTAGAACTGAAAATAGTGTAGTCCTAGAGGACAGTGTCCATCAACAATACATTGAGCAACCTTGGAGTCTAGACCATCACTCTGACTGCTTAGCCATTTCAACTGTGCAGTTCATGCTTCCCTTTCCCTAGATTGCGCATTGCGCAGTTGAAATGGAAAGTGGGGTCATCTCTGTGTCACTGCCATGCCTAATTGTGTAGTTCTCAAAGCTTTCTCTTCAACCACTGAGAATTGTGCAGTTACAATGTGTAACCTTGTCTCCATAACTTTCCCAAATACACAAATCCCTTCATCTAGTGGGCCTCCTACTACGCATTGCATGGTTCTAGTGAGCAATAGGTCAACTCTAGGTCACTTAGAGCCTCAACTGTGTAATTCATTGGGCATGTCCCTCAATCACTACGCATTGCGTAGTTACAGTGGTTATTCATGTCCCTCTTGCTGACTGAAAACCCCACTACGCAATACGTTGTCTTATCCTGCCTCCTATTGTGAATTGTGTAGTTCCAATGCATAGTGGGCTTATCCATAAATCCCTATGATGCTCAAATGTGCAATATTTTCCTCCTCTTTCCCAAGCACTGTGAACTACATATTTTTTTTCATCAAGCCCATCACCTTGTCTCATGTACTTCCCCGCTACACGGGACCTTGAAAATTTTTCCCTAATTGTGCATTAAGCAGCTCCAAAGGCTAATGTGGCCATCCTTAGGTCCCTATAGCCCTCAACTGCGCAATTATCAGCCCCTGATCTCAAAGCACTTGCTTGTTGCCTCATCATAATCGACATCTTGCACGAGTAAGAAAAGGTAGAATTGGGGGTTTCCAGGCTGACGTTGGCTTGTCATGATTGGACTTCATCTACAGGTGTTACCATTCCAACTTGGAAAGGTGATCCTAAAGGGATGTCATCAAGGAAAGACTACAAGAGAGGAGTTGCAAAGGAGTAGAAGAAAGAACCATCATGAAGGACATGAAGGAATCTTAGATCAAGGCAAAGACATGACAACCATTAGATAAATTTTGAGGTCCAAAATGGGCCTCCTAAGGAATATTATAAAATAATAGCGGAAATAATAAAATAAGATTAGATTACCTCATCAAGTTTTGGAGGGAAAAAAGAAAAATTTACTTTTTCAACTCATATTTTCAACTTTTCTCCCTACAATTTTACTCAAATTTCAAGCGGGAGCACTCATTGGATGTGGAATTTAATTTTTCATTGAAGGAGTACCCATGTTGCATACTTTCGATGGACCCTACTATATGAAAAAAGTGAATACATGAAAAACATTATTGCAATCATGTTTTTTTTTTTTTTTTTGGTTGTATTTCACATTTTTCGTGTAGTAGGGTCTATTGAAAGTATGCAACATGGGTACTCATTGGATGCAAAATTAAATTTTGCATCTAACAAGTGCTCCTGCTCAAAATTTGAGTAAAATCGTAAGGAGATGAGTTGAAAATATGAGTTAAAAAAGTAGGTTTTTTTTTTTTTTTTTAACTCCAAAAATGGTGAATCATCCCCCATGGTTGACATCATCATATTGAATACTTTTGGTTCTTATAAATTTGATTTTTGTTGTACATTTTGTTTTTTAGGCTGATTTTTTACCTCAAAATTTCTCTAATGCCATGCTGACTTGGAAGATTCTAACACTCGTCTAGACCCTTTGGAGGGTGTATATGCAAAGAAAACAAAGATCCATTATAAAGAATTCAAATTCATAGCAACAAGGAGAATATCTTAGAATTGATGAAATAAAGTCTTATGTCATCGTCACTATGTCATGGCTTCTCAAAGTGTCATTACAAGTTCATGTGTCAATGTGTTTTGCCAAATCATTTATGGAATGTAATTATGTAATTTCCAAAAAATGAGAAAATGTAACATATGTGGAAGCCCAAGGGTCCCACATGGAATGTGAAAAGTCCCTAAGAAGCTCTAAAGTCATGTAGAATCTCATAGGTCACATAGGAATTTGTAAAGTCATAGTAGGAACTCAAGAGCCATGAGGGAGGTCAAGAGTCACATGGGAGGTGGAGAGTCACCTCATTTGTTATAAATATACCATCACAGCTCAAGCAAATGGACTTTCGTCTTTCCACCTTGGCTTCTCTAGTTTAAAATAGGAGAGAAGATATTTCTTTGGAGGAGCAAGTGGTGACTTAGTCTTCCACTATTGAGGCTAGTGTGACAACATTGTAATTATATATCTTGAGACTTTCACTTAATATATGAAGCTCGCAGAGAAATTTCATGCATATTTTTTGAATGATTGTGAGACTATTCTTTCATTGTTTGCAATGTAAGTTTATGTTAGCACATACTAATGGAAATGGAATATTTCGTTGGATTTGGCATGGATCTTGTTGAACATGCATTGTTATTTAATTTTATGATCATTGTTATCTTGTGAACTACTTTGCTGGTTAACTAATGATTCCTTCCATGCTCTTGTGTGTCTCTTCTAGGATAATACTATTACTTTTCTTCTAGAGTATCACTCTCTCTTTTCCTGCAATCAAAGTACCTTATATATACTGTGATCGTATTCCTCACAATGTTAACTTACTTGCTTGATTCAAAGTTTGTTTGTGTAATCTCTTATGTTAATAATTTTGACCAGGGAAAATTCCTAAGAATAATGGCAACATGCCTTATTTTCCGGTTAAGGATCCTACTCCAAATGGTTTTAGGTCTAATTGGGACTTCATACCGGGTAGATCCCCTTGATTGACGGATTTCCAACACCATCAACGAAACACTTGATAATAAGTTTCTTTAAATTGTATAATTGAATTGCAATGTTATAATGCTTTATTTTAATATTTTGAATTACTATTTATTATTAGGTTTAATATTATGCTTTAGCATTTTCTTTACCGAGAAAAAGTGTAATTTTATTATCAAAAGAAAATAAAACTATATTTTGTAGATACATGTCTAGCATGTATTCAGATATAAAGGATCACTTGGATATGGCATGCCAATGGCTCAACGCCCTCATGAATGTGCAAAAAAGAAAAAAACAAACAAGAATGCCTAATGGCTAGAATAATTATAAAAAGCATCCATGTTTCCTTTCTTCCCTTTTCTCTTTTTTACTTCCTTCCATGCCCTTGTTGGAGGTTGGATGATAGCTAGAGATGAATCGCCTTAGTTTGTTGCAGGGGTGAGCTCCTTATTTGATTCTGAACTCTTGAATACATAAGATCTTTTGGTTCCTAGGATGACCTCGTTTTGCATTGCTGTTCTTTATTTTACTACAGGGTTTGATGTGGCTGTCATCTTTGAGTTCTGGCTGAGATTCGTTGGTTGTGGAGGGGGGTCCTCCTACATTGTTGTTTTATTCGTTCCCTCATTGTCCTTTCTTGGGGGGTCCCTTTGATCCACTTATTCTTCATCATCAAAAAGAGGTGGCTTCTGGGATTGCTAATTTTTTTTTTTTTCATTGTTTCCCTTTCATCCTATTTGCTAGTTTTTTGGCCAGAGGACAATTATCTTGTAGGTGTTTGGTCTAATTACATGCATAACATATAAAGGTTGTGTTTTCATAATCTAAGCTCTATTTCCACTACAACTGTCCACTAATTAACTATATATGATCTGGAAACCCATTTCTTAGGTCGATCTCTATACAAACATGAGCATATGTAAAAAAAAAAAAAAAAATCCTTTGTTATTCCCTCACTGTCTATTTTGATGAAAGATCATAGAGCATTACTAATGTGTTCAAGAACATGATGGTTCCATAAGGGGAGTGGAATATTAGGCATCTAGACCCAAATAGGCACTTTTGTTACTTCCACTGTTGACGGGTCGAAATATGGAAACCAAGGGGTGGTGAGTAACCTAGTTCTACCCCAGAACCACATTCCTTCATTTAAAATATTCTGCTAATATGTTTTTGAGGAAGGGTGGACAATGAAGAATCCCTCCAAGCATAAATAAATGTCACATTTTGTAGTCGATTTTGTGTAGATCCATAGGTATAGGTCTTCTAGATTAGGCCAAAAATTGGTAAATTGACATATAACTTCCTCTTCATGGAAATAAGGGAACATGTTATTTACCTGTGAGTTTTGGATCTCAATCTTCTAATGTTTCTCCATATTTTCCACTATGTAAGGCATGGCCAATCACCCATTATGATTTGTGGCCTTAGTGTGTTTTGTATTGGCTCTGACAGCTTCTTTGTACGAGAGTCGAGACTAAATGCCCAAGACCTGTTCCTTCACAAAGTCCTGAAACCAGGGATAGAGTGGAACCATTATTGATATTGTATTATTTGAGGGTCTTCTTGTTTTGAAGGAGTTTCCCCTTTGATATGATCATTTTCTCAATTATTGGGAGTCCCTCCTAACTCTAAATCTTGTGCTTGACATTCTCCATTAAATCCTTGTCATCTACCCATATCATAATGGACCTTCCCTTCAGGGATTTTATGAAAATATGGAAAGATCTCTCCTCTTTTATGCAGAAGCCCAACTTCTAGTCAATTAGATATGCTCAGATCTAGGGTCCAAAAGGTGGAAGAATATGTATATCTAGGCATGCAAAAATGGATCTGCATACGAAGGCTTTTTGGGGTTGGGTTGGATCCTCTTCGCCCCCCACCAACCCTAAAGAGGATTGAATATGAACTAAAGACCATGGTGTGAGACGATAAGAGGGGCAAAATAATTTAGTAGTTGAGACTCCCCTACACGAGAAAGACAAATTGAGGAAAAGAGAAAAAAGAAGGTTTGGCTCTAATGAGCTTGTTTCCCTCTTCCATTTCTAACGGTCCATTACACAACTCACAAGGCACAATATCGATCTCCATGGCTCGGTCTTGGGCACTGAACGAGGTTAGGCATATGTGGAATTGCCTCTTCTTAGTCATCTCTTGGGCACAACGATAGAGAGTGATATATTATGACTCTATGACCCTTCCAATGTGAGCAACTTATTGTGCATCCTTTTTTTTGTGTCTAGGAGAGAATTGAAATTTGTGTTTCCCCACCACGATTCCCCCACAAGATTTTTTCTAAAATCCATATTTGTGTCGGTATGTGGGCTGATGGCTTTGTAGGAAACCTTAATGCTCATATCAACCATCCTCTCTTCTCCTCCTTGTTTCATTCACGGTATTTTGTTCTACTGGGCATATTAGTGTTTATTTAATATTTGATTTTTACTATTACAGTTTTTTAAATATTTAGTTTAATATTGGTTTTTGTATTTATTTTTTGATTCGGATTTTATAATGGATTTGTACTTTTTAATTTCAAATCAGTTTCTTCTCTTAGGTTTGCTAATGAAATTTTTGTTGATTGGTTAAAAACATGAAAATGGATTGAAACCACCCTTCTACATCAACACTACCATGAAAAAAATCATATGAACATTGTTTCATTAATGTAACAAACATGAAAGCAATTGTATGAACACTAGCTCACTATTGTTTGCAACCATGAAAACATAGTACACCATACTCCCTTTAAAAGGGAAACATGAAATTATGCTTGTAATGCCAATAGTTGTTCGTTATCCTTATAATGAAATTATTATAAATCTTTCAAATGATAGATGATTGATGATAAGATAAACATGTCAATATCGTATTTAAATTGCGAAGAAACATGTTTTTACATTAAATTTAATATTTAAAAATGAATCATCTATATGTGTAATGTTGAAGACGTTCAGTCTGTGGAACCATATAAAGCCAATTACACCACTTGGCATGCATTTTCAAAAGAAAACTTGAGTAATCTATTGTTCTCATCAACTAATATGTGTTCATGCTTTCACAAATACTTAAAAAAAAAAAAATCAGAATAGGATTCCACCAAGAAGACCATTGGTTGCTTACACACCTACACTAATTTATTCAATCAAGATTTGTCTAGATACTCTTGGATCAAATCTAAATGGTTTCGTCAAGCATTGATTGTATGCACATTGATGACGAAGTCTAGAATCAATGTCCAAGCTTGAAAAGATAGAGAAAAGTGTTAATAATTCCAACAAAATTTAGTGGCGCAATTAGAAGTCATTAATATTTAATCAAAACCCTCTTGGATCTTAGAAATGTTACCTTGATTTATTACCTTGTTATGGGGAACCGAGATTGCGACAAAAGGTTGGCCCTAACAATTGTCAAGTCTTTCAATGATCTCAATGACTAAGAATGTTAAATGACTTCCCTCCCACGTATGATATATGACCCACTTCCCATTTATAGACATGGAATATTGGTGGAAACAATGTGGTTTCTCTTGTTCATCTTCCACGCATAGCACATATCTATCAATAAAAATAGTAAGTGATATCTTGAGCAATATAACAAACAAAAAAATTGTACAAAATGAAAAATACAAACAATGATACCTATATCCATGCTCTAATAAGGAAGCCCCTGCAAAGGTAGATGTGGCGTCAGTTGTGCTTGATTTGGTTGTGATCCTTGGCACTTCAGTAAATCTAGTAATAATGATAAAATTATACCATATCTATCATAACCTAAAAGATACCTTGGTAAATGGATTGAAAGGGACTAGTAATGGATTGAAATGGATGGACTGGTAAATGAATTCAAATGGTCGATTGCTTAAACAAAGGGACTGGTAATTAAAAATGCACAATCCACATTCAATAATATTATGGAAATAATTCTTGGTTTTGAAATGGAAAAACTATTCAAAAACTTTTCATGTCGTTTGTTAGATGGTATATAAGATGAAGAATATTCCTTTAAGATCAAATCTCCTCCAACCATTTAATAAAAATTCAAAATTCATGCACCCCAATTCTAATATAAACCATGCATATTGGCGTAATAAGTACATTATAACCTTGGCATTAGCTGCACGTGACAATGCTTATGAATATTACCTTTTGGATCTCGAAATATATGTTTTAATTACAATACACATCCTCTTCTGAGATACAAAATTTTGATACCTTGCAACATTTTACTACCACATAATTACACTTGGAGGCTTACCATATATGAATTTTGTGCCAGCATATATTTCAACACTGATTTGGTCATCATTCTTTTCCATCAATTGAAAGACGGGGTCTCGGATCTTGTTTCCCTTATGGTGATGAACCAATGATTCATCAGATTAATAGTGAGACCATGACTCAACTCGAATATTCTCATTGATTTGGATACCTCCGTGGACCGGATATGTTTGTTCAGTCTAGATATATTAATGTGCTAATGTTTGGATCTGGGAATCTAATATCTACTCCAAATGTAACTTGTACTCAGTTTCAAAACCCAGATATATCGTGACGTTCATTGATAAATATATTTAATAGAATTAACATGTTTGCATCTATTAACATATCTTCTTTGTGCATTGAAAATTGGGCATTTTTCAAAAATGTTGAAGTGATAAAGAGCAGATTCAACTTGCTATTTGAACTACACAATAGATGCGGATGACTGTAAACATTGAATTAACTTGTTGAATCAAACTACAATCTTGAACCCGGGAAGTGCTTGTCTATAACATTAGATTATTCATTTTCACAAAACTAAAAGTTCTCTCGAGTCATTAGATCATACACAAAATTATTCTTTATTTTGCAACTCTACACAAGATCTTCTCCTTAATAGAGAAATTTTGAGGTCTAAAATGGGACTGAAAACAAAAATGTACAACCGAAATCAACTTTATAAGAACCAATAGTATTCAAGAAGATGATTTCAATCATGGGGGACGATTCACCATTTTTTGAGTAAAAACATCAAACAAAAAAAAACTACCTTTTCAACTCATATTTTCAACTTACTCCTTATGGTTTTACTCTAATTTCAAGCGGGAGCAATCATTGAATGAAAATTTTAATTTCTCATCCAAGGAGTACCCATCTTGCAAACGTTCAATGGGCCCTGCTACACGAAAAAAGAGAAATACATGAAAAAGTGTGATTGCAATTACGTTTTTTTCATGTGTTTCTCATTTTTCATGTAGCAGGGTCCATCAAAAGTATGCAACATGGGTACAAGGAATCACATTTTTTCATTTGTTTCCCATTTTTTGTGTAGTAGGGTCTATCGAAAGTATGCAACATGGGTAGGAATTAAATTATGCATCCAATGAGTGCTCTCTCTTGGAATTTGAGTAAAGACATAGGGAGATAAGTTGAAAATACGAGTTGAAAAAGTAGCTTTTTCTTTTCTCCCTCTAAAATTTGATGATGTGATCTAATATTATTTTATTATTTTCACTATTATTTTATAATATTCCTTAGGAGGCCCATTTTAGACCTCAAAATTTCTCTAATGCACCACAAACTTGCATGGTATTCCCCTTATGTTTCGAAGAAAAAAATCTTGAAATTGTTTACACTAGCAATATTTATGGTGGATGTCTCTAATATGGATCACATATCCATTTTATTGATTCGGCCCGTTCATGAACTTTCCAGCATATGCATACAATTTTAATGCTATATATTGGTACATTAACTCAAAGATATTGAACTTACAAAATAGGGAAATATAATACATTAGTTTCATTAATCCAAACTCTCTACATGTTTTTTGTAACTAAGGATTATCTCATACGCTCTGTTGGCCTAATTACATATTTTATCTAGGCATTTTCTTGGCCCTAGCCACTCCTACTTACATATCTCACACACTTTTCTCTTTTTTATCCAAATGAGACATCTTATATATTCATCTCTATTCAACTTCTCAAATCCTTTAATCAATTAAATATTTCAATGATCAACCCTTCTACTTACTCAGCTAGATTTAACATTAGTAGGAATATCCCCATCTACTCAAAATTTACAATATATAAACAAAGAATAAACCTAAAGTTGGTCTCAAATCCAAAATATTTGCTTAACTGGCCCCACAATCTCTCTTTAATGTTTACACTATTCCTAAGATCTCTATGAGATCTCTTTGAACCTTACAAACTGATATAGACTTGATTACATTACTTAACAACACATTATCTAGACTCTTGTTGAATAATACAGTATTTACAACGAAAATAATTTCCTTTCAGAAATCTCAAGACCCCTCTAAAATCTAGTCAACAAGGTTGATTTGGTAGAATATGCTTTTGCATCAGACTCCCAAAGTTGAAAATTTTTCATGATCTCCTGATCATGAACCTTTAATTTGTTTCATTTTCCTCTTGGATCCCAAATTTTATGTTGTTGTTATCCACAGCCATCACTACATTATTGTTTTGATAGTGTCCTCAATCTTCCAGGATTCCAAACTTGGTTTTGTTTCCTTCTATTTGCTCTATTGATGTAATCCTTAGTAGTCAACCCTACCTGTTTGATGACTCCCTTCTTTACTTCATTTTACCTTTACTTAGGCATCTTCTTCACCAAAATACAAAACTCTACTAATTCAATGTCCAACCTTTCCCTTTGCTGCAACAAAATCCTTACATCACTTACTTGCAGCTATGCTTTAGAATTTAAAAAATTTATGGTCTCAATTGAAATTTCACTATTCAACTTCCATTCTTTATTGTCAGATATCTCTTCAAATATATTTAAGTCATTTGAATTCCTTCTCCATAGATGCTTCATGAAATATTGAGTTTCATTTTCAAAACTTTTTCTTTTATATGCATCTGCACACAACATAAACTTATTACAGAAAACATTAAACTCTTAGAAACTATCATCAACAAATTCAACATGTTTGATTTCACTACTATTTACTCCAAATGTGTAGCTTGTTGTCCCTTTATGGGTATTGGTTTTCCTCTGAATTTTTTATCCATCTTCACAGCTTCTTGGTTATGCTTAATACTTTCCTCCTTACTATCTTCCATGACAATTCTTTGTTATGCAGTTTGTGCTAAGAGATTTTCTCTACTTGGACTCCTTTCAAGTTCTTCCTCCAATGACTATCCCATTATCTCATTCATTAAATTCATATACTACTTGATTGGATTCAAATGAATGTCATGTTCTTTTTTCCCTCCTCTGCATATTCACATAAATTGATTTCAAAGCTTTTCAATCTATTAGATACTTTGAGCACCTCTTTATCTACATGCTTCCTATCTACAATCTCTATGTAGTCCTCTCTGATCCTTGTATGATTGAGCCATTCTTCTAAAATCTTGAATTCTTTGTCAAGGTTTACATTTTGTTTTTCACCCCTTATTCCACACGTTGGAAGGGTTTATTCATGTCATCATCCTCGTGCTTTGAATGAAATAAAATTTCAATCTCATGAGACATTGTTTCCTTGTCTCAACTGCCTTTGCACCTAGACACATATAATTAACTTGGCAATACTCCTATTCCTCTGTAGATGCTATAAATACCTTTGGATCACTAAGTATCCCTGAATATTGTTCAAAGTTATTGTAATTCCTTCTTTATATTCAAGCTTCCTTGGGAACTCTTCCAACAACTTTACTTATTCATAAAAAGTTATCAACATCATATCTAAATGTTGTTCTTTTTTTCCTCCTGATTTTCTTCACTGGACAATTTTACCCTATTTACTATAACAAAAGTTCCTTGTATTGTCCCAAAACATTTTCATCCTTTCAGTGTGTAGAGGTTCCCTTTTGACTTACTTTGTGAGGCAATTTTATCCCTTCCATTTATATGACAAATTTCTTATGCTATCCTTTTTTAATACATCTCGAAAAAATTCTTTTATCTTCCTCTTTCCTTGTGACATTTTTTAGTGATGTCCCTCATTTGAAAAACCTGTAAATCTTGCACTCACACACAAATTATCAGTTTTAAAAACATAAGGCTCTCTAGCCTCCTGTAGTGATTTTTTCAAACAATCGATGAGACTCTCATTAAGTCTCTCATCAACATCTTTATTATCATTCAGTCTAAGAAATTATCCTTGTTTCGGTTCATAATAGTGAACTTCTTCCTCCTCATACTCAATTGCTTTGAGTCCTTCCTTGAACCAAGTACTCATCTCGTGCCTCATCCTCTTATTTTTCATTATTTCCTCTATTTGGATGAAAAAATCATTTGGTGCATTAATTTCTTTGCAAACAAATGTGCAATAGGCCATTTGACTTTCTTCTTCATTTTGCATCCATGCCTCAAATCCTCAACAATATTATTTTGTAGCATCTTTCTCATAACACTAATTTGTTCATTCATCTCATCTATCTCTCTATCCACTTCTTCATCACTCTATTTGTTTTCGTCAACATTCTTGGAATCTCTTCTCATCTCATTGTGGCTTCCTTCTTCTAGAACATTTACATGACTATTTATAGTCATCTTCACTTCCATTTTTGTGAGATTTTCCATGCCCAACCCTGAGCTGCAAACAAGCCTTTATAGTAACAAGTTTGTTTCACCTTGCTACAAGATATCTCACTAAGATTTTCCCCTAAAAATATCCTTTTGGTACTTTTGATTATGTCTTCTAGAACCTCTCTAGCTTCCTCTGCTCTTTATGGATTTTGCATTCTTTTGACAATTCTACCCACAACACCAATTTATGGAATTGCCTCTACAACTTCTACCCAACCTTAGTTGAAAGTTGTTACAACTTGTACTATTGCAATATTCTTTGCCACATTTCTTTCTTCCTCTTGTTGCTACCCTGAATCAACAATTTCTTTGTCCAAGTTAAAGTGAAAATGTAAAGACCATGTTACTTGTGAGATCTCGCTAGATCTATGATTCCAAAAAAAATTGAATTTCCTACTTCCACTGCTGCAAGGTTCTTACTGCTACCAGACTCCTCAAATATGCTTCAACTATCATTGACAATTCTACCTAGCTCTACTCCTTAGCTGGAATTTTCTTTAGTCTACAAGGCTTCATTATTCCTTGATCCCCTTCCATGAAAGACCCTTTGTGCTTAGCTTCTTCATTCAAAACTCCATTTTTGAAGGCTTTTAATCTCTCCCTATCTCTACATCATCTATTATTGTCCAAAATCGATCTACAATCAACAATTTATTCTACGATTTCTAAGAGCATTATTCATATTAAAAGTCCCTTTGTTGTGACTCGACCACTCTGTCTTCAACCTATTAAACTTCAAAAATACAAATCATCTCTTACATTGGTAATCTAAAGGTATCTTTTTCAACTCCAACAATTTCTCCCAATAAAAAACATTCTTGTTCTAACCCCTTGCCTCATATTCTCTCTTCTGATTTCCTATGCTAATCCTTAACCATTGTTGCCACCATCTATGCTATAGGGTTGCTCCAACAATTCTCTATTAACATTCAAATGAGTAGGTTTAACCAACTTTGATACCACAATTGATGCAATCAAGGTTCAATTCACAAACTTTCATGTGCCATTAGAACTATCATAATTCCTCAGAGACATTTCTTTCTTCATCCAACAATATAAAGCACAACTTAAGTTCATCGATTTACTAATATGAGAGTATTTCAATCCTTTGTAGAGTCCACACCAAATGTGATATTACTTTGCCACTTATTAATTTGAATATCTCTGTGGACCAAAGATGTTCCCTGAGTCCAAATATATTAATGCGCTAATGTTCTAAGCTGGGAATTAAACATTTGTTCCAAATGTAACTTGTGCTTGCTTTCAAAACTCGAATATCTCATAACCCAGATGCATGACAATCTTTGACATACTTAACACAATTCCATTTATGGACAGATCTTCTTTGCAAAATGAAAATCAGACTTTTGTTAGAAAAATTGAAGTGATTAAAAGTAGATCGATACTGGTCTTGGAACTACATGGTAGATCCAAATGACTATAAACCTTGAATTAAACTGTTGACTAGGACTCCAATCTCAAGACTAGGAACTGCTTATCTATAATATTTCATTCTTCATTCTCACAAAACTCAGAATATCTCAAGTCATTAGATCACACACAGAATTATTCTTTAATTTACAAAACTCTACACAAGAGCTTCTCCTCACCACAAACTTGCAAGATATTCCCCTTATGATTGGAAAAAAAGAATCTTGAAATTGTTTAAACCAACAATCTTTACAATTGACCTCATTAATATGGATCATATATCCATTCTATTGATTCAATGCGTTCAAAAACTTTCCAACATATACATATAGTTTTAACACTATATATTGGTAGATTAACACAAAGATATTGAACTTACAAAACAAGTGAAATAAAATACATCAATTTCATTAATCCAAACTTTTTACAAGATTTCAGTAACTAAGGGTTAACTCTATTGGCCCAATTACACATTTTATCAAGGCATTTTCTTGGCCCTAGTTGCTCCTCCTTGTACTTACATCTCTCACACACTTTTCCTTTTTACCCAAATGAGATAGCCTATACATTCATCTTTATTCAACTACTTAGATCCTTTACTCAATATGATCGACCCTTCCCCTTACTTGACCATATTTAACATTAGTATGTTGATCTCCATCTGTTAGAAATTTATAATATATAAACAAAGAATAAACCTTAATTTGGTCTAAGATCCAAAATATCAGCTCAAGGTTTACAATATCAGCTCAAGGTTTACAATATTTCTAAGATCTCTAAAGTTAAAATCAATAGAGACTAACTAGACAAAAAAAACTATAGACATCTTATTTGACTTGCACAGTCTCAATGTTAAAAGTCAAACATAATTTTTTTTTAATCTGTGGGACCTTTATGTCGATCATTTTCGTAACAATCCACATGACATAGTGATTATCATGCCTTGGTCTCCAAGAAAATTGTTGCTGTTCTGGAATTTTCTCACAACTTTTCGATCTATCAGTCAAGAAGTCATTATCTCGTTACATAAAGATGAAAATTCAATGGTTTGACTGCAAATAAAAAGAGCTTGGACCCAAAGCAACAATATAAATGTTATATCACATGGAGGAGCAAGTCGATATGTGGCCCCATTAAATAAGAATTGTATAAAGTATCGTGAGCAAATTGCTTTTGAATCGTGAGGAACCTGGGCAGACAACCTAACAAATAAAATTATGTAAATTCCTTTAGAAGTCACCTGTAGACAATTGACTGCCGCACTTAATTATGTAAAATATGTTTAGCAGTCCGCTGTAGACAATTGACTGCCGGAATCACAGCAATCTTAAACCTCGTATCGACTTGTTATATATTCACAGCATTCTCCAGCATTAATCACCAATCTTTTCTTTCGGTTTCTGTAGATTTACTTATTGAGAGAGAATTCATAGCATGCCATCCCAACCCAATTCCAGGCAAAAGATAAGTATGCCTTCTGAGTCCAGGGATATCCCCAAGAGAGGGCAAGTGAAGGCAGCCATGGCCTCTTCCCTTGCCCACTCCATCAAGTCCTTTTTCTCATCACATTCCTTCTCCAGTTCTAATGGCTCTTCACAGTACTCCATCTCCAGATCTAATGGCTCTTCACAGTACTCCATGATGGCTGCTTCCTCTTCTTCAGCCTCGATCTTGGGTTCAGCTTCAAGCTAATGGGTTTTACTGAGCAATGGACATACCCATTACAGAGCACTGGACATATGTTGCTCATAACATGAGGAAACACAGCATTGAAGATAAAATATTTTCGGTGGGCAAAGGCACCAGCACTCCAATAGAAGTGCCCACATGAGAGGAATAGCATGGCTCAGATGATAGATGTGTCTACCTTCACAGGACTGTTCGCAGACATATGAATATGAATATGGAATGGAATATAGTTGTCATCACTGCTATCACATCTTACTCAATGTTATCTACTGTAACAGGATGTTTTAAAGTTTTTGTCCTATTTTAATAAAAATGATTACTCTGTTATTCAAAACTATCGTCATTTTATAATTTAGAATCAAGATCGATCTATCCCAATCATATAAGATTCAAATTACAGCTTTTTAAAACAGTTTTCAAAGACTCAACATATAAAACATTTTGTTTATTTTAATTGAGAAATCTGAAATGCTGTCAGTTCTAAAGAAATAACTTCAATCAGCCAGCAGCTGTGATGTCTGAACTCTTGGTTTCATTTTGTTAAATACCATCGAAAATAATATCAATAAAATAGCTCTTATAATCGCTCCACGTTCAAATTTTTTTTTTGCTGTTTTAATCTCTTTCAAGGCAGAGATATGCACAAAGGAATATTTATCATATCCCAATTCTTATTTTTCCTTCTTTTTTTAAACTCACCATTGAACAAAGTAGCTTCGCTGTATTGCTTGAATTTTATTTTTCTATTTACGGTAACTCTTCTGTGAATTTTACTTTTTATTTGTGAGAACTCTCCTGCTAGAATCGCCAAATCTCAATCTAGATAAGTTAAGATTGGCATTTTCGAAATAAAGCTGCAGCGACAGGCGAATCCGAATCAATTACTCCCAAAATCTAGATAAGTCAAAATTGGGATTTTCAAAGTCAAGTTTCAGTAACAGGGGAACCCGAATTAATTGTTGCCAATTTGGAGTTGGAGCAAAAGGTGAACAAGACTATTTCAACACTATTTAACTACGCTTTTTCTATGGGACTGGGAGGATATTGCATCAGAATAGTTTCATTTCAGTAGTCAAATATGGTGAGATGATGAAAAAGGAATGGCGTCGTTTATTAGGGGATAGGAAAAAGAATGAGTTGTTTATGAGGGTACAGGGAAAAAAAATTGAGTTGAATTCAAATATTTTTATAATAAAAAATTGTTTGAATTTTTTAGGTGGAAATAAATTTAATATTATTAAAGATTTGAAACATTCAAAATCTTGAAATGTGATAACTATAAATCTAAGTCACCTGACACGAGGATTCGGGACACGTAGGATTCGGGATTCGTGGTGTCGGATTCGGGAAACGCTGACCCCGGAACAAGACACGGTTAGGACACGTTATATATTATTTTATTAAAAAAATATATATATATATATATATATATATATATATATATATATATATATTTAAAATATATATATATATATATCTTAAAAATTAGTTATTAGCATATTTCTTACACAAATTTTAATTAATGATACAAATTTATTGATTTCAAACATAGATCTTCATCTATAGCTATTAGCATGCATAGTACATACAAAATTCAAATAAATGTCAGTGGTACTGGTCACATAAATGAGTTACTAATGAAATTTCCCTGTGCCAAGTGTGCCAAATAATTAGAAAATTTTCAGTACTTTCTGAGCTGTACTGGAGCACTTTGAAACAAACAGTGAAAATTATAATAAGGTTATGCCACTGTCATATTAGATTTATGCACATTGCAGATGTGAGGGGTTTTTATGTTGATTTAAGTTTGATTTTCTCACTGTTATGAAACTAATAGGACAGCTGTAGCAAAATGATGAAGTAGGAAACATTAGGAGATCAAACCCTGGAGGCTCAACCACTAGAAGTCTAGAACCCACTTGCACGAGAACCTAACTTCAATGCTTCTGCAAACCCACCAGGGATCAGCTCAAGAAACAAACATTTGCTGAAGCCTGACAGTGACTGATATGAAAGAAAAGGAAGAAGATAAAGCAAAACAGTCATTGCTAGAGAGCTTTTGCACAACTCCCAGTCTCAGAGTCATTGATGTATATCAGTATTAGCTTCCAATTTGGAAACAGTGGTCTTGTTGGTCTATACAGAAGCAGTAAATGCGAATGAAAACAGCGAACTTAAACCCCTAAAAACGAATCCGAAACCAAAAATCGTTCCAAAAATCGTGACACGTTCCAAATTTTTCTGACACGCTCATGACACGACGTACCCGGATATGACACGACGAGTCATGGAAATATGACACGTGTCAGGACAGAATCGTGTCCGATTCGTCCGATTCGGGATTCGTCCAGGGGTTAGGACGAATCCGGTTTCATAGCTATAAATTAGATTTCCAAAAAAAATTATCACATTTTTATTAAAATCAAATTTTCATAATTTTCCAAACACTAAAAATTATAGGCTTTTAACAATCAACCAAAAACCAAACTGAATTCTAACCTATAAACTCTATGTACATCTGTATGGAGATAATAATCAACTTTTAACAACCAACCAAAAACCAACTGAATTCTAACCTATAAACTCTATGTACATCTGTATGGAGATAATAATCAATCAATATACAACAAAAACCAACATCTCCGAAATGAGAGAGAGACACCAACATCTCCCAGGCCAGAGAGACAGGATTCGGATACCTTTCTTTAGGACTAATTCCTTTAAGTTTAGTTAAAGACTAATTTTCTTTCTCATAAGGAAAGACTAATTAATTGAAGTTTAATTAAGGATTAATTTTTTTGTGAAACAAGGTGCTGGAAAAGGCCAAAAGAAGTGCGGGAGGAAAGAGTATGTATTTTTTCTTCTTCTGGAAAAGTGTAAACAGAAAATCACTTCATTTTAGAATGCGATACCTTCAAAAACAACAGGAAAAGTTATGCAGATATTCTGGCATTTAGTTCTTTTGGGATAATCTATTTGGCGAAGGGTTTATCTAGAAGATGGGAGCGTTTATTGTGAGGCTTCATAGGAAAGGGCCCGAATACATCAATCAGATGAAGAAGCAATCTATCCCATAGGTTATCTTTAACCTCTTCGACCTTAAAATAATTTTCTTTTTTAAACAACTTATATGCACTCTAATACTTGCAACGAGAGTATAACAAGGCTTTACTTAATTGCAATTATTTTATTTTTGAACCCAAAAACAAACTTAAAACTGAATGCAACCCACCAAATGCAATTAAAAATTCAATGGATACAGTAATTTTTTCTCTGCTATGTTAAAACTCTACAACTTTCCAAAAGCATGGTTTATAAGAAATTTATGATTTTTTTTTAATTATTTTCGTTTGAAATTTGATAAAGAATTTTCAAAATAATAAGTTTAAATTTTATAATTTACGAAATTTAAATACTTGATAATTTTTTTAAAATACTAATCTATATATATATTTATTTTAAAAAATAAAAATACTCAACCCATGAATATTTTCATCACCAAATGTCCAAAAAAATTGTGAAATAGTTAAACTATTCCCTTTTCAAAAATAAATTCCAGCAAGAGAAATAAGCTAGACTCTGTGCTCTTCTCGATCCAAAAACCCACGAAATGCAATTAAAAGAAAAATCAATAGGCCCAAAAAGAATATAGTTTTAACTTAATTGTTTCGAGGAATGAATGATATCCAAGAAGCTTTTCTCAACTGTGTTAGACATGCCATTTTTTGAAAAATTAAATCCAAATCTGCCAACAAGGAAGCCACTTAGTACAATTAAAAATTCAATGGATGCATTGCAAGTGTAACTTACCGTAATTGTTATGAAATAATTATTAATCAGTGACCTGTACACAGCTTTTCGTTGCTATGTTGATCCCTGCAATTTACAAAAAATAAATCCCAAAATAATGAGAAACACCAAATAAGCTATGATCTCAAAACAAAGCCAGCATGCAACCCACCGAATGCAATTGAAAAAAACATGGCTTTAACAATCCCAAATATTTGTTGGCAACGACGAAATAAACTATGTCCAGTGTCCACAGATTTTTTCCCAGTACGAAAAAAAAGCTTGATTTATATTCATATGAAAGATATTTACATAAGAGAGGTTCGGTAAAGAGCAATAACATATATATGCAATTGGAATGTTTTGCTGAAGATAAAAGCCGGAAAGTTTGATTTATATTCATATGAAAGATATTTACATAAGAGAGGTTCGGTAAAGAGCAATAACATATATATGCAACTGGAATGTTTTGCTGAAGATAAAAGCCGGTAAGGGCCATCATGGAAGCATAGGAACAAAATTCTCTGGAACAAGATAAAAAACGAAAAGATAGACAGATAGCGAGGAGCCATAAACATATATATATACCAGTCCCATTACACATAAGGGTCAGGGGATAAACAACATACCTTTTATGTGAAAGAAAGAAGGCAATAATTCAAAGGAAAGCAAAAACCAGTTGGAAAACTAGGTACCCGGAAGGGAGAAATCTTCTACCAGATACATTGAGTCTTGTATTTGAACCTCCATTTTCCATGAACCAGGTTCTATTGCAAGGCCCCTCTTTGACAAGATGTCCACATGAGAATTCATAGACTTGTCCACATGGCTGATTGTGTAAACCGGATTGCTGTTCCATAACATTTTTATCCTATTAATCCATCCAGTAAGTATGGGATTCTTGTTTATTAGCTTCCTTGAGGCCAGTGCTATAGTGTTTTTGGAATCCCCATATTTCTGCAGTGTTTGTATATTCAGGAAAGAGCTTAACTGAAGAAGGCTCACCAAAGCCATTGCCTCGGCCTTATTGTTTGTACCACTACCACCATTCCAATAGATAGAGAAATGAAGATCTTCGGACATCGATATAAAAACACCACATGCACACGTGCCTCTTTGTGCAGCTCCGTCAAAAAAAGCCCTTGGAAAACCCATCAACGTCATTGTATGGTTCCTTGGAATGCTAGATTTTCCTGAAGACAACTTTTTGGGAATGGAATAGAACATTGTAGTGATTTGTACAAACAAAGGCAATTTTATATCTTTCCCATCTCGGAATATAGCATTGTTCCTTCTCTTCCAAACTGTCCATAAAAGAAAAAGGGGAATTGATCTGTGAGAAACTTTCTGCGAGCTCCACCAGCTTAAAGCCACTTGGACATCTAAGTGATCCACTAGACAAATACCAAAGAAATCTGCAAGATCCCTCCATAATTGATAAGTGTTTCTACAAGTAAGAAAAATATGATTGTTGCTACCTTCCCCATTTTTGCATAATAGGCATATACTAGGACCTGACCAGTTCCTTTTTTGTAGATTATCCCAGGTAAGGATCTTGTTGTGAAATACGAGCCATGAGAAATGAACGATTTTGTTTGGCACCCCAGTGTTCCACAATGTCATGGGAAAGATGTGTTGAAAAGGGAGCGGGATAGACCTTGCCAGAACTAAATAGATATCTTTGACTTTTAATACATCCCATCTCTTTATACCTCTCCATGTAAGATCCCTCCCTTCAATTTTGCATAAGCCAGAGCCCCTCATAGCTATCATAATACTGGCCCATTGTTGTGCATAATCATAACTAAGGCCTATAGACTGAAAATTCTTCCATATAGGAATGTCCCCCTGCCAATCTTCGATTAGTTGACTCCAGGAAAAAATCTCGGATCTATGCAGAACCATAATGATAGAATGTGGAATGAAAAAATCCTCTCCCAGTCCAATGATATGATCATAACCTATAAACACATCTTTTCCAGTTTGGACATTCCATAATAAATTCTTAAGGAAGAAGGATTGTATTCTACGAAAGCTTTTCCAAATTGCCGATCCCTGTGGTTTTCTGATAGTGCCTATATTAGGTCTTTATTCTTCATGTACTTCTTTCTGATGGTGGCACTCCAAAAACTGTCCCCGTTAATGCTCCTCCAAATGGATTTACATAAAAGGGCCTTACCAAAGTTCCTAATATTCATGATGCCCCATCCTCCCAAAACCTTAGGAAGGGAAATTTTCGAAAGACTGGTCAGATGAAATTTGCTTTTGTGCTTTCCTCCTCCCCATATAAAATTTGCCATAAGCCTATTTAGAATAGCAATGATACGAAAGGGAAAATAGAATAAGTGGGCCCAATAAACAGTAATCTGGGCCAGGACAGATTGGGCCAGAACCGCTTTGCCTGCTATGGAGAGGCACTTGAACTCCCAACCTTCAATTCTTTTATAAAAACGATCTGATAACCACATCCAGTCAGCATTTTTGTATCCTGTAGGTCTGAGATGAAAACCCAAGTATTTGAAGCCATCCTTTATAGGCTTAATTCCAATATTAAACAAAGCAAACGGATAGTCCAATGATTCTCTATCTTCAACATCAGAAAAAAAAAGGAAGATTTTCCTTCATTGATAAAGATACCTGAAGCTTTTTGAAAATTTCTAAGAATGCCATGAATGCATTGCCAAGAAAGTCTACATATCATACCAAAAATCATGATATCATCAACAAATAAGTTGTGGGAAATAAAGGATCTACGACATATCCTAATTGGTCTGAATTTATTTTCTTTGACCGCACCATTGGTATGTAGACTTAGTGAATCCATTGCAAGGATAAAAAGAAGTGGAGACAAGGAACATCCCTATCGAAGACCCCTAGCAGCTGCGAAAAAATTTGTAGGTAGACCATTTATAAGGACAGCAAAATTGACATTCTCCACATAGGCCATGATCCATCCAATGCATTTTTTAGACCTATCTTACAAAGAATGCATCCTAGAAACCCCCAATCTAGGCTACGTATGCTTTCTTCAAATCCAGTTGCAGGATGGCCACATCCAACTTTTTGGAATGTAAGGAATGTAAACACTCTTGTGTATTGGCTATTGCCTCAATAATATTCCTATTCTTGAGAAAGCCATGCTGTTCTAAAGTAATGTAATTTGACAGTATGCCTCGGATTCTATTAGCAATTATTTTAGAGGAGATTTTATAGATTGCATTACAAAGGGAAATCAGTCTAAAATCTGAGAAAGAAATGGATTTCATCTTTTTGGGAACAAGGGCAATATAAGTAGACGTGATATGGGGATGGAAAGACCCCCTCATCTGCGATTCTTCCACCATTGCCAGGATGTCTTTCTTGAGAATATCAAAGAAGTGGATATAAAATTCAATAGTCCAGCCATTAGGGCCAGGACTTTTATCTCTTTTGAAGAATTTCATAACTTCAAAAGGTTCATTCTCAGATACAGGTTGGAAAAAGGTATTGTTTTGTTCATCCTCAAACATAGTAGGGTAAGGAGAAATTTCCCATAAGATGTCCTCATTATTAACATTACCATCCCTTTTGTAGAAATTTCCAAAATGTGACACAGCTTCCTTTGAAATTTCCTCTTGTGAGTAAAGCTTGATTCCGCTATCAGACTGGATTTCCCAAATAGAGTTGATTTCCCTCCTATTATTTGCAAATCTATGGAAAAACTTTGTGTTTCTATCACCCTCTTTCAGCCATAACACCCTACTCTTCAACCTCCAAGTGGCTTCCTCAATTGCAAGTAATTTGGGCCTTTTCTTTTCCAATTCATGTATGCTATTACAGATCGAAAATGGGATATTTCCTCCTTTTAGTTTTCCAGCTAATACATCCAAATTCGCTTGAAGCTCTTTCAAAGCAACTCTATTAGTTTTTAGCTTTTTTCTCTGCACCTTCACCTTTAATTCCTGCAGATTGTCCAGGAGGTGTTGGGAAGGAGAAATAAGCTCCTTCGAACAGTTAGCAGACCAAAATTTTTTGACAAGGTCATTGAATTCCTTGTCCTCCAGCCAAACTCTGTTGAATTTATATGGAAGACCTTTCTTATAGCCTCTTTTACCCCATTGTAAGGATATTGGTCTATGATCAGATATGAAGCTGTTAATAATATGGGATAATGACCTACCCATACGAACCAACAGATTGTCGGAGATCAAAAACCTGTCCAATCTTTTAGCTAAATAGGATGCACCAATTCTTCCGTTATCCCATGTGGGCCCCATGGATTGTGGAGATACATCTATCATATTGTGTTGAAGAATGGCCGCTTTAATACAAATTTTTAAACTATGTCCACGGAGTTATTCTCAACTCTGCTAAGCTATGCAATTTTCTAGAGGATAAATCCAAAATGTTGTGCGGAAAGATCAAAATAGCTCTAATTTAATTGTACAGAGCAGTGTTGTTATCTGCACTCAACTATTAAAGCTTAAATTAAAGGGAAAAATAAAACCGCAAACTAGGTGCCATGAAACAAAAGTCATTAAACCCTAAATATGCCCTGAAATAAAAGTCATTAAACCCTAATTGCGGCTATTTCATTCAATCCCAATCTTGTATTTTCCTTTTTTTATTTTGTCCTGTTTCCTTCTAGGTATTTTTCTTACTCATAAATAAAAGGAATTTACCGAAGCAAGACTCGGATTAAATGAAATGAAAAACAAAACACAAATTTATAGTCAAAGCATTTTTATTTCATTCTGTTCCGTTCTTGGTATTTTTCTTACTGTTAGAAAAAATAAAGACGGAGCAAGGCTCATTCAAATCAAATAGACAGAGTAAGACTTGGATTCAAATCAAATGAGTAAGACCTGAATTAAAAAAATTAGCATACAACTTCCATGATAAAATTCAGCATGCTAACCTATTCTTTCTCATCGAACCTCCATAGAACTCATGTCCGACCGTCTTCTCTCGTCTCAACAATGCAAGCGTCAAAGAAAATAAAGAAAAAGAGCACTCAAAAATCCAAAAGCAGAGATAGATGCAAAGTAGACAATAAATAGGTGATCAAGCATAAAACCAGAGATAGATGCAAAGTAAGATCAACCTCACTCTTGCTAATTAAAATTATCTTTTTGTATTGACTAATGCTAAAAAAAAAAAAATTAATTCTCATAGCTTTGCAAGTGAAACCCGGTCTTGGTCTATTCCCAAAACACCTTGGGATGAAAGAATTTGTGAACTTTGTGATACTAAGATTGTAGAAGATGAAAAATACTCTCTTGGATTACCTATATCTTATTCACATCCAATCTCATTTCCATAACACTTGTCATAATACCAACCTTCTTGACGTGCTAAATCACCAAAATTGTTGGTCTATTCCCAAAAACCTTAGGATGAAAGAATTTGTGAACTTTGTGATACTAAGAACATAGAAGATGAAAAATACTCCCTTGGATTACCTAGATCTTATTCACATCCAATCTCATTTCCATAACACTTGTCATAATACCAACCTTCTTGACATGCTAAATCACCAAAATTATAGTGATCTAGGAACGTTTCTTTCCCTTATTTTTTATCATAGAAATAAAATTTTAAAGAGTCTCAATTAATCTCGTGGACATTAATCATCATCCTCATCATATTCCAAAAGTAATATTTTAATTTGAATAAGTTTAATAGTAAAAGAATTATGTTTCCTTTCCATAAATTACAAGTTTAATGGATTCAATGATTAAAATTGTACATTTTTTCCCAAATTATAATTTCAAAACCTTATTAATTTATTTTTATTGGTAAATACATCTAAATGTTTTGTCAATATTTTTTTACTTCAAATTATTTTGAAGAGAACTTAGGTAAAAGATCTATTTTTCTATTGGTTAAATAACATGTGATTTGACATTATATGAAATTTGTTTTTGACAAATTGTTAAAAAAACGAATTATTAAAAAAAAAAAACAAATTTATAGGTAGGCATTTTGGAAGACACTCAGAATGCATCGATATTGTAATGAATTAGGATTTGCATTGCAATGAGCATTCATTATTGCAGATGCTCTATGTAGTCACCATTGTCTAACTGTGGTTAGCGATGTCAACATGTTGGGCATCTACAATGTTTCTCACCACTTAGTTATGGCTACCCTATTTTCCATATGCTTCTATCATGCCCATTTTAATCACTTTTGTCATGAATGTCCATTAAGCTTTGAGGTTTCTATCTTGCTTAAAGGACAAATTGCTGCTTCTTACCTTGCCCTGGAAGAATAGGTCAATAGACAATAATTAGGTCCTACAATCAATCCCAATGGTTTTAAATCTGAAATACTTTGTAATCCATGAATTTGGAATAATACTTGATTTTATGTTCACACGCAATGAAATTCAATGTTTCCACAATTTTTGTTATCCTCATTTTATCCTTGAGTGATTATTTAGGCTATAATATTTTCCTTCATTCAACAAAAATTTGTCTAGCTTCTCCTCATCTAAAGGGTTCCTTCTCCCATAATTCATGAATTGAAAGTGGCTAAGTCCATGGGAAAATGATGTAGGAGCATCCAACTAAGGCACAATGACCGGGTGTTGGTCTCTTTCAGGGTGGAGAATTGAATTAACATTTGTTTAATAAGTTCAGTTTGTCAAAGTGGGAGGTAGGACTTCGTTTTTATTTTAATCTCAGTATTAGTCAAGGGTAGTTTGGTCGGTTAGGGTCATTTATTTGTTTGTCTTTAATAGCCAGTAGATTAATAATTGTCCTGTCATTTTAAAAGAAAAAGACAAATGTGTCTAATGTAAAATCTTGCCATATAGGCAGAACCAAATACTTAAATAGTTATGTAACTATAAGGTCTACAACTGAAAAGGCAACTACACAGTTCAATTAACTGTAGATAGAGCATATAAATGTAACATTGAAAATCATTGACAAGGTTCAGCATTTTCGGATACAAGCAATAAAAAGAGACAGAGCACAAATTTAACATTCATCCATCTGTACTATTGTCTACATACAGTGCAACTATATTTTCTCTATTGTTTAAACGATTTAAAAATGACAAACAAAGTGCAGGCATGCATTTTTTATGTTTTTCCTCTCTTAGGCAACAGAGCATTGTAAATCGCATGCAAGTTCCAAGACCAGAACGAACAAACAAGTAAACAAGCTCGCGGCCAGGAGAATGTCCACACAGTGAAACAATTAAACGAAGAAAACAGAGTCCGAGTATCAATTGAACAAACCAAACAGAGGTAATTCATTACGAACTGTTATACACCATTTCTTTCCTTTCTAAACGAAACAGAGACAAAGAAAATATATAATTGTTATTATATAAGAGTCCAGCGTTACATTGCCAAAGTAAATAGAGGAAACAACGACCGCGAGACAGGGCAGACCCTAGTCAAGGGTTTATCATCGTGAAACCCTCGAGCCTAACCAGGAAGTTCAACCAACACAACTTACAAACTGGAATTGTAAACAGAGATGTGCCCAGGTCATGTAACGACTCAAACAAGAGACAGCAAACGAATGCTGAGGCGCGGCCACTAGAAAACTACAAACCCTAGCTACAGTCCAACAAGTCTGTGGTGACAGAGCCTACCAGAAGGGCACCCAAGGGTTTGCAAACCAAAGCGTTGAAGCCATCCACGCCCAAGGTCGAACTCTTGACCTGTGCAACCAGAACAAGCCAGTGTCAAGCACACCACGCATAACAGTGAAACGAGCAAAGATACAATACAAGCAAGGAAAGAACATAATCTTACCTGGAAGTGCGATTGAACAAGAAACCTCATGCTACAGAGCCACAGAACACAAGAATGACCTGAGACAAGAGGAGTGGACCTTGTTAGCTTTTAAACCAGGAGAAGGCAGAAATAAATCAAGGAAAGATGAATTACCTGAAAGACAAGCCAATCAAGCCATTGTGCCTGTAACCTAAGCACACGGGAACAATAACATAAAAAAAAAAATTAGTAGCAGAGCCATTGCAAAGAACCCACAGCAGGAAAGGACGGTTGGAAATTTGACAGAACCAACCAAGAATCAATTCTAGGTTCAAGCAAAAGAAATAACCAGTTTCCAAGCAAAACGAACATACCAACCTCCAGAGCGCAAACTAGGACCATACAACAAGGAATACAGTGGACAACAGCACAGGCAAGTCCGTGGAACCACATTCATTCGCAGACAGAACCAGAACAGGGCATCACCATAGAAACCCTCGCGGAGCTCTCACAGCAAAACAAAATGTCGAAATGACCAAAATGCCAAAGGGTTTTGCGTAATGACCAAGCGGGAAACGAGGACCGAGGCAGGAGGACAGGTCAGTTTCACATTTAAAATCCTTATTAAATAATTGCAACTACCATCATAAATATCCACTGATCATAACAATAATCAAAAGCCAAATTAGCAACCAAGTCCGAGTTCATCAATAGCGTCGGACAAACTTGTATCAAGTTATACGTTGGAGTGTGGGTTGGGTCCCATCATAGTGGTATCAAAGCAGAATTTTTTTTAAGGTCAGTTAGAGAAATGGAGGTAGGAAGGCGAGGTCGTGGCAGAGGTGTTCGAAGGATAGCAGAGGAAGGACTGAGAGAGGAGATCAGGATTCTTATTGCCCGTTTGGAGGCAGTTGAGGCAGGGAGAAGAAGAGATCCAGAGGTAGGCAATGATAGTGAAGAGGAAGCTGAAGCGACAACAGATGGATCGGATGGAGAGGGCCCAGAAATGAGACTGTTGAGATCGGTCTTAATGGCAAGCAGTAAACCCAAACCAGAACTCCCAAATTATGACGGTATCCTATCCATAGAGGTTCTATTAGACAGGATCAACGAGCTAGATAAGTATTTCAAGTGTGAGGAAGTCAGTGAAGACCGCAGAGTTAAATTCGTTGTGACGAAGTTGAAGGGACACGCAGCCCTGTGGTGGGACAGTGTCCAAACAGAGAGAAGGAGATTGAACAAGTTGTCGATCAAAACCTGGTCAAGGATGGTGGCCAAGTTGAAGGGCAGATTTTTGCCGAAAGACTATCAGATTGCACTACACAGACAAGTGCAGAATCTGAAACAGAAAGGAATGACAGTAAGGGAGTACACAAAAGAGTTTTATTGAGTGAACCTAAGGGCCGGTTATACAGAGGATACCACAGAAAAGACAGCCAGGTATGTAAATGGTTTAAGGCTAGAAATTTTAGATGAAATTAGTATTCTGTCTCCAAAGAACATTGAAGAAGCGTATCAGAGTGCTATGAAAGCTGAAGAGAAAATTACTAGAAGGCAGAATGCCAGGAGAGGACGAGGAACCAGCAAAGAAAGAGGCCAGTCATATGGCAGAGGACGGACTGCTAGTAGTAATGAGGAAGGCAGCAGTTCCAGAGCTTCCGGATCAGCAGACAAAGGTGATAATGCGAGAGGTGGTAGGCCATATCAGCGAGGCAGGGGAAATGGCCGAGGTAGAGGAGCTGGTTATCAATGTTACAGGTGTCATAAGTGGGGACACAGATCATTTGAGTGTCCTGAGGCAGACCAAGCTGGACAGAGGGGTGCATATGTTGCACAACCAGAGGAAGCAGAGGCACCTCCCCAAGAAGCAGAGAATGCTCCAGAAACAGGGGAAGCCCTGGTGTTGAACAAGGTGTTGTTAAAACCAGCCAAGGAAGCCACCGAACAAATGCAGTGGAAGGCTTTGTTTCGAACAGTTTGTAAATCACACGGTCAGTGTTGCAAGCTAATTATTAATAGCGGTAGTACAGATAACTTAGTGGCCACAAAGATGGTGGAAAAGTTGGAATTGAAGCAATTGAAACATCCCACCCCTTACAAAGTTTCATGGCTGCAAAAAGGCCATCAGTTGCTGGTGGATGAACAATGCGAGGTGGAGTTTCAAATAGGCAGATATAAGAATAAGGTCATTTGTGACATCATGTCGATGGATGTATGTCACATACTTCTAGGCAGGCCATGGCAGTACGACAGAAAGGTGGTACATGATGGATTGACGAATTGTTATAAGTTTTTCAAGGATGGAATCAATCACACGCTTGTGCCCATCAAGGAGGAAGGGACAGCAGGGACAAGTGAGCCAAGAGCATTGTTGGTCAGCGGAAAACAGTTCCTGAAACAAGTTGAGGATATTGAGGTGAGTTATGCAGTTGTGAGAACAGCGAAAACGGTATTGTTGCATACAGAGGTATCAGATTTACCCCCAGAAATTCAACAGCTATTGCAGGAATTTATAGACATAGTGGTGGATGACTTGCTAGATAAACTGCCCCCCAAAAGAAGCATAAGTCACCATATTGACTTCATACCCGGAGCAAGTTTGCCGAATAAGGTGGCATATCGGATGAGCCCCAAGGACAATGAAGAGATTAGGAAGCAGGTGCAGGAACTGCTAGACAAAGGATTGATAAGGGAGAGTTTGAGCCCATGTGCAATTCCAACGGTTCTCACTCCCAAGAAAGGAGGAGAGTGGCGGATGTGCACAGACTTGAGGGCCATCAACAAAATTACCATCTGGTACAGGTTTCCACTGCCACGGATGGACGACATGATGGATTGCCTAAGCGGGGCAGCGTATTTTTCTAAGATAGACTTGAAGAGTGGGTATCACCAGATCAGAATTCGAGAGGGGGACAAGTGGAAGACAGCGTTTAAGATGAATGAGGGACTGTACGAATGGTTGGTTATGCCATTCGGACTGAACAATGCGCCCAGTACATTTATGCGGTTAATGAATGAAATGCTGAAAGAATATATTGGAAAATTTGTGATAGTTTACCTGGATGACATACTAATTTTCAGCAAAACAAGGGAGGAGCACCTTCGACATATTCGGAAAGTGCTGGAAAAATTACAACAGAATAAACTACTGATAAATATGAAAAAAGTGTACTTTTCTGCAAAAAGAGTTGATTTATTTGGGCCTCGTAATAGCAGAAAATGAGTTGAAGATGGATCCAGAAAAGATTGCGGTGATAGTCAATTGGCCATCCCCGAAAAGTTTAATTGAGGTACGTAGTTTTCATGGGCTAGCAAGTTTTTACTGGAAATTTTAGCGAAATTTTAGCGAAATTTGTGCACCTATGTTGGACACGATTAAAAAGGCTAGTTAGCCTTTTCGATGGACTGATGCAGTGGAAAGAAGTTTTCAGCTACTAAAGAAGAAGATCACAGAGAGACCGATCCTAAGATTGCCAGATTTTAAAAATCTCTTTCAGGTTCGCTGTGATGCTAGCGGTACGGATATTGGAGCTGTACTCAGCTAGGAGGATATACCTGTTGCATTTTTCAGCGAGAAGTTAAATGAAAGCAAACAGAAATATTTGTCCTACGACAAGGAGTTTTATGTTGTCATCCAGGCACTGAAGCATTGGAGACACTATTTGTTGGGAAACAAATTTGTGTTGTTTTCGGATAATTCTGCACTACAGTATGTGATGCAACAACACAAGCTGAATCACAAACATGCCAAGTGGGTGGAATATTTGCAGAGCTTCACCTTTGTGTTGAAACACATCAGCAGGCAGGCCAACAAGGTGGCAGATGCATTGAGTAGGAGAGCTTTACTTTTGCAGGAGAGCACTGTTTAAGTGCTGGGTTTTGAGCACTTAAAAGATTTATACCAGACTGACACAGATTTTAAGGAGGCATATGAGGCATGTCAGAATCCCTTGGTGAGAGATAACAGTCCATGGTTGGACTATAACTTGCAAGAGAAACTGTTGTTTAGAGGAGGACAGCTATGCATTCCTGACTGTTCGATGAGAGAAAACATTATTCAGGAGAAACACAGTGGAGGTCTAGCCAGACATTTCAGCATAGACAAGACACTCGAGTAGATCAGTCATTTCTACTTTTGGCCAAAGATGCGAAGGGATGTACAGCGATTTGTGACCACATGTAAAGTGTGACAATTGGCAAAGGGCCACAGTCAAAACACGTGACTGTATACGCCATTGCCTGTTCCAAGCAAACCGTGGGACTCAGTCAGCTTGGACTTTGTCTTGGGTCTACCTAGGCCACAGCGGGGTTATGACTCGGTGATGGTAGTAGTGGACAGATTCTTGAAGATGGCGCATTTTATCACTTGCAGAAAAACCAGTGATGCCACTCACGTGGCCCACTTATTCTTCACAGAGATTGTCAGGCTACATGGGTTGCCTAAGTCTATTCTTTCGGACAGGGATGTGAAGTTTACAATGCACTTTTGACGTACCCTATGGAAGAATATGGACACACAGTTGAGTTACAGCTCTGCTTATCACCCGCAAACCGATGGACAAACAGAGGTGGTAAACAGGAGTCTGGGAAACCTGCTACGAAGCTTGATTGGTGAGAATTTGCGGATGTGGGATCGAGTGCTTGCCCAGGCAGAGTTCGCTTATAACAACTCGCCTAATTGCAGCACAGGTTACAGTCCATTTCAGATCCTGTACGGCATGCATCCTCGCGGAGTGCATGAGTTGTGAGATCTCGGACTGCAAGAAAGGCGAAGCACAGATGGAGAAGATTTCGCTAACGCGATGAGAGATTTGCATGAGCAGGTGAAAATTAAATTGCAGGACAGCAGCCAAAAGTATAAACAGCAAGAAGATTTGAAGAGAAGGGAAGTACAGTTCAATGTAGGAGATGAAGTCCTCGCGCATTTGCGCAAGGAATGCTTCCCCAGAGGTGCATACAATAAGCTGAAGTATAAGAAGATAGGCCCCTACAAAGTCCTCCGGAAATTTTTAGCGAATGCCTATGAGATACAGTTGCCACCAGGGATAGGCATTTCACCCATCTTTAATGTAGCAGACCTGTTTCCTTACACTGTTGACCCAGAAGAAGAAGACAGAACCACACGACCTACACAGAATACCCAGGATGGAGGAGAAACTTGGATGAGACAGATGCCTTATGTTCAGCCTCCCGAGATCGAGAGCATCCTCGACACTCAGGTGGCCAAACGAACTCGGCGGAAGGAGTATCTGCAATACCTGGTCAAGTGGAAGAACCATCCTATTGAGGACAGTTCGTGGCTTGATGCCAGGCAGATTGAGCAGACGGGTTCTTCAGTCGAGAAGCTCATGGACCGGAGTCATGATTTCTTTTTGCCCCGGGAGCAGGAGCATCCAGCTAAGGCACCATGACCGGGTGTTGGTCTCTGTTAGGGTGGAGAGTTGAATTAACATATTGTTTGTTTTATAAGTTCAGTTTGTCAAAGTAGGAGGTAGGACTTTGTTTTCATTTTAATATCAGTATTAGTCAAGGGTAGTTTGGTCGGTCAAGGTCATTTATTTGTTTGTGTTTAATAAACAGTAGATTAATAATTGTCTTGTCATTTTAAAAGAAAAAGACAAATGTGTCTAATGTAAAATCTTGCCATATAGGCAGAACCGAATACTTAAATAGTTATGTAACTATAAGGTCTACAACTGAAAAGGCAACTACACAGTTCAATTAACTGTAGACATAGCATATAAATGTAACATTGAAAATCATTGACAAGGCTCAGCATTTTCGGATACAAGCAATAAAAAGAGACAGAGCACAAATTTAACATTCATCCATCTGTACTATCGTCTACATACTGTGCAACTATATTTTCTATATTGTTTAAACGATTTAGAAATGACAAACAAAGTGCAGGCATGTATTTTTATGTTTTTCCTCTCTTAAGAAACAAAGCACTGTAAATTGCATGCAAGTTCCAAGACCAGAATGAACAAACAAGTAAACAAGCTCGCGGCCAGGAGAATGTCCACACAGCGAAACAATTGAACGAAGAAAACAGAGTCCGAGTATCGATTGAACAAACCAAACAGAGGTAATTCATTACGAACTGTTATACACCATTTCTTTCCTTTCTAAACGAAACAGAGACAAAGAAAATATATAACTATTATTATATAAGAGTCCAGTGTTACATTGCCAAAGCAAATGGAGGAAACAATGACCGCGAGACAGGGCAAACCCTAGTCAAGGGTTTATCATCGTGAAACCATCGAGCCTAACTAGGAAGTTCAACCAACACAACTTACAAACTGGAATTGTAAACAGAGATGTGCCCAGGTCGTGTAACAACTCAAACAAGTGACAGCAAACGAATGCTGAGGCACGGCCACTAGAAAACTACAAACCCTAGCTACAGTCCAACAAGTCTGTGGTGACAGAGCCTACCAGAAGGGCACCCAAGGGTTTGCAAACCAAAGCGTTGAAGCCATCCACGCCCGAGGTTGAACTCTTGACCTGTGCAACCAGAACAAACCAGTGTCAAGCACACCACGCATAACAGTGAAACAAGCAGAGATACAATACAAGCAAGGAAAGAACATAATCTTACCTGTAAGTGCGATTGAACAAGAAACCTCGTGCTATAGAGCCACAGAACACAAGAATGACCTAAGACAAGAGGAGCGGACCTTGTTAGCTTTTAAACCAGGAGAAGGCAGAAATAGATCAAGGAAAGACGAATTACCTGAAAGACAAGCCAAGCAAGCCATTGTGCCTGTAACCTGAGCACACGGGAACAATAACATAAAAAAAAAAACAAAAAAACAAAAAAACAAAAAAAAATTAGCAGCAGAACCATTGCAAAGAACCCATAGTAGGAAAGGACGGTTGGAAATTTGACGAAACCAACTAGGAATCAATTCCATGTTCAAGCAAAAGAAATAACCAGTTGTGCCAGGTAAAACGAACATACCAACCTCTAGAGCACAAAATAGGACCAGACAGCAAGGAATACAGTGGACAATAGCACAGGCGAGTCCGTGGAACCACATTCATTCGCAGACAGAACCAGAACAGAGCATCACCATAGAAACCCTCGCGGAGCTCTCACAACAAAACAAAATGTCGAAATGACCAAAATGCCAAAGGGTTTTGCGTAATGACCAAGCGGGAAACGAGGACCGAGGCAGGAGGACAGGTCAGTTTCACATTTAAAATCCTTATTAAATAATTGCAACTACCATCATAAATACTCATTGATCATAACAATAATCAAAAGCCAAATTATCAACCAAATCCGAGTTCATCAATAGCGCCGGACAAACTTGTGTCAAGTTATACGTTGGAGTGTGGGCTCTGTCCCATTAGAAAATGAAATAGGTGTGTAGTTGTGGTATGTACCAGTCAGTGAACAAGTAAGCAATGGTTCAATGGATAATTCGAGAATTAACCATCAAACATGAGCTAATTCAAAGTTATTTCATCACATTTTCACATGTCCTTTCAAATGCATATATATGGAATTTGTTAATTAAGTTTGAGTCTCTTTTAAACCTTAGATCCATTTTCACCCCTCTTTGTTCCTAATTTGGTGTTATTTTAAGTAACTAATTTCTGGAGAATAAAGTGCAAAAATATTTCATTTGGTCACCCAAAGTAAAGATTTCTTACCTAATCAAGAGAATAATTATCTCGATCGACAAGATCAACATTCAATAGTAAGTCCATAAGTGAAAATTTTATGTGAAGTTCCTTTTAAAAGTTTTCAAACGACTTAGAGAAATTGCTAGAACATATCGTGTATTTTTGTTCATGAAGTTCTAGTAGTATAAACATGGATTGTGTACAACCTTGCAAACTAAACTAACCAAATGAGAAAAAAAAAATGTAAAAAATTAAGAGAGTTTAGGAATTCTTGTTACCATGTCTAGGATGGGCATGCCTACTTCCAGTTATTAATGATAGGATGCAAGGGCCTATTCTTCCAATTTGTCTAATGTCTAAAACTACAATTTCCTCATCCTTGACTACTATATTATTGAGCTAGGATGAACCAATCAATGTTACTAGAGATTGTACACTTATGATTTCTTCAAAGCCAAGTCTTTTCTTTAATTTAATTGCTTGACTTACTCCTATAGATGTTTTTATCATATCCTCCTCTTCTACAATTTCCTCCTTTTTACTCTCCTCTCCAATCTCCTAAAAGATAATTTGACTTGTTTTTCCAACTGAATCCCTTATTTTGGTCAAGTGTTTATTTGTATCTTGTTGGTTATTTACATATTCTTTCTCCCAATTATCATCTTTATTTTTCCATACATTGCATAATTTGGGCAACCAACTCTTGAGTTTAATCATATAGACTATGATAATCAACCTATAAGTGTTTCTCATATGCTCATGAGGTAAATACATAGCACTAAAATCAATAATGGTACCCACCACTACCTTATAAAAGACAAAATTCATTGCAACAAACTCTCCAAATTCTAAACCAAATATTGAATATTTAATTGAATCGAGATAGAGATCATGTAGCAATGACCAAGAGTCTCCAAACAACCAAAATACCACCCAATGAAGTTCTCACATCGAGGCTATAGTGGGCATAAAATTATAACTTCGCCAAGACATTAGGTGAGATTTATTTCGGGGCACAAAGGATGAAATCTAAAAAACTCATTGAAATGAAATAATTTACTAAGTTGATTCTCTTTGTCGGTTAATTCTGAAACATTTTATCTTATTAATTTGAATTTGTAAACTTATGAAGCATAAACCAAAATATATGTAGGGACATAGCTTCTAATTCTATCAAAGGTAAATTGATATTTAAAGGAAATTATATTCTATGAAAGCAATTAAATCTAATTTGTAAACTTATGAAGCATAAAGAAAAATATATGTAAAGACATAGCTTCTAATTATATCAAAGGTAAATTGATATTTAAAGGAAATTATATTCTATGAAAGCAATTAAATCTAATCTAACTCAATATGATCATGATTTTGAAACATTTGTAGACCCTCTTTGCTATGTAAAAATTCAACTAATTTTTCACAACAAACTTTCTTAAATATTTTTTAATATAACATATTGAAGTTTATAATGGTTTGACCCCTATTCAATCTGAATTTTTGTATGATCAGCCTACATCATATTGACACATGAAAAGTAATTAAACCCACATTTGGTTGAAATTGAAATTCACACAACAAAATAAACCTAAATGATCACTAGACTAGTTTTAAATTTGAATTGTTTTTGAAGTATATTTCTAGACACTTGATTGGAAAACTATAATGAAACATAGCACTGGTTAAATGCTAAGTAAATAGAGTATTCCAATGCTCTAAAAAATAGAGCATAAGTAAAAAACAAATAATACTACATTATGAAAACGTGTAAAAGAGCATAACACGTCCTACACATGGGCCCTCCCGGTGTTTGTGCGAGCTTGAGAAACCTCAGAACCCTGACTTTAAATGAACCCATAAATACATACACACAATGAAAGAGAACTCAACTTCCTGCAAATGATATTATAGAGAAATAATTCATATAGGGAACTAAACTTAACCTGTTTGTGTCTATCGCTCTGTTGAGGGATATCAATCTATGAATCTTGTAAAGTAACAATATTCAAATTTTACAAGTTACTAATCAGAACAAAATATGATGACTAAGTGTTTTATCACTATCGTATAGACCAAGAGCATATAACTTGGCTCATGCGTGAAGGTGTATGAGTCTGGTTGATCACACGTAGCCATCAAAATGTTATTCTTCAGTGCTAGATCTTGTGAAGATGCAGTGGTGATTCATCATCGATATGTCATGGTGCCATGTCACAATTCTTTAGTGATATACCTGTGTGCAGTAAAATGTTCACCGCTTTGACTAGGACTTTGATTTTGTTATACCAATGACATGTTTGTTTTTCTGATGTGCCTAATAGGTGAGTAATCATCCTAGTACTTGTTTCCACATGTCCTAAATATTGGTTCCATTAAGTTGTCCCTAGAGATGCATCAAACTATTAATTTGCTACAGGTCCATAGAAAAGCTACATATTTTGTTACTTTCTACAAATATCACATATAAAACTTTAAAATGTTGTAAACATTAACTTTGAATTTATTTCTTATAATCTTATGACTCTAATAGCATATATACATATGGATGGTGACAAAGATATGTAAAACAAGATGATTATGGAGGCATATGAAAGGTAAAAATGGTCAAAACTATGATAGTAAGGTTACAAAAGGATCTAATTTCTTGGGCCATCACTCTTCTTTCATCACTATATCTATAAGTTTGTAATTTAATGAGTATAAAACTTGTTTTCTTGATTGCAAAGATCACCAAGAAAGTCGGGATGATAAGATAGAACATATGCATCGACAATCCCATCCAAGTCAATGTCAAAATAGAACATAAATGCATAATCCAAGGAGGAAATAATCCACACAATTTACCAAATACCAATTATTCTAAGAGCGACTTGAAGGAGATGGGGGGTTTCCCTAGATTGTTTGACGGGAGATGTGCTTGTCCATATTTATGTGTGAGGGATTATCACTTTCTCTTTTGTCTTCTATGGTGCTTTATAATTCTCTAAATCTTATCTAGAAGTTCTACCTCACAACCAAACAACTTGATAGGCACTTGAACCCGAAATGTCCATCATCTTTCTTAACCTTCAAGCCCCGCCTTAAATTCCTACCTCATTACACAACAACCTCACAAGTTTGTGCCTTAATTGTTGAGCTTCTATGAAACAATATTCCTTCTTGCCAACATCCAAGGCATCAAGTTCAAATCTGGTCCATTCTATTTTCCTATTGGTCACATTATGTGTGTTTTATGTGAATGTTTTTCTCATTTTCCTTTGTTGGTAGTGCTTACTCTTGTGGCCTTTCGTAACAGCCCTGGTAAAAATTCCATGTAAAATATATAAGACCGTTGTTTATGGGACACTTATTCCAAGCTGAATGTTGGACAAGACATCCTAGGGGGTGTTCATTTGGTTGTTTATGGCTAAGGAAATTGGCAAAGGAAATGGTTAAGGCTTTGGAAAGGAAAAATGACATTTTGGCACATTTATTTATGAAAATAATGGAAATTAGGAGAAAATGGAGGTGAAAGGTCACATGTTGCATGTGAAGAGGAAATTGATGGAAAATGAAGAAAATGGAGGCCTCATTGATAAAAAGGCTTATGAGGATCAATTGGCAAGCTTAGTTAGTGTAACCTTTTGTCAGTTGAGTTTTGGAGCTCTCTCATTATTCTCTCTTTCTCTCACTCTTGGACACTTAGAGTTCCTTGGAGCATTTTGGCATTGGAGCAATAAAGGCAAAGAAAGCAAGAGGAAGCAAAGATCAAGCATGGAAAGGCAGGATCAAGCAACTACAACAGGCTTCATTACAGGTATCAACTTGCATGTGTATTTTCCTTGCTAGATTTTGCATGCATGGGATTGCATGTGTTTCTTTTCTACCATGGCATGGGTTTTTCCAGGTGTGATAGTATTTTCATCCTAGCCTTGCCATTTCTTGTTAGCTTTGATAAGATGGATTCTCTCATTCGATTTATGTGGGATGGCCAGATTGGATTCGAAGCTGAGTGGGGCAGATCTCCGAATTGACAAACACATGGTGTAGTGGTCCCTCAATCGAACTGAGGATCATGAAGCCACTGGCCTAGTAACCCCTGAACCGGACTGTGGGTTGTGGTAAAGCCAAATTGTGTGCCTCGTTGGGCCTAGGAATCCTTGCCAGTGAATGGCGGGATATACAAAAAAGCCAAGAGGTGGATTTTCTCTTCGTTGGGCCTAATGGTTCCAGGATGGAATGCATGGTAAAGCCTGGAGAGTATGTCTCGGTGTAGGGCCTAGTGATCCCTAAATCAGACTGTGGATGCACGGTAAAGCCTGAGAGACCAAGAGGCACTCAAATTCCTCACGGTGTTGGTAGAGAACTTTGGTGGCATCCATATTGCTTGGTGTTTTTCTGATGTGTTCTATGAGTCCCACATGCATTCTTGGAATATGGCACGAGGGCGATTGGTTGAAGAGAGACTTGGCTCAGCTAATCTATGGTCGGGTGGAATGTGGTAGTCCCATCTCTAGTTGGTTCATTGCATTTATTAATGAGAAATTCATTCCCTTGATTTTCATGTGGAAATGTACTAATGTATATATGGATTTTGATGGCTGATATGTTTATGATATTTTTGTTCCTATTATGTTGGTTATATGTATTTGTTGTAGCAACAGCTATGTATGGCTCTCAACATGTTTTTACTTGTTTATGAATGGATAATGTATCTATGTCCTAATAAATGATAAGGCGGTGAATGACATGAGGAAACAATGGTTCATAACAATTCTCAGATAATTATGAGATCCCTACACTTAACTATGTTGTTTACACCTGTAGATTACATGTTGATGATATGTTTGGCGAAATGCCTGGCATGGCTAGTAGGGTTCCGGATATGTTCTTGTTCAATTCATTGCTTTGGCATCATTGTTTACCTGTACTTTTACCAGTTTTAAGTTATCATCCAATTTTGGGCAGTGTTATGGGTTATGGGCCTGAAAAGGTGGCTCAAATCCCAGAATTCTGACCAAACATAGCATTAGCCTAGAGACTAACAAATTTTGCTAAGGGATGGACAGCATTATAACTCGCCTAGGTTGTGTCTCGGGAGCGTTACTCTGGCCTATGTTGGTCAAAACTTTAGTAGGACCTAGGGGAAAGCTATCTAAAATGCTTATTTGGTTCTTGTGGGTCCTGAGACTAGCGTTGGATGTCTATGTGTTATAATTTCATTGATTTCACTTCCTTAAAGTTACCTAGGAGGTTAAATCCCATCAAGGCTTGAGCATCTGTAGGTTTCTTGTGTTCACCATTAACCAACCTCCATAGATTCTTACTCCTGATAACATCAATCATTTTCCTTTGCCCTGCAAGATAGTTAGAACCAACAAGTTCAGGAATAGAAGTCACTTCTGAATTCATAATGATAGAAATTTTGACAAGAAATATAAACCCAAATGCAATAAATTGAAGTTGAAGACAACCCAGTTGAAGTATGGATAATTCTTGCTTCTTTATTTGATAAATCTAATGATGTTTTTGCTTATTACCTTGAAAAGAAGATTCATAAGCTAGATCCTACTAATTTTGATAGAGTAGAATTATATCTTATTGAATTGAAAACCTTAAATGAAAAGTTAAATAATTGTGGTAAATATTACAAGAAGACAGACACTACTCTTATCATTCTTGTAGAACAAAAATTGCCATTTTGTTTTGACATGTTCATCCAAACTAGGAATAGGGCTCTTGAATTGTCTCAAAGTAACACGAAACCTAATTTTGATGATTTTTGTAAAGGGTTGATAAATGAGCAAGAAAGGTTGATTGTTTCAAAACAAGTCTCATGTAATAAAGCTCTTATGGCACGTAATAAGAATCCTAAGAAAAGTTTTAATAATGCTAAAGGTTCTTATTCACACACTTCTAATCATACTAATAATAATGGTCATGCTTCTCATGCACATCATGAAACTAGTAAGAGGAAGAAAGTGTATGATCCTTGTAAGCATTGTGGTAAAAATAACCATCCTGAAAAGAATTGCTTTAAAGCGAAATGATTAATGGCTAAAGCTAACAAGAAAAATTCTAATGAATCTCAAGTAGCTTTACATGCATCTGTTGTTTCATCTAGTAATTATTCTTCTAATGTGGAGTGGATAATGGATTATGGTGCTTCTAAACATATCACTGGTAATGTTTCTTCATTTACATCTTATGACACTAATAAGCACTCATTTCAGAAAGTTTATATTGGTGATGGTAAACAACTTTCCATAATTGGTTTTGGTAATATTAATGTTGCTAATGGTCAATTGGAAGATGTTTTTCATGTTCAAAACATGCCCATCAGCATACGTTCTATTTATCGTGCATGTCAGAAAGGTTTTAAATTTGAAGCTTGGCCTGATAAATATGTTCTTAAAGATATCAACCGAAATTACAAAGTAGTCTCTTCTAGTCCTATTGATCATACAACTAGTTTATATAATTTTTCTAGTTTTAATTCAACTAAGAGATAACCCTTTTATTCCTATGTTGCTCATGCTGATGAACTAAGTTAATTATGGCATAACAGATTGGCTCACTTGAATTATGGTAAAATGCAAATGCTAACTAAAATCGTTCATGGTTTGCCTAATATTTCTTCTACTACTAGTGTTTGTGAAGGATATGTTCTTGGTAAACATCGTAGAGATTCGAGAAATGTTTGATAAAGGTAAAGCCTGTCATGCTAAAGCACCTTTGCAATTAATTCATAGTAATATCTGTGGTCCTCTTGAAGTTCCTTCAATATTTCATGCAGTTTATTTTTTTACCTTTATTGATGACTTTAGTAGAAAATCTTGGGATTATTTTTTGAAAAATAAAAGTGAAACATTTGTAAAATTTCAAGAATTTAAATCCATGGTTGAAAATGCATCTGGTAAGAGTATTAAAACCTTGCGATCTGATAATGGGGGGTATTTGTTAAGCAAGAACAAAAGACAGTTCCTTACACACCTCAACAAAATGGTGTCGTTGAAAGGAAAATCATAACTATAGTTGAAATGGCTAGATGTATGCTTTATTCTAAATGAAAGCATAATAAATTTTGGGTTGAAGCCATCTGTTGTACTAATTTGATTTTAAATAGAGTTCCTACTAAAGTTGTTAAGCATGTTACCCCTAAGGAAAAATGGAATGGATGTAAACCGGATATTAGTAATTTTAAGGTGTTTGGTTGTGAATGTTGGGCTCATATTCTTGATGAAAAATGGAAAAAATTAGAACCCAAATCTCACAAGTTTACTTCATTGGTTATGATGAGAATTCCAAGGCTTACAAGTTGTTTGATCCTTCTAATCAAAGTGTCATAATCAGAAGGTATGTTCAATTTCATGAAGTCTCTTCCCCACCTGAGTATAGAATCTCATGTTACCCTGAATTTACCAATACCACCTGTTACTCATATACATGTTACTCCTTCTTCCAGTTTTGTGCCTCTTATTGATCTTGATTCTTCCTATCCCTCAAGTATTCCACCTAAAACTCATGAAGCTCCTGAAGTGACTTATGTTCCTTCTACTCTTCCTACTTGTGTTCGAAAAACTCTTGAATCTACAGGTAGTGAGGTCGGAAATTCTTCTGACACTCGTCAAACTAGATCTAAATTTTCTCTTATGACCAAAGTTTTGGCCACACATGATCCTACTACTTATGTTTAAGCTAAGGGTAAGCCTCATTGGGAACAAGCTATGTCTGTTGAATATGAATCTCTTTTGAGAAATAAGACTTGGTCTCTTGTTCCTCTTCCTTTAAGAAAGAATTTAGTTAGCTATAAATGGGTTTATAAAACTTAGTTCACTGCAGAAGGACAAATTGAAAAACATAAAGCTAGATTAGCTACAAAAGGTTTTAATAAACTTGAAGGTATTGATTATAATGAAACTTTTGCTCTTGTTGCTAAAATGAACACAATAAGAACCATTTTATCACTTGTTGCATCTTATAAGTGGGAAATTCATCAAATGGATGTTAAAAGTGCCTTTTTAAATGGTGATCTTACTAAAGAAATTTATATGCAACAACCTCCTAGTTTTATTTATGCTGAATGCTCAAGTTTAGTATGCAAATTACACAGATCTTTATATGGTCTCAAACAAGCACCTAGGTCTTGGTATGATAAAATTGATGCATATTTCTTGAATAATGGTTTTAAGCGTTGTATATATGATCCAAATATGTATGTTAATAACTTTGGTGATAATGTCCTCATTATTGTTTTATATGTGGATGATCTAATTATCACTGGCAGCCAGCTTGTATTAATTCAAGATATGAAAATTGCTCTTTAGAAGGAGTTTGAGATGATAGATCTCGATACATTGCACTATTTCTTGGATCTTCAAATCCGGCATATGGTCGATGGTATTTTTCTCTCTCAGCCTAAGTATGCAATAGATTTATTGGCTCGTTTCCATATGAGTGATTGTAAACCCGCTCCTACGCCATTTCAATCCAGTGTAAGTTAACTATTGAATGTACCACTCCACTGGTTGATGTTACTCTTTTTCATCATGTCGTTAGCAGTTTTATATATTTAACTCACAGTAGATCAGATCTCTCTTTTGTGGTCAGTCTGGTTTCTCAATTCATGCAGTAACCTTGTGAAAGTCATTAGAAGGCAACCAAGAGAATTTTGCGATATTTACAAAGGACATTACATTATGGTGTATTTTAGTCAAGCAGTGCTACAATTTTACTCTCTGGTTATAAAAAATTTGATTGGGCCAGGGACAGTTATGATCGACGGTCAACTGCTGGTTACATATTTCAACTTGGTTCAAGTTCGATCTCTTCGTCCAACAAGAAGGTGAAGACTCTTTCTTTATCTTCATGTGAAGCAGAGTATAGAGCAGCTAAAGAAGTTGTTTGGTTACGTCATGTTCTTACCGAGCTTGGTTTGGTTCTGAAATCGTCCACTATGTTGAAATTGACAATCAGGGTTCAATTTAGCTTGCTTATATTCATGTATATCACTCGAAGATGAAGCATCTCGACCTTGATGCTCATTATATTCGAGGTCTTGTCACTAATGGTATTCTTTCTTTGGAGTATTGTCCTACTGAGTAGCAGGCTGCTAATAAATTCACCAAATCCTTGACATAAGCGAAGTATGTGCATCTTCATTCTTTGCTTGGGATGAGGGAATTTGTCATCAAGGGGGAGTAGTAATGACTCCTTCCTTCCTTAGTCTTAGGATGGGCCCTTCTCCCAGCCATTATTAAGGGGGAGTGTTGGAATATATTATATTCCTTGGAAGGTCATAATGTCTTTGTATTATGTCGGAAGTTGTCCACAATCTTATGTAAAAGAGTAATACATTATATCCCATATTTATTATGGCATACTATACTCTTGCATCCATTTATTATATAAAGATGTTTCATTTTGGAGAATTACATTGTCCCACACCTCTTTATATAATAAATGGAGAATTACATTATGCCACTTTGTTATGGTGTCTTATTACTTTTAGTTTCATGATCTTCTTCTTGTTTGTTTCTTGAATTTCCTTTTGTGTTTTGAGTCGTGGGAATAGGTAAGGAAAGAGGAAAATTAATGGAGCTCAAGGAGAGTTGTGTGGTACCAAACAGGTAATGTAAGACTTAGATGAAACTTTGTGCATGACTAAACACATCGGAAGGTAAGACTATGACAGTTGATTGGACAGGTTGGGTCCACTGTGGTAAATGGACGGTGGTAGTATGGACATACAAAAGGTAACTAGAAAAGGTAAAGTAGAAGGATCTGAGGTGTCAAATGCCTTGGATATGTTGGGAATGATTGTTCTCAATGTTGTGCATGTTATGCGCGAATAAGGGAAGTTCTCTTAACCTTGACCTTATGTTATCTAGTAATTATCTTATGATCATGATTATGCTTATGTTTATATATCAATACATGTATGTGTGTATGTATGTCGTTTTCTGACAGGATGATGATTGTTTTATGCTAATGATTATATATGCATGTATGCATGTATCTGTGTCACTATTTGACAAGGTCGCCAGGGCTCATTCTTGTGGAAGAATGAATTCTTATAAATTATGACGGCATAATGAGTTTCTTGTTCTTACGAGGGATCAATTGGGAAGAGTAGTCACAACAATATATGAGGTTAGTATCATGTGGTTATGGACTCTCTTCCTGTCAATAGTCGAGATCTCAAACGATATTTTCAATAGCAACCTAAGGATGTGTCCCTACCTTGTCTTCATATTTCTTTCCTTGTCCTTTTGTTTGTTTGTTCCTGTCATGTTATGTGTGTGTTATGTCCTTTTCATCGTCTTTTGTTTTGTTGTCCTATGAATAAAACCTTGTGTGAAAATGTTTTTCTTGGTTCGAACGGGTGTGGAAAACGTTTAAAAGGCAATTGTCACATACAACAACACTTGGTTAACTTTTATTCCTTCTTATTTGTCTTAGTTTAATATCTTAAGTTCAATGATGTCTTGATGGAAATACAATCCATTCGGATGGAAATATTTGGGAAAAACAATGATACCCGCATCTTTTCTACAACCTTCTTTCTTGAATTAGTGTCATAATTAAATGGTGTTTGTTATGTTGATCCAAACAAGTACATAAAGGAAAGGGGAAAACTAATAGAGAGTGTATCAATTGCAGAGGTACGCAACAGTGTCTAAACAAACAACCACTCTTGCTCTTAATAAGTCGGGATCCCTATTTCTCCTTGGCGATAAAAACATTGATAAAAAGTCAATGAGCATATTGAAATAAAATAAAGGGTGAAAGAGGAGAAAGGATTACTATGTAGAGAGGTGAAGGAAGTAACTTCGTCGGGGTACTGAAAGGGCCTACTAGCAATGGAGCAACATCGGAGATGAAATTGAAACTCTGATTATTTCAAATTCGCTACTACATATCACCCTTCTCCTAGATAAATATAATTGCGATATGACAAGATTTGTAAAGGTGTTTAACCAAAAAAAGGAATAGAGGGGACTACATCCATAGAATGGTTAAGTAAGGGAGCCAAATTAATCCACATGATGAATCAATTCTTTTTGAAAGACTAGACCATGTGCATAAAGATCTGCAAGAACAGAGAAGCTAGAGCTATACCAATGTGTCGCCAAGTGTCGTTGTTAGTATGACACCCTCCAAATTTTGGCCTATATTCAAACTTTGGAAGCTCCTTTAATCATGTGAGTTTTCATTTCTAGTAATACAAGCCATTCCATGCATGTTCTCTAAGTTTCCAAGTTCCTTTGTGAAGAAAACCCAAGTATCGTATTTTGGTAAGGGAAGTGTCACACTTTGTGAAGGAGAGTTATAGCGCATTTCTAAGAGCAAAATTTGGTACTAATGGGTCTTATCTATCATATATACATGTATTAGACTCATTCCCAAAGTTGTGTGCACTGTCTGTTTTCATCATCACTTGTGTTGCAAAGTGTATCCTAAGTGTCTCACTTAGAGGTAAGTGTCATTTTGTTGTCGTTTCAAGGGGTAGATGTTGATTTTGGGTGTTAAGTTTTTCATTTTTGTGTGGTTGTTCATTCATGAGTATCTGGTCATGTTCAAGTCATGTTCTGGTTTCATCTCTCGCCTCATTTTTCCCACACGTAGTCAATTTCTAAAATGACCCTTGTCCGACCAACCACTCCTCAACTTGCCCCGTAAACTGTGCATTGCGCAATTTGAGGCCCTAAATAGCCACCCTTACCTCTTGTAACTATGCATGCATAGTCACTGTGCTCAGTCTCTACCTCATGTCCCTGGAAATCGTGTAATTCTCTCTCCCAGCGAGCCTTCCACTTCCCACTGTGCAGAGTTAGTCAACAGTATGGCCTCGTTGCCTCTTGTTAGTGTCAGCCTTGTCTGCCTGCCACCAGTGATCAAATATGCTTTTACCAAGTCTGTTAGGGGTCTCAAGGTCAAATTTTATCATGTCACTAGATTTCCAGAGTAAAATTTGGTCACTCGCTAGTTTGTCTAGGAATGTCTCCATTCTTTTGAAAGATCTCACATGAAAATTGCCTACTTCACTCAGATGAGGGAATCATAATAAAAATAATGTTTTCATCATATCAGTCATCATCATCATCATTTCACTCAATCTGATACCTTCATTAGGTCATTAGGGTTCCAAGGTCCATCCTCATTCCATGCATAAATCTAGCATTAGATGAGTTGTGATAAGCAGCTCCTTGCATAAGTTTTTATGAATTTTCATGAGTTCGTCATGGTTGCAATCTCAAGGTTCCAAAAGAGGAAGTCTCACTGTTCAAAAAGATAAAGGGAAGCTCAGGTTTCAACTCTCCAAAGTGGCCAAGTTTAAAAGGTGAAAATCATGTTTTGAAAAGGTATGTGGGACCCATTTTTATTCAAAAGAGAATCATATTTTGCCTATAAAAGCTCAAAAAGTCCCAACTTGTTTCATTTACCTCCCATCCTCCTTTGTTCATCGAGCTCTCCTCTCCATTGGTGAAAAAATACAGGTTTCCTAGGAAAATTTGGACAAACTCTTGGTGTTGTGCTTCTAGAGACCGCGTTGCACTTCTGAAGGTGGCGTTGCGCTTCTGGACACTACATTGTGCTTCCATGAACTGTGTTGCGCTTGTGACATAGTAGCCCAAAAATCAACCAAACTCACCCAAATTTTGAATTTGAGCTTGCATTCCTACTTATTGCTATTCTAAGCCTATTCACAAGTAAGTATCATCCTTTTGCTCATTTTTTTTCTTTGGCAAGATAAATTCTAATACAAGTTTTCTTCATCTAGGGTTTAGGTGGAATTTTCATGCTGCAAGCACTAGTGTACTTGATGGATTTGGTTAGTTATGACATTGAAAAAATTTAAATTTTTCACCTCATACCTCTGTACATGTTTAAAACACCCTTTGATTCACTAAATAACTTATCAACCCTCAGATTACCTCACCCTTACATAAACCCTAGCTCATACCTATAAGTTTGGGCAAATTTCCTAGCAACACCGTTTTTCAATTTCTCCTAATCATTTATTTCCCTCATTTCACTCCATTTAAAATTCGTAAGTTTCTTGCAACCCCTATTCATCTCCCAAAATTTCCCTACCATCATTTCCTATCCCCAAGCCCCTCATTTCATCATTTCACTCATTCCTCACTGTTTTTCCATTTTCCTGTTATCTAGGTTTTCTATCATAATGGAGGGAGATTCTTCACCATAAAAAAGGAGAAAACACCATAAAGGAGGCAAAATCCTCAGATACGAGCCTACCAACTGCAATGAAATCAACTCATTACCATTCATCAAGCAGTGTTTTGAAGATGTCAATTGTCTAGGGTTTTGTAAAATGGTATGTGAAGTGGGTTTCCATGAACAATTAACTGATTGGATTGCCACCCATCTGAAAGGGGAAAGGGCCATCATAGCAAGGGTTGAGTTTATATTTTTAGTAACTGCCATTTCTCTTGCCACAAGGATACCTGATCATGGAGAGTACTAGTTTAAAGGCATGAGCTTGGACCTTCAACATTACAAATCTTTCTTAGGAGGCCCATTTTAGACCTCGAAATTCCCCTAATGCATAATTTCATAATTCAATAATTCACCATTTGAAAGTTCAGGGAATTTTCAGGAAGTCGAGTCACTTCAACTTCAGTTGATGGTTATGTCAAGATCTTGCAACACTAATGAGGTCTATGAACTAGGTCAGATTAGAATTATCTCACATAATTCTTTTCTCATTACTGTTTCATTGGATCTAAGATCATTCCTAAAATATTTCCAACATTTTTAAGTTAATCTTATTATCCTCAAGATAGAGCTAAAAATTCTTGTTTAGCTAATTCTTCTTTATGCAAATCCCTTTCATCTATCCCAGGATTGGAATGCGTATCTTTCTCAAATGTGCAGAGCTATGAAGCCTATCATTCTAACTATAAAGATCATCATTGGACAAAGAATTCATATATGTTAAGTGCTTTTCTGAACAATCATCTCCTAATCTTTATTGTGAATGTTATGAAGCTGATAATTTTTGTTTTGGCCCAATCAATCCTTTTGATGTATCATTCAATTCTTGAATCATTTAGTGGAGCAAAACGCCCATGTTGGTATGGATACTAGACTTGATTTAACATATCCTTTTAACCTTTTTTCAACGTGTTATTTAATTGGTTTCCCAAATTTATGAGGCCAACAATTGTTCTTAATTTCCCAAGCTTTTGTATTACTGGTTTGTTATGGAATTAGATACAAAGGGAGTTGATTGAGAATCAAGAATCTTGTATGTCAAGCCACCAATCTGATCATAACATTGGGTCTAACAACTGTTATTTTAATAATCAATTTCCCACTTATATATATGATGATATTTATTTTACATCGATTGATCTTGTTGAACCCATTGATCTTTATGATTTATCATTTTACTATTCAGATACTTGTCAAGCAGCGGAGGCACTTCAACCTTTGTTGATGGTTATGTCAGGTCCCCACTGTATTGACAAAGTTTTTGAATAAGACTAGGTTATCTTTTCTTTGCAACATTCTCCCCATGATTTGAACATGCTTCTTCAAAGTTCATTCTCCCAAGAATTTAAAATCTCTCAAAAGGTTTTTTTGAATTCCATGATTGAATCTATGATTACTGAAACATCTTATTTAGCAAGCTCTTTCACTAATAATAAGTTTCAGTCTTTCATGATGTTTGCTAAGGATGAGAATACAAATGAAGGTACATTCATAAGAAGCTTTCGAGCTTTGTATTATTGTTGTTCTGATCGAAAGGGTAAGGATACAAATTGGTTAAAGTTAGTTCTTATGACACATATTTCTACTTTTAGCAAGGACCTTCTATCTCTTGTGAAAAATGATACCATCATATTGTCACTTTTTCACAATGCTTTATATTCTTTTTAATTTCTTATATCTTTCTATTTGCGGGTTAGGAGCAGCTTCAGTGGCTACATTGGAAATTTCACTACACTTAACCCTGACCTTCTAGCCGATTAGATTAGGAGCAGGTCTAGTTGCATTTTACTTTTCTTTCGCATTGCATTGACCTTCCATTTTTCCATGCATCTAGTTTGTGCATTTGTGTGGTTATCTTACTTCCCATCTTGCATGTTGCTTTTCTTATTAGTCTTACATTTGTTTTATTCTATTGATTTCCATTTCCTTGTTGTGTCATGTCTTTTCTTTCGTGTTTTGTTTAATAATACTGTGCATGAAAACTACTCTTGTTTGGTTCAAAAGGCGATGTGGCAAAGCTTTGAAAAGGATTTGTGACACACATCAACACTAGGTTAACTTTTGGTCCCTCTTCTTTGCTTGGGTCTAATATTTCGAGGTCAATTATGTCTAAATGGAAAATATGATCCATTCGAACGGAAAGCTTTAATAATAATCATGATTCCTGCATCTATTTTAGGATCTTAATTCCTTGACTCAATATGGTAATTGAATGGTGTTTCGTTTGTTGATCCAATCAAGTAGAGAAGGGAAAGGGGAAAAATAAAGACAAGTGCATCAATTTTAGAGGTATATACAATGGTCTATGAAGGAACAACCTCTTTTGCTCATAACAAGATGAGATCCATCTTCCACCATGGAGATATAAACATTGATAAAATGCCAATGAGCATATTGAAAATAAAATAAGGGTGAAAGAAGAGAAAGGCTTCATGTGCAAGGAGGTGAAGCAAGTTACTTTGTCAGGGTACGGAACAAGGTTGTTGGCAATGAATCAATGCTTTTGTTCTTGTAGTGACTCTGTTGGGGTACTAAACAGGCCTATTGGTAGTGTAGAAACACCGGAGATGAAACTAAGACTCTGATCTTTTAAACTTGCAACTATATATTACCCTTCTCCTAGATCAAAACAATTGTGATATGTTAAGCGTTGTAAATGTGTCTACTTGAGAAAGGGGATAGAAGATACTATATTTATAATCAGATTAAATAGTGAAACTGAAGTTATCCACACGATATGATCTAGGTGGAAAATAATTACTGCATTCAATAATTAATTTATATAATTGGTTGTTAAAACCATGGATAATGCATGATAATAAAAAAAATCATAATATTAAAGTGAGAATATAATTGTAGGATGATTTCAATTTTACCACCGTAATTATGATACTCACACATGGTATTCACCCATGGATTTTGTAAACCATGGTATTTAGCCATGGTATCATAATTTATTATATTTACTCATGTCGTCGTGATTTATTATATTTTCCTATGGTATTCACCAATGGATTTTGTAAACCATGGTATTTTGAAATGTAAAAGGTTATAACTCAGGTGGAAAGACACCCGTAAAAATTATAAATATAAGAATTCACTGAAGCAAAGATGCTTTTTCTCATAATGTAGTCCCATGGGATATTATCAATTCAATAAATATTTGAGTTTGTTTTTATTACTTTCATGAAATACCTCTCTTGCAAATATTTCTTTTACGCATTGTGCCCTATTCTTAAGTATTATTATAATGTCTTTTTGCAATGTTTATCTCACACATTATGACATATTCCTTTTTCACTCATGAAGTTGCATTTCTTAAACAAATTGGATCATGCCAACATTAATTATCAGATTGTATGTGAAGACTTTGCAGTTAAGCATGCTCACGCCAGAGTAGTACTGGGATGGGTGACTTGCTAGGAATTTTTTAGTTCTTACTATTTTTTCACTTTCCTTGTTCAGTGGGGTTGCTCTTGTCTATTTTTTACGCATGTCCCCAACAAGGTTAGGTTATAAGGAGCTCAAACATTAACTATTGCAACCTTTGCAAGACAATACTCATTGACCCAAACAACCTCACATGGCAGACAAAAAGAAAATTGACTGTCAAACTATTGCTCGAGGAAACACTTACATGATAAAGGAGTCGACCCAAACAACATCACATGGCAGATAAAAAGAAAATTGATTGAAAATTGACTGTCAAACTATTGCTCAAGGAAACACTTACATGATAAAGGAGTGATATGATGGAATCCTTTAAAACATCTCATTGGATGGTGAGAATTTACAAAGATAAGCCACCAAATCTCTACCAGGTGCATAGATAAGAAAATTATCTTAGCATGGTTATGGGTCAATCACAGAAAACCTTTGCCACCGAAGTCCATTTTCTAGGCCTCACATTGTCAACATCAGTTGTCTCATACGAATTACATGGTATCTCTATCCTCAAATAGCCACCAGATCTCTACCAAGTGCACGAACAAGCAAATTATCTTAGCATGGTTATGGGTCAATGACAGAAAACCTTTGCCATGGAAGTCCATTTTCTAGGCCGCACATTGTCAACATCACAGTTGTCTCATACGAATTACTTGGTATCTCTATCCTCAGATCTTCATTCATCATAGTTATGGGTCAACCACACAAAACCCTTATGATTGAAGTCCATTTGCTAGGCCGCACACTGTCAGCATCATAGTTGGCCCACAAGCATTACATGGTATCTCTATCCTCAGATCTTCATTCATCATGGTTAAGGGTCATCCACAAACCCATAGTTATGGGTCAACCATGAAAAACCCTTGTCTTCAACAACACTTGATTTTGGGTCATCCACAAACCCATAGTTATGCTCCCCTATTCAATAAAGGCTTCCCCGGAGGGAAATTTATGTAATGGGGACCATTTCTTCTTAAGGGCGGGATTGATATAGGTGGAAAATAATTACCGCAATTAATATTTATTTTCTATAATTTTTTGTTAAAACCATGGATAATGCATGATAATAAATAAAATAAATCGTAATATTAAAGTAAGAATATATTCACACGATGATTTCAATTTTACCAACGTAATTATGATACTCACCCATGGTATTCATCCATGGATTTTGTAAACCATGGTATTTTGAAATGTAAAAGGGGATAACTATCGGTGGAAAGACACCCGTAAAAATTTTAATACGGGACTTCACTGGGAACAAAGCATGATTTTCTCATAATGTCGTCTCATGGGATTTTATCAATTCAATAAATACTTGAGTTTGTTTTTATTACTTTTATGAAATACCTCTCTTCAATGTGCCATATTCTAAGTTATCTTTATAATTTCAATATTTATTTTATGCATTCTGCCCTATTCTCAATTATTTTTATAATGCTTTTATGCAATGTTTATCTCAAGCATTATGACATATTCTTTTTTCACTCATGAAATTTCATTTCTTAAACAACTTGGATCATGCCAACATTAATGTATCAGATTGGATGATAGCTTTGCAGTTAAGCATGCTCAGGGCTAGAGTAATACTGGGATGGGCGACTTGTTGGGAAATTTTTTTTCCTTACTATTTTGTCACTTTCCTTGGTCTCATTACTCCAAAGATTTGGATCACGTTGAATCAATACTTTCTGAAAGACTAGACCCTGTGCTCAAAGGTAGACCTAAGTAAAGAAGTTGGAGTTCTGCTAGTGTGTCACTGCAATCATAACAACCTCCAAAACTTTTCTTACACTTGAATTTTGGAGCCTCTTTGTGATCCTATGATATGTCATTCCTTGATTGTTTTTAATCGCTTCATGGTCGATTGGTGATTTTCTAAGTGTTGAAGTCACATGATTACACATGCTTAGCATTCGATGCATTAACAAGAGCACCTATTTCTTGCAAGCTCAATAGTCAATTTTTACCTCTATAAACAAGCATTGTGCAGCGTCTGGAAATAGAGCATGCATAGTCACTAGTAATAGTGATTGTGCAATCCTTATTAATAGACATTGTGCTACTCATAGACCATTCACAACCCCTACCAATAGTGCTTGAGACAATTGTTGATCCAGGTGGATGTTGGTGGCCACCCACCTATCCCACTTGGACCCTAACAACTGTCTCGTTCAATTTTTCAGTTTCTTTATTTGTAGCACAATTTACTATTTTTAGTAGTTTTTCGGGTCTTGAACTTCCATAGCCGTTTTTGGCCCTAAACGATGTTTTTTGGGAAATCTAGGAGCAACATGGGTCCATGGACCGATGTTTCTCTTCCCAAATTTATAGTCCTCGGATAGATCTTTCTAACGAGCTATTGTGCGCATCAAATAGAGATCGTATGCCAAAGTTACGACCCTAGGAAGTTGATGTACCAATTTACCTGAAACGGGGCCCACAGTTTGGCGTTTCATCTCCTAGGGTTAGGTTTTTGGATGTTTAGGGTTTTCCACTGTTTCTCAACAATAAATAGGCCTACGAGCCTCATTGTAACACAGTTCAGAGGCATGTAGCCGCCACATCTCTTCTCAGAGATAAGATACCATCGCCCTAGCTGGTTTATTTCCATTTTTGTTTGTAAGCATATTTCAATATTTTACATTAATGAAATGAAGTATTGTTTCCGCTGCATCTTTGTGTAATGGGTATTTCTGTATTTTATTGCGTTCCTATTTAAATACGGATCAGTGGTATCAAAGCGGTCTTCTTTTTCTCTATTTTTCTTTGCATGTCCCCAATGAGGTCGGGATACAAGGAGTTAGGGCTTGAACTAGTCGAACCCTCGCAAGACTAGCCCCACAAATCCTTATGGCCTATTATGGCAGATGAAAAGAAAGACAAGGGGGCAGGAGATCCTAGCAAAATCTTGCTCGAAGAATCCCTCAAGCAACAAAGGAATGCGATGATGGAAAACTTCGCCCAGATCCTTTAGCGGCTACCTAGAGGTGACGCATCAGCTTCCAACAACTACTCTATAAATTCCACACCCTTTAACGTACAAGTTAATTTTGAAATCCCCATCTTCGAGGGTCAGATAGACAGATGTCGTAGATAAATGGTTAAATCTGCTAGATGGGTATTTTTCTATTCATGATTTTTCCAGTCGAGCAAAGATTATTTTCGCTCTTCTCAAAGCAGCCCCGCATGTCAAGGACTGGTGGGAAACCTACTATGAGCAAAAGGATGAAAGTACGGGCTCACTATTTTCAGTCGCACCCACATGGAATTCCTTCCGGGATGCCATCAAGGAGCAGTACTACCCTGTCAAAAGCTATGAGGACAAATACATAAAGTGGACCACGCTACGACAGGTAAGGGACCAAGATGTGTCGGAGTTCACAAACATTTATCATACCTTTCGCACACAGTTGGGTATCAAGGATTCTAAGCTACATTTGGTACTCAAATACCGCGGTTACCTGCACAGGTACATCCAAGACGAGATGGAGTTCCTAATCATATCCTCACTCGACATGGCATATCGATATGCTATCAAGATTGAGTAAAAGTTTAAACAAAAGAAGCGAGATTTTGAATCTGCGAATCCGAAGAACAAAGGGCAAAACCAAGGCGGGGTGACCCAAGACAAACCATCGAAGCTGCAGGAAAAGAAAAATCCCACGATGTCAAAGAAGGACACATGAAAGTGGTGTGAGTTCCATAAGAGCCCCACTCATAACACAAATGAGTGTCGGACCAAGCAGTCATTGGTGGCCGAGTTGAAGGCTTTAGAATCAGATGCATGTTCCGACCCTGAGTCAGAACCCGACAAGGGGAATGGCAAAGGGAAGCAGATCATTGATGCAAATCCCAACGCCATTGTTGCCACCGCTAAGATCCAGAAGCATGAGCCCGAAGATCTAGAGGAGGAGGAGCGTCTTTTCCACTCACAGATGTGGGTGAAGAGTTCGCCGCTACAATTCGTTGTTGACAGTGGGAGCTAAAAGAACCTCATTTCAACAGAGGTCTTGAAGCAGCTGGGCCTACCGACTACACCACACCCACAGCCATACAATATCGGGTGACTTCACCAAGGACGAGATCTCCGAGTTCGCCAGTAGTGCCACCTTCCCTACAGCATCAAACCCTTCATAGACGAGGTATTGTGTGATGTTGCACCTCTGGATGTTTGTGATGTATTATTAATCCAACCATACTTGTGGGGGCGACATGTTGTGTATGAGTCAAGGCCGCGCGTTGCCATTATCTCTTTGGGTAATTCATTATACAGGATACCGGAGGTAGCCCCACCTAATGTTGCCTCTTTGATCACTGCTAAGAAAGGCAGCAAGTTCATCTCCCAGACTAGGAAATTCATTTTCTGTCTAGTTCGCTCCCAAAGTAAGGGGAAGATCATCACCACATCCATGACCCCCGTAAAAGGTTCCTCCACGCAGCAGCAACAGCAAATGGATACGGTCATGAAAGCAAACAGGAACAACTTCTCCTCACCCACAGGGGTACCACACAAGTTTCAAGTGGGCGACAAAGTTTGGTTGCAACTGCAGAAAGAACGCCTTACAAGAACCCATCAGAAGCTCAGACCACTCTGACATGGTCCTTACACCATAACCAAGGTTGTGGGAAACAATTCTTTGGAGAAAAAAATTCCCCCATTCCTTCGCTTGCACTGGGTATCCAATGTGGACCGCCCTATACCATCCTTCCCACCAATACTGGACACATCAAAGATTGCAAAACAACTCACCAAGGACCAAGTTCAACAAATGTTGGAACTCAATGCAATGGGGACCATTACCTTCTAAGGGGGGAGGAATAATCCAGGTGGATGTTGGTGGCCACCCACCTATCCCACTTGGACCCCCACAACTGTGTCTTTCAGTTTTTCAGTTTCCTTAATTGTATCACAATTTACTATTTTTAGCATTTTTTGGGTCCTGAACTTCCGGAGCTATTTTGAGGCCCTAAACGACATTTTTTGGGAAATTTGGGATAGATATTTCTAACGAGCTATTATGCACGTCAAATGAAGATCGTATGCCAAAGTTACGACCCCGAGAAGTTGATGTACCAATTTACCCGAAACGGGGCCCACAATTTGGCGTTTCATCTCCTAGGGTTAGGTTTTGGATGTTTAGGGTTTTCCATTGTTTCTCAACAATAAATAGGCCTTAGAGCCTCATTGTAACACAATTCAGAGGCATGTAGCCGCCACATCTCTTCTCAGAGATAAGCTACCATCGCCTTAGCTGGTTTATTTCCATTTCTGTTTGTAAGCATATTTCAGTATTTTACATTAATGAAATGAAGTATTATTTCCACTGCATCTCTGTGTATATGGGTATTTCTGTATTTTGTTGCATTCCTGTTTACATCCTGATCAGTTGCACTATGTAATCATGTTGATAGTTAGTGCGCAACATTATTTGATAGTCTCTCTCACTCTTAGTGGCAATTGTGTCATCATTCCTGTGAGTCTTTTCAGTGGTTGCTTTTGTGCACCTTTTGCTTTCACAAATGTCATTTTCACTTTCTCGACTATCTTTTTTGCTTGATTTTCCTTTCACAAGTGTCAATTTTTCTTTCTCTTTGCTTTAGCATGTGTTGCATTAACTTTCTTTAGCTTTTGCAAGTGTCATTTTCACATTTCTTACTATTGTAAGTATCACTTTTAACTATTTGTACTCCTGCGTGTGTTGCAATTTGGCACACTACGAGAGGCATCTCTAGCACACTCTTCTTCATTCTATGATCATATATATCACAAGAATATGCGCTAGACACTTTCCCACACCTTAGCGAACTTTTTGGTTGTAGTCGACACTTTTGTAGTAATTTGTATTCTAAGTGTCGCAAAGCTACATTTCAACTGTTGCACTTAGAAATAAGTGTCTCTTTGTCGTTGCTTCAAGGTATGCATGGTCTTTTTGGGTACTATGCATTCTTTGGCTTATGCTGAGGTTATCTGAGTGTGATATCACTATCTCAGGACTTGTTTGCATGTCTTTTGCTCTCTTGTCTCATTGATCCCACACTTAGTCATTTTGGTAATTTTCATTATCTTTGCAAGTTTCTAACCTTTCTACCTCCTGGAAAAATATTCCTAAGTCATAATGAAGCACCCTCTACCTCTTGGAACTAAAAATTGTGTAGTCCTACAGAACAGTTTGCATCAACAATACATTGAGCAACCTTGGAGTCTAGACCATCACTTTGACTGCTTAGCCATTTCAACTGTGCAATTCATGGTTCCCTGTGCCATAGATTGCACATTGTGCAGTTGAAATGGAAAGTGGGGTCATCTTTGTGTCACTGCCATGCCTAATTATGTAGTTCTCAAAGCTTTCTCTTCAACCACTGAGCATTGTGCAGTTACAATGTGCAACCTTGTCTCCATAACTTTCAACTACACAAATCCCTTCATCTGGTGGGCCTCCTACTACACATTACAT